>CM065913.1:8765000-10015000 GCA_033439115.1 Firmiana major | reverse complement strand
GAAAAAGTGCAAAAGGCTTGAAGCAAAAAGTGCGCGATATAAGCCTTGAAGAAAAAAGTGCAAGAGCTTGAAGCGAAAAGTGCACGAGGTAAGCTAAGCACTCAAACAATGGTTGAAGCGAAAAGTGCGCGATGTAAGTCACGAAGAAAAAGTGCAAGAGCTTGAAGCGAAAAGTGCGCGAGGCAAGCTAAGCATTCAAACAAGGGCTTGAAGCGAAAAATACGCGAGGTAAGCCACGAAGCAATGTGTAAGAGCTTGAAGCGAAAAATGCGCGAGGTAAGCCACGCACCTAAGAAAAAGGCTTGAAACGAAAAATACGCGAGGTAAGCCACGCACCCAAGAAAAAGGCTTCAAGGGAAAAATACGCGAGGTAAGCCACGAAAAAAATGAGTAAGGGCTTGAAACGAAAAATACGCGAGGTAAGCCACGCACCCAGACAAAGGGCTTGAAGCGAAAACTGGGCGAAGTAAGCCACACACTCAAACAAGAGCTTTAGAATTAGATGGCCAGGGAATTTGATTTCAGAATCTAATGTAAGGACTTGACCTGATACTACAATGAGAACATATGTACTCTTCCTTAAGGTTATACCTAACGAAAGAATGGAGAGCAATTGTTGTGCATGATAAAAGAATGGGGAGCAATTGTTGTGCAATTCTTGTACATGATATTATTTTATTTAACTTTTAAGATTTTATTTTTTGTATTAAATTATTATATAACTACAATTACGTTGCACCATGCGGGTCTATCTTTTTTATATTCTATATAAATAATTTTCTTATTTTTATATTTTATATGAATTTTAATACATGTTAATATTAATTTAGTTTTAACCATAATCTGAAACATAAAATGATCATCATAAATTTAGTAACGATTCATTGATAAACTCAAGCGTTTTATTATATTTTAATTAATTATAACTAAAATCAAATTACTTTTAATATTTTAAATTCTTGAAATTAATACATTAACTAATACTGTTCACTTAAACAATAAATAATATGATTAAATTAATTATGATTAAAAAATATATCATAAAATTATATTTTTCAGGTCAATGAAAAACTAAAATTTTATGAAGTATTTAAACTTCAAAATAATGATACTAAAATAACTTTTAAATTAATTCAAATTTAAAAACCACACAAGAAAATCCATCAGATCAATTTCATATGTGGTAATATATATAATGATAGAAAAATTTTACATTCATAAATATTTTAATTCATAATAGGTATTGTTATAATTTAAATTTGTATGTTTTCTCTCATTTTGCCTTATCTTTTTTTTTTTTGACATTGATTTCTTCTATATAATTTTAGTTAATTTTAATTATTTGTGACTATTTAAATAACTTATTTATTTGTATGATTTTTTTATTATGGTATTTAATATGGTATTTATCATTTACTGTTGAATTAAATTTTAATTTTTTTTAAATTGTAGTTTTATTTTGTTTCTTTTATCAATGAAAATTAAATAAATAAAAAGTTTGAGAAATATTAGATTAGGTTAATTTACATTTTCTTAATTTTTTTTAAGTTTTTATGAAAATATTTATCCATGAAAAGAGAGAATGGGAAAATAAAATATTTTATCCATAAAAAAGTAAAAAAAAAAAAGGTCAAAATGAAAAAATAAGAATAAAAAGCGATGAAAATGAAAAAAGATAAATTAAAAGGATCTCCTATGAGTGATCCTATCCTATGAGATCGTTCTAATATAAAGGTGTAATTTGGTGTCGCTTGCTGCTCAGCTCATCAGCTGGAATGCTTCAAACATGAAAACAGCTGCTTACCAGTTTATTTTCCTAAAATTTCCAGCTTGTATTTTTTATACCATCAATGGAATGAATCATTATTGTTTACAACAATATATAATATATCTTTGAAATGTTTCTCTGTGACTGTACAAATGAATTGCTAGAACGTTTACCCATGTCAAAAAATTATGTCTTCTTTTTCTTCCCTGCGAGAATAGGTTGGATTTGCAAATGCCTATTGAAAGCCTGGTTGAATAGAAATCGAGTTTGGAATGCTGATATGATTGGAAGCCATGCCAAAATAGCCACTGGTGCAAAAAGAGCCGAACCCATTCCATAATCATATGCTTGAGCAAGGACCTCGGTGAAGTGCCACAATCCTGTACTTTCAATAATAGGCCTCACAGCTTGAGCAACCTGAAGAAACTAGAATATCAGAGGGAGTAAAGTTGAGACAGATTGAGGAGAAAAACTTCAACTAAACTTACCAGTATCAAACCCCATCCAGTAGGCAGAAATGCTAGACAGCAGACGATTACATCCTTCAAAGATAGTTCACAGATGACGGAGAGAGTAATTACAATGGCAAAAACACTCAGGAAGAGGAATGCCTTAAAGAACCTAAACATGAGATGGTAATTAGCACTGAACAGTTGCCTTCCAATGTTCACTGCCTGTACATCATGGGGAGATTATGTTATTGATCAGATGCTAATAATGTGCTGTTTTATAGTTGTTTGAACGGAAATATAATGTGTGCCCTGGTGCAGAAAATTCGTGGTTAATCAGATTTTACAACATAAAGCTCAAAATCGAGTGCGAAAACTATGGTGACAAAGGAAAAGTAAATGTGTGGTGTAGTTGACGTGCACAGATTTACTAACATGAATAAAGAGCAGTGATTTTACCTTAACTATCAGGAAAACTGCAAGAATAACAACCCAGGAAAGCACATAAACCAGAAAATTTTTGCTTTGTTGGGAGATGTCAAGATGATAGACCAGGCCATATTGATACAAGAAAAACCGAATAGACAGAAGAATTTCGAACAATCTAGCTCCATACCCCGAACGACGAAGGTGTGCTTGCTCATCATTCCACCAAGACTGCCAACTCTTATCTTGCTGAATTCCAATACCCCCTTGCTCCTTGATCCACTTGTTCCAGCCCTTCCAATCATCTACTATCTTGTCCCAACTGAATCCAGAAGGATTAAATAAAAACGGTCCAAACAACCAAGTTATGGTCATGAACCAAACAGAGTAAGTGATTAATACATATGCCATATTGCTCTGGTAGGACCTCCTGTACAAATCATAAACAACTAACAGAAGCAATAGTTCAAATCCTTTAACAAAGTGGCTTCGTGAATACAATCTGTAGTTCTCAGTGAAGCTGGCATGAAACACCACAACCTTACGTCCGGTAGGTATATACCTAGCTCCACCATGCATAATTGTTCGGCCATAATAATGGGTTTTTGTTCCAAGGGAAAAAGTGAAGAAAACAGCAGCAAGCTGCAGTTGCATGAGAACAAAATCTTTAAGTGCTGTAAGAAATCCCTTCTCGAGTCCAATCTCCATCACCATCGGTAAGCCAGTTAAAAGCCCGAGCTGGATAAATGATTGGGAAGCAAGAGCAGTTTCCAATGATTCTATGTTTTGCATTCTAGCTTCGAGGAGGAGTGCCTTTTGCAGTCCACTAAGAACAAGGTACAGTTGTCCATAGAGGAACACATAAATTCCAAGTACTGAAATCTGGTTTTTACAGAAGTAGAGCATAAGATGAGAAGGGCAAAATCAGAAAACCATCTCATAGTTGGAGATAAACTCTAATAAGTTACAAGAGAGGAAAAAAGAAGAACATTAACCATACTTATTGACATTTACACACAACAGAATACATTCTATTTTACTCGGAAGGAGCTTAATAGTCTCAATGATTATTTCTCGTAATTTTCAAAGAACTTCAGAGGGCAACTCATCACCATTCGTACCTATACCAGATTATGATACTCATCCAGTTTTTTTTTTTTGCTAGTGCAGTAATTATTTGTTACATGCTTTTAAAACATATTAAACACCTATTGAACATAAATATAACCCTAACTTAAGTATATATTAAGAAGGTATTTGTAATTTAATGTAATTATTATGATTGAAGATTTAGCTTATTCATGAGGAATTGTTGAGAAACTAATTAGTCCAATATAAACTTTCAAGTAGAATTGTGTAACATTTATCATCAAAATTTGCATTCAGTTGTGTCTTACCTTTTAAATATATATTAATCTATCTAGCTAGAATAACAAATAGGATCAGCTAATTCATTATGAATCAATTACCAGGCTACTGAAGTAGAATCCAATGGTTGTGAAGTAACAAGATAGCATCCGAAAAAAATCAAATCCACGTCCAAGACGGTATATGTCACGGCTTAAAGTTTGCTCACTATTCCCATTAGCTACTTTGGCTTCAAACTTTGAGATTTGAATAAGGCCTACATCACGACCTTTGCCAACTTGCAGATACTCATGATATGTGATACATCCCCGTCGCAAGGTCGAGTTAAATCCTACATACGGTATCAAATATATTTAAATGTAAGGCAAAAACTATGCGTAAAAGGGTTAATATATAATATTTGAAGTCAAACATTCCTACCAGCAAAAACATCCTCACTCAAGTTGATTGTTTTTGATGCTTTGCTTATTCCACCTCTAGTGATGTGAAACACCCTATCAAATATATCTGGATGCCCATAGTGGAAGCGTACCCTGTATATAAGAAAATTAATAGAAAGTGAATGACTAAGGCAATGATCGCATTGGTAGATATCAAGGAATTATAGAATAAAAAAAAAACCTGAGCCTTATTCTAATATTAGATGATACCTCAATCAAGACAGACGCATGCAATGAATTAAAAGTATCATGATTTACTGAGATCATGGAATGCAACAGGGCATCAATTACCTGAGAGGATTGGCTAGAAGCCTTTGACCAATGGTGACAAAACTGGTTTCCTGATATGACATAAACCATGCTAAAGAAGAAACGCTGCAGTTTGAAAGAACGTAATTTCAGTCTTTAAACAAAACATATACTTTCAGTTTCCAATAAACGAATGATGAATTCCTAGACAAAAATGAAGCACGATAAATAAGTGTTCTATGACAATTCCATCATAAATTTATAGCAATGGCCCTGTGGGCACTTCCTTCCACTGCAGATATCAGAAAATCTATAATGGAAATATAGATTGCGGATTGCCAACTTCGTTATTGTTTGGTAACAAGAAATTTGATTATTAAAAATTTACATGAAAATTAATTTTAAGATTCAATACTAACTATGCCACATGATAATATCCTTTTTTATGATGCTCTTTCTTTTAGTTAAGCACCATAAAAACAATATATCAGATTTATCATGCAAGATTTGCCAACTTTATCAATTGAAAATTTCAAACAGAAAAGTGTTATTTATGATCGTGATGCAGCAGAAAGTATCAAGTCAACCCCAGGTTGCAGTCAAAGAGGAATAATTCGTGAACTCAAAACCCAAAATCTGTCTTGAAATTTACATTAATCAGTCTTTGAAGTTAGAATCGCTAAAGTTTTGTGGGGCTTATGGGATTAGATAATAGAATGAATATCTGTATTTCTCTCATCAGAAAAATCAGATTGAGCAGAGCTCTCTCTTTCTTTCCGTGTTGAAACTGATCTTCTTCTGATCTTTCTATTAGTTTTCCATCACATTATATTGTCATACAGTTATTAATTATTGTGAAAAAAATCAACTGCATTAAATTTAGGTAACACGTAAATATCTATATCCCTATAATTGAAGTTTCCTATTTACTTCTTAACAGCAGTTATATATAACTCTGAAGAGTTTTGTATCATTGATAAGATTTTCTCAGTACAATATTCTGATTTTTCACAATTGTTATTAGTTATTATAGAAAAGAGAATCAAAATTTATCATTTTGACATTTACACTATGTTTGGATTGGAGGTAGGGAAGCGAAAGGAAAGGAGAGGAAAGCATTTTTTAATACCCCAATTTGGGGTGAAGGGAAAGGAAAGGAAACTTCAAAAAAAAATTTACAAGTAAAATATCAAATTTAACTTTATTGTATTATAAAATTTAAAATAAAAGAGGCTATAATTGAAAAAAGAACATTATAATGAATCATTTCTTTTACTTTTCAGTGCTTAACCAAACAAGAGTTGTTAGGATTACTTTCCTTTCCTTTCCTTTATTAATTTTAGCTATCCAAACAAAGAGTAAATGTACCCTTTCCTTTCCATTCCTTTCCTTTACTAATGTCTATCCAAACATAGCGTTAAGGTTAGGAACTATGTTACAAGAATGAAGTTGTAGTTCACAATATGAACAATTTGGGGGCACAGGAACTATGTTACAAGATGAAGTGGTAGTTCATTTTTTTTTCCCTTTAAATGCCATATTCTTCTAAAATTGGTTCCTTAGAGATTACTTTTGTCCTCCTATGCACTTTGATATTGCTATGTTGTTTCTCATTATTATTTGGTCTTTATGAAAAATTCAAGCATTAGCTAATATATAAAGCCATAGGTCCACTCACTACTGATTGATTCTTAATAAACAATGCTTTAGTCATTTTGTTTTTATAGGTTAGTTTCCAAGTTCAAATATCTTAAGTACTGCAGATATCATCATTTATGGGTTCAAAGAATTAAACCTTCCAGTAAATATGTTCTCCCTCAAACCAAGTATTGTAGGAGGGCGTCGACCATGGTTTTGAAGAAATTCTTGCAGAAGATTTCTCACTTTCAGAGCTTCTTCCAAATAATTGTCCTGAAAATTGAATCCGCATGAGACTAAATATGCATGCAAGTCATTGAATTTTCAGCTATTGGAGCAAGACATACTTGGTTCATATCAATTGTTTGGAGAGCTTCTCCTCGTGTGAAAATTATGGCGTGATTTTGATTCTCAGGTTTCCCTTCACCAATGATTGGTGGACCAGGGAGCTTTATGCGATATATTACCTGTAGATGAATACTAATCCGGTAAGCTTTAAGACTACATTTTAGTATAGGGATACAAAAGTCGCATGTTAATAGGAATTGTGACACTATGAATGTTATGACCATTTAATTCAAGAATATATAAAATATGAGCAAGTATGCCTTCATTGTAATATTGTGAATGTTACTCAATATGATCTTGCTAGAAAATAAACTGGCATGGACATGGCATTTTATATTTTTACTTCTATAACAACTTTAGTTTTAAGTTTTAATCTCAAAATGGAACTGTTTCCTGATACTTTTTGTTGTATTGTATACCAAGTCTTTTGTTAGCATTTATTGTACATGAGATATGTCTACAGTCTGCACTACAAAAAGAATAACACCCAAAATAGAATAATCGTAATTACAGCAAAACTTGACACAAAGAAAAGTAATCTAAACATGCATTACATTTTCAAGAATCAATTGTAGGATTACAATCAAAATTGATTGATATTTAAAAGTATATTACATGTATGTCATTGTACAGCCTCATATCAAATGACATAAACGGGAGACAAACACCTGAGATATTCGTTGTCCAGTTTTAAAATTATATTTCTCATCCTTCTACGGTTTCTGACAGTATGAAATTGCTTTGAAAGAATTGTGAACATTATCATCAATAGAATTAAATTTGCAAAGCATATTAACAAAATACTCTGACCAAAAGGTAGTTCATTTAGTCAAGTGCAAAGCTATTTATAAAATACTTTACAGCTATTTCTCAAGTCATGATCTTTAATGAAGTTCCATATGCAACTCTTGCAAAGCAGTATGTCACATTTCTCTCATAGAAAAATTTGTTTGGCCTTGGTTCCAAGAAAATTTGAAGATAATCTTCAAAGTAGGCCCCCCAAAATAATGGAACTGAACTTTCTTAAGTCAACTATTTTCTAATGTTTAAGCAACTTGAGCAATTTAATACCTGATCAAAATTGCCAACAGCTTTTGCCAATACAGAAGAATAAACCTTCTTAGGCTTATCTCCTACTATTTCTTCTTTCTCTTCAATATAAGCAACACGTAGAGATGGATACCTACAAATCGGAAAATGTTTTTCGTTATTTAGACTTCTAATATTCTTCTTCTGCTTCAATATTTATGCAGTTTTACTGTATTTTGGTAAGTTACCTTCTCATTAAATCCTTTATGTCTTCTGCACGAGGGTCTCCAGAAGACTTTTGTGATCCAAACATTTGACAAGAGATTACGTAAGTGAATTTCATGTCTGCTAAGGCATCTAATTCAGCAGATAACTTGGGATTATTTCTTTCAATAGCGTCGTCAAGAATATCTGGATTAACACAATTAGCAATGTGGAATAAAAAAAGGCATATAAAGCTAATTAGTTTAACAATTCTCAATAATGTATAATCTTTTGCCTTTAGGAATCCTTAGAGATTAAACTATGTATTAAACATTGAATAACAAGCAGAGAGTCCTAAAAGAAGTGAACTAGGTTGAGGATCAGTAACCTTTATTCTCAGGCCATTCAAGAAGTGCTTGTAATTTTAAGGCTTCTCTATAATACATCATCCCTCTAACTGTCACATTCAAAGGAACACAAAGAAATTAGCGATCATATTTACAAAGATTTAAGGTTCACTTGCAAGCCAGTTAATACATATTACTATGAAATTTCAAGAACCTGTTCTGCTTAGTGTTTGGCCCCGGAACGAAGCCCAATTTCTAATTTCTTCCTCCTTGCTCTCATCTATTAGTTCATTCAAGTTTTGATATCCCATACGCTCCAAAAAGTTCTTCCACTCATCTAAGAAAATGAAGGAATGTTATGCACTTGGAGTTGCATCCAAAAGGATTTTCAACAAGAATTACTAAATATAAAATATTTTAGTACCTGGAAAGATTTTTTGCATATAGAAGATGATAGAAACTTGTCCTTTGCTTGATTGTAGCTCCTTCATTGAAAAATTGACATCCTCCATGTAATGCGGGGTTATAACACTGTACCAAACAGAATAAGTAGATTCAGATATGATTTATGTACAGTTAATGAAATAACAGTTTGGCCATATGCGTTTTAAAGAATAATATTACATGAAGCAAAGTTGTATAGGATACATTATGGTGATTAGTACAATAAAAATTGCCATTAAAATACTAATGCAAGTAACTAAAATCAGTAAAAGTTACAAATAGAATACATGGATAAAATATTAATAGAAACAACATACAAATTGGCATCATTTTCTTTTCTCACTGCACCAGAAAGAATGCTATTATCAACCAAAATTAATGTAGAAAGATTGCTAAATAACAACAGAAAAACACAAGTACAGTTAATTGGAAAAGCTTAATGAAAGAATAAATTGAAGAGGATATATGAAACTGTTTACATCTAAGTGGTGCACTTGAAACTGTTATAATTGGTTAGCATAATCACAAAGCACAAAGAAATGAATTTTAAACCATCTTTCGGTAACTTCAATTTTCCCAAGGTACTTATGTCAAACACATATTGGAAGCTTCAATATTTACACGCATATGATAATACAACGCTCTACCTATAAGGAAAAGCTCATGAAGAATTGAAAAACCAATCTGATAAGCATATCGAGATCTAACAGTACTTGAATCTGAGTCTTAGCAACATAAGAATCAAATCATATTTCCAGTTGTGATTTTATGTCATTTTCTTCGATTAATTTTGTATGATAAGTAGCATGGTTAGGCTTAAACTGTGCCTCATTCATAAATATTAAAAGACTATTATCTGAGTCAAGTAGACAACACATTGAAAATAAATATACAAATTTAGTATTTTAACCAAGAGAAAATAGTAACAAGAGAAAAAATTCAACCTGAAAGACAACATACTGCGTACTTCAGGAGCACTAGGCATATCCATAAAAAGTGAAGTGGCAAAGAATGAAATACGCCTTCGAGCTTCTAGGTTTACAGGTATGTCCATTGCCTTATCTTTGACAGTAAGCAATAAATGCAACCGCTTAATCTGCCATATAAAGATTCAAACTGTTTTTTAGTATATTTTTCATGAGCTCAAGCCTAAATTGCTACATTTGTTGAATTTGTGCATAAATTATATACAATCTATGCTATAAATGCGTAACATGAGTGCACATGTAGAAAGAGCTGAACAGATAATCACATCCAAGGATTAGTTATAGATTATATTTTGGTTGGACTTATCTCCTATTTTAAAGGAAATTTGTTTACTGATCTGCAAGAGATAATAAACTATTTTTATAAAAATTATCTTCAACATTTCTTTGTATTTTTATAGTGAATAAATAGGTGTGAGGTATGCCTTACAGCTATACAAAAATCTCATGGGGTTAGGTATTTATTTCAGTAAGAGTTTTATGAAAAAATAATTTTTTCATCACCATTAAAATCTTCATAGTATCAGAGCTTGATTTGAACCTTCACCCTTTGTAAAATTTCAAAATCTCAATATCTCTATAACAAAGTATCCAAGAGCTGCCATGGCAGGTGGGACAGAGAGCAGCACCTCCAACCCAGATTCCAATCAAACTCATGTCACTTCTTCAACCTAGATTTTTGAAAGCAGTACCATTTCCATCACCGAACACAAGCTCACCGATCACAACTTCAACTAATGGTCTCATTCAGTAATAATCTTCGTCTGTGGGAAAGGAAAAGAGGACTATTTAACCGCAACAATAGTACAACCAAAGGAGAATAGTCCTTGTTACCTTGCATGGAAGGTGGAAAACAACATGGTAATATCTTCGCTTCTAAATTCAATGACCAATGAAACAAGCAAAAATTTTATGTATTACAAGACCGCGAAGGAGATTTGGGATGCAATCCAAGAAACATATTCCAATAAAGACAACACCTCTGCAATCTTTGAAATAAAGGGCATTTTACATGATCTCAGGCAAAGAGATTCATCTATTACCGACAATTTCAACAAACTTATCCGCTATTGGCAACAACTAGATATGTTGGAGAATGTTACTTGGAACTGTTCTAATGATTGGATAGCAGTACAAACAAATTTAGGAAAAAGAAAGAATTTATAAATTCCTATTGGGTTTAAATAGTGACCTTGATGAAATTTGTGGAAGAATTCTTAGCATAAAGCCGCTACCTAGTGTTTGAGAAGTTTTTTCTGAAGTGCGCCATGAAAAAGTATGAGAAGTCCTGTTAGGCCCCACAAATAATCAGTCCAATTCTGAAAATTCTGCATTGGTTGTTCGAGGACCTCGCTCTAAAGCTACCCGAGGAACCCAACCAAATAACTCTATTTCTCAAGGACGGAGCAATCACCCATGGTGTGATCACTGCACGAGAACCGGTCACACAAAAGCAACTTGCTGGAAAATACACGAAAAACCAACTGATTGGAAGTCCTTCCCTCGTCCTGCACAAGACAGCAACAATAGAAAAGGTAATGTGGCCACAACCGAAGCCCAGACTTCTACAGAACCAAGTCCTTTTAGTTCTGATATTAAAAGATATAAGACTTAATTCATTTCTATATATTCCCAACTTAAACTATAACCTTTTGTCTATCAGCAAGCTTACTAAAGATCTAAACAACATTACTAAATTTTCTCCAAATATGTGTGAATTTCACGTTTTGAACTCGGGGAAGACAATTGGCAGTGCTAAGATGAATGCAAGTCTCTACCTTCTAAGAGTTGATGTCCCAGAAAGACAAAAACAAAAAATCTCTTGTGTCGTTTCTCCCCAAAATAAAAATGGTGCTATATTGTTGTGGCAATATAGGTTAGGTCATCCAAACTTTCTACACTTGAAAAGGTTATTTCCATCGTTGTTTAATAAAAATTCAATAAACTTGCAATGTGAGTTGTGTCAACTATCTAAACACATTCGAAACTCTTATCCTTATCAACCACACAAACCTTCTCATCCATTTTATTTGATTCACAGTGACTTGTGTGGACCTTCTAGGATTAGCAACATCTTAGGTTTTAGATGGTTTTTTACCTTTATTGATGACCATACTAAGATCACTTGATTATTTTTAATGAAAGAAAAATCAAAGGTTGAACAAATCTTTCAAACATTTCACAAAATGATCCAAAACCAGCTTTAAACAAAAATTCAAGTCCTCAAAACCGATAATCGCAGGGAGTATTTTCATTCCAAACTTGGGTCTTACCTCTCTGATCAAGGAATCATTCATCTTAGTTCTTGTATGGATATTCCACAATAAAATGGGGTGGCTGAAAGGAAAAATAGGCATTTTTTAGAGGTTGCCCACTCTCTTATGTTGGCCACTAATGTTCCTAAACAATTTTGGGGGGAAGTAGTTTTGACAACAACCTACATCATCAATCATATGCCATCTCGTTTCCTAAACTTTCAAACTCCATACCAATCTCTTCTTCATACTTATCCCCACATTCGATTCATGTCTAATGTCCCCCTTAAGGTATTTGGATGTAGCCTTTGTCAATGTTACCCAGCAAAATTATAGTAAACTCGATCCTAAATCCACCAAGTGTATTTTTCTAGGGTACTCACCAAATCAAAGTGGCTATAAATGTTATTCACCTCTCACCAAGAAAATTTTCACTTCAATGGATGTAGCTTTTTTTGAAGATCAGCCATTTTATCTCAAAACCAATATTCAGGAGAAGAATCGTGAAGAAGAATCTCGTTTTTGGTCCTGTCTTGATCAATACACCACACCTAGTGCTTTACTGAGCACACCCAATTTCGGATCATGTCCTAGTCTTGTTCTACCTTTTGCCGTATCTTAGCCCCTTACTAAATCCACTCCTAGTCAACTTCATGAGTTTAAACCTACCCATACCAATCCAAAAACTGTTCAAGAGAAAACAAAAGATTTACTTGTTTATTCTAGGAGACAGAAAACTCAAAAGGAGGCTGAGGACTAGACTTCCTCAAAGCAATGTCAAGAGGCTGATCCGATTTCTCTAACACCCTAAATTCACACAGGTAATGCTCTTTCAAATTCTAGCTCTCCTGAATTGTTAGTGAATCTTGATCAACCTATAACTTTGAGGAAGGGGAAGAGATCACGTACTCAGTACCCGATTAGCAATTTTGTGTCTTGTAAACGATGGTCTCCTAGTTACAGGGCCTTCAGTATAGGGTTGACAGACATAAAAATTCCCAAGAATGTTCAGGAAGCTCTCAGTCAACCAAAGTGGGAGAAGGCTGTCTTGGAAGCAATATAGGCTCTTGAGAAGAGCAAAACATGGGAGTATATGGAGCGACCTGTGAGGAAGAAGGTGGTTGGATGTAAGTGGGTATTTTCAGTGAAACATAATGCTGATGGAAGTCTGAATCGTTTCAAAGCTAGACTTGTCGCCAAAGAATTTACACAGTCCTATGGTATAGATTATGAGGAGACGCTCGCACCAGTAAGAAAGCTTAATTCCATACGGGTTTTGTTATTTCTTGCTGCTAATCTAGACTGGCCTCTACAACAATTAGATGTAAAAAATGCCTTTTTGAATGGGGACTTGGAGGAGGAAGTGTATATGGAAGTACCTCCTAGACTTGACTCCCAAGAGAGCTTTGGTAAAGTGTGCAAACTCAAAAAATCGCTTTATGGTCTTAAGCAATCCCCTCGTGCATGGTTAAGAAACATGAGTTTATTCAATGTCAAACTGATCATACTATGTTTATTAAGCATTCTTTTGAAGGAAAGAGGGCCATACTGATAGTGTGTGACAACATAATTTTAACAGGTGATTATTTGGAGGAGATCAAGCACCTGAAGTGTGTTTTAGCACAAGAATTTGAGATTAAGGATCTTGGTCAACTTAGTTACTATCTTGGTATGGAGGTAGCTCGATCACAAATAGGTATTGCAGTTTTACAACGAAAGTATACTCTTAATCTACTGAAAGAAACTGGTATACTTGGCTGTAAACCAGTGGACACTCCAATAGATCCCACCAGCAAAGTTCAAATGGAGGAAGAGGAGTCATTGACCAACAAAGGTAGATATCAGAGATTGGTAGGCAAACTGATTTATCTTTCTCATAAAAGACCAGACATTAGCTTTGCTGTTGGGATGGTTGGTAGATACATGAACAAGCCAACAGAAAAACATCTAGAAGCTATATTTCGAATTCTCCAATACTTGAAAAAGAATCTAGGAAGGGGACTGTTTTTTAAGAAGACAACCGAAAGGGATGTGGCAGTGTTCACTAATGCAGATTTGGGCTGGCTCTCTAACTGACCGAAGGTCAACCACCACCTGTTACTATACGTTTGTTTGAGGAAACTTGGTTACATGTGGTTGCCAGGAGCAATGCTGAAGCTGAGTTCAGGGCAATGTGTCAAGGAATATGTGAAGGTATTTGGCTGGGAAGAATGCTGAAAGAATTGGGAATTTCCACCAATGGTCCTATTACACTACTTTGTGATAACAAGGTTACTATTGAGATTGCAAAGAATCCTATTCATCATGGCGAAACCAAGCATGTAGAAATTGATCGACATTTCATTAAGGAGAAAGTGGAAGAAGGTATTTTGAAGCTAACTTATGTTCCTACCAATCACCAGACAGCAAACACTCTAATGAAAGCAATGTCCAAAAATAGTTTCGAAAGCTTGAAATCCAAGCTAAGTATAATTGACATACATAACCCAACTTGAGGGGGAGTGTAGAAAGAGCTGGACAGATAATCACGCCCAGGGAGTAGTTGTAGATTATATTTTGGTTGGACTTATCTTGAGCATTTCTTTTTATTTTTATAGTGAATAAATAGGTGTGAGGTATGCCTTACAGCTATATAAAAACCCCATTGTGTCCGGTGTTTATTTCAGTAAGAGTTTTATGAAAAAATAATTTTTTCATCACCATTAAAATCTTCAGCACATCTGTTGTGTAAGTCTGTGTCTATGTACATGGTTGCACACCTGTCGACACCAATCTTGCCGAACAAACAGCCACATTAAAGCAGTATTTTTTTATGCTGTCATACTGTTGTGATACTGCCAGATTGGAAATGCCTCTAACTAAAAGGAAGGGAAGAGAGGCAGACTGTTACCTGTTCATTCAGAGGGCCATCATCTGGCACAGGAAAGTAGATAGAAGTCTCGCTGGCAGAAGATTCAAATAACTGTGGTTCAATCCTTCTAGAGAAAAGAGTAAAATCATGTACAGTTTCTTCAGAGCATTCTATCAGATCCAATATTCTGCATGCATTCAAAGATGAACTTCAGAAAGGTGAAGCAATATAATTTCTCACACAAATGTTAAAAGAGAAGAGTCCAGGATGAAACCTGTGACCATTTGCCATGATATCATTTGTTACAAGATAAAAGATATCTTGGAGAACTTCCACAACTTTACCATATTGGTTTTCATTTCCTTCAACCTTATATTATGCAATGTGACAAGTGATGAGATTCCAGTACCAGATTTATTAGGGAAAAGGAAAAGAAAGAATTATTTGCAATTAAACTAGCAGCGTAACACTTACTAGCAATTCAAGCAACTCAACAAATTTGGTTTGTAGAGCTGGGAGCTCACTCATCTTGAAATCCTGAAGTAAACTTGATTCTTTAATGCTACTTTCAATTTCATTAATGATACTCGATACGACCCTAAACAAGAAATACCAGAGGTTACCAACAGTAGGAAGTACGAAGCAATTTGAAGAACTTCCATAATTCCAAATTTATCTGCCTACCAAGAAAAAAATGATTGGAACATTTGCTAAAAGAAAATTTGTTTTTCCGCATCAAGAATGTCATACAAAAGAATATAAATATATACATGATGTTGCTTATGTTGCTTCCTACCTCTTTTCCAGATTGCCAACAATAAGAATGTCAAGGATGTACTTCACTGACTCATAGCACTCCTTTACAGCAAAGTACATGTTCTCATCTTTTCTAATCTTTTTAAAAAGTCTCCTGTCCTTCCCCACAAAGTTTCTTGCAATGCTTAGTGCTGTTGAAAACTAAGAGGAGGATGGAGCAGTGTCAAAGAGGAACAGCAATGATGTGACAAAATTACAATATTTTCATGCGAAAAACCATACCTTATTCGCAAGAAGGAAAATTGGCCAACGTATAAATCCAGGAAATAACCCCGGTGTAGGCATCATCATCAAATCCATTTCCCTGTCATGAAAGAAATATCTGAGTTAGTTAATTAGTTAGTTAGATATATCCTTGAAGAAAACTTAAAGCAACAGAAAAAATTGAACCTGTTGCTTATCAAGTCTTCTGATCTAAAAGTGCTGATAATTTGGTTCCAGACGAGAACGAACTTCTGATCTAAAACTTCACTTTCCGGCACCTGAGAAAACATCAGTTCAATGATCAGAAAGGACAATACAAAACCCTCTGAGTACATATCAATGATATTCCAAGTTCTGAATCTCATACCTTGCAAAATATGTTGTGGAAGAAACTTTTTGTTCTACTCTTCCGACCATTTTTTGATAGTGGTGGGATGAGACAAAGGTTGAATGCAGAAGGCAAGGAGTGAAATCTACTTCTCAGCATTCCTAATGTACGGATCTACATAAAAGCGGAGTTAGTCTAGTGGCTATCCTGTTTATGAAAGAAAGTAAGATCATATTGTCATACCTCACCAAGATGATGCAAAATGCCATAAAGTCCTCCACAGACTGTACAATAAACAGAATACCAGATCTGAGTGTCCATGAAATAAACCTGAGATAAATTTGAAATAGTATATGAATGTTAGGGACTAAAAAAACCATTGAACAAATTAATTATGATCCAAGAACTTATTCAAGTTAAAATCTGCGATTTCGACTTTTCTTTTTCTTTCCAAATTATGTCATTGAACAAAGTAATTAAGATCCAAGAACTAATTCATTGGTAGAAATCTGCAATTTCAACTTGGCTTTTTCTTTTAAAAAAAATTCATTAGTCAGAAAATATGTGCATCACTAACATAGTTTTTCATTAATGGTGAGATCAGGGCGATGCCTTGTCTCGATCATGTAGATATGCAATATGTTCATCAATAGGAAATGAGCTTCAATCCAGCTAGAACTTCTTATTCATTAGTCAGAAAATATGTGCATCACTAACATAGTTTTTCATTAATGGTGAGATCAGGGGGATGCCTTGTCTCGATCATGTAGATATGCAATATGTTCATCAACAGGAAATGAGCTTCAATCCAGCTCAAACTTCCTAGGTTAGAGCGGATGTTGCCAATCTTTGGACAGAAACTTACAACTATTATGGGAGCCCACACAGCCACGATAGCACCAGCATTACTCCTGACTGGAAGAGAATACACATTTTTTATTACAAATAGAGATTAAATGTAACTCTTAAAAGACAAAGCACAAAGGATTGAAGAATACCTTTGGGAAAAAGCTCATGCCAATCGTATGTTCGCACACCAATTTTCATAATTTGTCTTGTTGGTGCTATGAGGGGTTTTATCTACATTGTTAAATAGCAGTAAGAATTAAATAGTTAGAAATACATACGCACCTTCTAACCACAATCATACTCAGAACATTTTTTTGCGTATACCAAACCAAAATGCTTAGCAATTACTTTATATCCATATATCACAACAAAAAAAGATCATATTATCAGATTCAGATACTGATTTCTTCAATTGTTTTTATTCTTTAATCCTAATTTCATCTTCATCAAATAAATTCTGGACTGAAAAAAAAAAATTGACATTTTACGACAATAAAAAATGAATCAAACGGCTTAGGCTGACTCAAACTGAGAAGGTGCAAATAGTGAAGAGGACTAACTATGACTGACAGTGCTGGTCAGCAGGGCAAATGGATGTATCTTTAACTTTAAGTAGTGATTTATAGCCACCAGTAGCAGCAGTTCCAACAATCATGATTAAAATATCTTATTGACATAAGAATTTCCTAACTATATGCTAGTTTGTGTTATATCATAAGAAATGTGAGTCTAAATAAGTTTTGTGATGTAAAAAGTATCTTATGAATAATTTTTTGATTACCTTCAGAAATAAATGTTTCATTTTAAGTAGCACTGCAGCTTTCCATTTTGAGTTTAATACATATATTATCTTTTCACCGTGGAATTACAAGGGACTGTTTGAGAGATGCTGCTTCTTCCAAAGATAATTGTACCTATCTACTTAAACAGTTACAGTATGCTTAATAACAGCGTATGCCTAAATTCTCCCAACCTTTATAAAAAAATTTTAAAGAGAGAGAGAGAGAGAGAGAGAGAGAGATTGATTTCCAGAGAGTTCTGCAAGAAAATAACATATTTGCATTTCATGGTACCACAATTTCATAACACAGCATGAAGCAGATACATTGTTTCTCACCTCAAAACTGTAGCTGAAGACTAACTTGGTTGACAGCACTAGTATCCAGAAAAACGTATACCTACGTTGTAAAAATGACAAACATTAGAGGCGATTATATATATATATATAAATAAGATACACAAAAAGCTTGACAATGGGAACATAGGTCCTACTTGAATAGAGAAACTTGCGTCTCTTGCATTCCACGTCCAACATATAGTCTAGGCTATACAATGAAAAGAAACTTTAGCAATGTTTGACCAGTTTAAGAACAGTAAGCAATAAGGTTAAAGATGAAAATGTAACAGAAAAGAAATGGTATGGAACGTAAGCTAATCATTATATGCCTACATGCACCTTTCATTTGGTTTAAAATGTTAGTCAGGTTGTCACCAAAATCTATGAGTAATTAATGAAAATGAAGGTATCAACTGTCTGGATGAAAGTTCACAGTGCAAATTACAGTAATTATAAATAGAAAAATAAGGTAAATAAATAAAGAGAAAGGAATTAAAGGTGCAACTCCTGAAAAACTTTTCTTAGCAAAGAAACAACCATTTCTTATTTTACCAACTTGTCACTGCTTCATATGGGAAAAATACAATAATTCAGTATGGTACCTACTTACAATATAAGTGTGCAAATTCTTGTTATGACACAAATTTCTGAACAACAACAATGCACAAGTATATGTGAAGTAAGGATGGTTTAGAACTCCACTCAGATCCACATCACAGACAAATTTTTTATGGCATGTATCTAGTTAAACAGATCAGTCCTTTCAGAAATATGACGGATGTTATTCAGAGGCTATGGCTGTTAAAATGTCTTGCTTTTCTCAAATAAAAATGTACAGATGCTATAAAAAGTTGTTGAAAATGCATACATTTTAAAGGACCAAATACAAAGGAATTAGCTCATTCTCTTTCCAACAGTTTTAACTTTTTTCTGTACCTTCCAGTTTGTTTTTTCAATTCTTCCTCTCTTTATCCAAGAAATGAGGAGGGAGAGAGAGAGAGAGAGAGGACTGCTACAATTAGATGTGATATATCTTCCCTTCAATGCAAATTTACTTTATCTACAATTAATTTTATACAATTATATAATCTGAAGAATTAGAGGATGTGGGATGCATGCGGGTTTCCATATACAATTCAGATGGATGAGCAATGTTTGGGATTAAGGAAAGAATTTTTCTTTTCAATTCCAAGAAAGCAAGATTTGTCTCAATAGTAATAATTCATCAAAATAGTTTTACAACAGAAACCAGAGCTGTTTATTTGTTGTAGCAAATTAGATCAGCGTCAAGGATCAATTTTTTCCATTGCGCTGGGAAATCGACAAGGAGATTACATTTTTAAGGCAATTCAGCGTAGTTGTTTACTTACTACAGTACTTGCAGGGATTTTCAAACAATAATTTTGGTATGACTTAAGCAGCTTATAATTTATGTTTTACATAAATAGGAAAGAACAATACATAATAGTAGGTTTTAAGTGGTTTTATCCCACATATATCAAGTCTTAGATTTCCTGCAGTCTTGTATTCAAGTAAGGTCTCTCGACCTATTACCAATTGATTTTAGGTTGATGCTTAGCAGGAAGTATTATTATTATTATAATTATTATTATTATTATTATTATTATTATTATTATTATAGTTGGTCATCATTGTTGGTATTGCTAACTAACAACAGAACGATTCTATATAAAAATCTAAGTTTTAATCAAAAATAGGAATTACAAAAGAAATGGTATTTACCTGTTTCCATGTAGATATACTTGTGCACAGGCGCCAATTTGAGGTTTCTATGTACTTGCTAACAGCAGGTACAAAAAATAAAACCAGGTCAACTGCATTAGTCATTAGGTATATTGCAACAGCAACCATAAAGGAGGAATAGCACCATTCTCCAAACCAGCTTCCATATTTTGCAGAATAACAAGTATATTTCCTCCTAGAATGAGCATAAACAATAGGAAGAGTAATGGTCCATATCACTGCAATAGCAAGCCTTAGTAGTTGTCTCCGTTTCTGAGATAACTCCATTGTGTTTCTTGCTTTCCATGTGAAGATAATATCAAGAATTGCTGCAAATACAAGGCAGTATAAGATTCACGCTTTCTGTGTACATATTCCTGCACATGTATGCATAGGCATACATCTGATGTATGCATTTGAGAGAGAGAGAGAGGGAGAGAGAGAGTAAACACACACACACACACATATCTTTGCATGTTTTAACTAGTAATTTCATGTCCTCTTCAGAACTAGTAATTTCCTCTTTTGTTGCAAACGTATAGTAAGCTATTTTAACTCAAACCTTGTATGAGCTTAAGAATTGTAGATGTAATAAAGATGCTCATAATGTCCTCCAATATTACTGCTTCAAACACTTGAAGTGGAGATCCAACATCATGGCAAGCCATAATAATCATTGCCTGAAAAGGAAACAGAGACGATGACCCCAACCCAGGGTACACATTACAAGTAGCAGTCATCCAGTAAACAAACCTGAAGGGATAGTATAAAAAAGCTCCACATCCTATCAAAGCTCCTGAAAATTTGCCAAAAGGAACGGATCTCTACAAAATTTGTCTTCCCTAACCATTTTGGCTCATGATTCTTCTCCAAAGTTACCTGTTCAAGAAAAAGAGGTGCATCAGAGATATAAATGGTAAGATATGTCAAATATGGAGTAGTTAAGGTGTTCCAACTGATAGGGAATATATTAGTTCTGCATTCAAGCATAGAGTCATGATCCCCATACTCATCAAACTAGAGCTGCTAGAAGTGCAAGGAGGAGGGGAAGAGAAATAGGGAGGGACACAGGGAGACAGGGATAAGCGAGACTAGAAGAGACAAGGAACAATAAAGCTAAACTAATGTGAAGCCAACTTCAGGATATTTCTCCAGCACCAAACAATGATAACATCTTTCTTCATCTATTCCTCTTAAACGTGTAAGACAAATCATATTTCAAACATTACAACTTATGGTCGTAACTAATACCCTCAAAGAGATTAGTGCCATTGCAGTAAATTCAAAACACACAAGAATAAACATGTAAATGCTTGTGTGTGAATGTGCACTTGCATAAATATCTCAAAACAATCTAGAACACCGAGATTGATGTCAGGAATTTCGAGTTCTCTTCCCGGAGAGTATATTTGAGTAAGAGATATCTAAATGCATCTCTGTCAAGATTTGATTAAGAAGCATTTTTTACATAATCTAGATTATCAAACAAATGACTCGTTCCAAGTTACTTGGAAAACTTTTCAATCTAAAAAGATTAGAACATTGTCTCTTTGTGAAGTTCTTTTCATCATAAAAAAGCAAGTATGTTCTGCCCCCCTTCCCTTTCCCTTTGCTCACCACCAAAATCATTAAATCCTTAGATCAAAAAACAATTAACTTTGAAGGATATAATGAATACATGCAATACAAGATGACACATTACAGTTAGTATATTTGTATTTATGGCTTGGGTAAAGTCAACTCAATGATCTGCTAAGTACGAGCTCAAAAAATAATCGTTATGCTCTCTAGATTCTTCCACAGGTTAAATCTGTAACACAAGTTTTAGCAGGTAGAGATGGATAGCAGCATACTTTCACATTATTATTTGGTCCTACATTTCAATCATTCATAGTGAGGGTTGCTTACATCATTTAAGCCTTGTTCTTCATCTTCAATTCCTTTTTCCTTCGTCTTTTCTCTAGCAGTCTTAGAAATCTTAACTTTGCGCTTCTTAGGAGATTGCGTGCAGAAAAAATCATGTTCCAAACGCATGGGCCAACCTATTTGGAAACAATCAGGAGACCTGAAGAAATATTGGCAGTTAAAATTACCCAATCTCTTAACTTCTCAAAATAATGATTTGGTGGACAAGCCAAAGCATCAGTTCAACTAAAAAGGAAAAGAATTGAAAATCTAACCAGAAAAACTCATTCAGGTCATCATAGTTCCTCCATGTAGAATGGTCAGCTGTTCCACTTTTGTTTTTCTCAGCTTCCTTCAGTTTTTTACAACAACATTAGATACTTAAAGGGAATTGGAAGGATAGGACTAAACAAAGCAATACCTCATATATGACTCTGTATATGGGGGTAACCACATTGCTAAGGAAAGATTCATGGCTTCCTCCATATGCCGGCATGACTGTATCCCCAGTTGTCATACTAACAGCACAAGTTAACATACCATGCAATTCATATGCCATCTGATGCAAAACAGTACAAGGATATCAAAAGATTATTTATAACTCACAAAATACACTTTTATAGGAGTTCACTGAGCGGCTGTAAATGCTCATGCAAATCACCAAATTATTTCAAAGCCAAAGTCAAGTTTACAGGTTGATTATTGCATCTGCTGATGACTAATGACTGATATATTCCTATTCCATAAGAGTCTAGGTTCAGATCATTTAAAGGGAATAAACAAAAAAAGATAAAAATAAAAAAAGAATAGATTGGCAGTTATACAAAAGTAAAAAATTCCTGTTACAAATACAAATAGCCAACCAGCCAAAATCTATAGGCAAGTAGTAGTCAAGATTTTTACACAACCAACTTGCTCACCTAATACTTCCATTTTTAAATTTCCTAGAGGAAGAGAAGATATATGATAGCCATATTTTGAAGCTGATAAAGTAATATCATTGATGGTTACCACTCTTCCAGCAATCCTAGAGACTCAATTGTTTGCAAACTCCTCCTGTTTCAAGTCATCAGCAATGTTCTCTAAGTCCTTCACTAACATGGTTCATGTTGTCTGTACTTAAGAACCGTGAGTGCATTACCATAAGGAATTGAGCAACAGAACCAGATTTTCCAGCTTACATGGTGAAAAATGTAGCAAAGACATTCCGGCATAAATCGCAAGTTTGCAGCCTCCCCCCAAATAAGAAGATAAAGCCCTATATATAGAAGTTTATATTGTTGCGCATCTTGTTTGACACAAGGCAACCTGCAAGGACAAAAATAATACAGTTGTCGCATGAAAATCTGAAAATTAAAAAGAAAGTCAATGTAAATTTTCAGATGAAAGGGATTAATGAAACATAGGCTTGGCCTAGAAGTTAACCCTCTTACGAGGGTTGAGGTCTAAGGTTCAAAACCTCTTTGCCTCCTTAGACTTCTTTGCTATGTACCAACAAAAAGAAGGTAGTAATGAAAGAAAAAAGAGTGCAACAAGGAGATAGAAAAATTAACAGCAAAGAGATGAACAGGAGTTGATTACAGATAATACCTATAAAAAGAAGAAAAATACACCGATTTCCAGCATAAGATTGAAAGATACAAAATTAAAGAAACAAATCTGAAATTCAATTTACTCTCTTACCTGATATTGCTTTTTCTGCACAAAAATTTGCACCAGTTTGTATAATTTTTGAAAAACTTTCTCATTAGATCATCAATAGCTGCATCAACCAGCTGGGATCATAGCGTGCATGTCAGATGTAAGAGTTTTAAGTCCAACCAAAAAATTAAAAAAATTAAAATAAGAAAAGAGAAAGAAGCTAAAACACCTTCAAGGTAGATGATTGCCTCTGAGGTTGCCGAATAAGGACATTAGCAAGGAGTAGAACAAGATGTTCCCTCTGGTTGGCTACATTCTCTTTCTGGAAAAAGACATATAACATGAATCTCATGCAAGCCTTCAATGCTTTAGATGAAACACAAAGATACTACTTCTTAACTGTTAAATTTCATGTGCCCTGTAATGACAGATTACTTGTGTAGTCAAAAAAGAGAGAGAAACAAAAAAAAAAGATAACTCAGAATACCTGGAACCCAAAAGAATACTGGAGAAATTCAAACAAATCTAAGAAAGCCCCACGTTTCTGAAAGTTTTCGGCTGAAGGTAAACCACGGACATTACGAACAACCGCAATAGAAGCTTTAATCTGCAAGAGTTCATTCGTTTGTCATGAAATCTATTCCATTCAACCACATGTTATCATGAATATAAAAGGATATAGAAAAATTCAGTACACATTGAACCAGTTTCTCCAGCTGCATCAACACAAAGGCTCAACAGCAGAAGAAACAGGTGCTGAAGTTTTTGGAAATCGTGTGACAACTACCTCTTACAGATAAAATATTGAGAGAAAATTATCAGTTTATTCATGCAGTGTCAGACCTCAGGGAATTTCATAATTGCTTGCTGAATACCTCCATGATCAAGAGGCAGAATATTGTAGGCAAACAACTCCGATTTAGCTTGGATGCTATCTCTGTCAGCAAGGGCCTGCAAAGGAAAAAAGAGATATAACATAAGATTATAAGCATAGTAACAAAACCCTGCTACTACAAAATACTGTGATAAGAAGGTTAAATCATAAGATAAGAAAATAGAACCTGAGGACCAGCTGTAACTGTCTTTAGTACTTCGTACAACACTGAGGCAATTCTACATGCATCTATCAACTTCTCTCCGAGACTAATTCAGAAAAATATATACATATATATATATATATATATACATATATATATATATATATATACATATATATATATATATTAATTCATGTAAAGGACATATATTGCAATCTAAAGAAGTTGAGCAGGACAAAAGCCAATAGAAGATCCACATAATTAAGCATTTTACCTATTTTCCAAATCAAATGCTCCAGCATGTTGTTTGATATATCTCCTATTTTCATCATAAACACGTCTAAGTTCTCGTAAGTCACTCTCTTCCTGCCTTGTTTTTTTGGTAGTTTCTTCATCCTATCAATCATATAGAGCAAGCAAGGGACAATAAATTAAATAAAAGAAGAAATAAATACTGGCTTAAAATCCCAAAGGGCAACATACTAGTAAAATAAAATGAATAGACTCAGGGAAATTCATACAATGAACATGCTGAAATGAAATGCTATGGAAGAAGCGTTGTATGGGTAGTAACGAAGACTCATCATGGTGCAAAAGTAGATGAACCAGATTCTTAGGTATTATCAGTTAGTTATTTTCACCACTGTCATTATTTTCCTAATTAAATTTATCTATATCTTATCACCTTTATTTTGTACTAATCAATTTCTTTGTTTTCTGGCCATGCTGTCCTATGCTGTTTGTGCCCTTAATTGAACTCAAGATTTTTCATCATAATCCATTATTTATGGTATGAAATTAACTTGAGGTTTTTTGGAAGCATCCTATATTAACCCATACGGTGGGAAGATCTAAAGAGATTTGGCTTGGAGAGTGGCTCTACTGAGTGAGTATTCCACTAACCTTTTCTACAAAGCTCAAATACACAAAGCTTAATCCATGGGACCATCTTGTTGCTCCAAGTTCACAAATTTCTCTTATCAGTTAGTTTTATTGACATTTCACCTATTATTGGAGGATGCCATTGCCATCTTCTATAACATTATAATACCTCATCCTGTACTCCAGTCAGTAGGATCTAGGATTAATTCAGTGAGTTAAATTGTCCACTCCTCTCTTGTCTCTCTCTACAAGGTAGAACTCAGAGACCAAGCATGCAGCAAGCACAACATAACCATTCAATTAAAACAAGTTTGTTGGACTTTCTTCTCCATGTATAGCACAATAAAATGGTGTGATTCTTGGAATAACAAGATATATTAGCGTAAGTGTGTAACCACACGTATGAAAGCGAAAATACTAGAATTAAATATCAAAACTGATCACAGAGATTATTATATCTGTGCTAAACAAACTCAAAATTATGCATCGGCATACAACGGGAGTATAGAAACATGAGATTAAAATCAAGCACAAGAAAGTAAACTGTAATTAAACAAGTATAAGAATGTACTGAGCACATGTGGCATGTAGAAGAGCTGTAAAATCATACGCAAAATAAGGCATAAATAAGTTAATCCATTCAATATTGAATTTGTCTTACAAAAGAAAAATAAAAAAAATAAAGAGTATGAATAAATCAGATCTAATAACAGGAAATTTTACCACATTGACCACGATAAAGGCCTAATTAGCATCATTCTAGAAAAGAATTCCGGGGAAAATAGGAATTCAGTGATGATTGTGCAGAGAATGGCACGGGTGAAGCTTAAAGAATGTTGTAGAGAAGGTAATCGGATATGAGGAAGGGTAATTCACGTGAGAACCAAGACACCTGATAGCATACTGATTGAACATACAAGTGACTAACCATAACTTTAGCTCCTATCCTCTCAATCAATGTGTAAGAACTACCTAAATAACCAAAATTTTAAATTTAAATTTGGATGATAAGCTTCAATCTTAGTTCTTACACGTTCAAGCCGCTCAAGAAGCAAAGTTTTAAACTGTCGAACACCCCTTCCTGTTGAATTACGGTCCAAGTTATGTGCTATTTCAAAAGCATGAAAGCGACCTGCCCAAGAAAGCCACATAATTAGTGTTGGATGCATTATGGATATTTTCAATCCAAACTCGAATTTCCCGAATTAGAGCAGCGTTCTGATTAGCCAATTATGCAGTTGTTTTCCAAGAACTAGAATATGAAGTTTTCCTAGCCACAATCGTGTGGGAGCTTCAACTAGTCTCCTTTGTTAGGAGAAGTGCGGAAGGTAGTAAAATGAGGAAAACGAAGAAATAAAGTTGCAATTTTAAAACCTCAAATTTAATCAAGCCAGCACCAGGAAAAACAACAACGTCCTTTAGAGAGCTCAATCAATAGCCTTTTGATTGTTTCCATTGCCAATTTTTTTTTTTCTTTTTATACTCGATCTTATTGAAAGGATAAAACTTTAGATAGTACATACTCGTATTTGGAGAACAGCAATCCAACCAAAAAGTAATTGGCTTGGCACTAGCTGAATACGATTTGGAATTCAGGATTTATGTAACTATCTTGCAGAAGTTAATGACAAAAGATATGGGATTGCTCGACAGATTTGAAGTTAAAATAATCCAAACAACTATTGCATAAATCGCTGGAATTTCCAATCCTCAAAACCCAAACTTTTCATCATGCAAACTATAACTTGAATTTTTCTACGAAACCCGGTTCACCAAAACCAGGAAGAACAACAAAATATTTAAACAACAATAATAATAAAACGAAAAAGACTTACAAAGATAAGACACACGAGGGGCTTTCCATTCCAACATGTTAGCAACTCTAAGAAAACTTTGGATTTCAGAAGCCAAAGTAGGAGGCAATCTTTCACTGTTAAATACTTCAGAAACATACCCACCACTCCCACTGCTACTACTTTCACCGTAAGTAAGTGACCTTGTAACTGCCTTACTTTCTTCTTCTTCTTCATCACGGCTAATGACTGGTTGTTTGTTGCGTTTTGGTTCTTCTTCAAAGATGGGGTCAACAGGAACAATCTCATTAGACATGTTTGCTGCAGCAGTGAAAAGGAAAGGAGGAATGGGAATGAAGGGTGTATAAGAAGTGGGATTTTGATGGTTTTGCTTTGGCCTTGGCTTTGCATTTTGATTGCTTTTGAGTTTGCTTAACGAGGTGTATTTTCTGCTTTGGTTTTTGCCTTTTGGTTGGGAATGGAAAGATGATTGTGATTTTTGTTTGTGTGATTTGGTGTTAGAGCTTTTCTTCTGTCTCTCACCTTTTGCTTTTTGAGTCTTTTGTGTTCTTTAAACTAAGAAAACAGAAACACAGAAGGCGAGTCTTTCTTTTCATTTGAAAGTGTGGTGTATGGGCGGGTTTTTTAATGTTATAAAAGGAAAAGCAAAGCGGCAAACTACGCAGGAAAACAGTGATGAGAGATCAAATGATTGAACATTTCCTCAATAAAATGATCCGTTCATTTTTGTTTCTTTTCATCTTCTCTTTATTTTCTTTTTCATGGCATTTACATTTAGTCATCATTTTACCACTGGAAATTGCAAAGAAATTTTTAGTAAAATTTTATTTCTTTACTTACAAATTCAGAGATATTTGTTTAATCCCTAGAGCTCATTGGTGTTTTTTTATCAATTGTTTTCAATTTATTTTTTATTTTTACTTTTTTATTTTTATTAAAAATTAAAAAGTAAATAAACAAAATGTAAATAAACTACAATAAGTTTCATATCAAAAATCAATGTTTATGCCAATAAAGCATTGACTTAATGGTAAGGAGAATTTGATGTCCCAAGTCTCACCAACCCTGAGATTAAGTTTAGTTTGTTATTATTAGGATTAATATGTTGATTATTATTGTAATTTTGAATAAAAATGTATTTTTCAAAAATATATTGAATAATTATTCAAAAATTTATTCTTCAAAAAAAACTATATTTATTTCATGTATTTACACTTATTATCTTTTGTTAATATTAATTTTATATTTTATTCTCAGTTGTTTATAAAACTTCTCACATGAAACGTAAATTTAACATAACAGGTAGGGTGTAAATAGATACCACCCAGAACTATCTATCTCGATTAAGTTTGGTTCGAGTACCTTATAATTGAATTTTAATTAAATTAAGTTAGGGCAATGATTTCATTATTCGTGTCAAGTCGGGTAGTGCCCTTAGGATACCCTAAACCCGAAACGGATTAATATTTTATTAAATATATTTGTGTTTTTAATTAAATTATGCTTGTTTTTAGTTTTACAAATATATTTTTCTTATAGATTTTAAGTGTTGAACTACTAAAGTTTATTGAACTATAATGGAACTTGTATGTTTGTATTTGATTTTATGTTTTTAATTAATAGAAAATTAAATATTAGAATAATTGATTTTCGATTTCAGGTCAATTAACGGGTTTCGTCAAAATTTTTGGTTTAATAATTGGGTAATAAACGGGTAATATGAAGCTTATTAAAGTGGGATTTAGGCAATGTTTAAAAAAAAAAAAGGTGATAATCAAATTGGGTTTTTTTAGTTAATAATCGAGTTTCAGGTCAAGTAAACCAAAATTAACAGGTACCCACTCCATTTACATTCTTATTAGTAGGCATAAAATAAACTATTTTTTATCAATTAAGATTTAACATAATAATTTTTACTCCTTTTAGAAGAAATTAAGTCTAAAATTCGATTTCTCATTCCCCTAGTACCTCTTATGAACAAATAATAATAATAATAATAATAACAAAAACTACTGTAATAAGGTCAAAAATTTTGATCTTATTGATTAATTTTTCAAAAGGACCTATTATTAAGATGAAAATTGCTATCAATGGTTTAGTAAAAGAAAAATTATTATAATATATTGATCACAATTATTAAACTTAGGGAAAAAAACGTTATGCCCATGTCGCTTAGATTATGATAAAAAAAAAAATTAGTTTTAACCAAAAAAAGATAAAAAAAATTGATAATTTATGATAACTGCTAAATGATGGGTTTGTTGAATTTAAAAATCTCTTCCATTTATGGAAAGCTACGAATCAAGGTTTTCGATTATGTGTTACATTTCCAAGATTTAATAAATCTTCCCATGTTAAAAATAAAAGAACACCAAGAGATATTACCAAAAAAATTAAAATAAAATAAAAATTATTAGCCATGGAGAAACATGTTTGAGATCTTCATGATTTTTTTTTCTCCTTAATTTCTCTTTTAGAGAGGGGCCCTTTTCCACCGTTTGTGACCATTCTGATCTCCTTTTGCATATAAATTTATTAATTTGTCCTCCTCTGCTGCTCTGCACAATACTAGTTGTTCTCCAGCAAGTTAATTAAGAAATATAAATTGAAATAAAAAGAATGAATTAAAGAGAGAGAGAGCGGCAAGGAATATGCAGGTAGATAAAGTAAAATAAAAATTAAAGTGATTTTATAGGTCAAACAACTTTAGGATGGAAAAGCTTTTTCATGCAAATTAAGAATGTGATAAACAAGGCAAATTGGGCTCATGCCATGCCATGCCATGCCCTCTTTAATTATTGGTGGTCTTTATCACAAGCCTGCCAACTCAATACACAAGTAAATTGATAATTTAAACAAATATTTTGTTGTATGACAAGTCAAACAAAGCCTCCAAATACCAAAACGATAAAGGTTGTCACTTCCTACATACAAAGTGGAGTCATTTGGCTTGTTTCAGTAATTTTTTACTTATTAAGATTATAAATTAAGAGGTTATTATTAAATAATGTTGGTCCAATTTTGGCAATATATATTTCACCTACAACATCTTTTATTATAATTTTTAATTATCTATTCATAATAAAAAAATTATATAAAGTCATTCTCAAAACAACAATTATATAAAATCCATCACTTATAACTGTGAGATTTATAAAAACTTTTGATAGACTTTATATTTTTTAAATTTTGATTGATTAATTAAATAAAATAATTATATGTGATATGCATTTGGAAAAAAATTAGGGATTAAGAAAGGAGTTGAAAGTCTTTCAATCGAATTTGGTAGTAAGAATAAATAAGAAATTTATGAAATAAAAAGAGAGATTACATGAAAAACATGTGCGTACATATACACTTGGCAATTTGTCCTTCTTTAAATAAAGTTGATTGATCAACTATTCAAGCTATCGATAAGATTTGATCTATATTCAAAGAATTTTAGAATTTGAGAGTATCATTACATGTGAGTAATGATTAGCATTCCCACATGTTCATTTAAGATTATACCAAAATAGTCTTAAGTTATCCTATTTTTTACTTAATTTCGATTTGTTTAATATTGAAAAGTCTTTAAGTCTCCTCTATAACGCTGGTAAGACAATTTAAAAGTTTTTCTTTCAAGTACGAACAAATCACCTTTCTTAAGGAGGCTATGACGTCCAATCATTTAAGTATTATAACAATCCGATTTACACACATTTTTGATTGGGTTACGAGTCGATAATAGATCAAAAATCGTAGACGTGAGTACTAGATTTCAATTTTTTGACAAATTTAAACAAAATTAATCATCATAGTTGTTCCTTCATGTTCACATTTCCCCAAACACATTTCTCTATACATTACTGTACTTACAAAATTTAGATACAATATAAATGTTTATACCATGTATACCTTTAATGCCAAAGAATCTTTCACTGACGTATGACTGTGCAAATTTATTCTACTTACAAACACTCTCAGCTATTGATGAGGCTCTATGGAGTAAAGTAATGAGTGAGCTCAACATGCTCATTAAAAAAAATCAAGCGGCAGGTATATAAATACACTATCTACAAAATACGGGCTAGAAGTAATATCATACAGTTCAGTATAATACAGTGAAAATTACCATTTTCTCACAGTGTCGGTATAACAGAAAATATTAGTGCAAAATATCAGTTAAATCAAATGCAGTAAAATGAAACTCATTTCATATCAGAAATTCATTTCATCAAACTCAGTTCAAATAAATCAAATAAGTGAGGCATGACAGAATATTCATCATCAATAATCAATCAATAGGACAATTGGCCAATGTTAATGACTCCGGGCAATCACTGACCAGGTGTGTCGAGATGTCAAGTGTCGTGGGAGTGGTCAGTTACCGAATTGGTTGACTCATTTTACTATTTCTCAATAACACGGTACAACGTACTCACGTGCACACGATACGGTACATCGTACTCCATGGACCTCGACATCATTCACATTTCCATATAATTTCATAATTCACTTTTCCATATAATTCATCATCACCCTCTTTGCCTCTAATCACGTGCGAGCATATACGTGTAAGATCGCACAGCAATACACGTCTGTCAAGCACGGTTTTATCAAATCATTTAAAATCACGTGCTAGCAGGTCCATGCAAGATCGCACAGCAATACACGACCAGTTGGCACGGTTTTATCAAATCACTTAAAAATCATGTGCGAGCTGGTCTGTGTAAGATCACACAGCAATACACGACCGGCTGTCACGGTTTTATCAAATTACTAAAAATCATGTGCGAGTGGGTTCGTGCAAGATCACACAGCAATACACGACCGGCTGACACAGTTTTATCCATAAAACATCTTAAAATCTCATGCAGACAACTCCATGCAAGATCACACAGAAATACACGTCTGACTGTCATAGGTTTTATTTTTAAAATACTTAAATTTCGTTTTTGCGTGAAAAATATATTAAAAGGGACTGGTCTTACCTTTTTCAGCTAAAAATCCATAAAACATAGTCTCGAATGCAAATCCGAAATTTTAGGTTTTTCCGCAATAATTTTAAAAATACTCTAATATTTATTTAAATACACTAAATAGGGCTATTTCGAAAAAAATCGAGTCAAATTTTGAGGTTTTTTAAAACTTCTTTCTAAATTTCGGGCAGTAAAATTTGCCTAGGGATTTTCTACGTTCAGGCATATCAAAATTTTGTCCTAATGTTCACAGTCTCCAAATACACAGTAAATATATACAGTATAATTTCAACAGTTCACAAGTAATTTTCTACAGCATAAATAAATATATTTCCTAAAATTCATATCTACAAAACATCGGCAGGAAATACGTGCAATTTATCTCTATAGCACACTGTAATTTTTCTTACGGTAAAATATTTTCTAAATTTATATCTACAAAAATCATTAGAAATTTTGTGCATTCATCTCTAATAGCACAACCCGATTTTTCTCACCTTGATATCTGCACGTAGTCCTAGATGTTTTACATCTGGGCTCAACCCACTCAGTTAATTTTTCTCCTCGGAGCTCTTTTACCGATTTTTTCGATTTTTCTCCTTATGTCTTTTTCACTACCTCCAATGATATATATATATATATATGTTGGCTCTACCGAGAGGGGGGGTGAATCGGTTTTCTAACAATTATGGGAGATTTTAAAACAATCACAATTTAAACACAAGTGATAATGAATAAAACAGTGCAATATAACAATTTAATGCAAAGAGAGGGAAAGAGAAACAAACACAGCGACTTATAGAGGTTCGGCCAACTCTTGCCTACGTCCTCTCTCCTTGACCTTCTTGTCAAGTGGTTTCTTTCTCTCTTTCAACAGAGTTTACAAAGTTCCTTTTACAGGTTAAGGAATAACCTCTCTACCCTTAGCAATACAGAAAATGTATTCACCCTTTTACAATGACACTCACTGAGGAACAATCCTCTTTTCTTTTAAGGTGTGGATGAATACAGAATAAGGCTTTTTAGTGGGTAGGACTAACAAAGCTTGTAGTACATAAGCTTGTACAATAAATCTCAATAAATGAGCAATAGAGATACAATGAATGAAAGAATTAAAGCTTGAGAATGTTTGAAATATTCAGTGATAGTCTCTCTATCTGCTTTGTCTTCAATGCTTGGTTATATACTGAAGGTTGGGTAGTTGGAGCATTAAATGCAGTTTTTCCCGTTGAGATTTGAAGAAAATAGCCGTTGGGAACCTCCAGTGGTCAGACAGATCGATCTCCTATCTTGGCCAGATCGATCTCCTAGTTTTAAATCCTGCAATGACAAAGCACAAATACACAGGGAGATCGATCTCATACATTACCAGATCGATCTGTTAGTTTGAATAGGCAGAGGCAGATCGATCTGTCGAATAGGCAGATCGATCTCCTATCCTCTCTGTTTGAGGAAATATCGATCTCTCAATACACCAGATCGATCTCTAAAGCTCTCTGACTTTGAGCAGATCGATCTCTTCCTTACCAGATCGATCTCCTAAGTTCTCTGACTTAGAGCAGATCGATCTCTTCCTTACCAGATCGATCTTCTAAGTTCTCTAACTTAGAGCAGATCGATCTCTTAACCCTTGCAGATCGATCTCTCTTTACCTTAATCCCTTTACAACGTTTTAAGGCTTGCCAGATCGATCTCTTCCATCATGAGATCGATCTCTCATCAAGTATAAACCCAGGAGATCGATCTCTCACACTTCAGATCGATCTCTCATCAGCAGAACTCTAAGTTCTGGTCCTGATATCATCTAAACATGTTTGTATACCATCTTAACATTATTGTATTAACATGTTTTGTCATTTCAAAATACATTAACTCAACAATCTCCCCCTTTTTGATATGACAAAACTCATCCAATAAACATGTTTAGTGAATTTGCAAAATTCCCCCTTTTTGTGAGCTTTTGACTTTGTTAAAGATTTAACTCATCCTTAGTTAAATCTTAACTCCCCCTTAGTCAGCTCTAGCTCTTAACTCCCCCTTAATTAAATCATCCTATCATCCTTACACATGTCTTAACTCCCCCTCAATTAAATCATTCTTGTAAGCTATGAACACAAACATAACAACATGCATGTTTCTTATCATGTTTCTTATGTGACTTCTCCCCCTTTTTGTCATATCAATAAGACAAGAATGGAATACTCATCATTTCAAAATAATATTTTGCATTAACACAAGAATGACATTTCATTAACACAAGTCAATCAACATTTCATTCAAGCAAATTTTTCACAAAGAACATTAAGTAGCTTAACAATGTTGCAACTACACTAAATCTAAGCACCTAATGCCTAATGTGAGGGAGGATCACGATCCAAAAGCTCCTCAACATGCGTGCGCGTCACTTGAAGTTCATCGAACATTGCCTCTTGAGTTTCTTGAAATCTATCGAACATCGCCTTTTGAGTGTCTTGAATCCTATCCACTCGTTGAGTCAATTCGGCAATCATACGCTGCTGAGTGGTATGTCCTTCATCGATCCTCTGACTGAGGTCGCTTATCATCTTCACGATCAGCTCCAAGTCAGCAGGAGACGATGTTTGTGCAGTTGGCGCAGCCGTGGAGGACGACGGTTCTGGAGCGGGTGCTGCAGGTGCTGGTTCAGCAGTGTGGTCATCCTCAGCATCAGCAGGTTGCTGATCTTGCTTTTTCGTCCACTCTCCCCGGAAATCTTTGTAGTACCCCATATGATGTAGGGTCCCAATGTTAAGCTCGCTTTTAGGAGATGGAAGTTCGCCAGTTTCGCCGCTGCAGTCGATGCCAAGGCGACGGAGAAGATAGGCTACCGGTTGTGGAAAAACGATGGTGGTAGCTTGTCCACGCACAATCTTCAGCCAGTCTTCGTATATGAAATGAGGGAGGTTAGGCTTTTGGCTTGTGGTGTGAATGTGATGAAGCCAAAAACGGTCTAGACGCCTAACGGTAGAGTGACGGGTACCGTAAGGGCGGAGATTCCACGAGATTATGAGGTGGAGTAACCGAAGGTGCATTGGAAGGTTACTCGCCTTGTCCCCAGGGAGTTCAAACGCAAAGGGGACTTCCTCATCCTCATTAGTTAAGCCTTCATCGCGTATATCAAATACTCTAGCTATAACTTCAGTGTCAATTATAATTGATTGACCCATGACGAAGGTTCTGAAGGCAAGGATTTGGCAGGTGTCATCGGGGTCTTCAACGAGTTCGGCATTGGAGAAGAATGCACGAACGAGATTTGGAGGGACAGGAGTGTTGATTTTCAAGAATTTCGCCCAACCAAATTCCTCAAATTTTGTTAGGTATGGAAAGTCTATGTGATTGAGGAAGGAAAAATCGATAGGACGCCAATGCTTGATTGGCATAGTTGAGAAAAACTCCTCATACCGCTTTCTTTTGGCTGGTGTTCTAAAACACCGATTGAAAGAAGCGAGTGGAGGTGGAGTGGGTTGGGAGGAAGAACCTGCCTCTACATTGGGTCTAGGTGGTTTGGTTCCTGCTCTCTTAAGCCTAGGCATTATCTTAGATCTTAAAGATTTGCTAAATGAATTCAACAAAGAGAGAAGCAATGAAACAGTACCTAAGTTGCCCTAGAATGAATAACAACACAAATCAGAGAAAATTTTTGAGAAATTTGTAAGAGATGTGGGTTAAAATACCAGAATACGACACTGGGATGCAGGAATGACAGTACGAAGATCGATCTGAGAAGGATTCGAAGGTGATGGTGCGAGGGAATTTGAGAATTTGAAATTTTAGGTTTTGGGAGATTTGGGGATTTTTCGCGGGTATTTATACTCCAGGGCATAGCAGATCGATCTGTCGAGGCGACAGATCGATCTGTCATTTCCAGAAGCCAAGAGAGATCGATCTGTCGTAGGGACAGATCGATCTGGTCGCAAACAGAGGCTTAGGCAGATCGATCTGCCAAATGCAAAGATCGATCTGTAGAATGCGGAAGCTTGATGAGATCGATCTGTCGTGTGGACAGATCGATCTGCCTCTAAACAGAGACGTAAGGAGATCGATCTTATGGTTAGAAGATCGATCTTCTTAGCTTAACCTTGATAGTTTAGGCTTGTTTAAGGGATAGAGATCGATCTATATCTCAAGGAGATCGATCTCTCATCCTTTTTGCCAGATAATTTTTGCAAAAACTCTTTAAAAACAACTTGAAATCAAGATTTTTACAACATGAAAGTCCTAAGGCATATTCATGAGTCCTAATTCACCTCTAAGGATACAGAACCTATCTCTATCAAGGGGTTTGGTGAATATATCAGCTATTTGATGTGTAGTATCAATATACTCTAAGATTATATCCCCTTTTTGTACATGATCTCTAAGGAAGTGATGTCTAATTTCTATGTGCTTGGTTCTGGAGTGTTGTATAGGATTCTTAGACAGATTAATGGCACTGGTATTATCACATTTAATAGACACTTGTTTCATGTCAATACCATAATCTCTCATTTGTTGTTTAATCCACAACACTTGAGCACTACAACTACCAGCTGCTATATACTCAGCTTCAGTTGTGGACTGAGCTACACTGTTTTGCTTCTTGGAGAACCAAGAAATTAACCTATTTCCTAAGAATTGGCAAGTACCTGAAGTACTTTTCCTATCTATTTTGCAGCCTCCAAAATCAGCATCTGAAAATGCATGAAGGGCAAAAGTGGAGTCTTTGGGATACCAAAGTCCTAGTGAGGGAGTATCTTTGAGGTATCTAAAAATTCTCTTAGTTGCCAATAGATGTGATTCCCTAGGAGAGGATTGAAATCTAGCACAAAGGCACACACTAAACAATATATCTGGTCTACTAGCAGTTAAATAAAGCAAAGAACCAATCATAGACCTATAGAGTTTAGTGTCTACACACTTACCACTTTCATCTTTGTCAAGCTTGATGTTGGTGCCCATTGGAGTGGTTTGAGGTTTGCAATTGTCCATCCCAAATCTCTTGAGCAAGTCCTTGGTGTACTTTGCTTGATTGATGAATGTTCCATCCTTTGTTTGCTTCACTTGAAGTCCCAAGAAGAATGTGAGTTCTCCCATCATGCTCATCTCAAATTCTCCTTGCATGATCTTAGCAAACTCTTGACATAAAGACTCATTAGTTGAACCAAAAATAATATCATCTACATATACTTGTACAACTAGTAAGTCCTTATTTTTATTTTTGATGAATAATGTGGTGTCTACCTTTCCTCTTGAGAACCCTTTTTCTATTAAGAACTTTGACAACCTTTCATACCAAGCTCTAGGAGCTTGTTTTAACCCATAAAGTGCCTTAGACAATTTGAAAACATGTTCAGGAAATTCATGATTTTCAAATCCGGGAGGTTGCTCTACATAGACTTCTTCATTAATGAAACCATTCAAGAATGCACTCTTTACATCCATTTGATATAACTTGAAATCTTTATAACATGCAAAGGCAAGTAACATCCTTATTGCCTCTAATCTAGCTACCGGTGCATATGTTTCATCATAGTCTATGCCTTCCTCTTGTCTATAGCCTTGAGCAACTAGCCTAGCCTTATTCCTTATGATCACACTATTTTCATCCATTTTGTTCTTGAATATCCATTTAGTTCCAATTATAGAGTGATCACTAGGCCTTGGAACTAGTTTCCATACTTTGCTTCTCTCAAATTGATTTAACTCTTCTTGCATTGCTAGGAACCAATTATTATCCTCTAAGGCTTCATTGACATTCCTAGGCTCTATTTGAGATACAAAGGCTATATATTGGCACATATTCCTTAAGGATGACCTAGTTCTAACTCCAAGAGTTGGATCTCCTACTATTTCACAATCTTTTACATATCCTAACTCTCTTGGTGCTCTAGGTTCTCTTTCTAAAACTTCTATTTCTTCTTCATCTTCTTTATTCAAATCAAGCTTTTCTAGAAAGTCATCTTCTAACCCTTCATCAAATATCTCAACATTTTCATCATTGTTGGTTGAATCTTTAGATATATTATTTGATTCATCAAATACAACATGAATAGATTCTTCAACCATTAATGTTCTTTTGTTATAAATTCTATAAGCCTTTGAATTCAATGAATATCCTAGAAATATTCCCTCATCACTTTTGGCATCAAATTTTCCTAAATTATCTTTTCCATTATTTAGAACAAAGCATTTGCAGCCAAAAGGATGGAAGTAACTAATGTTAGGCTTCTTACCTTTGTAGAGCTCATAAGGAGTTTTATTTAGCATGGGTCTTATCATAGCTCTATTGATTATATAACATGATGTGTTTATTGCTTCAGCCCAAAAGTACTTTGGTAGGTTATTCTCACACAACATGGTCCTAGCCATCTCTTCCAAAGTTCTATTTCTTCTCTCAACTACACCATTTTGTTGTGGTGTCCTAGGGGCTGAAAAGTTATGACTAATTCCTTGATCATTGCAATACTCATCAAATCCTATATTTTCGAATTCTTTGCCATGATCACTTCTAATGCTTGTTATTGTATATCCTTTTTCATTTTGAGTCACCTTTGAGTAAGTTATGAATTTCTCTAAGGCTTCATTTTTTACTCTCAAAAAGAACACCCAAGTGTACCTAGTGTAATCATCAACTATTACAAATCCATAGTGTTTTCCACCTAGGCTAGTGGTTCTAGTGGGTCCAAATAAGTCTAAATGTAGTAATTGAAGAGGCCTAGAGGTGGATACACTATTCTTAGGCTTAAAGGTTGTCCTCTTGTGTTTTCCTTTAACACAAGCTTCACATATTTCTTCATGCTCAAATGGTATTTTGGGTAAGCCTACAACTAGATCCTTTCTAGCTAACTTAGATAGCACACTCATGCTTGCATGGCCTAGTCTTCTATGCCATAACCAAGATTCCTTTTTATTATCTACCATTAAGCATATGTTTTCGTTTTTGAGTTCATTAAGGTAGACTATATATATGTTACCTTGCCTATGACCTAGAAGAAGAATTTTATTTGACTTAGGCTCTATAACATTACATTTCATGCAATCAAAAATTACTTTGTAACCTTTGTCACAAAGTTGACTAATGCTTAGCAAATTATGCTTTAAACCCCTAACAAGTAATACTTTTTCTAAAGAGAAATGATCATTACCTATTGAGCCACTTCCTTCCACTTGGCCTTTGGAGTTGTCCCCAAAAGTGACTTCTCCACCAATTTTCGATTTGAAGGAATTGAAATGGCTTTTATCACCCGTCATGTGCCTTGAGCATCCACTATCTAAGTACCAAGCTTCTTTTGTTTTAGCTTTGTGGCTATGCTCAATCACCTACATCAAACAAAAATAAACACACTCAAGTCTTAGGTACCCAAATTCTCTTGGGTCCTTGAAGGTTAGTAAATGCAATTCTTGATCCCATTGGGATCCATTTTGCTAATGCATTGCAGTCCTTGGAATGAATTACCTCTTTTGGAATCCATATTCTTTTTACAATTTTTCTTTTAAGATTCCTCATCTTTATATTGCAATAATGTGACTTATGTCCCTTCTTATTACAATATGAACAAGTAATTTCAGGTTTATTCATGCTCTTCCTAGCAATGAAACTCTTAAGATGGGTCTCCCTACTTTGTGCATTATACCCTAAGCCATTTTTGTCAAAAAATGCCCTTTGGGTTTCTAACATGCTATCTAGCTTTTGTTGCCCCATGTGAAACCTATTAAAGGAGTTATGTAAATTCCTATTTTTCTCCTTAAGGTCAGAAATTTCTAGATTTGCAATTTCTAGTTTCTTCTCACATTCCAAATTATCTTGTAACATTATCTCATTTTCCCTTGTTAATTTAGATATTAACTTTTTATACTTCATGCTCATAGATTCATACTCTAATGCTAAATCATCAAATGCATCTTGCAGTTCATCAAAAGAGTATTCATTGATATTAGATGTTACCTTTTCATCCTCATCAATTGCCATGAAGCATAGGTTGGCAATGTCTTCATTTGATTCATCATCGGAGCAATCACTTTCACTCCATGTTGCTACCATCGCCTTCTTTTTATGAAACCTATCATTAGATCTTTTGAGAAGAGGGCAGTTAAACTTTATGTGTCCAGGTTTTTTACATTCAAAACACACAATAGAGTCTTTTCTACCTACTTCCTCTTGTTCTCTCCTATTGTTTCTCCTATAGCTATTTCCAGCTCTCATCCTCATGAATTTATTGAATCTTTTGGCAAACATTGCCATTTCAATATCCTCATCACTGCCACTCTCATTTTTAATTTCCTTTTCAGCAGTGGATTTTAGAGCAACACCCACTTTCTTGGGTGGCTCTTCATTTCTTTTAAGCTTCATCTCATAAGTTAGCAAGGAACCTATTAATTCATCTAAGGACAGTGTGTGTGGGTCCTTTGATTCCTCTATTGCTGTCACTTTAGCTTCCCATGACTTAGGTAAGCTATTTAGAATTTTCTTTACCATTTCAATATTAGAATATGTTTTTCCTAAAGATTTTAATCCATTAATTATATCTGTAAACCTAGTGAACATATCACTAATGGATTCTTCTTCCTTCATCCTAAAGAGCTCATAATCATGTGTGAGCATACCTACTTTTGTCTCCTTCACTTGGGTTGTACTCTCATGAGTTATTGCCAACTTATCCCATATTTGCTTGGCATTATCACACCCGGAGACTCTATTATATTCATTAGGACTTAAAGCACAAAATAATGTGTGCATAGCTTTAGCATTTAGCTGTGCACATTTAATGTCATTAGAATCCCATTCATCTTCTTCTTTGGGAATGTCTCTTCCCTCTATTTTCTTTGTAGGGATTTGAGGTCCCTTAACTATAATTCTCCATACTTCATAGTCGTTTGCTTGAATAAATAGCATCATCCTAGTCCTCCAATAAGAATAATGTTCACCATTGAACATGGGAGGTCTAACAGTGGAGTGCCCCTCTCCTATCAAATTAGTTGCTACATTGTTATGAGCCATTTGATCGTTTCTACTCTTAGGAAGTTGTTCCTATGTGATTAGAGAGTCCTAGCTCTGATACCAATTGTTGGCTCTACCGAGAGGGGGGTGAATCGGTTTTCTAACAATTATGGGAGATTTTAAAACAATCACAATTTAAACACAAGTGATAATGAATAAAACAGTGCAATATAACAATTTAATGCAAAGAGAGGGAAAGAGAAACAAACACAGCGACTTATAGAGGTTCGGCCAACTCTTGCCTACGTCCTCTCTCCTTGACCTTCTTGTCAAGTGGTTTCTTTCTCTCTTTCAACAGAGTTTACAAAGTTCCTTTTACAGGTTAAGGAATAACCTCTCTACCCTTAGCAATACAGAAAATGTATTCACCCTTTTACAATAACACTCACTGAGGAACAATCCTCTTTTCTTTTAAGGTGTGGATGAATACAGAATAAGGCTTTTTAGTGGGTAGGACTAACAAAGCTTGTAGTACCTAAGCTTGTACAATAAATCTCAATAAATGAGCAATAGAGATACAATGAATGAAAGAATTAAAGCTTGAGAATGTTTGGAATATTCAGTGATAGTCTCTCTATCTGCTTTGTCTTCAATGCTTGGTTATATACTGAAGGTTGGGTAGTTGGAGCATTAAATGCAGTTTTTCCCGTTGAGATTTGAAGAAAATAGCCGTTGGGAACCTCCAGTGGTCAGACAGATCGATCTCCTATCTTGGCCAGATCGATCTCCTAGTTTTAAATCCTGCAATGACAAAGCACAAATACACAGGGAGATCGATCTCATACATTACCAGATCGATCTGTTAGTTTGAATAGGCAGAGGCAGATCGATCTGTCGAATAGGCAGATCGATCTCCTATCCTCTCTGTTTGAGGAAATATCGATCTCTCAATACACCAGATCGATCTCTAAAGCTCTCTGACTTTGAGCAGATCGATCTCTTCCTTACCAGATCGATCTCCTAAGTTCTCTGACTTAGAGCAGATCGATCTCTTCCTTACCAGATCGATCTTCTAAGTTCTCTGACTTAGAGCAGATCGATCTCTTAACCCTTGCAGATCGATCTCTCTTTACCTTAATCCCTTTACAACGTTTTAAGGCTTGCCAGATCGATCTCTTCCATCATGAGATCGATCTCTCATCAAGTATAAACCCAGGAGATCGATCTCTCACACTTCAGATCGATCTCTCATCAGCAGAACTCTAAGTTCTGGTCCTGATATCATCTAAACATGTTTGTATACCATCTTAACATTATTGTATTAACATGTTTTGTCATTTCAAAATACATTAACTCAACAATATATATATATATATATATATATGTATATATACTTATCTCTCTCTCTCTCTCTATATATATATATATATATATATATATATTTAAATATTCCTCTCTCTTTTTTTCGAAATTCCTTTCTTTCTTTTCTTCCTCCCCGAGCTTCCTCATCTCCTCCTTCCTCTTCTCTCCCGTTCTCGATTTCTCCTTCTCGAACGGCTCACCTCTTCCTCCCTTACCTTCCGGTCACCATTATCATCACCTCCGAGCTAGTTTCGGCCATCACCTTCACCACCATCACCATCTTCTCCATTGCCCGAATGCCTCCCCAGTTTCTTCCCCTTCTCTGTTCAACTATGTTTCCTTTTCTCCTTCATTGTTTCTCTCTTCCACCCGAAGCTGCTCACCACCTCCTTCCTTCCCTTGGCGCGGCCACCATCCTCGCCAGCTTAGTTATAGCTCCGGCCACCATCATCATTCACCATCCTCAACAGCCTCTGTCTCCCTCTGTTTTCACCTCTCCCTACTGTTCACTCTTAGCCCAACCTTTCCTCTCTCAGTTTTCTCTCCCTTTTTATAGCCATCAGTGGCAGGACGTGGTGGTGTGGGGCTGGGCTATAATGACCCAAATTACACACATTTCGGTTGGGCTACAAGTCGATATTAGATCAGAACAGTGTTCAGTGTGATTAATTTTTTTCCCCAGTAACAAATTTAAATAAAATATGTTCACATTCCCCAGACACATCTTGTATTACATTACTATACTTACATAATTTTAGATACAAAAGAATTTCTTACAACTTGGTATACCTTCAATGCAGAAATATGCTCCGCAAAATCTTAACTATGCAGAATGCCTTGCTAACGAAAGCGATCCCAGCTACAGAGGAACTCTGTGGAGGAAAGTAGGGGGTAAGCTCAACATGCTTAGTAAGAAAAACCCCATAGCAAGTAGATAAATACACTACCTATGAAAAATATATATTTTTATATTTACCAAATCCAAAATATTTTCACAAAGTATACAAATGATTTGGTAATTTCTCAGATACCATATTTCAGAATTCAGAAAACAAATTTAGTATCGGCAAAAACACAAATACCAAGAACAGATTTTCAGAAACAGAACATATATCAGAAATAAATTTAGCTACTGTTGTAAATCCAGAAGTTCAAAGTTTTTCAGTAGCAAAATAGACAGATTTCCAGATATCTCAGTTTAAACAGACAATTCAGAAAAATGTTTCAAATAGACACAGAAGCACTGCCTATTCTGAAAAATCAAAGTCGAAAAATTCATGAAAAATTCACTATGAAAATGGAACTGAAATCAATACCGTTTTTAAAAAGTTAAACAGCTTTTAAAAGCGACGATGGTGTAGCACTTTGCTCCCACAGGATTCAAGAAGTGGCCCCCACGATCTTTTGTGCATTAAAATAATCAGTTCCATACGATATAAAATCATGAGTTAATTCAGAAGTTCAAATAGACGAGACAAGACAGACATGCTATATCAGATATCAGAAATGACTATTGACCAATGTCGGTGACTCCGGGCAATTCACGGGCCAAGTGTGCCGGGATGTCAATAGCCGTGAGAGTGGTCAGCTACTCAAATGGCTCACAAATCAGAATGTTCGAAGACCAAAAGCAGAATCAGAAGTGCGGTACATCGTACTCGTGGACCACAGATACAGAATCAGATACAGAAACAGATAGAAATGCAGCATGATCTCACCAACGCCTTTGTCTCAAAATTAGTACGAGACAGATCGTACGACACACAGTCAGTACACAATTAAGCACATTTCATCAGAATAACTTTATAATAGATTGTTTTTCCTTAAATCACATATAAATTCATTTGTTTTATGAAATCGTTCAAAATAGGCTGACTAGCCCTTTTTTCGAAAAAATTTCAGAAAACAGTCTATGGAAATTCGAAATTTAGAATTTTTGATATTTAAAACAGAATTCAAGTCATATCATAATTTATGCAAACCATTTAAATTCAATTCATCAAATTTGATTGTCCAACTGAGCTAAAATCTCTAATTTTCAGAGTCATAAAATTCAACCTAGTATTTTCGATAATTTCGGTATTGTGAAATTCAACCTAAATTTTATATCTACAAATATACAGAAATTACGCATATTTATCTCTAGCAGTGACAAGAATTTTCCTTACCCCGATGTCTGTCCGCGATCCTCGATTGTCTCGACATAGCGAGTCGGCAGGTCCGATCCCCTCGGCTAATTTTCTGGAGCTCTTCCCCGAGATTTCCAAAATTTAGTACACTTATTTTCCTTCCTCAAATTTTCCTCTATTTTCTATAATATATATATATATTAATAAATATATATATTACTTTCTTCTTCTTCTTTTTATTTTATATATATATTATTATATGTATATATATATTTTTGAATTCATTTATCTTTCCCGCCACTTTTCTTTTTCTTCTTCTTTTCTCCTATTCACCATCTTCATTTCTTCTTTCTTCCAGGTGCGACAACCTTCTTTCTGCCATGATTTTCTTTCTATCTAGCGCCGGTGATGGCTCTGACCACGCCTCTTCCAACCATCCGCTTCTAGCTCCCTCGTCTGACCTCCTCCGTTCTTCATCCTAGTCCATTTTCCAGCTTCCAACCGAGGCTCATCCCCTGTTCATGGTTTCCCTCTTCCTCTTCTTCTCCTTCTCGGTTTCCACCGCTCCTTCTCGGTACCTTCATCTTTTCCATTTTTCGGACACCACCATCTCCAGCCTCGGTCTCGGCATCAACACCATCGCCATCATCATCAATATCGAAACTACCTTTTTTATAGTAGTACACCTTAAGGATCCACGTAACTTTTTCGATTCATTTATCCAGTTTCCATTATAACTGGATTCTTAATTCTAGTAAAATAGTGGACTAACTTTTGAAATTATCTCAGTTTTTTCTCTAAGTCACAGTCATATCTTAATCATCATCATCATTATTGTGCTACTATGTTATCATTGTTTTCATATCTCGCTCAAATCTTATATAGCGGACTTCAAAATTTCAGTTAAATTATAAGGTGCATATTCAGACGAGGGTTTCGCTATATATCTCAGGCCTGTCTCTACGGCCTCGAGAAATAGTTCCTTTTTGTCTACTAATATGGTTGTAATACCAACTAGTCATAACTATCAGTTTTCCTATATTCAATGACACAATTTCTCAATAAAACACAGCCAACTATGCCCGTTTGTAGCTAATCAATGTACAGTAATGCTGGGGATGCGAACTTTTTAAATTTTCTCTTACTCTGAATATCGACTTGTATCAGGCTAACATTGCTCTGATACCACTTCTGTAACGACCCGATTTGCACACACTTTTGGTTGGGCTACAGTCGATAACAGATCAGAAACTATAGACGCGAGTACTAGATTTCATTTTTTTGGTGACAAATTTAAACAAAATTAATCATCATAATTGTTTCTTCATATTCACATTTCCCCAAACACATTTCTCTATACATTATTGTACTTGCAAAATTTAGATACAATATAAATGTTTATACTGGGTATACCTTTAATGCCGAAGAATCCTTTACTGATGTATGACTGTGCAAATTTATTCGACTTACAAACACTCCTAGCTATTAATGAGGCTCTGTGGAGTAAAGTAAGGGGTGAGCTCAACATGCTCAATAAGAAAAATCAAGCGGCAGGTAAATAAATACACTATCTACAAAAGACGGGCTTGAAGTAATACCATATAGTTTAGTATAGTACAGTGAAAATTACCATTTTCTCACAGTGTCTGTATCACAGAAAACATTATTACAAAATATCAATTAAATCAAATGTAGCAAAATGAAACTCATTTCATATCAGAAATTCATTTCATCAAACTCAGTTCAAATAAATCAAATAAGTGAGGCATGACAGAATATTCATCATCAATAATCAATCAATAGGACAATTGGCTAATGTCAATGACTCCGAGCAATCACTGATTAGGTGTGCCGAGATATCAAGTGTCGTGAGAGTGGTCAGTTATCCAATCGACTTACTTATTTTACTATTTTCTCAATAACACGGTACAACGTACTCACGTGCACACAGCACGGTACATCGTACTCCATGGACCTTAACATCATTCACATTTCCATATAATTTCATCATTCATTTTTCCATGTAATTCATCACCGCCCTCTTTGCCTCTAATCACGTGCAAGCGTATACGTACAAGATCACACAGTAATACACGTCTATCAAGCACGATTTTATCAAATCACTTAAAATCACGTGCGAGCGAGTCTGTGCAAGATCACACAACAATCCACGACTGACTTACACGGTTTTATCAAATCACTTAAAAGTCATGTGCGAGCGGGTTTGTGCAAGATCACATAGTAATACACGACCAGCTGGCACGGTTTTATCAAATCACTTAAAAATCAATGTGAGCAGATCCGTGCAAGATCACACAACAATACACGACCGGCTGGCACGATTTTGTCCATAAAACATCTCAAAATCTCGTGCAGATAACTCCGTGCAAGATCACACAACAATACACGTCTGACTGTCACGAGTTTTATTTTTAAAATCCTTAAATTTTATTTTAGCGTGAAAAATAGATTACAAAGGGCTAATCTTGCCTTTTTCAGCTAAAAATCCATAAAATATAGTCTCGAGTGCAAATCCAAAATTTTAGGTTTTTTCACGATAATTTTAAAAATACTCTAATATTTATTTAAATACACTAAATATGACTATTTCGAAAAAATTGGGGCAAATTTTAAGGTTCCTTAAAACTTCTTTTTAAATTTCGGGTAGTAAAATTTGCTTAGGGATTTTCTACGTTCAGATGTATCAAAATTTTATCCTAAGGTTCGCAGTCTCCAAATACACAACAAATATACGCAATATAATTTTGACAGTTCATAGGTAATTTTCTACAGTATAAATAAATATATTTCCCAAAATTCATATCTACAAAACACAAGCAAAAAATATGTGCAATTTATCTCTATAGCACATTGTAATTTTTCTAACGGTAAAATATTTTTTAAATTTATATCTACAAAAATTATCAAAAAATAAATGCATTCATCTCTAATAACACAACCCAATTTTCCTTCGATATCTGTACGTAGTCTTAGATGCTTTACGTCTGGGCTGAACCCACTTGATTAATTTTTCTCCTCGGAGCTCTTTTACCGACTTTTTTGATTTTTCTCCTTGTGTCCTTTTCACTACCTCCAATTATATATATATATATTCCTTTTTTTTATTCCTTTCTTTCTTTTCTTCCCCCCTGAGCTTCCTCTTTTCCTCCTTCCTCTTCTCTCCCCTTCTCGGCTTCTCCTTCCCGAATGGCTCACCTCTTCCTCCCTTATCTTTCGGTCACCACCATCACCTCTGAGCTAGTTTCGACCATCACCTTCACCACCATCACCATCTTCTCCATTGCCCGAATGCCTCCTCAGTTTCTTCCCATTCTCTGTTCACCTATGTTTCCTTTTCTCCTTCATTGTTTCTGTCTTCCACTCGAAGCTGCTCACCACCTCCTTCCTACCCCTAGCGCGACCACCATCCTTGCCAGGTTGGTTATAGCTCCGGCCACCATCATCATCATCTTCACCATCCTCAACAGCCTCTGTCTCCGTCTGTTTTCACCTCTCCCAACTGTTCACTCTCAGCCCAGCCTTTCCTCTCTTAGTTTTCTCTCCCTTTTATAGCCATCAGTGGCAGAACGTGGTGGTGTGGGGCTGGGCGTGCAAGGGTGCAGAACTGGGTGGCAGGGGTCCAAGACTGGGCGCGCGCAGTGTCCTGTCGGGGCAGAGTCCTGGGTGCGCAGGGCTTGGTGCAGATTGGTGATGGCGTCTGGGGTGCACAGGTTTGGCATGGAGTGAGCTGGGCGTAGGGCCTGGTGCGTGCAGGGGTGCAAAAGAGTGTTGAGCATGCTGGGCGTGCAGTGTAGGTCTTGGCGTGACTTGGTGCAGGTTTAGGTTGGTGCAGGTTCAGGCTTGGTACTGCTAGCGGGGTGGGGAGGGGTGCAGGCTGGCTTCTGGGTGCTGGCTGGTGTACTGGCTTGAAGCGGGTCTAGCTGAGGCTGTGTAGGCAGGCGTGGAGTAGGGGACAGACGCCAAACGCAAGGCCCAGGTGCTGGGTCACGCGCTGCGCGCGCGCAGGGGCTGCCTGCGTGCCTCCCCTATCCAAAACACACAGTTTCACTTTTGCTTTTTTTTTTTTTAAATTTAAATTTTAATTAATTCTAATTAAATGTATATATACCTATACGCATTGTTTGATTATTTAATTTATTTACTATTGATTTTATTTTATCTAAATTAAAGTTTTGTTTTTATTGTTATTAGTTTAATTTCATAAACTAGATTTTTAATATAAAAATACCAGTCTAACCTAATCTCGTCTTTCCCAACATGATTATTATTTATACGCAAAAATGAATTAAATTTAAATAGTATAATACTCGAGCCGAATTCCGAAAAAATTCGATGGTTTACATGTACATTATGAAAATTTATGTGAAACCTAATTTTTTTCACTTTATTTCTTATTTGGAAAACTAAAAAGTAATTGAGAACTCGAAATAATATTATGCAGGCCCGAAATCATTGAAGCACTCGGATTAGTGGCGTGGGGCCCGCTGACAGTAAATCGATGTAATGCTCTAAGCCTGAGAATTACTTAAGAATTACATGTTTGAGTATGAAATGATGTTTAGAAATGAAAAGTAAGGGATTGAAAGTGAAAATGTTAGTAAGGTTCGGGTTTTGTACTAAATCGAGCAAATGGGCTCAGAATTAGAAATAAATTCGAAATAAATTTTAGAAATTCCCAAAAATTGTTTTGAACCATAAAAAATTAATATAAGGTGAAATTTACTTGAGAAATTAAAATCAAGTGGAAATATGGAGGTTTCAGAGATCAAAATAATTTTTAAAGTAAATTGAAAACTTTAAGTCATTTTGCTCGGTATTGACCAAATCGTGCAAAATGGGCTCAATCGGGAAATTTTTCTTGAAAAGTGACCCCCAAATTTTTATGAAACATACTAGAGACATAATATAACACTTTAGAAGTGGAAATTGGGAGAAAATTGGACTAAAACTATTTTTTTGAAATTTTCCAATACAGGACAGAAATCTATCCTGCTTCAGATTTCAGACCAAGCCTCCATTTTTGACAAATTTGGAGACTTTAGGGGAAGCCATTAAACCCCAAACATTCCAGATATATATTCAACATAACAAGCTTTTATTACCAACAAAAATCAATCCCATCAGACTTCTAGGCCGAGAGAAACAACCCTCTTTTCCTGTTGCAGGAGTCACTCTGTTTCCCTCAGTGTACGATTTTTTCGATGACCTTATGGTTAGATTCAGGCATCAGTTAAGAAGGATCAAATATTCCTCTATCAGTCCTCTATAACATATAAAAAATTAAGCCACAAATAAGTTCAATTGGTAGGTGAAAAACTTAAAATAAAAACAGTGGTCAAATCTGCCTTATTTTTTGTAAGTGAGGAATTTAAGATTTTTCATTCTTTGATCGGTTTTTGAGCTATTTTTTCATGGTTTTAAGCTATATACATGTTGAATTCAGTTGAGGATTAATTTGGTGGAAGAAAAACGTGGCTAACCTTGGTCAACCCCGAGGTAAAGTTGATGGATGATGATGAAATTCATATAAGTTGTTCTTTGATGCTTTTGGAAGGTTTTTAGTTAAGTGAAATTGGATGATTTACTTTCTATGGATGATTTGAGATTTGGGCAGCAAGATTTTGATGTGTTTTTGGTGAAAATTTGATGGATCTAAGGTTATTAACAGTTAAATTTATATCGAGAAAGCCCAGTTTATAGCTTAACTCAGTGTAAAATCGAAAAATGAAAGAATTGAAAAATTGACAAAATGACCAGCAAGGTTTATGAGCTTGAATGAGTCATAAGGTTAATAAAGTAATGAAATGAGAATTAGAATAATGAAATTTGCCAAAACGGCACTAAAATTGGTAAAACCAAGAAAACTGAAAAATGTTGACCGAAAAATCAAAATTGATCAAACTTCGAGAAGATAAATCAAAATTGAGTAAGTTGAGATAAAATTGATCAATATATGATGAATTGATATCGTTTTGGGCAGTTCGGGAATTCATCATGCAAATCGAGGCAATCCCTAGACCTGACAACTTTACGTTGCCCTACGATCTACGAGGTAAGGAATGCGATTTAAAGTAGTATTAGTATTCAAATACCTTATTTCAGCTTAAAAATGTATTGAACATATTAGTTTTTACGAATAATATTTCGAACCCAGAAAAGTTACTATGCACTCAAAAATCGAAAAAACTGAAATAAAAGCCATATTTTTCGAGCTCTTCAAAAATGTACTTTTGATATCTGTGACATGTTTTAAAGAAATTTGTTATGTGAAAATGAAAAATATTATTTCTACGAGTTTACGGGTGAAAGGACCCGAAATATGATTAAATCATTATTTCTACGAGTTTACGGGTGAACGGATTCGAGAAATGATTAAAAATATGATTTCTATGAGTTTACGGGTGTACGGACTCGAGAAATGATTAAAAATATGATTTCTATGAATTTACGGGTGTACGGACCCGAGATATGATTTTCTATGAATTTACGAGTGTACGGACCCGAGATATAGTTGTCTACGAGTTTACGGGTGAACAGACCCGAGAAATGGTTTCAAAGAAATGTTTTGAGACTGAGGTTATATGTAAGCTATAAGAGCTATCTTAAATTGCCGCGTGGGGTCTGGACCGTCATGGAACATGTCTCATACCACCTGGTGTATGTTTAGTCTCTTGTGGTGCATGTTGAATTGCGTCGGGTATTTATACCACTCGGTGTGATGTTTCTGCCACTCTTCGTTAAATGATATATATGTTTAGTGGCGAAAGGCTCTGTAAGACCATGATCCAGTCTATAATCTCTTACCATGGCCATTGGTACTATGTATAAGTGAATCATCTATGCAAATTTTCTATGTGAAATGCATACATGTATACAACTTGTATCGTAATGAAAATCTGCCTAGTCTCCATGAAAAGAATCAGTATTATTTGAAAGAAAGAGTACTAAATTTTATGATTTAAATATTATGTATTCTGACTTGATTTGCTCTTTAAATGAGATTCGTGATATATGCTATGTGAAATGAATTCCTACGAGATATGTGTTACATGATTTACATGCTACGTGATTTATAAGTTGCATGATTTACAAATTACATGCTATTAATCATGATATCACAAGTGTTTGACTTGACTTTCGAAACTAAATATGTTTCGGTTAATATTCACGTGCATGATATTTTATAAAGTTTATATCACAATATTTTGCATTCACATGTTTTAATGCTAAGACTGCTTTAAATGCATGTCTTACTGGGCTTGAAGAGCTCACCCCTTTATTTTTACCTCACAGATTATCTTAAGTAAATTGTCACCCTTACCTGCCGTACAATAGTCGTGGACAAGCAGATTCAGCCCTTTCCATACTATCCTCAGTACTAGTAAGGTATTTTTTACTTCATCTACCAAACTGCCTGTAAAACATAGATAATGTTGTAATAATGTTTTGTAATGTAAAATAAGAAATATGAATGCAACTAAAGTTGTAGTAACACAATTTAAACTTTACTGTATATTCTGGATATGTAAGGTGTGAGAATGAGAATAGATGTACTGATAAGTAGAGGAAAGAAATTGAAACCGACTGGTTGCGATTATAAACTGCATTTTTGTATCTTAACGAAAGATTAAGAAATTGACATTGATATGAATACAACTTAAGTAAAAGATATAAAAAAAAATTTAGCCTGTTTTTCTACGTTTCCGAGGCGTCACAATTTCTTATCTTGACTCACTACCAAATTTTATAACCCTTAATTATTATTCTTATTACTACTTTTAATCCTTTATTTTTATATCATTCTATCATTATTTTTATTTTTGCATCTTTTAAATAAACATGATTTATTTAATATTGAAAACTTTCCTCTAAACCTTCCATTAAGCAGATTAGACCTTGGAAGAAATTCTCACCTTAAAATTTTCAAAAAAAAAACTATTCAAGGACAGCCCCTTTTAAATTTCATCATCGAAATAACTCATATTTATTCAAAATAATTTAATATTAATTTTATTTTTATTTTGCTAATTCTAATTATTTTTTAGTTCTTAATTATTTATTCGTTTAATTTTAGTTTCTTAATTTAATTCTAATTTAATTTTTATTCTTAAAATGAATTTGGATAATTAAATATAGAAAATATCTTCCATTGTGATTGCCAAACTTAAAATCCTCATCTCAAGATATCTAACTACTCAAGTGCAATCCCTTTAGAATTCTATCGTAGGAGTAAATTTATATAAATCAAGGTTTTATTAATTTTGTTTAATTTTATGAAACATTTTTTGATTTTTTTAAATTTTTAGATTTAATTGTATATTATTAGACTTTTCATTTCAAAAGTATGATAAGTAATCAAAACATTTTTCTATGATTAGCCAAAGAATAAGCTAATGAATAAAACCGTGATATATGTAAGTAAGGATATGCAAACAGGTGATTAAACCCCTTAAGAAATATCTTACACATACGATACATGCCATGCAAACAAGTAAATAAAAAAATGACCAGTAAAAATAATCATTTAAACTATATAAAAGCCAACCAAATAAATAAACGAATATTTATACACCAAAAGGTAGAAGAAGTCACAAACAACTGTGCAAACCAATGGAAGAGTGTTGACTAATCAAACTATAAGCACAACAGAGAATTTTTTTTTTTAATCAAGGGTATCCAAAACTTTTTAATTTGAGATTAATTTTTTTTGAGTTGAAAGTATAAAAAAATTAAATTTTTTTTAATAAATATATTTTTGAAGAGTTAAATTTATATTCTCATTTTTATTAAAATAAAAATCATTTATCATCTCAACAAAATATAATTAAAAAATTGTTGAATATTCAAAGTAACATCAAGTTAAACAATTAAATTTTAATGAGTCAAACCTGTAAGCTAACTTCACTTTTTTCTTATACTTTGCTTCAGACCCGAGCCCCTCTTTTTATTTGCCTTTTCTTCTTCTTCTTGCGCTGTGGATCCAAATGGAGGGGGCCTTATGCGGGTGATGCCTATCAGCTGCGCAAATTCGTTGGAGCCTCAAGCTTCTCGTACAGACGCCCTTAAGAAGATTTCTTTTTTTTTTTTCCCGAATTTCCCCCCTCTTTTTGTATTTTCTGATTTTCTATTTTTTAAATTTTAATAAAATTAAGATATAAATAAGAAAGGAATCAAAAATTGAATTTAGGGGCCGTTTGGTTTGGGAAAAAAATTTCTTTTGGGAAAATAATGTTACTGAGAATCATTTTACATAATAAATTTTAGAGAATATTGAATTTTTGCGTTTGGTTATATTGAGAAAATATTGGATTATTACGTTTGATTTAAGAAAATTTAAGATTACTAAATGATATATTTTACTAGATTACCCTTCTGTATTAAATTAAATAAATAATTGATTTAAGATGAATAACATTTTGATGAATAACATTTTGATAAAAACTATATTTAACATATTTATTTATATATTTATTATTATTATTTAAATTTATTCATTTAACAAATGTCGATTAATTTATTTAATACAAGTTAATCAATTTATTTAATATATAAATTATTTTGATTTATTTAATTAGTTAAGTTATGTAAATTGTAAAATGTCAATTTTAAACTATTAATATACAACAATACCCTACCCTTCAAAACATCCTTGTACTCAAGAGAGGCAGAGAGCAGTGAGAGGGAGAGAGGCAGTCAGAGAGTAGTGAGAGAGTGATTGTGAGAGGGAGAGAGGCACAGAGCAGTGAAAGGGAGACGTAGAGAGAGGGTAAAACGGGAAAAAATTGGTTTGAAGATTAGGAATCTAAAAATACCATATTATTCGGAAGTAATCATTTTACTTTTGATTTTCTCAGACTTTGACACTGTAGATAACATAAATTTACTAACAATAGGAAAAATCGTCGAACCAAACAGCGAAATCAATTGACGGAAAAAAATATTACGAAGTTTTTTTTCCCCAACCAAATGTCCCCTTAAAGAAAAAGGAGTCATTTATTTTCTTGGGCCATTAACTCACATGAAATCTATTATCACATTTGAAACACCTAAAATCTCAATCCACTTGCAACTTAAATCCAGAAAAGAAAAATCCACAAATTAGGCCTAAAAGCAAATATTGAGCTTATGTCCCGATTAATAATGCTTAAGTAATTAAATTTTCAAAAATAAAAAGGACACAAAATTATGAAAAGATTTTGGATAAAATGAAGTGTCTACAATAACTTTTAATTATTTATTCATAATAAAAAATTAGATAATCATTCTAAAAAAAATTATATAAATTTCATCACATAAAACTGTGAGAATTATAAAAACTTTTGATAGACTTTATATTATTTTAAATTCTGATCGATTAATAATAATAAAATAATTTTATGCGATATGCTTTGGGAAAAAAAAGAATTAGGGATTAAAAAATGGAGTTGAAAGTCATACACTCAAATTTTGTCATAAGAATAAATAAGAAATCTATGGAATAAAAGAGAGATTACATAAACAACATACGCTTATATATACATTTGGTGGTTTGTGTCTATTAAATTGTGTAAAGTTTGCGTTGTCTAAAACACAAAAGTTTTTTGTCAAAATTTGTGTTGACACCAAATATAAAATATGTTTCTAAACTTTTAATAAATTTATATATAATTTTCATCAAATTTTAACTTGTATAATTTTTATATCTTTTTTATATCGTCTACGTGTCATGTCACCTTATTATGTCAAGAATGATCAAGTTTACACATAATTTGCTTGTCAAAATATCAATATGTTGAGCATGGGATGAGTTTTTTTTTTATTAATATTATAGTTGCAACATTAAAGAAACTCATGCCACTATCTTCAGTTGAAGTTATAATTTGAAATGTTATATGATCAATGATAAAAATGTTAAAAATAAAAATAAAAATATAATGACATTAAAATTTAAAATAAATTAGGTATAAATTTAAAATATTAAAATTATCTTCAATGTATCAATACAAATTATAAAATAATAAATTTTATATTGAACACTATACAAATATAATATAAATACATAAATTATCTAATCAGTTCGTAAAGTTATCGTCAGCAGTACGTTGTAGCAAAGACTAGATGATGGTGCAGAGTAGCTTCCACCGTGCTCAAATGGTCTTGGATATGCAGGCCGACTAAGTAAAATAATAAAAGAAAGAAGACAAACTAATTATAAAAGAAATAATGAATTAAAAAGAAAAAGAAAAAGTTTGGCTAGAAAGGGCTAAGGAATATGTAGGCAGACCAAGTCAACTTTAGGATGGAAAAAGCTTTTCCATGCAAATTAAGAATTTGATAAAGAAGACAAAGCGGGCTCATGCCGTGCCATGCCATGCCACGCCATGCCGTCTCTAATTATTTGTGGTCTTTATCGCAAGCCTGCCAACTCTATACACAAGTAAATTGAAATTTTGAACAAATATTTTGTTGTATGACAAGTCAAACAAAGCCTCCAAATACCAAAACGATAAACGTGGTCACTTCCTACATGCAAAGTGGAGCCATTTGGCTTGTTTCAGTAAATTTCTTACTTCCTAAGATTTTAAATTAAGAGGTTATTGTTAAATAATGTTGGTCCAATTTTGGCAATGTATATTTCACCTACAACATCTTTTATTATAATTTTTAATTATCTATTCATAATAAAAAAAATTATATAAAATCCATCTTTTATAACTGTAATATTTATAAACTTTTGATAGAGTCTATATAATTTTAAATTCTGGGATGTTTTCCATCAAAACACAAAGTCTTGTAAGTGGGTTTACTTGCAAAGTAACATCCAGCGACTTCTTCAGTGTGTGTGATTTGAGTTCGTTGAATTTCATGAATTTGTTTTTTTTTTTTTTAACGCGTCTCCAAAATTAAAAATAATAAATACTCAATTAATTGTCCCGTTTTAATCTTTCGAAAATAAGAAGAATACTTGTAAGAATATATATATATATATACACGCATTGGTATGTTGAAAAGTCCTAATAGATTCTAATTCAATGTGTGTACTAGGATAGCTTGCTCTCATTACTTATTCATCTTAATTCCGCTCTTCCAAATTAAATGTAGCATGGCAAAACCAAAAACAGGACTTCCATTATTTGGTCTCATGGCCCTTGCTTTGTTTCTGCTCTGTAATGCTTACCTAGCCCTAGGTAACAAGGATTGCGGCTCTTCTCTGTGCGGAAACATTACCATCAGATACCCTCTTCGATTAAAAAGCCAGCCTTTAGATTGTGGTTATCATTTGCTTGAATTGGATTGCGACAACAACAACCGCACCACCTTTGTTGAGGAACAGAGTAAATTCTATGTTCGAGAGATCTTCTATGAAAACTCTACCATGCTAGTTGTCGATGCGAGTCTAGACAAGGATGATTGCTCCCTTCCTAGCAACTCCGTATCTCGAAGATATTCTTTTCCATACGAGGAAATAAATGGTACAGTGTATCTTTATGTTGATCCACCATGGAATCCACCACATAGCATAATGTTTCTTGTAAATTGCACAAGAGCAGTGAAATCTTCTCTCTATATCGATGCCTCTCGTTGCTCCAATACCTCTTCCCATCCACCAAATTCCTACTTTTATTTTTTAGATCAAAAAACCAAACCTCTCGATTTCAGTGAATTTTGCACAGTCGTAGCTCAAGTTCCAGTTATGATTCATAATATCACAGGCTTGTCTGCTTCGAATATTTACGAAATGCTATTAATGGGCTTTGAATTCAAATGGACATTCGGCAACTTCATCGACAACTACAACTACAAATTTCCATTTCGTCATCTGTAAGATTTTTTCAGTATTTCGATTCTAGTTTCTTTTGTCAAGTTAATTTGTTTGGGTCGGGGCGAATTTAGCCATCATCTTTTGAAATTATAAATTAGCATTTATTGTTCATTTGTTGGGATGTAATTTTAGTTTTTCTTTTCTTTTCTATTCTATTTTCTTTTCAATTTAAGTTCAATCATTCTCAACATATAAGAAAATTATTATTTAAATTATTTATTTTATTTACGATTTTATTCACAACTTTTTATATTTTTCTTATTTTACATTCAAATACAAAAAATAAAAACAAATTTCATTCCTTTTGCTTTTTTTCTTCTATTCATTTCTCTTCTTACAAAAAGTAGTTATGCATATTTTTGTGAATAGTTTTTTCTCTCACCATTTATTTTAATTTTATGTGATTTGATTTTGAAGAAAAGAGATTAAAACTGCACTCTTTAGATAAAAAAAAAACATATATATCAACCACTAAAACAAGTTTTAAACTGCTTTTTAATTTCATAATTTCCTGCGTTTCAGATTGGAAAGATTGATGGCTGCCTTGAGAAACTACCGGGACAGCTTTGTATACTTTCTTGACAAAGGCCCCCACGTGTATTACGATTCGTCTAAAAGTATGCATTGATTGCAGAGTTTATTATTATTGTTTATAACTTATTGGATGTATGTGCGTTCTGTTCCTTTGTTGAAACATTAATGTAATATTTCTTTTATCTTTCTTCTTTCTTGTACAGTTACATATGTTAGGTGTCTTGCAATCACAGGTAAATTTTAGCCTTGGAACTGTATTTATTTATTCATTTTTTTTATTTTAATTCTCAAATTTAAGAATTAAAAGAGCCTATTATATCATTCGAGCTTATATTTATTTTAAATTTCATTACGAGAGGGAAAAAAATCTATAAGCTCTTCGAGGATCAATTTTGGAGGTGAAAGGATTTTATAATAAATTTACATGCCATCTTTTGGAGTATATGATAAAAGAGGACAGAATAGTATAAGATTACAAATAGAATTAGATTGTATTATTTTTATCTTTCTTTTTTTCTTTTTTTTTTAATTGCCGACAAGAGAAAAAAATAAAAAAGAAAATAGAAAAAACAAAAATGAAATTTAAAAATAAGAAATACTACCTAAATTTAAAATTTAAAATTTTATAAATTAATGAATAAAATTCATTATAATTTTTATATTTAAGAATTAATTTAAAAAATGATTTTAAGCATTGATTATTTAAAACAATTGAAAAACGTGCATTTTTAAAAAAAAATATCTAAACTATATTTTTTCTTTATTCAAAAAATTAATAATGAGAAAGAAATAAAGAAAAAATATACAATAACCAATTAATCAATAATTATTTTCATCTTATGAAAATTTTAAATTAATTTTTAAATATAAATTTTAAATATTAACTAGACATGTAATTTTGTCAGTATTCATAAATTTTATTTTAGTAAACTCAATATCAATCGATTTTCAAAGTTTGTTAATGTTTGTTGAACGCTTTTGTTTCGAAGTTTGTTAATGTTTATTAAACGATTTTGTCTTTGAGCGTTGAGCTCGATTGACCTAAAATTATTTTGGACTTGAGACAAAAAAACAAACTATCATGTTTAGTTTAAAGTGAACTAATTAGATTCCAATAATTGTCAATTTTAGATTTGAGCTTTATTGGTCAAACCCAATTCCTCTCCAGTGAAGTGTGTGGGCTTGAAAACCTAGCTTCAAATGGACAAAATCTTTTGTTTATTGTTGTTGTTGTTGATATCTATGTTTTAATAATTCTATAAATTAATGTATAAATATAAAAAACTATATTATAAATAAAAAAACATAAATTTCATCTAAATCTTTAAAGTTTAAATCTAATTTAATTTTAGTTCATTACTATAAAAAAATATATACTTCACTTCAACTTTTATTTTTATATATATTTTGCATTACAAGTAAACTCTTATGTTAATCGATCTAAGTAAACTAGTAAAAACTTTATTTTTGGAAAAAAATTGAAAATTTAATTTTGAGATCAATTTGTCCTTGAAACATTTGAAATACGTTAAATACTTAGAATCAAACAAAAATGAAAAAAAGAAATGCTTAGAAGTCGTTGGCTTTGAAAGATTTATTTTCTTTTTATTTCTAATTTATGTTTGTTTATTTAATTTTTTATTATTTATTATATAAACACTTTTTAAAAGAATTCAATGTTAAACTCACCTGTCATATGAAAATTATAAAATTTATGATTTTTTTTAGTTTAGTATTAAGTAAGTAACACATTATAATTGTTTTATACTTTACTCATTTTATTACAAGTTAGATAGAACAGAAAGATGGAAAATTGATGCAGGCTCAAAAAAGTTATTAGAATTCATCTAAATTGATTTAATAAAAAAGAAAGTAAATAGCTTAAATTAAAATATCATAATATAAAATGATTTATATTTTTTAGTTTAGTATTAAGTAAGTAACACATTATAATTGTTTTATATTTTACTCTTGTTATTGCAAGTTAGATAGAACATAAAGATAGAAAATTGATGCAGAATTCATCTAAATTGATTTAATAAAAAAGTAAATAACTTAAATTAAAATATCATAATATAAAAGGATTTATATTTAAAATTATTCAAAATCAAAATAATTAAAAATTTAAAAATTTAAAAATTTAAAAACATTAAATGAAATTATTAAAATTTAACTTAAGTATAATTTTATTTTTAATAAATATTACATTTGAAAAAAAAATCCCGAGTTGAATAATACTTGCGGAAACGAGAGAACAATTTAGATAAAAGAGTGAAGAATTATAAAGAGAGAAAAAGTAAAAAAATAAAAAATTATTTAAATCCTGTTGTAATTGCTATGTTACATTAAATTTTGTTATCGATCTTAAATTATTTTGGGTGAAATGTTTATTTTTAATATTAATAAATTAAAATTGAATTAAACTCAAAATTTAAAAATTTATATAAAATTTACCTAAAAAATATTAAAAAAATAAGTAAAAAAGAAATTGAATTGGTCTCGAGGTGCAAGGCACCAACTCCTGTCCATCAACCACCTAATGTTCTGCAATTCCATTATCCCCATGGATGCCAGTCACTCAAACCCTCTTCCCCAGGAGCAATCACCCTAATGGTTGACCATCTTCTAAAGTCTCTTAATACTTTAAACTAGAAATATCTTTCAACAGAAATGGGATCCCGGTGTATCTGCCTATCATCAAGGCAACCAACTCGAACCCATAGGCGAACTAGACACCTCTACCACCCTATTCAGAAGAACTCCACCCAATTTCAGCCTTTACGATCACCAACCACATCACTGCGACACCTTACAGCTACCCTCACCACCATCTTCGACAGCCATTAACACAGACCTTCAAGCTCTTGCCAAGACCACCTATCTCGACCACCCAACTCTCACACTACCACTTTAACACAACAAAACTCTACCTTAACGTCGACACCTTAACCTAGAATCACACCAGACCTCACTACCCAAATTTACTTGAACTTGAGCCCCAAACAACCAACTCTAGAACCTCCACCCTAAGATAGCCCAATCCCTCCGTCAACCCTCAACACAACACCCCATATTCGCCAAAAAAACCCACCACAACAACCCCACATCCAGACCAATCGACAACCCTCATCCATGCCAAATAACCCCCTAAAAACCTTTCCCCAAACCTTAAAAAACTAAGAAACCGATATACCTAACTCCCTTAGCAATCTCGAACCCAATTTTGTAAAAACTCAACTATTTATTCCCCATGTTACCCAAAACCCAAAAGTAAAACCCAGACCTAAGACCCTAACCCTAAAGTCAATTTTTCATTTTTTTTTAAATATTTGTAGGGCACAAAAATTAAAAGAAAAATTAAAGGGAAACCCATTCCCTTTTACAAGGAAGCATCATAAAAAAAAAAAAAACTGGGGTTTCAGTTCAAGAGGATTTGAAAAGGGTTATAGGCTACAAATTTTGAAAGGAGAAAGAGATAGGAAAGAAGCGTAGAATATTGGAGGTTGGAGGTGAACCGACCAGTGGCGTAGCTTGTTTGGGTCTTTGAAATTGAAATACTAGATCTGAGATCATCCAAGATGCTTTGAAAAAAACAATTTAAGGAGAAAGGGGGGGACAAAGGGATACATTTTAGCGTTTTGATTTGACATTTTCGGCTTATTAGAGCGGTAGCAACAGCAAGGCTCACAGCAATCGGCGGTCCAAATGTAATGAGAAAGAAAAGAGGTCGAGAGGAAAGGCTTTTTTAGGGAACTTTGATATTTGATACTAAAAAAAAGGTTTAGTAGTCAATAGTAAATTTTTTTATAAAATGAAAATAAACACTTAGCTTATTTATAAATTTTTAACATTTCAAAACAATGTAATTAAATTTAAATCAATTATAAATTTTTACAATAAAATAAATAAAAAGTTAAAGATTTAAAAAACTTTAACCTCTTATTTATTTTACTTAATTGTGTGTATGTTCTTTTAAAAGGATGAGAACTTATTCATAATAAAATAAAAATTTATGAATTTTTACAATAAAATTAAAAATTAAAGGCTTATATCCTTTTTATACAAAAAGTTGAAGGTATATTTGACTATTAAATTTTAAAAAATGTTATGTTTTATATATAAAAAAAGGATGCCAGAGTCGCTCGCGGACTTGACATAATAAAAATCTATAAATCTTTCAGGATGTGTTTAGATGAGGGATTTCAATTTAATTTTTTTTCTAGTATTGATATAAAATTACAGATAGATAAGAAAATACAAAGCTTGAATAATATTGATTAAATAAATTACTCATTTGAAATAAATTACAAGAAAAAATTATAGTTGTATAATTTTCTAGTAAAACATAAATTGTTGGAGTAACCTAACTATCGAATGTACTAAAACACATTATTATTTTGTTACATACATACAATCTATATATATATATAATAATTAGATTTTGTTCTTTCTCATTTTATGTTTTTTTTTCAATTGAGCATCCTAGTTTTTATGTATTAAGTTCATTTGGATAAACTAAAAATAGCCCTATAAAAATTGCAAGATATTAATTATTACCTCGTTCAAAATATATACTGATACTAATGTATTTTAATGTATTTTTTCTCAAAAAGGAGGAGTAATCCTATCAAGAATGTTGTTAGGAATATCTATCTTGATTTCACTTGTCATATACAAATTGCGAAGGAGACATTTATCCGTTGATGATACAATTGAGGAATTTCTTCGAAATCAAAATAATTTAATGCCTATTAGGTACTCTTACTCTGAAGTGAAAAGAATGACAAAAGGTTTCAAAGAAAAATTAGGTGAAGGTGGTTTTGGTTCAGTATATAAGGGGAAGCTTCGAAGCAACCAGCTTGTGGCAGTAAAAGTATTGGGCATGTCAAAAGCTGGTGGACAAGATTTCATAAGCGAAGTAGCTACAATTAGGAGGATTCATCATGTTAATGTATCAAAACTTATTGGATTTTGTGTTGAGGGATCAAAACAAGCTCTTGTATATGACTTCATGCCAAATGGATCTCTTGATAAAGTCATTTTTTCAGAAGAAGGTAAGATTACATTAAGTTGGCAAAAAATTTATGATATTGTGCTAGGAGTGGCTCGAGGGATTGAATATTTACACCAAGGATGTGATATGCAAATTCTACATTTTGATATCAAGCCACATAATATTCTCCTGGATGAGAACTTTAATCCAAAAGTTTCAGATTTTGGTCTCGCTAAATTGTACTCAGTAGACGATAGCATTGTCTCTCTCACTGCAGCAAGAGGAACAATAGGATATATTGCTCCTGAATTGGTTTACAAAAATATTGGAGGCATCTCATACAAGGCTGATGTTTATAGTTTTGGAATGTTACTAATGGAAATGATAGGGAGGAGGAAGAATCTAAATGCATTTGCTGACCACACTAGTCAAATATATTTTCCATCGTGGGCTTATGATCAATTGGATCAAGGAGAAGACAAAGAGCTGGGAGAAGTAACTGATGCTAAAAAAATAATGGTAAGGAAGATGATGGTAGTAGCCTTTTGCTGCATACAAATGATGCCTACCGATCGTCCTTCAATGAATGAAGTCTTGAAGATGCTTGAAACTAATGTTGAGTTCGTTGAAATGCCTCCCAAGCCTTTTCATCAACTTCCTCTTGAAACTTCAAGTGAGGTGCTTGGTTTTGAGGATTGACATGACGAGTCGAATACATTATTGTAGGATGGAACTAAAAGTAGCTTAAAAGTAGTATAAGCTTGGAAACGTTTCATTTCATTATCTCACCCTTGTGGCATTATATTTATTGCCTGCTATCTATACTAATATCTTGTCACCTGTCCACACATATATGTTTGAAAAATAATCTTGATGATAATATTAAATATAAATATCTTAAATTTACTTAATTATTATTGTAACATGCCTTTTGTTACAACAATAGAATAAAGTTAATTGAAAATGCGTGAATATATTTTTATTTTGAATTTATTTTGAAGCTTCATTATTTTTTACGTATAATTAATAATGTCTAATTTCTAATATTAGACAAAATTTTTTGACCTATTTGCTAATACATTATTGTTCGTAAGTATCATTTTTATATAACTATTTGTTCATTATCAAGTATTTAAATTTAAATCGTTACTGAAATTCTATATTCAAAACTACTATTTTATGTAAGATGGCTAAATAATAACAGAAATATACAAGATAAGTACAGTTAATTGGAAAGGCATAATGAAAGAGTAAAATGAAGAGAATATATGAAACTATTCACACTTATGTGGTGCACTTGAAACTGTTATAATTGGTAGCATAATCACAAAAGCATAAAGAAATGAATTTTAAACTCTCTTTCGCTAACTTCAAATTTCCCAATATACTTATGTCGAACGCATTGGAAGCTTCAATAATTACACTATCTTTCGCTAACCTCAATTTTCCCAATATACTTATGTCAAACACATATTGGAAGCTTCAATATTACACGCATACGATAATACGACGCTTTACCTATAAGAAAAAGCTAATGAAGAATTGAAAAACCAATCTTATAAGCATATTCAACATAAAAATCAAATCAAATTTCCAATTAGGATTTTATGTAATTTTCTTCGATTAATTTTGCATGATAAGTTGCATGGCTAAGCTCAAATTGTGCCCCAGTCATAAAAATTAAAAGACTATTATCAGAGTTAAGTAGACAATATTGTGAAAATAAATATACAAATTTAGTGTCTTAACCAAGAGAAAATAGTAACAAGAGAAAAAATTCAACTTGAAAGACAACATACTGCATACTTCTAGAGCATTAGGCATATCAATAAAGAGTAAAGTGGTAAAGGACGAAATACACCTTCAAGCTTCTAGGTTTATAGGTATGTCCATTGCCTTATCTTTGATAGTAAGCAATAAATGCAACTGCTTAATCTGCCATACAAAGATTCGAACTTTTTTGGGTATATTTTTCATGAGTTCAAGCCTGAATTGCTGCATTTGTTGAATTTGTGCATAAATTATATACAATATTATGGAATAAATGTGGAACATGAGTGCACATCTGTGTGTAAGTTCGTGTGTGACGCCCCAGAAATGTGGAAATTTGAGCAATTTTTAACTTAATTTCTTATTCAAGTTGTATTCTTATTCAATACCGATTACTTAACCTATCATTTTAACGAAAATTTACCGGCATAATGACTTATTTATGAACTTACCTCCCTTAATATTTAAAATACAGTTTATAATCCCACAACAGTTGCTTCTATTCACTTTTCAAAAGCAATAGTGATTTTTGTAACATTAAATTTCATTTCATTCCTTTATTATCTCATAAAGACATTTTATTATATAAATTGTAAGTTGACAACTTTACATACATATAGATCTATATTACATCCCAAAATATCTTTTACATAAAAGTGTCTATGCTATATTGGATGTCTGATAGCAATATCAAGAGTATACGTTAACGTGTATCGAAGGTAGACTGGGGAGAGTGTCGTATCCACCAATCTACGTCAATTAAACGGCAAACATAGAAAGATCATTGCAAATAATCTGTAAGGGTAGAGAAAGGGGTGAGCTTTTGAAAAGCCCAGTAAAAAATGCATTTAAAACAGTCTGGGTATCAAAACATACGAAAAACGAGATGCTTTTAAAATGCATTTCATACTTTAAATCACTTTCGGATACTTTTGTACAAAGTTTCGACAGAAAAAACATATATAAAAACCAACTTAGCTTCGGAAAGCAAAATCAAACACATTCGAATAACATATATCATACATCAGAAAACTTATCATATTACTTTAAAAAATCATACAGAATAATCAAAGAGACTAGGCAAAATCCATATAGCTAGCATAAGTCATGATCATACTAACTCAAATAGAGTAAATGAACAAATAGAGTACCGATGGCCATGGCATCGTGACCTCTGCGGGTCCTCGGTAATCTCATCACAAAATCCATAGTGACATGCACCCACTTTCATGTCGATATCGGTAGAGGCTGCAATAATCCTGCAGGCTTCTGCTCTACCTTTACCTGCTGACAGATGAGACATCTCGCGACATACTCTGTTATGTCTCTCTTCATCCTAGACCACCAATAAACTCTCTGAAGATTCTGATACATCTTCGTACTCCCCGGATGTACGGTATACCTCACTTAGTAAGCCTCTGATAAAATCATCCTCCTGATCTCGGGATCCTCGAGAATACATATCCTACCTCGAAACCTCAATAATCCATCAGTACTCAACCTAAAATCGATATCTGCACCTACCTGTACCGGACTCATCAACTCAATACATCGCTGATCACTCTGTTGAGCCTACCGGATACGATCAATCAACTCTAGCTCCAACCTCAGGCTTGCAATGATCTCAACTCTGTCAATCTCAGGTGGTGCTATGTCCAAACCGAGGCTCGCGAACTGCTCTAACAAGTCATGTTCCCGAACCATCATAAATGATACCAACCCTGGGCTCTTCCTGCTCAAAGCATCAGCAACTACATTAGCCTTACCCGGATGGTATAATATCTTGCAATCATGATCCTTCAGGAGCTCGAGCCATCTCCTTTGTCTCATGTTCAGCTCCTTTTGCGAGAATAAATACTTCAGACTCTTATGGTCTGTAAAAATCTGAAATTGGTCACCATATAAGTAATGGCGCCATATCTTCAGTGCAAACACTATGACTGCCAACTCCAAATCATGGGTCGGATAGTTCCTCTCGTGGTTTTTCAACTGTCTAGATCCATAGGCAACTACCCTCTTATCCTGCATCAATACACCGCCCAGTCCTTGATACAATGCATCTGTATATACAGAGAAACCTCCTGAGCTAGTAGGAATGGTGAGAATTGGAGCAGTGGTCAACCGACGCTTCAGCTCCTGAAAACTCCTCTCATAGGCATCATCCCACACAAACTCAACATCTTTCCGTGTGAGACGTGTCAACGGAGCAGCTAATCTGGAGAAACCCTCAACAAATCTCCTGTAGTATCTCGCCAAACCCAGAAAACTCTGAATCTCTGTGACTGTCCTAGGTCGCTCCCACTGAACAACTGCCTCTATCTTGGATGGGTCTACTGACACCCCATCTCTCGATACCACATGGCCCAAAAAAGAAATCTGCTCCAACCAGAAGTCACACTTACTCAGTTTGGCATACAACTGTCTCTCTCTGAGGGTATATAGAACTATCCTCAAGTGCTGCTCGTGGTCCTCCTTGGATCTAGAGTATACTAAAATATCATCAATAAACACAATCACAAACCGATCCAGGTATGGCTTGAACGCATCGTTCATCAAAGCCATGAATGTTGCGGGGGCATTAGTCAACCCGAATGACATAACTAAAAATTCATAATGACCATAATGGGTCCTAAATGTTGTCTTGGGCACATCATCCCTCCGTATCCTCAGCTGATGATACCCAGACCTCAGATCAATCTTAGAAAAGACCTGTGCTCCCCGAAGCTGATCCAACAAATCGTCAATGCGTGGAAGGGGATACTTATTCTTAATGGTAGCCATATTCAACAATTTGTAGTCGATACTAGGGGTGTAAAACGGGTCGAACGGTGCGGACCGATGCGGATTAATACGGATACGGGTTTAAGCGGGTTGAGCCCGTTTAGGCCCGCATTTAAACGGATTAAATTTGTGGAGACCGATCCGATTCTAATGCGGGTCGGGTCGGCCCGCGGGCTAACTTAACTTTTTTTTTGGAAATAAAGAATTGGACTTTAAAAAATAACGAATTGAGTCTAAACACTTAATTAAGTCTAATTTTAATTTGTTAAATGATTAGTGGGTTTTGGGAATTAACCAAAATTGTTATAAAATCAAATCACATAGATTTGAGACTAAAATACAAAGTTTAATTTGTAATTTTTTTAACAAGAGGAATATTAGTTCATTCATGATCAAATATAACAAGTTCAAAGCAAAAACCAAAATGATTTGGAGTTCTCCACTTAATTTCAAATTGTAAGTTAGTCACATAAAACAATATATTATGTACAAAAGCAAATTATGAGTTTGTAATATATATATATATATATATATATATATATTTCAGCATAAGCAATATATTATATCATAAGCAAGCAAGTCATAAAATTGTGAAAATAGTTCTATAAATATTATTATATTAATCCCAATAAAAATAAAATCCACAAACATAATATCCATTAAACAAACTCGCATTACAAATACAAATTGCACATAACATAATATTATGGTCTAAATAATTAAATAAAGAATAGTAAATAAGTTTAAAAGTCATAAAATCTACAAGCATACATTAAACTCTAAATCAAACAACATTAAACTTGTGAGTTAATCTCATTATTCAAATGATTTGAATCATTTGATTCTTCCACCAATTTATCTTTGTTTTCCTCATCATCTTTCTAACCTATAAAATAAAATTTTCAATTATTAAATAAAAATACAATAACATTATTTTGGTAAATTTTCAATTTTTTATTTTTGTAGTTTTGTTTGTTTAAACTTTAGAAATTAGAATAGGTAGAATGAGAATGATTTAGGACTTAGGTTTGATTGGTGTGTTGGTAAAATAGCCCGCGGGTCAGCCCGTATCCGTACGGATTGGCCCGTATAAATTATTTACCCGACGGGCTTGACCCGTATAAGCCCGTTTTTAAACGGATCACATATTAATAGACCGGATCGTTAAAAGCCCGCGGTTTTTACGGATCAACCCGCCGGCTTGAGCCCGTTTTACACCCCTAGTCGATACATAAGCGAAGGCTGCCATCTTTCTTTCTCACAAACAAGATCGGAGCTCCCTAAGGTGACACGCTCGGTCTAATAAACCCCTTCTCAAGCAGATCCTGTAACTGCTTTATCAGCTCCTCCAACTCAATCAGAGCCATCCTATACGGTGGTCTAGAAATCGATTCTGTACCAGGTACCAAATCTATCCCAAACTCTATCTCTCTGGCTGGTGGTAATCCTGGTAAATCATCTGAAAAGACATTAGAAAACTCCCTAACCACTGAAATGTCTCTCAAATTCGATCGTGCCTAGTCTGTATCAACCACATATGCGATGAATCCTTCAAAATATAACTCATAAAGTCAGCAAAATTCATTGCTCCATTTAAAACAACCACTGTTTTTTATTACTTTTAGGGAAATTTTACAACACATCTTTCGGGGGTATTAAATGTTAATGTCTTAGAAAAACAATCTAACATAACACGATTGGCAGCCAACCAATCCATTCCCAGTATTACATCGAAGTCCCTCATATACATCAAAATAAGGTCGGCTGACATTTTTTTCCCCGACTTTCAATTTACAGTCCCTGAATACATACTCTACTAGCTGACTAGTGTTTATAGGGGCAATTATTAACAATTTACTACTTAGAGGGGTAAGCTTTATATACTTAAACAATTTATATGCAAATGAAGGCGATACGAATGAATGCGTGGCACTAGGATCAATCAGAACATATGCTTCTAAATCAAAGATTAGGATGGTACCTTTCACCATATCCTACGATTGGTCTGTCGCATCCTAGTCCAAGGCATGAACTTGCACTGTACCCATCACTTGCTTCCCTTTCTCCTCGGCGGTAGCTCTCCTCCTCTGAGCAAGAACCTGAATTGGAGCTCTCTCTGGCTCCTTGCCCCTCTGTGGGGCAGTGTCTGGTCTCTCTAGGCAATCTCTCACCACATACCCTGGCCTTTCACAATGGTAACATACTACTGTAGCTATAGGCACTGGACAAGGTCTGGTACCATGATATCTACCACACCACCGACATCGATCAATAGTAAGGCATGGTCCTCTAATGAAAATGCCTCTAGCTGGTGGTAAAGCCGAATGAATAGGGGGTCTAGCTGTCCTCTCCTGAACCTCCTCAATCTTCGGACTCTTATCAAAGAGTCGTCCCCCTTTCCTGATAAATCTATCTCTCCCGGATCTCTTTCGATCTCTGTCTCAACTCCTACTGATCTTTCCTGACTCGAAGGCGTTTCGCTCATAATTCTGCTCACACAACTGAGTCTATGTACTGCCTCCTCATAGGTCAAATCATCAAAGGGAGCCAACCGAGATCTGATGGCTGGTCTTAGTCCATCTATAAACTTCTGGACCTTTCGATCCTCACTGCTCATCGTCTCTGGATTATATCTCCCCAAAGAAATTAATCGAGTCTCATACTCATCAATAGAGTGGTTCCCCTGAACCAAACTCATAAACTTCATCCTCAGCTTTCGCTGTGCAATAAAGGGAACATACTGCCTCCTAAAGGTATCCAAAAATATCTCCCATGTGACCTCGACATGTCGAGCTCTCAAAATAGGCTCGGTAGATCTCCACCAATGCTCTGTCGCCCCCTGAAATACAAATACGGTAAAAGTAACCCTCTCGGTAGTAGTGCACCTGAAAAGCCTATACAACTTCTCCATCTGATACACCCAATCCTCTGCTACTACTGGATCCTTCCTCCCATGGAAGGCTGGAGGTCTAAACTTCTGAACGTGTCTAAACCTATCAAGGTCACACTCGTATCCAGCATCCTGAGATAGCGAGGGTCTCACGGCCTCTGCAGCCTGAGCCTGAACCTCAGGCATCTCTGCAGCCTGTGCCGACATCTCGAGATCAGCTGCTACCTGTCCCGTCGGATCTCGTCTATCCCTAGCCCCAAGCGCTGCTTGTTGTGCTACAATCTCATCTAGGCTCTTAATACTCCGCTCAAGTCTAGCAAAGTGTGCCTCAGTCTCATCGGGTCTCACAGTAGTACCCTCGGGTACCTGACCAGTCTATATATCATCACCACGGCTTTCAGGCCTGTCCCTACGGCCTCTAGCACATGTACCAGCCCCTCTACCCCTATGGGTGATCGACATAATGTAAATCTTGTAATCCAAAATCATTAGTTAATTTAATTCTCATCTAGTATACACTTTGACATCTCATACAACACGGTAGTAAAGGGGGATCTAATTTTCCTTAACGACCACTACCGACTCTTATCCAACCAACTCTAACTCTTGATTGCATGCTTATCGATATTGATTCACGTCCAGCCGATCCCGCTCTGATACCACCTTTACTGTCACGACCCAATACTTACAAAAAAATTAGTACAAATTTTTCGCTTTTGAAAAATCTTTCTTACCTCCTTGTGACAATCCCTTTGAACAGGCCGGGCTGTGAATCAATATCGATTCACCATTTTAACCATTAAGACACATATACATGCATACTGATATCATTTATCATATAATAAAGTGGTCGGTATGTTTTATACATCACATAATTCTCATACATTTACAATTACTCTACTTAAATTTACATCCCCAAATATTCCTTCATATACAATACTGTGCTGTAAGCATACTAATACAAAATTTTGTACATGGTGTATACCTGACAGTCGATGGGAACCACAGATAGTCAGCTTGGTGTATACCTGACAGTCGATGGGAACCACAAATAGTCAACTATGCCGTCTACTCTCTACTCCTGTTATCTTTAAGGTGGAAGCTTTGAAAGGGGGTGGAAAATGAAAGAGTGAGCTCCACATGCTCAGTAAGGCAATAATATAAACGGGTAGATAGCTATACTATCTACATGCTGATAGAAAAATCAGGATGTATGAGCATGAGGTAAAAACAATGACATGTCATACATATAAATATCATCTATTCTAAAATAGGAAATCGACATATAAAATATGGAATGATTCTCATGTGAAAACATCTCATATTCAAATGAATCAATCAATTTTAAAACACCCCATCTGGGTTAAAAATGTGATAAACTCAATGGATCTGTAGAAAAGAAAGAAAAACAGTAGAGAGGTAAAACTGAATGTATTTTTTCTCCATATGAATTCAATAGTTGTTACAATATAAATAGGAAAACTAGAGAGTAATTCTAGGAGTAATTCTAGGATCAAAAAATCAGGATTTTTCTAACTTTCTTAATTTTAGGTAGTTTCCTATTAAATAGAAAAACAGATAATAATTCATTATTTATTTATTGACAGCTAATAATTCCTAATTTATCTACACTTCCCCTCAAGTTGGCACAAATATATAAATCATGCCCAACTTGCTCACTTGAAGTTCAAATAGTTGTCTCATTAAGCTCTTGGTGAAAATATTTGCAACCTGCTTCATGGTAGGAACAAAAAGAGTACAAATTACCCCTTCTTCAAGCTTCTCTTTTATAAAATGTCTATCAATCTCAATATGTTTCGTCGTGTCATGTAGAACCAGATTATGAGCTATGCTGATGGCTGATTTATTGTCACAGTACAACTTTATAGGAAGACTGACTGGCCTTTTAATTTCTTCTAGAACTTGCTTTAGCCAGAGTACCTCACACACTCCTTGAGCCATTGAACGAAATTCAGCTTCTGCACTACTTCTGGCAACAACACCTTGTTTTTTGCTTCTCTAAGTAACTAGATTACCCCACACAAAGGTGCAATACCCAGATGTCGATCTTCTATCAGTGATTGAACCTGCCCAATCTGCATCAGTATAGACTTCAATTCCTTTATTTTCACTTTTTCTGAAAAACAATCCTATTTTTTCTGAAAAATAATCATTTCCTTGGAGTTGCTTTCAAATAACGAAGAATTCGAAACACGGCTTCTAGATGTTCCTCACAAGGAGAGTGCATGAACTGACTTACCATACTTACAGCAAAAGCAATGCCAGGCCGTGTATGAGATAGATAAATTAACTTCCCAACTAATCTTTGATATCTACCAGTATCCATAGGAACTCCATCTTTTACCTCTCCAAGCTTCACATTTGCTTCTATTGGAGTATCAACTGGCTTGCACCCACTCATACCAGTTTCTTTTAAGAGATCCAAGATATATTTTTGTTGTGACAACATGATACCTTTCCTTAATCTCGTAATTTCCATACCCAAAAAAATCTCATTTGCTCCAAATCCTTGATCTCGAACTCCTTGGCTAGATTCTATTTTAGTCGGTTTATTTCTTCTTCGTCATCTCCTGTAAGAATTATGTCATCTACATAAACAATCAAAACCGAGATCTTGTCTTTGTTAGAGACTTTTATAAAGAGAGTGTGATCTGTCTGCCCCTATCTATAATCCTGACTCTTCATAAACCTTGTAAATCTTTCAAACCAAGCTTTAGGCGACTGTTTAAGACCATATAGTGATTTTTTAAGTCTGCATGCCTTGGGTCCAAACTTCTCAGTAAAACCAGGTAGTGCCTCCATGTAAACTTCATCTTCAAGGTCTCCATTAAGGAAAGCATTCTTTACATCCAATTGATTTAGAGACCAATCAAGGTTTAAAACAATTGACAAGAGCATACGAACAATATTTAGTTTTGCCACCGGAGAAAAAGTATCAGAATAATCTACTCCATAAGTTTGTGTGTAGCCTTTAGCTACCAGTCGAGCCTTGTATCGTTCTAGAGATCCATCAGAATTATACTTCACGGTGAATACCCACTTACAACCAACTATTACTTTTCCTTGTGGCAGATCAACCTTTTCTCAAGTAGCATTCTTCTCTAGAGTTCTTATCTCCTCAAGAATAGCCTCCCTCCACTCAGGAACATTTAGAGCTTCCTGTACATTACTTGGAATAACCACACTAGACACTTGTGTAATAAAAGCACGAAATTGAGGTGACACATTATTATACGAAATAAAATTGGATAAAGGATGCTTAGTATAAGACCTAACACCTTTCCTAAGAGCAATGGGAAGATCATCTTGACTTGAGGAATTTGACTTAGAATTACCTGGAGGATTATTGTCAGAATTGTCTGAAGGAACATTGATCTCATGATCCAACCCCTGATCAGATTCTTGGGGGTGCTGTAAGACAGTGTTCCTTTCCTTTTTTTGTGCTTGGTATTCCTTTGAATATACAAGACCCTTCCATCGTTTCGCACACATCTCTGTTGTTTCAGAATTTTGATTTTAAGATGGCATTATCAGAGGCTGTTGTAGATTTTCATCATTTAATGCATTTGTATTTCCTTTCTCAATTACTTTTGGTAAAATATCATCACTAGCACATTCAAAATCAATGGTTAAGTCAGAACCATTTAAAAACATATCATCTTCCTATTGTTCTTCTCCTCTTGGAGATGAGAAGTGTGATAGTATGATTGTTCTTCAAAGAAAGTGACATCCGTAGAAACAAACATTTTTTTCAAAACTGGATCAAAGCATTTATAACCTTTTTGATTTGTCGGATAGCCTACAAAAATACATTTATGTGCTTTTGGCTCAAGTTTTGTTCTTTTATGGTCATGGTTATGAAAAAATGCAACACTACCAAAATTTTTTAAAGGAATGTTTCTTACTAACTTGGAAGTTGGAAAACACTTATTGAAAAGTTTTATTGGTGTTTTAAACCCCAAGGTTCTTGAAGGCATTCTATTTATAAAAAATGTGGCTGTTAAAACAGCTTCTCCCCAAAGATACTTTGGAACATTAGATGTAAAGCTTAAGGCCCTAGCAACTTCAAGAAGATGTTTATTTTTCCTTTTAGCTACCCCGTTTTGTTGAGGTGTGTTGTTACAAGAACTTTGATGTACAATCCCCTTTTCATCAAAAGAATTCCCTAACACATGATTAAAGAATTCTTTGCCATTATCACTACGAAAAACTTTGATCTGAATTTCAAACTGTGTTTGTACCATTGTATAGAAGTTTTTAAACACACTTTCAGCATCAGATTTATCTTTTAGCAAAAAAACTCAAGTAACCCGAGTATGATCATTAATAAATGTAATGAACCAACGTTTTCCAGAAAGATTTGTCACTTTAGAAGGACCCCATACATTACTGTGGATCATAGTAAATGGTTTTGACTTTTTCTATGGTTGTGGTGGAAAAACAGCATGACGATGTTTAGCTAATTCACAAACTTCACATTAAAAAATAGAAGCATTTTTATTCATAAATAATTTGGTTAATAATTGCTTTAAATAATGAAAATTTGGATGTCCTAACCGAAAATGCCATAACATAATCTCACTGTCACTGGAAACAGAAATATAATTAAAACAAGTTTGGTCTTGCCTTCCAAAGTTTGTACCATTATTAAGGAGGTAAAGGCCATCGTCTTGCCTAGCATCCCCAATCGTCTACCCCGAGGTTAAATCCTGAAATTTACATTGAGAAGACCAAAAATGAATTTGACAATTATGATCACGAGTTAATTTACTGACTAACAATAGATTATAGGACAATTGAGGAACGTGAAGGACATCTTTTAGAGTAAGATGAGAAGAAATAATAATTTTTCCTTTCCCTGCAACTGTAGCATAGGAACCATCTGCTATTTTGACCTTTTAATTTCCTGCACAAGATATGTAAGAAGAAAACAACTGTGAGAACCCAGTCACATGATCGGTTGCTCCTGAATCTATTATCCAAGAGGTATTTGGATTGACACAAGTAAAAGCTATGGTGAAAAAATTACCTGACTGGGCTAAAGAACAAGACGCACTAAAATTTCCTATAGATTGAGACTGAAACATCTTGTACAGGTGCTCCATTTGTTCCTTGGTGAAAGGAAGAGGGTTCGAGGATGATTGCTGCCCTGATTAATAGTGCTAACCTAAAAAGCACGAGTGTCCCCTGCTGGCCGAGAGTCATCACCAGGTTTCTTCTTCAAATGCGCAGGTTTTTCATGGAGTTTCCAACAGGTCTCACGTGTATGCCATGGTATCCGACAATGATCACACCATGGCTTTTGTTTGCCTCCTCGTCTTTCTCCTTGTTGCTCATTACTATGGGCTACAAGAGCTGAACTGTCCTGATCAACTTTTGGCTCCTCTACTCCCTGTAACATCACTAATCTCCGAGCCTCCTCTCTCCGTACCTTAGAAAAAACCTCTCTGATCGAGGGCAGAGGTTTTCGTCCTAAAATACGTCCCCGAACCTCATCAAGATCTTTATTTAGACCTGTAAAAATACAAACACTCGACTTCGTTCAACATTTTTCTTGTAACGAGCACTATTATTCGGACTCTCCCATTCTTCAGTTTTGAACATATCCAATTCTTGCCACAGAGTCATCATGTCATTATAATAGGCAGTTACCTCTTTATCACCTTATTGTACCCACCACATTCGAGTATTCAACTCGAATAATTGAGAATAATTTTTTAGGTCATAGTACGTCTGTCAACAGCCTCTCGAACATCATGAGCGGTTGGTAGAAACATAAACGGCTTTCCCAAGGTTGGTTCCATGGAATTAATAAGCCAAGCGATAACCATGAAATTTTTTGATCTCCACCGTTGGTATTTTGGATCATCAGCGGCTGGAGGCTTGATTTTTCCATTCAAATATCCAAGTTTTCCCTTTTCATCAATCACCAAACGCACGGATTGGGCCTACTCTAAGTAGTTTTTACCATTTAACTTATGAATGGTAATCTGTAAAGGGCTTTCATTGATAGGTGCAATCAGAGATGCCTGGGAACTCCTTTCAGATGATGTCACAATGCTGGTAACAGAATAAGAAGACGAACTCGAGCCAACCATGGCTGCTTTGTAATTCATAGGCTCTTGATACCATGTAGAAAAGAAAGAAAAACAGTAGAGAGGTAAAACTGAATGTATTTTTTCTCCATATGAATTCAATACTTGTTACAATATAAATAGGAAAACTAGAGAGTAATTCTAGGAGTAATTCTAGGATAAAAAAATCAGGATTTCTCTAACTTCCTGGATTTTAGGTAGTTTCCTATTAAATAGAAAAACAGATAATAATTCATTATTTATTTATTGACAGCTAATAATTCTTAATTTATCTACAGGATCTAATCCAATTCACTAAAATAACTTGTTACAAAATTCCATTATAAAATCACCATTCTCTCAAGGTTACAAGTCATGAAAGTTTCATAAAAAATCCCTCTGTGGGGAAAATCAAATCTCAATTGAATTCATAAGAAGATCGGAGCCTGACCCCTCCCTCAGGTCTAACCTGGTCTATCAAGACCACAAGTTATATCATGTGAGACATGTAGGTGACTATATCGGTAATATCCAGGACTATGACCATATCCTCGTGACCCCTGGCTACAAGGATCCTAGTGTGCGGGGTATCACACCTGAAACGAGAGGTGGGTCAGTCCTACCCGTCAGAATAGCATAACATCAGGATTGCGAGGGCAAGGCTTACTGCCTCGTGGCTAATGCCACTCTACTTCAACAATCCCCATGGTACAACGTACTCCATGTGATATACACGGTACAACGTACTCCATGAACCCAATCTCAATCAGGGGGTGCCTACAATAGGTCTTATCCACCCATACCAATTATGTCTCAGTATGCACATGTGAGCATATCATCTCACTGTGACACATAGTCTACAGAAGAAGGCTTCAGCACGGCTCCATGCATATTCATGATATCTAAAAACCTCGTGCGAGCGAAGCTCCAGCACGGTTTCATAGAAATCAATGAAATCTGCGTACGATCAGCACTCCAGTACGACTTAAAATAATTATAAATTAAATTAAAATCTACGTATGAGTAATGCTCTAGCATGGATATGTATAAAAACTCAGTGAAAACCTCGTACGAGAAAAAACTCCAGTACGGTAGTTATGTGAAATAAGTCTGTAAAATAGTGTGAGCAAGGCTCCAGCACTCTGTGTATGAGTTAAAATATGAAATTCAGTGCGAGCAGTGCTCCAGCACTATTAAAACTCAAATAAAATGGGTAGACGGCTCAATTTCATCAAAATATGTCAAATAAACCCCAATTGGCACATAACCTGTGCCTTTTCACTTAAAAATGAAAATAATAGCCAGCCTATCCATAAATTGCTTGAATTAAAGCAATATCATCATAAAAATATCAAAATCATGAAATTCATGCAATTTCATAGCCTTTCTATCCTTTTTTAAATTTTTTAACTGGAGGTAAAATGGTAATTTGCCATGATTTCCACATTTTTCACAAAAATTTTCGAGTAGCCTAATAAATTTAACGTAATGTAAATTCTCTCGAAACTACGTACAGCTACCTCTAAATGCTTATAAAATTCTCTTACCTCGAAAGATGTCGAGCGACTCCAAATTCAACTGGTGGAAGCCCGTCCAGTCAGATCGGCTCCTAATCCAATCTCGAGAGCTGTAAATAACCATTATTAGGTTAATTTCCATATTTTTATGATAATGGGCTTCATTTAAAATAATGGGCCCAATAGCAATAAATTATACTAAATAAATTTCCCCAAGCCCTTTTTCCTTCAATTTTCACTCTCTCGAAGTTTATCGGGCGTATCGAGTCTGTTGATCCTTATTGGGCCTCACACTGTGTTCACATATATCTAAATGGGCCTTGTATAATTGGGCTAGGCCCAATAGACCATTCAGTCATGGCATGGTGGCTGAGCACCATGCTTGCCATGCCTTAGCCGAAATCATGCCACACTTAGCCATTTTCATGCCATTTTCATGCCAACTTTCTTTCAAGCATTTTATCAAACACTTGGCATGCATAAAATTTGCCCATCTTTCTCACTCACTCACACATTTTATCAAACACCTTGCTGCCATGATTTTATTCAGCCATTAATCCACCAAATTGAATGAAACCAACCATGAAAACATCATGTACACATGTTTAGCATCACAACCATGCATTAAAATTCATCATACATACATGAATCATTAAATACCCATTTTCAGCCATTCTTGGTTCACCATGAAAACATGCATTTCAGCACTCAATAATCACACCAATAGCCTTATAAAAATCAACGCATCAACATACATGAAGCTTAAAGCTTGAAAACATGCCTAGGTTACCTTTATGTTCTTGGCTGAAACTTGTGAAGGATTTTGTGGGATCCAAATCAGCTCCTATGATGCTTATTTTTGGATATGTTAATCCTCACTCAATTTGGAGCAACTTTTCTGAAGACAACTTGGTCCAATTCTATCTCTAACCTAGTGATTTTTCTAGAGAGACAAAGCTTGCCTAAATGGTCTCTAATGGTGAAACTAGCCACGGTTTGGTGAAGATGATGAAGATGCCGAATTTTGCTTTGCTCCTTAAGCTTAACATAGTCTAATTTAAGTGTTAATTATCAGGTTTGGCCATTAGATCCACAGGTTGGGCTTGGATCAATGGGTTTTGGGCTTAATAACCTTAAATGGGCCTTAAGGCATTCATGAAATTGGGCTTAATTTTGTGGGCTTTGGGTTTGGGCTTTCCCATTGGGTTCTTGAGCTGAAATTTTTACCACATATTGGGCTTTAAGTCTACTTCAGATCTGGTTCATAATATGGCCCACTCTTTTGGGCAATTCGGCCCACATAAACTGATTAAACCGAACATACTCTTAATGGGCTTTAAAATGATCTCTTGGTCCATTATATTTTTCTTCCAAAATTCAGCATGTTAATGTCAATTAAATTTCTCATATACATTCCTCAAACATGTCGTGACATATTTCATAAATGTCCATGTCTAATTTGGGCATATCTCGTGCTTAATTTCGCGGTTATTCACGTTACCCGATTTTAAGCCTTAAATTCAAGGTATTTTCTTTTATACTTCATTTCCTTATACTTAAATTTCAATTTCCATCCATCTTTCACCCCTTGTTTCAGAATTTATATCTTCACTCTCATGACATCTATTCCTATCAATTTGGGTCCATTTCCTTAACCCCAAAATATCCAAATCGCATAAAATCGAAATAGGGCTTAATTGAGCCTTTTTTTGGCACTTTACTCTACAGCAATACCTTCGGGACCAAATCACACTAACTTCCCTTCATCAACTCACTATCTTTTCACATTTTAAGTTCTCATCTTTAGTCAGAATGATTAAATTCCTTTAACTAAATTTTCAAGTCCCTACTTTTCCAATTTGCCCTTTATGCGATTTTACGTACGTTACATTATTTCATCCACATTTATTTAGTTCAAATCAACCATCTTATGATTCCATTAACATATATCAATTTCCTACAAAGTGGAAATCATAAGAAATGTTATACAAAAATATGGGTCTCACACACCCATTCCTAGTTCAAATAACATAGACGATTTACAAAATTTCTGCAACAAAATCAGGTAGCATTTGCTTATTACCCAGCCTGCAAGGTAGAAACAGTTTATAATCTTAAGGGCTATTGATTTATTCACAATTGCTTATCGTTCTTATACGTTATTCGATTGTGATCTTATCATATAGGATAATGATCCACGATCGAATCATAATTACTTAAGCGATACTAAGTTACCGCTTTCATGCTTAAATTCATTATTTGTCAATTTAATTAGTGGCTTATGCGATTTGGTTATCGAATATGCTAAATCTACTATAGCAAACAGAATTCACTTATCTATATAAAATAATCTATAGTAAGTGAGGGTAACTTACCTGTACACTGTGTTGGCACGCTTTTCAAGGCTATTCCAAAAGTCGCTACATGTCACACTTGGTTTTCACAGCCAAGAATTTGTAACGACCTGTGACCTATAAAAATTCGGGGGAAATTTTTTTTTGAAACTGAGTCTACAACTTAATCCTTTATTCACTAAGGTTGTATTCATGTTCAGTGTCAATCTTTTTTCTTACTTTTTATCCGTAATTATATTTAAATTTAACATTTGGATTTATATGGCCGATAGAAATTTTGGCAGCATAACGACTAATTTATATGCCTACCCACCTGTAAATTCTCACAATATCAACCCTAGCTATCCAGAACTATCAGACATGTTTTCCAAGTCATATCATCAAATCATTCTACATATTCCAAACACGTCTAGTTACTCCCAAAAATCAATTCTTAAAAATATTTCATTTCATTTATCCTTATACAGATTATATCCCGACACTTTACTTTCAATAGATGTCTATGCATACAAATGGTCTGGTAAAGAGATAAAAATGTATACCTCACGCATGTACAAAACGTAGTCTGGGGGAGCTCATATCTGCCAACCTACGTCGTCTACCTAGCAATTATCAACTATAGTTTACTGCAACCAATCTGAGAGGTGGAGGGGTGAGCTTTCAAAAAAAAGCTCAATAAGAGAATACATTTAAAGTAGTTCTGATATGTAAAAGCATGCAAGAATCATTCATGAAACAAACTTTGCTTCAAAAAAATTGATCATAAGTTTCTTTTAGAATCTAACATTTAGAAGATATGTAAAACTTTTGTTACGTGCATAGTCATCATAGGAAAATATAAAGCATGGGTTTTTTAAATCAAATAGCATGCTTAAACCGTTTCATAATATCTTCATCATTCATGGATAATTTCATAAAATCATCGTCGTTCATAAACATTTCATAAATCATAATCATTCTTAAACATTTCGTCATAAATTATAATTGTTCGTAAACATTTCGTCATAATCTCATCAAAACATAGTCATCCATCATCATCATCATAATCGTAATCATAATCGTGGAGACTAGGTTATAACTAAGTCATGCGATACGTGTCATCTTCCGTAGAGGGTCATCATCATACCTATGGCCATTGTGGAGGCTGTAGACTGGATCAAGGTTGTACAACACTTTCATAAAACATGGGTAGTATCTATCTTTCTTACTTTCTCTAGCACTTAATTAGGGCATGAGCACTAAAGGCACTCTCCGTACGGGAAACATTCATGCGTGCTGCGCGAGTACGAGATACTACCAGAACATCATCATCATTAACTACAAGTAGCAAGACATCTACCACACTGATAGAGTCAAGTGCTATAGAGGCCCTACTTACCGGTACTCAAGTGGTGGAGCCGGAGCACCACGAGAAGTAGCCATGCATGAAGCCTATAGTCTCAAAAATTCTTTTCCATTTTCTTAAATACTTTTAAAAATGTCAAAAGTTTCTTCCAAAGCATAAATATGGGATTACAAACCATCATAAAACTTCCATGCATTTTCATACTTCAGGAAATTCATTTTATAAACATAAATGTACTTGGTGAACATTTCATAAAACGAAATCATATTTTGTAAATCGTTACGTAAGTATGAAAACAATCATAAATCATTTCAAAATATAATATTGCTTCATAAAAATCTTTTTATCAATGTAATGAGTGTTCATTATCAAAACTAAATTAAATTATACCCCTTACCTCGATTTATCGAAAATATCAAGTTCGAGTAGTGAGGCCTCCAAGTATCTCCCTTAAATCCTTCTACGATTTTCTTACATCGAAAATTGTATTCTTAGTATCCTATTTATCGAATTACCTACGATGCGTTAAAATCGTAACCTTACTTACCTAGGGAAAATATATTTAAAATCATAAAATACGTACAATTATCTCTAAAACTTGCATAAATTCCTTACCTCAATGTCTGTCTATAGTCCTTAATTGTTTCGACATAGCGAGTCAACGAATCCGATCCATTCAGATTATTTCCGTCAAAACCATTTTTTCTCGAGTTCCCAAATTCTCGTACACTTGTCTCCGTTCTCTTCAATTTTTTATTCCCTTCTCTAATATATATATATATATATATATATATATATATATATATATATTTTGAATCATTTCATTCTTTCTCGCCATCCTCTTTTCTTCTTTGGTTTTGGATTTACTGTTTACCATCTTCTTCCTCTTCTTCTCATTCACGGTTTCATTGTCCTCACCAGCTTGCCAGCTCCGATGTCCCTCCATTTCCTCTGTTTTCGGCTCACCGTTGATCAGTCCAAGCTCCTTCGCCACTGCTCCCTGCCGAGAGCTTTAATGGGAGTATCTATCGGTTTCTCTCTTCTGCCTCTCGCCCCTTGTTTTCTTCTCCTGCAGCCTACTCTTCAAAACAGACCAAACTCTCTCATTTTCTAGCTTTCCCTCGCGTCTGCCACCCTTTCTTGTCCACATTCTTGCCACCACAATTGCCATTTTCCTTTCCAGCACCCCGTTCCCATTCCAGCAAGCGAGACAGAGGTGTTCTGCCTCTGTCTTCATGCTCTTTTGCTTTCTTTTCTATTTTTTCTTCAGCCTTCATCATTCACCACTACTCTTACTCCTCTACTCTGTTTCCTTTCCCATTTCTTTTCTCACATTTTTTGTCTTATATCAGGCCCCATTTTCTACTCTGTAACATACCCCAAGCTTACTGCACTGTCTTCCTCGAGTCCGACTTCCTTGTTACTGCTTCAGCAGTATGTATATATATATATATATATATATATATATATATATTATCTTCCACTCCTCTTCCATGCCGAATACCTACCTCATACCATTTTTGTAAGTGAGTATTACATCTTCTGCTACAGTAAAACTGCAGCAGAATCATCCCCTGGTGTTTGGTTTCTAATGAAGCCAAATTGTAGTTGCTGTTGTATGCAGCAGAGGTTGCTTCCCTGCTTTCACCCGTAGACCATCACCTTCATTCCTTATGGCCATGCTATTTCCAGCTATTACAATACGCTTCCCCTCTTTCTCTTTCGGTTTACTTCTCTGTTTTGTTCAGCTTCAGACTTTCACGTTTTCTCTTTTTTTTTTTACGTTCTGTTGTAGCCACAGTACCTTCTTTTATTTGCAGAAGGCCATGCATTTTTTTATTTAGTTTCAGTCTGCCTTCACACGTCTTCTCTGCTCACCGAACCGCTGCAGGTTGTCTGCAGCAGCGCACTCTTCTCAATTCTCGTGCCTTACCTGCTGCAATCCTTGGTACTCTTTCATATTTATGTCTATAGTTTATCCATTTTTTTATCTCCTTAAATCAGCTATGCACATAAACTTTTCAGCAAAACGGAACGAACTCTCGATTTTATCTTTTGTCTCTCGGTTTTTCTTAAGTTTCATCATTTCCTCTCTTAGTCTTTGTTGTTTTCATACTCTTCCCTGCCTCCACGTTTTTGTACCTTGTTTTAGTGTTATTTTGTACCTTCATTTCAGCCCTTTGCCAGCCTCTAATCATATCGGCTCCAGCCCCTCTACAGCTCACATTTCCTGTTTCTTCACTTTCTCATCACCGAGCATTTCCCTCTCATTTAAGGACTGAATTGTGGCAGCATGATGGGACAATACACTATCATATCTTCTCATTAACACATGTTATATATCACTAATAAGGAGCTCTCGGTTCCACGGCTCCCATGTAACTATATATATATATATAGTATAAACTTGTTTACATACATATGTATATAGATATGTATATACTTTGTAAACTTTAGTTATGATGTATAAAATAAATCTGGTTTAATATCGTATTTGTGTATTGTAGGGGAAATATTCTTAGCTTCTAAAATTTAGTTTTATTCCTTATAGTTATTCATTCTTAGAGTTAGTATGTTTTACTTAATTTATTCTTTCAAGTCCCAAAATTAAAAATGAAATTTAATTTAAATCCTTGACTATGGAATTGTATTTTTTAATTCCAATGGCTACATTGTCATTCATGAATAAGTCCAAGTATATAAAATTCATGGCATTTACACAATTTCATACCAATCATTAAAAATTCACTTCACTTAATCTCATAGTACACTTATTGTATACTTATAATAGACAATGCTTTAAGCCCGCATTAGTAATAAAGTGACAAAGGTTACAGTTAACCACTTTTTGATCATTTCGATCGCACTAGACACACTTACATGTGTGTGTCACACTTGTTCAATAATAATTTATACTAAGGGAGAAATTATCATATTACCCCTCACTTGGCTTAAGGCTTATCTTTTCATACACACGTGCTATGACCAATTTTCTTTCACAATTTCACATATTTCCTATATCTTTACATGTATTCTAAGTCAAAACACAATAATCCTTTAGAGTTTTGCTACTTTCTTTGTAAAACTCTAAGGACCAATTTTCATTGAGCATGATATACAAACATTTATCTCAACTTAACACTATATATCATTTCTACCAATCACATAGATTCACATAGATTGAACTGGAGCATTAAAACCAAGCAAAACCAAGCTTATCTTGTTTGGACCCAATTTGGCCAATAGCAAAGACAAGATTATCAGGTGTTTTACTCCAATCTGAAAGCATAGATATGCTTCACATAAGTTCTTATTTAACATAGGTAACAACCAAGAATTGAAACTAACTCAATCTTCACAAATCTGAGAGAAATCACAACTTACCCATTTTTGCTTCCCAAAAGCTTTTCTCGCTCATTTCTCTAAATTCGACCTCTAATTTCCAATAAATTGTAGAAGAGGTGGAATAGAGCAAGTTTACAGATGAACCTGAAGCAGAAGATGGCTAGAAATGGTGAAAATTGGCTAAAAAATAGAAGAGAAATGAAAGGGGGCGGTTTCTCTCTTTCTCGCTATTTCCATAATTTTTGCTACCTTTTTATATAGAAAATGCGCTGAGGGGATTGATGCCTTAGCTTACGGGATTAATCTCTCTGCTCTATTTTAGCCCGAAAATGCATTTTGTTTAGAGGAGATAGATCCTTTGGCTTAGGGGATCGATCCTTAAGTCAGTCTAAGACAAATTTTACATTTTGTCAAGCAGGGTTTGATGCCATTTCTTAGGGGATCGATCTTTAGGCTTTCTATGGCCAAAATTGACTTTATTTCTTCACAGAATCAAGATCGAATCAAGGGGAATCAGTCTCTACGGGTACCTTTACCCCTTTTTACCCGATAGCTCCTCTTTAAGCCATATTTGGGACTAATCACACGTCCAAAACTTATATTAATTCACATTTAGCACATGTAGATACATGTCTTACACATTTCCAATGTATAAAAAATTGGGTTTTCACAACCATGCAAATTCAAACAAAGTTTTCTTAAATCGACCCTTCCAGCTAACCATAAGCAAAGATCCCTTATCAATTTATGCTCCTGAAGGTGTAGCAAGCCTCCTAAACTGATATCACAAATTGAACTATGGGATTTTGAATCAATAGTTTCCAATAACTTATAAGACGATATGGACTATAACGTGTATTCCAAGAACACTGAATTTAAAAAATATATACTAAATTAGTATAATTTTATTAGAAAGATGGCTATCTCTAAACCACTTGTTAATCGATTATATTAAAAACAATATGACACTTTAATTGATATCATATCTTGTCAGTCTTGGATTCAATTTTTTCTTTTCTTTACTATATCGTACACAGTCAGCAAGCGCCAAATAATTAAAAACTAACTTTACGTCATCGGGAAGAGCTATAAATGCTTTTGCAACCTATAAAAATTTAATTATAAATAAAAGCAAATATAAACATTTTATAAGATTTGATTTACAATATGCATTTGAATTGAATTTGATAATGTTTTTAACTTTATTCAAGTTTGTTATCTTCTTTACATTTTTCTTCTCATCACATATTGATTGATTGTACACATGAAGTTAAATAACTATTATTCTCTAAAAAAATTTAAAATAGCAGTAATTAAGAGAATTTTCCTAAAGCTGTAGAATGCTTGATTAAGGCATCTAATAGCCATAGTTTAAAATCGATATAGAACATTACAAAATTCAAGGTATTTGATTATCTAAAAAAAGGGAAATTAACTACCTAAAACTAATAGTCGACTGCGTCAATTTACAATCATATCAAATTATATAAAAGTAAGGGCAATCAGCTTCCCGATAAAGGAATTCAACTGCCTTAGTTAAAAGCTGTAATAGAATGTTACAATAATATAAGCAGTGGACTGTTATTTTGAGGTAGCCGATTGCTAATATTATTTTACCAAAGTTGAATAAATTCTTAAACCTGACAATCGACTTCCTTATATTGAGCAGTCGACTACCTAATTAAAATTACAAAATAAAAATTTGATAAGTAGAGAACAAAGAAATTGTGAGAACTATGAATTTTTATGTACCCCATTATGAGAATTGTAATTTGGTGTTGTAATGATGATATGTTGATGTACACACAAGTCTTAAATATAATGAAGTATAAGAAAATGAGCTTTTCAAGTCTTGGATGTGTACGGATTGAATTATGGACTATGGGGTAAATTATGAGAAGTTTACATTTGAGTTTTTCTGCAATTAAGTGCAGCAGCAGTACAATCTGTGAAGGCCAGATCGATCTCCAAAGATGAGAGATCGATCTCATGGCTCTAGAATGCAGGAAAGTTGCAAAAACTAATGAGCAGATCGATCTCATAGGCAAGAAGATCGATCTCCAAATGCTTCTATAAAATGCAGATCGATCTCCTACAAGAGCAGATCGATCTCATGAAGTATTCTGTAAATAGAAGATCGATCTCCTCAAGGAGCAGATCGATATCATAAAGTCATTAAGAGATCGATCTCACCCCACGACAGATCGATCTCCTAGGCATAAAATTGCCCAAAAATCGTTCAAAATTCAAAGGCAGATCGATCTCCAAGAGCACCAGATCGATCTCCTAGCCTCGACCTATATAAAGACCCTTTGTTTTTTCTGAAACTCATCTTCCTCTCTCTCTCAAAACGCCATTTTCAAACCCTAACTTTCTCTCTCCTCCAAAACACCCAATTTCGTCTAAATCAAGGGTTGTGGCAAGAAGGAAAATTGTTCCTCATTGAGAGGAGAACAACATACTTGAAAATCGAATGACGGATTGAATCGAAGCAAGAGATAAACACCCCACAAGTTTTGGGTAATTTTCTAAACTTTGATTTTTGGTATTTGAAGTGATTTTGGTGATTGTGAACTTGGGCATTCTGTTGAAATAGCTAGAAAACGATTAGGGATTGATGAAATTACAATATGGTTAGAGTAAAGATGAGATTAAGCAAATTTTAGAAAATTGGGGATTTTTTACTATAAGTTGGAAATTTAGACAATGAGGTGAATTAGTATGGATATTATGCATAAGAAATGTAGAATGTTGAGATGTAGTGGAAGAGATAATAAATTATGATAGAATTATGAGAAAATGGCATAATTGAGGTGTTAATGAGAATATGAACAAATATGTGCTCGATAATGTGATTAAGTTGGGTTATTGATTTTTTTAACATCGTTTGGACAGCTCGAGAGTTTCAGAGTGGAATGCGAGGCTAGTCCGTGATACGGGGAAACAATTGCACTATACGAGGTGCAAAGAGGTAAGGGAAAACTTAAACTCGTTTGTGTATGTGATTTGTGAAATATTGTAGCATGAAATACGATTGTGAAAACAAGCATGTTTTATATGTTGTGAATGAGAATTGCACACAATTTTTATAGCCAGTTGGGGCCCAACTTTTATAAATTGTAAACTATGTGTGAAAATGTTTTACAATCGTTTTGTATTTAAAAATGTGAAAAGTGATTTGGGCTCTACGTTAAGGCATACTGTGATTTGAGTAACATGTGCGTGGTTTTGCCGGTTTGAGCTCGATTTTTATATGTTTTGTGTTTTATGAGAAAATCATTATGAGTGCTACGCGAAGGCAAAACGATTTTTATGATAATGGCTATTGATTGAGACTTAGGTGTGTCATTTTGAATACACACCAGGTATTGCTCTAATAGCATGTAAGTCCGATATTTCCTCTGTTCCGGTAACGTGAGATGACCCCTGTTCTGGTAGCGCTGGTTTCTTACCTGGCCCAATCTTAATCAGTGACTGTGCCACGTGTATTTGGTGGCTGTGCCACGTGAGAATCCTAATCTGTGGCTGTGCCACGTGAGAATCCTAATCTGTAGCTGTGCCACGTGTGTTTGGTGGCTGTGACACGTGAGAATCTTTATTAGTGGCTGTGTCACGTGTATTTGGTGGCTGTGCCACATGTGAACCTTAAATCTGTGGTTGTGCCACGTGAGAATCTTCATCAGTGGCTGTGCCACGTGTATTTGGTGACTGTGCCACGTGAGAATCCTAATATGTGGCTGTGCCACGTGAGAATCTTCCTTAGTGGCTGTGCCACGTGTGTTTGGTGGCTGCGCCAAGTGCATTACTATTGCAGTGATTTTTATCATATTTTAATGAGAAAAACCATTTATCGCATTGCTTTACACATGCTTGTGAATATTTTATACTGAGCTATTTACCTTCATGTTTTTACATGATTTATTAGCCACAAGTTGATGATGTTTTGAGAACTATCATGCTACAATTTCAAATGAGTTACTGAGTTTCACATACCAATAAATATTTGTGATGTGTATTATTGTTTATATAACTGAGTTCTCTTACCCCTTACTGAGCGATTTAGAAGCTTACCATATTTTATCTCCCCCCTCAGATTTCTTCAAGTGAAGAGAGTTCCCTGTGACGTACGGAGTAGTGACTAATGGAGGACTTGAGCTCCAGGCTACATATTGTACTTGAGGTACATTTTATTTATTTCATGTAACTAGACTAGAGATGTATTTACAGACACTTGTTGTACTTTGATGTATGAGATGTATTAGGATAATTAACTTCAAATTGAGGAAGATAAATGTTATAATATTTACTCATGAGATGATAAGATCCTGAGGTGTGGATTTATGATATATATATAAATATTGTTGCATGACACTGTACAGGAATGCATCTAGATATGTGTAATAATGTAGAAAAAGTTTTAAATTTGTCATATTTTTCACGTTTTCGGGGTGTGACAGAAATCAATAACAAATAAATCAAGCAGTCGACTGTATGTAACAATTGTAGACAAGTAAACATCTTACTAGTAAAAAATATAGTGATTCTTTGATCACTTTGGAGGATGTTGTTTGTAAATTATTGGTTCTTCGCATTTTTCATTGCAAGATCCTTCGTTCAGGATATTTTCTTCAACTTTCTTACTTGTTATTAAACAAAATAAGAACTCCTCAATAGAGAATTATTAGATTAAAGTTTGGTTTAAGGTTTAAAATTTAGGGATAATGGAAAGAGTTACAAACTATATTGAAGGTGTAACAAAAAATAAACTTGATAAAAGGGATTTGAGATTTAGGGTTTATGATTTAGGATTTAGGGTTTATAAATAAGAAAAATGCTTATATAAAAGGAAGAATAAAAAGATTCTATAAATAAGAAAAATAATATAAAGTAAAGCTATTAAAATTATGAAAAGGTTAAATCAATAATATACTAATATATTTTAATTAATATTTAATAGTAATGATAATTTTATAAACTGGTTTAATAAGTTATCATGTTTATTTTTTTAACTTTAAAATTAAATCAGTGATTTAGATTAAATATGATTAATCTAAAGATTATGATCTTATAATAAAGTCATTTTTTTTAAATTTACTATAGAAGCCCCGTTGTCTTTCTTTTCATTTGAAAGTGTGATATATGGGCGGTTTTTTATACTATAAAAGGAAAAGCAAAGTAGCAAACTACCCTAGAAAATAGTGAATGAGGGATAAAATAATTGAACATTTTCTCAAAATAAACTGACGCCGTTCATTTTTGTTTCCTTTCATCTTTTTCTTTATTTTCTTATTCATGTCATTTACATTTAGTCATTATCGTACCACTGAAAATTGCAACGAACTTATTAGTAAAATTTTTAATTCTTTATTACAAATTCAGGGTTAGATTGCCTAACCCCTATAGCTCATTGGTGTTTTTTATATCACTTGTTTTCAATTTATTTCTTTTATTCTTACCTTTTTTATTAAAAATGAAAAAGTAAATAAACTACAATAAGTTTCAAATCAAAAACCTTTGTTTATTTTCATGTATTACATTTATTATGTTTACATTTATTAATATTAATTTTTTATTTTTCTTTCAATTATTTATAATTCTTTAACATGAAAATAAACTTAACATCAATACGAATAAAATAGATTAACTTTAAAATAAGTTCAAAAATTTTGACCTTATTATTTAATTTCCAAAAAAAAAAAAACTATTACATAGGTGAAAATTACTATCAATGGTTTAGCAACAGAAAAATTATATATATATATATATATATATATTGAGGCATAATTATTAAACTTAGGAAAAAATTATTATGAACATGTCGCTTATATTATGATCAAAAAATTAATAAATTATGATAACTACTAAATGGTGAGTTGGTTGAATTTAAAAATCTCTACCATTTAAGGAAAGCTACTAAATCAAGCTTTTCCATTGTGTGTTACGTTTCACAGTTCTAATAATTTTTGACATGTTAAAAATAAAAAGCACCAAAAAATATTAACTGTAAGTAAAAGTAAAACTTTTGAAAAGTCTTTTAAGTCCCATCTATCAAGTTGATCGGAAAACTTAAAATTTTTTACCACCTGAAAATAATTCAAATAGGACTAAATCGCTTTTTTTAAAGAAGTTCTGTTGTCTGATCATTTAAGTACATTATTAAATTTTTTTATCTCGACTCACTTCCCAATTTTATCACCCTTAATTATTATTCTTATTCCTACTTTTATTCTTTTATTATTATTTTATTCTATCACTATTTTTATTTTTGCATCTTTTAAATAAACATGAATTATTTATTATTGAAAACTTTCCTCTAAACTTCTATCAAACAGGTTTAACCTTGTAGGAAATTCTCTCATCTTAAATTTTTTTTAAAGAAACTACTCAAGCGCAGTCCCTTTAAATTCAATCTTCAAAATAATTCATATTGATTCAAATAATTTAATATTAATTTTTTTTATTTTGCTAATTCTAATTATTTTTTAGTTCTTAATTATTTATCTATCTAAGTTTAGTTTATTAATTTAATTCTAATTTAACTTTTATTCTTATAATGAATTCGGATAAGTAAATATTGAGAATATCTTCCATCAAGATTGTCATATTTTTTTCGCCTCAAGATATTTAAAAGTATTATTCAAGCACAATCCTTTTAGAATTCCATCGTAGGAGTAAATTTGTTTAAATGAATGTTTTATTAATTTTGTTTAATTTCATGAAATAATTTTTTATTTAAAAAAAATTGTAGATTTAATTGTATATTTGTTAGACCGTACATTTCAAACGTATGATAAGTAATCAAAACATTTTTCTATGATTAGCAAAAGAATAAGCTAATGAATAAAACCGAGGTACATGTACGCAAGGATATGCAAACAGGTGATTAAACCCCTTAAGAAATATCTTACACATACGATGGATGGGATGCAAACAAGTAAATAAAAAAATGACTAGTAAAAATAATCATTTAAACTATATAAAAGCCAACTAAATAAATAAACGAATCTTTATGCACCAAAAGGTAGAAGAAGTCACATACAACTGTGCAAACCATTGGAAGAGAGTTGACTAATCAGCCAATGCAAATGGAAGGGGCCTCACGCGGGTGATGCCTATCAGCTGCGCAAATTCCTTGTAGCCTCCAAGCTTCTGGTACAGACGCCCTTAAGAAGATTTGTATATTCGATTTCTTAATTGTCAATCCTACTTTTGCTGAGAATTTTCTTGCTCTTGATTTGATTTGCTGGTAGTGAAATAGATTGTAGGATCCGGTTTTTGGTTTCTGAATGAAATTTTCTGATCCTCCTCTGTTATGCTTACATTCACTACATTGATTCAGTCCTGATTTCTTATTGATTTGATTTTACTTTGGTCGATTTCCTTTCCAATTTTCAAATTGATTCTCAAAATTTACTTTCCTTAAAAAAAAAAAAAAAATTGCTTCTTTTTTTCTTTTATTTCCCTAATTCCCCTCCTCTTTTTGTATTTGCTGATTTTCTATCTTTTGAATTTTAATAAAATTAAGATATAAATAAGAAAGGAATCAAAATATGAATTTAAAGAAAATGGGTCATTCATTTTCTTGGATCATTAACTCACATGAAATCTATTATCACATTTAAAATACCTAAAAACTCAATCCCCTTACAACCTTAAATCCAGAAATGAAAAATCAAAAACTAGGCCTAAAAGCAAATATTGGACTTATGTGCCGATTAATGATGCTCAAGTAATTAAATTTTGAAAAATTAAAAAGGACACAAATTATGAAAAGATCCTGGATATGATGAGGTGTCTACGATAACTTTTAATTATCTATTCATAATAATAATAATAAAAATTATACAGTCATTCTCTAAAAATTTTTATATAAATTCCATCACCTATAGTTGGGAGATTTATAAAAACTTTTGATAGACTGTATATTATTTTAAATTCTGATCTATTACTAATAATAAAATAATTTTATGTGATATGCTTTTGGAAAAAAAAAGAATTAGGGATTAAAAAATGAAAAACATATGCGTATATTTACATTTGGCGATTTATATACAAAATACATAAATTTTTTATTAAAATTTGTATTCACACAAAATATAAATTCTATTTTTTAAATTTTAACAAATTTATATATAATTTTTATCAAAATTTAACCCATATACTTTTCATTTTTTTTTATACGTTTACGTATTATGTCATCTTATTATGTCAAGAATGATCAAATTTACACATATAATTTGCTTGTCAAAATTCAATATGTTGAGCAGAAGATGAGTTTTTTTATTAATATTATAATTGCAATATTAAAGAAACTCATGTTAGGATTACTGTAATTACATAATAATTATATCCAGGATCTCATGTTCAATCATCAAGAAAATTAGAATAGGAAGCGTACCGGGATCCATTGAAATTGATCGATTGGGGTTAGCAGTCTTCCAGTCTAAACCTTATCTTTTATGAGAGAAACCTTAGCTCACTCAATGATGGGATATGAGAATGAGAAAAATTACGTTTAGACTGGGGACCATAACCTATTTATAACTGAAGTATATTTTATTTCTATTTTGGCCCATCATTAAAATAGAATAAAATATCAAGTCTCTACACATTGTAAAGCCCATACCAATTGAGATGCACTGAAGTCCAATAACTTTATTTGATCACTTTTAAGTGGACTAAAACAAATTAGATAGTCTGTAATGTACAATAAATTGATATATGTAGGCCCACACAAATAATTTCCCAACAATCTCCCACTTGGGCCACATATGTCGCTTGACTATTGTACATTTAAAATAACTTTATGAGCTCAATACTTGCTATCTTTACAAAGAACATCTCTAAACAATCTGGTCCATCAATTATATCAACATAGGATCAAAGCGATCTTCGTTACATATATTCCGTAACTAGACCCATCAATGGTCACGTATATTAATATAATCAACGACATAGATCAAGTATGGATGTGTAGCATGGAAATTACATGAAATGTGATCCCTTAACATGCCTATTTCCAACTGGTCCTACTTTATCATTCTTTCAAGACTTTATGCATACTGCTATTGAAAGAATATTACTTTATTTCAGAGTTTTCAATAATAACAAAAATACTGCATTCTGATCAGAAAAATCTCAATAACTAATGAACATCAAGAAACAAGCTCCCACTATACAAGTATATCATCAGGATGAACCACACCCATACGAGCTGCATGCTCATGAAACACCTTAGGTGGTACTCCTTTTGTAAGCGGATCCGCAATCATGGAGTTTGTATTTATATGTTCAATAGTAATCTGAAGACTCTGAACTCTCTCCTTAACAACAAGAAACTTAATGTCAATATGCTTTGACTTCGACGAGCTTCTGTTGTTCTTAGAGTATAACTCAGCGGCTTTATTATCATAATTAATCTTCAATGGCATCTCGATACCATCGACAAAGCACAGCCCGGTGATAAAATTCCGCAACCATATTGCTTGGTTCGATGCCTCATAACAGGCTATAAATTCTGCCTCCATGGTGGAAGAAGCTATGAGTGACTGCTTTACACTCTTCCATGAGACAGCTCCTTCAGCTAACATGAAAATATAGCCAGAAGTAGATTTTCTGCTATCGAGGCAACCAGCAAAATCGGAGTCTGAATACCCAATGATCTCTAAATGATCTGACCTCCGATATGTGAGCATGTGATCTTTAGTTCTCTGTAGATACCGCATAACCCTCTTTACTGCTTTCCAATGATCCTTACCAGGGTTACTTAAATATCTGCCAAGCATTCCAACTGCGTATGCAATATCCGGACGCGTACAAACTTGAGCATACATAAGACTCCCTACTGCTGAGGCATAAGAAATCTTTTGCATCTCTTTCTTTTCAATCTCATTTCTTGAGCATTGAAGCAAACTAAACTTATCACCTTTAGCAATGGGTGTATCTCCTGATGCACAATTCTTCATGTCAAATCTGCTAAGCACCTTATCGATATATGCCTTTTGTGATAAGCCAAGTATTCCACGAGAACGATCTCGATGGATCTGTATGCCCAACATAAATGATGCATCCCCAAGATCTTTCATTTTAAAATTACTTGATAGAAATCTCTTGGTTTCATGCAACAAGCCTATATCACTGCTTGCTAGCAGAATATCGTCAACATAAAGAATCATAATAATAAACTTACTCCCACTGATCTTGTGATAAATGCATTGATCAACAGTGTTCTCTTTAAAACCGAATGAGATAATCACTTGATCAAATTTTCGATACCATTGACGGGATGCTTACTTTAAACCATAGATGGATTTCTTTAATTTGCATACCAGATGTTTCGAATTATCTGACACGAAATTTTCTGGTTGCACCATATAAATTGTTTCTTCAATGTCTTCATCGAGAAACGCTATCTTTACATCCATCTGATATAGCTCTAAATTATAATGAGCTACAAGTGCCATAATGATTCTAAAAGAGTCTTTCGATGAGACTGGAGAGAAAGTCTCTTTATAATCAATGCCTTCCTTTTGAGTGAAACCTTTGGCGACTAGACGCGCTTTATATCTTTCGACATTGCCTTTCGAATCTCGTTTGGTTTTGAAAATCCATTTACAACCAATCGGTTTCGTTCCTTTAGGCAATTCGACAAGATCCCAAACGCCATTGTCCTCCATTGATTTCATCTCATCTTTCATGGCCTCTATCCAATGTTGGGAGTGAACACTTTGTTTGGCTTCAGTGAAAGATGTTGGATCATCTTCCATTCCTATATCAAACTCATTTTCTTGGAGATAAACGATATAATCATCTGGAATCGTTGATCTCCTCTCCCTAGAGGATCTCCTTAATGGCATTTCCAATTGAGGTTGTTGTTGCTCCTCTGATTGAATATGAGCTGACTCTTCAATATAAGCAAGAGGTAAACCAGAAGTATCTTGATAATCTGTATTTGCATCTTGAATAACGCCAGACATAATTGTCTGATCATTTTCAATTGCAACTGTAGGAACAATGTCATGTTCTTCTTCAAAGACAAGATCTCTGAGTTTAACACTCCCACTATATTCAACATCCTCAATGAACTTAGCATTTCCCGTCTCGAAAAAAGATTTACTTGAGGGATCATAAAACTTGAAACCCATCGATCTTTCTGAGTATCCAACAAAGTAGCAGCTTACTGTTCTTGAGTCCAATTTCCTTTCGTTAGGCTTGTATGGCCTAGCTTCAGCTGGACAACCCCAAACATGCAAGTGCCTAATACTAGGCTTCTTTTCTGTCCATAACTCATATGAGGTTTTAGCTACTGCTTTGCTTTTAACTCGATTAAGGATGTACACTGCAGTCTTTAAGGCTTCTCGAAAAGGTCCAATGATTGAGACTTCTGATGAATTAAGTGTAGGTACCCATAGCGAGAGTAATCGTCTATGAAAGTAATAAAATACTGTTGACCATTCCAAGAAGCCGTAGGGAATGGACCACATATATCAGTATGAATTAATTTCAAGACGTTTGAACTCCTTTTGGCACCTATTTTCTTTATATTTGTTTGTTTTCCCTTAATACAATCAATACAGATTTTGAAATCTGAAAAATCAAGGGAATCGAGAATTCTTTCTGACACAAGTCTCCGTATTCTTTGTTCAGAAATATGCCATAAACGCTTGTGCCATAACATAGAAGAATTCTCATTAATTAATTTGCACTTTGTACCATTTATATGCAAGCATCATTAACATATGAGGCATGTAGGTCCAATTTCTATAAATTATCAACTAAAGAACCGGTACCAATAAGATTTGTATACTGAAAGAGACTAAATTTTCCATTTCCAAATGAACAAGAATAACCCAATTTGTCCAAATTAGAAACAGAAATCAAATTTCGTCTAAATGACGGTACATAAAAAGTCTCGTCCAAATCTAAATAATAACCAGATTCTAACTTTAATCTGAATAGACCAATAGCCTCAACAGGAGCTTTCTCGCCATTTCCCACATAGATGAAACTTTTATCATCAGTTGGCTTTCTGCTCCTTAGACAGCCCTGCATTGTCACACTTATGTGAGTAGTTGCACCTGTATCTATCCACCAAGTGTGATTGGGTACTAAAGCCAAATTAACTTCAGAACAAACAAAGTTGAGAAGTTTACCCTTTTTGGCAAGCCATTTTTCGTACTTGGAACAATCCTTCTTCACATGTCCATCCTTACGGCAGAAGAAACAAGTAATCACCTTATCCTGTTTCTGCTGTCCCTTAGGCTGTGAAGTTCCAATGTTTGCAGTGTCTTTTCTTGTATTGTTCCTTTTTCTTTTCTTGTTGGCAACATTACCATTAGAAGAAAATGTTAATTGAGCACTTTCTATCTTATCTTGTTTCAATCTCTCTTCCTCTTGCACACACTGAGCAATGAGCTCGTTAAGAGTCCATTTCTCCTTTTGAGTATTGTAACTTATCTTAAAAGGATTAAATTGTGAAGGAAGAGATATCAAGATCAGGTGCACGAGTATGTCTTCAGACAACTCTAACTTTAGTGCCCTTAATCTTGTAACAAGATTAGACATTTGCATAATGTATTCCCTTATGTTTCCTTTGCCATTATACCGCATTGAAACAAGTTTAGTCAGAATAGTACTTATTTCGACCTTTTCATTTGCAGCAAATCTGTCTGCAATCTACTTAAGGAAACTTTTAGCATTTTCTTCCTCAGGTATTGCGCCCCTGAGGGCATCCGGAATTGAGTGCTTCATGATCATCAAACTCATGCGATTTGAACACTCCCATTTTTCATAAAGTGCCCTTTCCGTAGCTGAACTATTATCAGTAGAGGCGGGAGGTCGTTCTGACCTGATCGCATAGTCCAGATCCATACACCCAAGCATAATGGTTATGTGCTCCTTCCATTTTCCAAAGTTAGTGCCATTAAGCACTGGAATGTTATTCAAATTGGCAGATATGGAAGAAACATTTACTGTAAGCAGAAAAACAATAACCAGCTCACAACCAAATAATTTTGGGCCATATAAGATACCAAGCACAACATTGACATTTAGTCTTTGGACAGAAATATCAATTTGTAAGCGGTACTCTTAAACTTTATTAGTAATCAAATCCTGCCAATAATATGCCTTTCTTTGGACCGACATATTACATGCATGGAAACAAAATTTATTGGGCCATATAAGATACCAAGCACAACATTGACATTTAGTCTTTGGACAGAAATGTCAATTTGTAAGCGGTACTCTTAAACTTTATTAGTAAATATTGATAACCAAATCCTGCCAATAATATGCTTTTCTTTGGACCGACATATTACATGCATGAAAAAAAAAAATTTATCACATATTTACTACCTTATGTGTTAATAATTCGGCAAAGAAATAATCTTCCTTTGGGCCGATTATGTCCCGCATGAATTAAAAAACACTGTCATATAAATTCCTTAATGACAAACTTATTTTCTAAAATAAATAAATTAATACAAAAGAGGTCACTTTGGTGACATTTTATATCAATTTAATTTATTTTGAAACTTTATTTTTTATAAAATATGCACATGTTTGTAGGTGAGAGTACATAAATTTATTGACAATTTCAGGGAGAGTACATATTTCCAATCAACTCAAAATGTCATAAAACATATCACCATGAAGCAAAACAAGAATAATCATGTGCATAACATACAGTTTTAATTCAAATAATGTTAAATATTAAATAATAAATATTTAACGATTCCAAAAAATTCCAAAAAAATCACCAAAAATTTTAAAATTAAATTTTATTCAGGACTGGAGAAAACGGTGGCCTTCAGGCCGACGGAAGGTGGCGCGTGTATTAAACTCTCCAGCCTCTGAGAGTGGGGGAGATCCCTTTCTGGATCTCCGTGCTCCATCCTTAACCAGCCGGGTCAACCCGACCCGGCTGGACCGATCAAATTTTTTATTTTTTAGCTATTTTAGGACTTATTTTCATCCAATTAACTATACATAATTGAAATTAAATGTGTATTCTACAATGCCCATGCAAAAATCGGATGAAAACATCAAAAAATTGAGACAAATCAAGCCAATATTGATCAAACAATCCCAAAATTAAAACCCAATCTTTATGTTCTTGATTTTCTTTCAACCAAAATGAAAAATTTTAATTCTTAATGATTAAACATGAATAGACTCTTGATACCACTTGTTAGGATTACAATAATTACATAATAATTATATCCAGGATATCATGTTCAATCATTAAGAAAATTAGAATAGGAAGCGTACCTGGATCCATTGAAATTGATCGATTGGGGTTAGCAGTCTTCCAGTCTAAACCTTATCTTTTATGAGAGAAACCTTAGCTCACTCAATGATGGGATATGAGAATGAGAAAAATTACGTTTAGACTGGGGACCATAACCTATTTATAACTGAAGTATATTTTATTTCTATTTTGGCCCATCATTAAAATAGAATAAAATATCAAGTCTCTACACATTGTAAAGCCCATACCAATTGAGATGCACTGAAATCCAATAACTTTATTTGATCACTTTTAAATGGACTAAAACAAATTAGATAGCCTGTAATGTACAATAAATTGATATATGTAAGCCCACACAAATAATTTCCCAACAACTCATGCCACTATCTTCAGTTAAATTTGATAATCTGAAACGTAATATGATCAATGATAAAAATATCAAAAATAAAAATAAATGACATTAAATTTTAAAATAAATTAAGCATAAATTTGAAAAATTAAAGTTATCTTTAATGTATTAATATAAATTATAAAATAATAATTTTTATATTTAACGGGATCAAATATAATATAATACATAAATGATCAATCAGTTCATAAAGTCATCCTTAGCAGTACGTTGTGGCAAAGACTAGATGATGGTGCAGAGTAGTTTCCACCGTGCTCAAATGGTCTTGGATGTCTTCCATCAAGACACGGCCTTGGAAGTGGGTCTACACACCGACTTCTTGATTGCGTCTCATTTCGGTTAAGGATCAATTTTAAAGGCACGCCAATTTGACATTGAACTCCTTGAATAGTCTCCCCAGCCTTTCATTATCTTCTTCATCAAGTGTTACTGAAAAGTATCTAATTGACCCGTTTTAGTCTTCAGAAAATACATAAATTATTTAATCAGTTCATAAAAGTTTATGAAATTTTATCACAAGAATAACCAAGAAATTTATGAAATAAAAGAGAGATACATGAAGCGCACATATATTCTGCTTGTCTACGTGTCAATGAAGTATTGAATATCTATATGTTCAGCGTGAGATGAGTTTCGATTTTTAGTATAAGAAGACGATAATTTTACCTCTGTCTTTTTTATTCAGAACCAAACGTGCTTTCATACGGAGCCATGTCGAGCATGAGATGATAATTTTTTATGGGACATAATCAATGATATAAAAAATTAAAATAAATTAAATTATATAAGCATTTGAAAAAAAATTAAAATAACTTTAGTGTAGGGATAAAAATTATTTTATAAAATAATAATTTTCATATTTAACAAAAAGAAATATAATATAAATACATAAATTATTTAATCAGTTCACAAAAGTTTACCCGCAATGGGCGCTACCCCCAGCAGTACGTTGCAGCAAGACTTAGATAATGGTTCAGGTAGTTTCCACCGTGTTCAAGTGGTCTGGGATGTTTCCCATCAAAACACCAAGTCTTGGAAGTGGGTCAACTTGCAAAGTAACATCCAACGACTTCTTCAGTGCGTGTGCTTTGGTTCATTGAATTTCATGAATTTTTTCTTTTAAAACGCGTCTCGAAAATTAAAATAATGAATACTCAATTAAACTCTACTACACAATGATTAATAATTTTAAAGTTTCTTTTGAAAATTTAACACCTTGTATTAAATGATCCGAAAAACTAATGAAAGTAACGGATGAAAAAAAATAAAAAAAATAATAATAATTTCGATGCGTCTCTAAATTTAATTTTTTCCACTTAAGATTTGTTATTGTCTCATTCTGCTTTATTTTTCCACCCTAACATTAATTTCAGTGCGTCTATAAATTTAATTTCCTGTACTTTGCACTACTTGTGCTTCTTAATTCCGCTCTTCCAAATTAAATGTAGCATGGCAAAACCAAAAACAGGACTTCCATTATTTGGTCTCATGGCCCTTGCTTTGTTTCTGCTCTGTAATGCTTACCTAGCCCTAGGTAACAAGGATTGCGGCTCTTCTCTGTGCGGAAACATTACCATCAGATACCCTCTTCGATTAAAAAGCCAGCCTTTAGATTGTGGTTATCATTTGCTTGAATTGGATTGCGACAACAACAACCGCACCACCTTTGTTGAGGAACAGAGTAAATTCTATGTTCGAGAGATCTTCTATGAAAACTCTACCATGCTAGTTGTCGATGCGAGTCTAGACAAGGATGATTGCTCCCTTCCTAGCAACTCCGTATCTCGAAGATATTCTTTTCCATACGAGGAAATAAATGGTACAGTGTATCTTTATGTTGATCCACCATGGAATCCACCACATAGCATAATGTTTCTTGTAAATTGCACAAGAGCAGTGAAATCTTCTCTCTATATCGATGCCTCTCGTTGCTCCAATACCTCTTCCCATCCACCAAATTCCTACTTTTATTTTTTAGATCAAAAAACCAAACCTCTCGATTTCAGTGAATTTTGCACAGTCGTAGCTCAAGTTCCAGTTATGATTCATAATATCACAGGCTTGTCTGCTTCGAATATTTACGAAATGCTATTAATGGGCTTTGAATTCAAATGGACATTCGGCAACTTCATCGACAACTACAACTACAAATTTCCATTTCGTCATCTGTAAGATTTTTTCAGTATTTCGATTCTAGTTTCTTTTGTCAAGTTAATTTGTTTGGGTCGGGGCGAATTTAGCCATCATCTTTTGAAATTATAAATTAGCATTTATTGTTCATTTGTTGGGATGTAATTTTAGTTTTTCTTTTCTTTTCTATTCTATTTTCTTTTCAATTTAAGTTCAATCATTCTCAACATATAAGAAAATTATTATTTAAATTATTTATTTTATTTACGATTTTATTCACAACTTTTTATATTTTTCTTATTTTACATTCAAATACAAAAAATAAAAACAAATTTCATTCCTTTTGCTTTTTTTCTTCTATTCATTTCTCTTCTTACAAAAAGTAGTTATGCATATTTTTGTGAATAGTTTTTTCTCTCACCATTTATTTTAATTTTATGTGATTTGATTTTGAAGAAAAGAGATTAAAACTGCACTCTTTAGATAAAAAAAAAACATATATATCAACCACTAAAACAAGTTTTAAACTGCTTTTTAATTTCATAATTTCCTGCGTTTCAGATTGGAAAGATTGATGGCTGCCTTGAGAAACTACCGGGACAGCTTTGTATACTTTCTTGACAAAGGCCCCCACGTGTATTACGATTCGTCTAAAAGTATGCATTGATTGCAGAGTTTATTATTATTGTTTATAACTTATTGGATGTATGTGCGTTCTGTTCCTTTGTTGAAACATTAATGTAATATTTCTTTTATCTTTCTTCTTTCTTGTACAGTTACATATGTTAGGTGTCTTGCAATCACAGGTAAATTTTAGCCTTGGAACTGTATTTATTTATTCATTTTTTTTATTTTAATTCTCAAATTTAAGAATTAAAAGAGCCTATTATATCATTCGAGCTTATATTTATTTTAAATTTCATTACGAGAGGGAAAAAAATCTATAAGCTCTTCGAGGATCAATTTTGGAGGTGAAAGGATTTTATAATAAATTTACATGCCATCTTTTGGAGTATATGATAAAAGAGGACAGAATAGTATAAGATTACAAATAGAATTAGATTGTATTATTTTTATCTTTCTTTTTTTCTTTTTTTTTTAATTGCCGACAAGAGAAAAAAATAAAAAAGAAAATAGAAAAAACAAAAATGAAATTTAAAAATAAGAAATACTACCTAAATTTAAAATTTAAAATTTTATAAATTAATGAATAAAATTCATTATAATTTTTATATTTAAGAATTAATTTAAAAAATGATTTTAAGCATTGATTATTTAAAACAATTGAAAAACGTGCATTTTTAAAAAAAAATATCTAAACTATATTTTTTCTTTATTCAAAAAATTAATAATGAGAAAGAAATAAAGAAAAAATATACAATAACCAATTAATCAATAATTATTTTCATCTTATGAAAATTTTAAATTAATTTTTAAATATAAATTTTAAATATTAACTAGACATGTAATTTTGTCAGTATTCATAAATTTTATTTTAGTAAACTCAATATCAATCGATTTTCAAAGTTTGTTAATGTTTGTTGAACGCTTTTGTTTCGAAGTTTGTTAATGTTTATTAAACGATTTTGTCTTTGAGCGTTGAGCTCGATTGACCTAAAATTATTTTGGACTTGAGACAAAAAAACAAACTATCATGTTTAGTTTAAAGTGAACTAATTAGATTCCAATAATTGTCAATTTTAGATTTGAGCTTTATTGGTCAAACCCAATTCCTCTCCAGTGAAGTGTGTGGGCTTGAAAACCTAGCTTCAAATGGACAAAATCTTTTGTTTATTGTTGTTGTTGTTGATATCTATGTTTTAATAATTCTATAAATTAATGTATAAATATAAAAAACTATATTATAAATAAAAAAACATAAATTTCATCTAAATCTTTAAAGTTTAAATCTAATTTAATTTTAGTTCATTACTATAAAAAAATATATACTTCACTTCAACTTTTATTTTTATATATATTTTGCATTACAAGTAAACTCTTATGTTAATCGATCTAAGTAAACTAGTAAAAACTTTATTTTTGGAAAAAAATTGAAAATTTAATTTTGAGATCAATTTGTCCTTGAAACATTTGAAATACGTTAAATACTTAGAATCAAACAAAAATGAAAAAAAGAAATGCTTAGAAGTCGTTGGCTTTGAAAGATTTATTTTCTTTTTATTTCTAATTTATGTTTGTTTATTTAATTTTTTATTATTTATTATATAAACACTTTTTAAAAGAATTCAATGTTAAACTCACCTGTCATATGAAAATTATAAAATTTATGATTTTTTTTAGTTTAGTATTAAGTAAGTAACACATTATAATTGTTTTATACTTTACTCATTTTATTACAAGTTAGATAGAACAGAAAGATGGAAAATTGATGCAGGCTCAAAAAAGTTATTAGAATTCATCTAAATTGATTTAATAAAAAAGAAAGTAAATAGCTTAAATTAAAATATCATAATATAAAATGATTTATATTTTTTAGTTTAGTATTAAGTAAGTAACACATTATAATTGTTTTATATTTTACTCTTGTTATTGCAAGTTAGATAGAACATAAAGATAGAAAATTGATGCAGAATTCATCTAAATTGATTTAATAAAAAAGTAAATAACTTAAATTAAAATATCATAATATAAAAGGATTTATATTTAAAATTATTCAAAATCAAAATAATTAAAAATTTAAAAATTTAAAAATTTAAAAACATTAAATGAAATTATTAAAATTTAACTTAAGTATAATTTTATTTTTAATAAATATTACATTTGAAAAAAAAATCCCGAGTTGAATAATACTTGCGGAAACGAGAGAACAATTTAGATAAAAGAGTGAAGAATTATGAAGAGAGAAAAAGTAAAAAAATAAAAAATTATTTAAATCCTGTTGTAATTGCTATGTTACATTAAATTTTGTTATCGATCTTAAATTATTTTGGGTGAAATGTTTATTTTTAATATTAATAAATTAAAATTGAATTAAACTCAAAATTTAAAAATTTATATAAAATTTACCTAAAAAATATTAAAAAAATAAGTAAAAAAGAAATTGAATTGGTCTCGAGGTGCAAGGCACCAACTCCTGTCCATCAACCACCTAATGTTCTGCAATTCCATTATCCCCATGGATGCCAGTCACTCAAACCCTCTTCCCCAGGAGCAATCACCCTAATGGCTGACCATCTTCTAAAGTCTCTTAATACTTTAAACTAGAAATATCTTTCAACAGAAATGGGATCCCGGTGTATCTGCCTATCATCAAGGCAACCAACTCGAACCCATAGGCGACCTAGACACCTCTACCACCCTATTCAGAAGAACTCCACCCAATTTCAGCCTTTACGATCACCAACCACATCACTGCGACACCTTACAGCTACCCTCACCACCATCTTCGACAGCCATTAACACAGACCTTCAAGCTCTTGCCAAGACCACCTATCTCGACCACCCAACTCTCACACTACCACTTTAACACAACAAAACTCTACCTTAACGTCGACACCTTAACCTAGAATCACACCAGACCTCACTACCCAAATTTACTTGAACTTGAGCCCCAAACAACCAACTCTAGAACCTCCACCCTAAGATAGCCCAATCCCTCCGTCAACCCTCAACACAACACCCCATATTCGCCAAAAAAACCCACCACAACAACCCCACATCCAGACCAATCGACAACCCTCATCCATGCCAAATAACCCCCTAAAAACCTTTCCCCAAACCTTAAAAAACTAAGAAACCGACATACCTAACTCCCTTAGCAATCTCGAACCCAATTTTGTAAAAACTCAACTATTTATTCCCCATGTTACCCAAAACCCAAAAGTAAAACCCAGACCTAAGACCCTAACCCTAAAGTCAATTTTTCATTTTTTTTAAATATCTGTAGGGCACAAAAATTAAAAGAAAAATTAAAGAGAAACCCATTCCCTTTTACAAGGAAGCATTAATGTAATATTTCTTTTATCTTTCTTCTTTCTTGTACAGTTACATAGGTTAGGTGTCTTGCAATCACAGGTAAATTTTAGCCTTGGAACTGTATTTATTTATTCATTTTTTTTATTTTAATTCTCAAATTTAAGAATTAAAAGAGCCTATTATATCATTCGAGCTTATATTTATTTTAAATTTCATTACGAAAGGGAAAAAAAATCTATAAGCTCTTCGAGGATCAATTTTGGAGGTGAAAGGATTTTATAATAAATTTACATGCCATCTTTGGAGTATATGATAAAAGAGGACAGAATAGTATAAGATTATAAATAGAATTAGATTGTATGATATCATTTTTTTTATGTTTGAAATATTTACTATACGTAAAATTAAGAGTATGATAAAATAAATTTTTTTATTGATAAAAAAATATTTTTTTAAAAGAAAATATAATATAAATTTATAAATTTTTAAAAAAGATAATTCAAATATTTTTTAACTAAAATTATTATTATCATTATTATTGTTATTATTATTATTATAGTCAAAAGTTAAATTTATTTTTTTTTAAAATGTATAATTTTTCAATAAAACATTGATTTTTTTTTAAAAAAAATTAAATGTATTCAAAAAATCGATTTCGTCAAAAAATTTATTTCAAATATTTCTATATATTGTTTTACTAGTTTTTTCTTTTTCTTTTTTATTTCTTTTTATGATTCAAATTTAAAATAATTTTTATGATTGTCAGTTAATTATTTTTATTTTAGAAAAATAGATTTTTCAAATAAGGTGATCGTCTTAAAGAAATATCTAGATTTTTCCAAAAAAAAACTTTTTTTCTTTATTTTTTCCTTTTCTTTTGTTTTATTGCCGACAAGAGAAAAAAATAAAAAAAGAAAATAGAAAAAACAAAAATGAAATTTAAAAATAAGAAATACTACCTAAATTTAAAATTTAAAATTTTATAAATTAATGACTATAATTCATTAAAATTTTTATATTTAAGAGTTAATTTAAAAATGGTTTTAAGCATTGATTATTTAAAACAAATTGAAAAACGTGCATTTTTAAAAAAATTATCTAAATTATATTTTTTCTTTATTCAAAAAATTAATAATGAGAAAGAAATAAAGAAAAAAAGAAAAAAATACAATAACCAATTAATCAAGAATTATTTTCATCTTATGAAAATTTTAAATTAATTTTTAAATATAAATTTTAAATATTAACTAGACATGTAATTTTATCTGTATTCATAAATTTTATTTTAGTAAACTCAATATCAATCGATTTTCAATGTCTGTTAATGTTTATTGAACGCATTTGTTTCGAAATTTGTTAATGTTTATTAAACGATTTTGTCTTTGAGCTCGATTGACCTAAAATCATTTTGGATTTGAAACAAAAAAACAAACGATCATGTTTAGTTTAAAGTGAACTAATTAGATTCCAATAACTGTCAATTTTAGATTTGAGCTTTATTGGTCAAACCCAATTCCTCTCTAGTGAAGTGTGTGGGCTTGAAAGCCTAGCTTCAAATGGACAAAATCTTTTGTTTATTGTTGTTGTTGTTGTTGTTATCTATGTTTTAATAATTTTATAAATTAATGTATAAATATAAAAAACTATATTATAAATAAAAAAACATAAATTTCATCTAAATCTTTAAAGTTTAAATCTAATTTAATTTTAGTTCATTACTATAAAAAATATATACTTCACTTCAACTTTTATTTTTATATATATTTTGCATTACAAGTAAACTCTTATGTTAATCGATTTAAGTAAACTATTAAAAACTTTATTTTTGGAAAAAAGTTGAAAACTTAATTTTGAGATCAATTTACCTTTGAAACATTTGAAATACGTTAAATACTTAAAATCAAACAAAAATGAAAAAAAAAATGCTTAGAAGTTGTTGGCATTGAAAGGTTTATTTTCTTTTTATTTCTAATTTATGTTTGTTTATTTAATTTTTTATTATTTATTATATAAACACTTTTTCAAAGAATACAATGTTAATACTCACCTATCATATGAAAATTATAAAATTTATGATTTTTTTTTTTAGTTTAGTATTAAGTAAGTAACACATTATAATTGTTTTATACTTTACTCATTTTATTACAAGTTAGAACAGAAAGATGGAAAATAGACGCAGGCTCAAAAATTTTATTAGAATTCATCTAAATTGATTTAATAAAAAAGAAAGTAAATAGCTTAAATTAAAATATCATAATATAAAATGATTTATATTTTCTAGTTTAGTATTAAGTAAGTAACACATTATAATTGTTTTATATTTTACTCTTTTTATTACAAGTTAGATAGAACAGAAAGATGGAAAATTGATGCAGAATTCATCTAAATTGATTTAATAAAAAAGTAAATAACTTAAATTAAAATATCATAATATAAAAGGATTTATATTTAAAATTATTCAAAATCAAAATAATTAAAAATTTAAAAATTTAAAAACATTAAATGAAATTATTAAAATTTAACTTAAGTATAATTTTATTTTTAATAAATATTACATTTGAAAAAAAAATCCCAAGTTGAACAATACTTGCGGAAACGAGAGAACAATTTAGATAAAAGAGTGAAGAATTATGAAGAGAGAAAAAATAAAAAAATAAAAAATTATTTAAATCCTGTTGTAATTGCTATGTTACATTAAATTTTGTTATCGATCTTAAATTATTTTGGGTGAAATATTTATTTTTAATATTAATAAATTAAAATTGAATTGAACTCAAAATTTAAAAATTTATATAAAATTTACCTAAAAAATATTTAAAAAATGAGTAAAAAAGAAATTGAGTTGGTCTCGAGGTGCAAGGCACCAACTCCTGTCCATCAACCGCCTAATGTGCTGCAATTCCATTATCCCCATGGATGCCAGTCACTCAAACCCTCTTCCCCAGGAGCAATCACCCTAATGGCTGACCATCTTCTAAAGTCTCTTGAGACTTTAAACTAGAAATATCTTTCAACAGAAATGGGATCCCGGTGTATCTGCCTATCATCAAGGCAACCAACTCGAACCCATAGGCGACCTAGACACCTCTACCACCCTATTCAGAAGAACTCCACCCAATTTCAGCCTTTACGATCACCAACCACATCACTGCGACACCTTACAGCTACCCTCACCACCATCTTCGACAGCCATTAACACAGACCTTCAAGCTCTTGCCAAGACCACCTATCTCGACCACCCAACTCTCACACTACCACTTTAACACAACAAAACTCTACCTTAACGTCGACACCTTAACCTAGAATCACACCAGACCTCACTACCCAAATTTACTTGAACTTGAGCCCCAAACAACCAACTCTAGCACCTCCACCCTAAGATAGCCCAATCCCTCCGTCAACCCTCAACACAACACCCCATATTCGCCAAAAAAACCCACCACAACAACCCCACATCCAGACCAATCGACAACCCTCATCCATGCCAAATAATCCCCTAAAAACCTTTCCCCAAACCTTAAAAAACTAAGAAACCGACATACCTAACTCCCTTAGCAATCTCGAACCCAATTTTGTAAAAACTCAACTATTTATTCCCCATGTTACCCAAAACCCAAAAGTAAAACCCAGACCTAAGACCCTAACCCTAAAGTCAATTTTTCATTTTTTTTAAATATCTGTAGGGCACAAAAATTAAAAGAAAAATTAAAGAGAAACCCATTCCCTTTTACAAGGAAGCATCATTAAAAAAAAAAAACAGGGGTTTCAGTTCAAGAGGATTTGAAAAGGGTTATAGGCTACAAATTTTGAAAGGAGGAAGAGATAGGAAAGTAGCGTAGAATATTGGAGGTTGGAGGTTGGACGTGAACCGACCAGTGGCGTAGCTTGTTTGGGTCTTTGAAATTGAAATACTAGATCTGAGATCATCCAAGATGCTTTGAAAAAAACAATTTAAGGAGAAAGGGGGGGACAAAGGGGTACATTTTAGCGTTTTGATTTGACATTTTCGGCTTATTAGAGCAGTAGCAACAGCAAGGCTCACAGCAATCGGCGGTCCAAAGGTAATGAGAAAGAAAAGAGGTCGAGAGGAAAGGCTTTTTTAGGGAACTTTGATATTTGATACTAAAAAAAAGGTTTAGTAGTCAATAGTAAATTTTTTTTATAAAATGAAAATAAACACTTAGCTTATTTATAAATTTTTAACATTTTAAAACAATATAATTAAATTTAAATCAATTATAAATTTTTACAATAAAATAAATAAAAAGTTAAAGATTTAAAAAACTTTAACCTCTTATTTATTTTACTTAATTGTGTGTATGTTCTTTTAAAAGGATGAGAACTTATTCATAGTAAAATAAAAGTTTATGAATTTTTACAATAAAATTAAAAATTAAAGGCTTATATCCTTTTTATACAAAAAGTTGAATGTATATTTGACTATTAAATTTTAAAAAATGTTATGTTTTATATATAAAAAAAGGAGGCCAGAGTCACTCGCGGACTTGACATAATAAAAATCTATAAATCTTTCAGGATGTGTTTAGATGAGGGATTTCAATTTAATTTTTTTCTAGTATTGATATAAAATTACAGATAGATAAGAAAATACAAAGCTTGAATAATATTGATTAAATAAATTACTCATTTGAAATAAATTACAAGAAAAAATTATAGTTGTATAATTTTCTAGTAAAACATAAATTGTTGGAGTAACCTAACTATCGAATGTACTAAAACACATTATTATTTTGTTACATACATACAATATATATATATATATATATATATAATAATTAGATTTTGTTCTTTCTCATTTTATGTTATTTTTTTCAATTGAGCATCCTAGTTTTTATGTATTAATTCATTTGGATAAACTAAAAATAGCCCTATAAAAATTGCAAGATATTAATTATTACCTCGTTCAAAATATATACTGATACTAATGTATTTTAATGTATTTTTTCTCAAAAAGGAGGAGTAATCCTATCAAGAATGTTGTTAGGAATATCTATCTTGATTTCACTTGTCATATACAAATTGCGAAGGAGACATTTATCCGTTGATGATACAATTGAGGAATTTCTTCGAAATCAAAATAATTTAATGCCTATTAGGTACTCTTACTCTGAAGTGAAAAGAATGACAAAAGGTTTCAAAGAAAAATTAGGTGAAGGTGGTTTTGGTTCAGTATATAAGGGGAAGCTTCGAAGCTACCAGCTTGTGGCAGTAAAAGTATTGGGCAAGTCAAAAGCTGGTGGACAGGATTTCATAAGCGAAGTAGCTACAATTGGGAGGATTCATCATGTTAATGTATCAAAACTTATTGGATTTTGTGTTGAGGGATCAAAACAAGCTCTTGTATATGACTTCATGCCAAATGGATCTCTTGATAAAGTCATTTTTTCAGAAGAAGGTAAGATTACATTAAGTTGGCAAAAAATTTATGATATTGTGCTAGGAGTGGCTCGAGGGATTGAATATTTACACCAAGGATGTGATATGCAAATTCTACATTTTGATATCAAGCCACATAATATTCTCCTGGATGAGAACTTTAATCCAAAAGTTTCAGATTTTGGTCTCGCTAAATTGTACTCAGTAGACGATAGCATTGTCTCTCTCACTGCAGCAAGAGGAACAATAGGATATATTGCTCCTGAATTGGTTTACAAAAATATTGGAGGCATCTCATACAAGGCTGATGTTTATAGTTTTGGAATGTTACTAATGGAAATGATAGGGAGGAGGAAGAATCTAAATGCATTTGCTGACCACACTAGTCAAATATATTTTCCATCGTGGGTTTATGATCGATTGGATCAAGGAGAAGACATAGAGCTGGGAGAAGTAACTGATGCTGAAAAAATAATGGTGAGGAAGATGATGGTAGTAGCCTTTTGGTGCATACAAATGATGCCTACCGATCGTCCTTCAATGAATGAAGTCTTGAAGATGCTTGAAACTAATGTTGAGTTCGTTGAAATGCCTCCCAAGCCTTTTCATCAACTTCCTCTTGAAACTTCAAGTAAGGTGCTTGGTTTTGAGGATTAACATGACGAGTCAAATACATTATTGTAGGATGTAACTAAAAGTAGCTTAAAAGTAGTATAAGTTTGGAAACGTTTCATTTCATTATCTTACCCTTGTGGCATTATATTTACTGCCTACTATCTATACTAATATCTTGTCACATGTGCGCACATATATGTTTGAAAAATAATCTTGATGATAATATTAAATATAAATATCTTAAATTTACTTAATTATTATTGTAACATGCCTTTTGTTACAACAATAGAATAAAGTTAATTGAAAATGCGTGAATATATTTTTATTTTGAATTTATTTTGAAGCTTTATTATTTTTTACATATAATTAATAATGTCTAATTTCTAATATTAGACAAAAATTTTTGACCTATTTGCTAATACATTATTGTTCGTAAGTATCTTTTTTATATAACTATTTGTTCATTATCAAGTACTTAAATTTAAATCGTTACTGAAATTCTATATTCAAAACTACTATTTTATGTAAGATTGCTAAATAATAACAAAAATATACAAGATAAGTACAGTTAATTGGAAAGGCATAATGAAAGAGTAAAATGAAGAGAATATATGAAACTATTCACACCTATGTGGTGCACTTGAAACTGTTATAATTGGTAGCATAATCACAAAAGCATAAAGAAATGAATTTTAAACTCTCTTTCGCTAACTTCAAATTTCCCAATATACTTATGTCGAACACATTGGAAGCTTCAATATTTACACTATCTTTCGCTAACCTCAATTTTCCCAATATACTTATGTCAAATACATATTGGAAGCTTCAATATTACACGCATACGATAATACGACGCTTTACCTATAAGAAAAAGCTAATGAAGAATTGAAAAACCAATCTTATAAGCATATTTGACATAAAAATCAAATCAAATTTCCAGTTAGGATTTTATGTAATTTTCTTCGATTAATTTTGCATGATAAGTTGCATGGCTAAGCTCAAATTGTGCCCCAGTCATAAAAATTAAAAGACTATTATCAGAGTTAAGTAGACAATATTGTGAAAATAAATATACAAATTTAGTGTCTTAACCAAGAGAAAATAGTAACAAGAGAAAAAATTCAACTTGAAAGACAACATACTGCATACTTCTAGAGCATTAGGCATATCCATAAAGAGTAAAGTGGCAAAGGACGCAATACACCTTCAAGCTTCTAGGTTTATAGGTATGTCCATTGCCTTATCTTTGATAGTAAGCAATAAATGCAACTGCTTAATCTGCCATATAAAGATTCGAACTTTTTTGGGTATATTTTTCATGAGTTCAAGCCTGAATTGCTGCATTTGTTGAATTTGTGCATAAATTATATACAATATTATGGAATAAATGTGGAACATGAGTGCACATCTGTGTGTAAGTTCGTGTGTGACGCCCCAGAAATGTGGAAATTTGAGCAATTTTTAACTTAATTTCTTATTCAAGTTGTATTCTTGTTCAGTACCGATTACTTAACCTATCATTTTAACGAAAATTTACCGGCATAATGGCTTATTTATGAACTTACCTCCCTTAATATTTAAAATACAGTTTATAATCCCACAACAGTTGCTTCTATTCACTTTTCAAAAGCAATAGTGATTTTTGTAACATTAAATTTCATTTCATTCCTTTATTATCTCATAAAGACATTTTATTATATAAATTGTAAGTTGACAACTTTACATACATATAGATCTAGATTACATCCCAAAATATCTTTTACATAAAAGTGTCTATGCTATACTGGATGTCTGATAGCAATATCAAGAGTATACCTTAACGTGTATCGAAGGTAGACTGGGGAGAGTGTCGTATCCACCAATCTACGTCAATTAAACGGCAAACATAGAAAGATCATTGCAAATAATCTGTAAGAGTAGAGAAGGCGGTGAGCTTTTGAAAAGCCCAGTAAAAAATGCATTTAAAACAGTCTGGGTATCAAAACATACGAAAAACGAGATGCTTTTAAAATGCATTTCATACTTTAAATCACTTTCGGATACTTTTGTACAAAGTTTCGACAGAAAAAACATATATAAAAACCTACTTAGCTTCGGAAAACAAAATCAAACACATTCGAATAACATATATCATACATCAGAAAACTTATCATATTACTTTAAAAAATGATACAGAATAATCAAAGAGACTAGGCAAAATCCATATAGCTAGCATAAATCATGATCATACTAACTCAAATAGAGTAAATGAACAAAAAGAGTACCGATGGCCATGGCATCGTGACCTCTGCGGGTCCTCGGTAATCTCATCACAAAATCCATAGTGATATGCTCCCACTTCCATGTCGGTATCGGTAGAGGCTGCAATAATCCTGCAGGCTTCTGATGCTCTACCTTTACCTGCTGACAGATGAGACATCTCGCGACATACTCTGTTATGTCTCTCTTCATCCCAGACCACCAATAAACTCTCCGGAGATTCTGATACATCTTCGTACTCCCCGGATGTACGGTATACCTCACTTAGTGAGCCTCTGATAAAATCATCTTCCTGATCTCGGGATCCTCGGGAATACATATCCTGCCTCGAAACCTCAATAATCCATCAGTACTCAACCTAAAATCGATATCTGCACCTGCCTGTACCGGATTCATTAACTCAATACATCGCTGATCACTCTGCTGAGCCTACCGGATACGATCAATCAACTCCAGCTCCAACCTTAGGCTCGCAATGATCTCAACTCTGTCAATCTCAGGCGGTGCTATGTCCAAACAGAGGCTCGCGAACTGCTCTAACAAGTCATGTTCCCGAACCATCATAAATGATACCAACCCTGGGCTTTTCCTGCTCAAAGCATCAGTAACTACATTAGCCTTACCCGGGTGGTATAATATCTTGCAATCATAATCCTTCAGGAGCTCGAGCCATCTCCTTTGTCTCATGTTCAGCTCCTTTTGCGAGAATAAATACTTCAAACTTTTATGGTCTGTAAAAATCTGAAACTAGTCACCATATAAGTAATTGCGCCATATCTTCAGTGCAAACACTATGACTGCCAACTCCAAATCATGGGTCGGATAGTTCCTCTCGTGGTTTTTCAACTGTCTAGATCCATAGACAACTACCCTTCCATCCTGCATCAATACACCGCCCAGTCCCTGATACGATGCATCTGTATATACCGAGAAACCTCCTGAGCTAGTAGGAATGGTGAGAATCGGAGCAGTGGTTAACCGACGCTTCAGCTCCTGAAAACTCCTCTCATAGGCATCATCCCACACAAACTCAACATCTTTCCGTGTGAGACGTGTCAACGGAGCAGCTAATCTGGAGAAACCCTCAATAAATCTCCTGTAGTATCCCACCAAACCCAGAAAACTCTGAATCTCTGTGACTGTCCTAGGTCGCTCCTACTGAACAACTACCTCTATCTTGGATGGGTCTACTGACACCCCATCTCTCGATACCACATGGCCCAAAAAAGAAATCTGCTCCAATCAGAAGTCACACTTACTCAGTTTGGCATACAGCTGTCTCTCTCTGAGAGTATATAGAACTATCCTCAAGTGCTGCTCGTGGTCCTCCTTAAATCTAGAGTATACTAAAATATCATCAATAAACATAATCACAAACCGATCCAGGTATGGCTTGAACGCATCGTTCATCAAAGCCATGAATGTTGCGGGGGCATTAGTCAACCCGAATGGCATAACTAAAAATTCATAATGACCATAATGGGTCCTAAATGTTGTCTTGGGCACATCCTCCCTCCGTATCCTCAGCTGATGATACCCAGACCTCAGATCAATCTTAGAAAAGACCTGTGCTCCCCGAAGCTGATCCAACAAATCTTCAATGCGTGGAAGGGGATACTTATTCTTAATGGTAGCCATATTCAACAATTTGTAGTCGATACATAAGCGAAGGCTGCCATCTTTCTTTCTCACAAATAAGATCGGAGCTCCCCAAGGTGACACGCTCGATCTAATAAACCTTTTCTCAAGCAGATCCTGTAGCTGCTTTATCAGCTCCTCCAACTCAATCAGAGCCATCCTATACGGTGGTCTAGAAATCGATTCTGTACCAGGTACCAAATCTATCCCAAACTCTATCTCTCTGGCTGGTGGTAATCCTGATAAATCGTCTGGAAAGACATTAGGCAACTCCCTAACCACTGAAATGTCTCTCAAATTCGGTCGTGCCTACTCTGTATCAACCACATATGCGATGAATCCTTCAAAATATAACTCATAAAGTCAGCAAAATTCATTGCTCCATTTAGAACAACCACTGTTTTTTATTACTTTTAGGGAAATTTTACAACACATCTTTCGGGGGTATTAAATGTTAATGTCTTAGAAAACAATCTAACATAACACGATTGGCAGCCAACAAATCCATTCCCAGTATTACATCGAAGTCCCTCATATACATTAAAATAAGGTCGGCTGACATTTTTTTCCCTGACTTTCAATTTATAGTCCCTGAATGCATACTCTACTAGCTGACTAGTGTTTATAGGGGCAATTATTAACAATTTACTACTTAGAGGGGTAAGCTTTATATACTTAAACAATTTATATGCAAATGAAGGCGATACGAATGAATGTGTGGCACTAGGATCAATCAGAACATATGCTTCTAAATCAAAGATTAGGATGGTACCTTTCACCATATCCGACGACTGGTCTGCCGCATCCTAGTCCAAGGCATGAACTTGCACTGTACCCATCACTTGCTTCCCTTTCTCCTCGGTGGTAGCTCTCCTCCTCTGAGCAGGAACCTGAATTGGAGCTCTCTCTGGCTCCTTGCCCCTCTGTGGGGCAGTGTCTGGTCGCTCTAGGCAATCTCTCACCATATACCCTGGCCTTTCACAATGGTAACATACTACTGTAGCTATAAGCACTGGACAAGGTCTGATACCATGATATCTACCACATCACCGACATCGATCAATAGTAAAGCATGGTCCTCTAATGACAATGCCTCTAGCTGGTGGTAAAGCCAAATGAATAGGGGGTCTAGCTGTCCTCTCCTGAACCTCCTCAATCTTCGACCTCTTATCAAAGAGTCATCCCCCTTTCCTGATAAATCTATCTCTCCCAGATCTCTTCCAGTCTCTATCTCAACTCCTACTGATCTTTCCTGACTCGAAGGCGTTTCGCTCATAATTCTGCTCACACAACTGAGTCTATGTACTGCCTCCTCATAGGTTAAATCATCAAAGGGACCCAACCGAGATCTGATGGCTGGTTTTAGTCCATCTATAAACTTATGGACCTTTCGATCCTTACTGCTCATCGTCTCTGGATCATATCTCCCCAAAGAAATGAATCGAGTCTCATACTCATCAATAGAGTGGTTCCCCTGAACCAAACTCATAAACTCCATCATCAGCTTCCGCTGTGCAGTAAAGGGAACATACTGCCTCCTAAAGGCATCCAAAAATATCTCCCATGTGACCTCGGCATGTCGAGCTCTCAAAATAAGCTCGGTAGATCTCCACCAATGCTCTGTCGTCCCCTGAAATACAAATACGATAAAAGTAATCCTCTCGGTAGTAGTGCACCTGAAAAGCCTATACAACTTCTCCATCTGATACACCCAATCCTCTGCTACTACTGGATCCTTCCTCCCATGGAAGGCTGGAGGTCTAAACTTCTGAAAGTGTCTAAACCTATCAAGGTCACACTCGTATCCAGCATCCTGAGATAGCGAGGGTCTCACGGCCTCTACAACCTGAGCCTAAACCTCAGGCATCTCTGCAGCCTGTGCCGGCATCTCGAGATCAGCTGCTGCCTGTCCCGTCGGATCTCGTCTATCCCTAGCCCCAAGCACTGCTTGTTGTGCTACAATCTCATCTAGGCTCTTAATACTCTGCTCAAGTCTAACGAAGCGTGTCTCAGTCTCATCGGGTCTCACAATAGTACCCTCGGGTACCTGACCAGTCTATATATCATCACCACGGCTTTCAGGCATATCCCTACGGCCTCTAGCACATGTACCAGCCCCTCTACCCCTGTGGGTGATCGACATAATGTAAATCTTGTAATCCAAAATAATTAGTTAATTTAATTCTCATCTAGTATACATTTTGACATCTCATATAACACGGTAGTAAAGGGGGATCTAATTTTCCTTAACAACCACTACCGACTCTTATCCAACCAACTCTAACTCTTGATTGCATGCTTATCGATATTGATTCACATCCAATTGATCCCGCTCTGATACCACCTTTACTGTCACGACCCAATACTTACAAAAAAATCAGTACAAATTTTTCGCTTTTGAAAAATCTTTCTTACCTCCTTGTGACGATCCCTTTGAACAGGTCGGGCTATGAATCAATATTGATTCACCATTTTAACCATTAAGACACATATACATGCATACTGATATCATTTATCATATAATAAAGTGGTCGGTATGTTTTATACATCACACAATTCTCATACATTTACAATTACTCTACTTAAATTTACATCCCCAAATATTCCTTCATATACAATACTGTGCTGTAAGCATACTAATACAAAATTTTGTACATGGTGTATACCTGACAGTCGATGGGAACCACAGATAGTCAGCTTGGTGTATACCTGACAGTCGATGGGAACCACAAATAGTCAACTATGCCGTCTACTCTCTACTCCTGTTATCTTTAAGGTGGAAGCTCTGAAAGGGGGTGGAAAATGAAAGGGTGAGCTCCACATGCTCAGTAAGGCAATAAAATAAACGGGTAGATAACTATACTATCTACATGCTGATAGAAAAATCAGGATGTGTGAGCATGAGGTAAAAACATTGACATGTCATACATATAAATATCATCTATTCTAAAATAGGAAATCGACATATAAAACATGGAATGATTCTCATGTGAAAACATCTCATACTCAAATGAATCAATCAATTTTAAAACACCCCATCTGGGTTAAAAATGTGATAACTCAATGGATCTGTAGAAAAGAAAGAAAAACAGTAGAGAGGTAAAACTGAATGTATTTTTTCTCCATATGAATTCAATAGTTGTTACAATATAAATAGGAAAACTAGAGAGTAATTCTAGGAGTAATTCTAGGATCAAAAAATCAGGATTTTTCTAACTTTTTTAATTTTAGGTAGTTTCCTATTAAATAGAAAAACAGATAATAATTCATTATTTATTTATTGACAGCTAATAATTCCTAATTTATCTACACTTCCCCTCAAGTTGGCACAAAGATATCAATCATGCCCAACTTGCTCACTTGAAGTTCAAATAGTTGTCTCATTAAGCTCTTGGTGAAAATATTTGCAACCTGCTTCATGGTAGGAACAAAAAGAGTACAAATTACCCCTTCTTCAAGCTTTTCTTTTATAAAATGTTTATCAATCTCAATATGTTTCGTCCTGTCATGTAGAACCAGATTATGAGCTATGCTGATGGCTGATTTATTGTCACAGTAGAACTTTATAGGAAGACTGACTGGCCTTTTAATTTCTTCTAGAACTTGCTTTAGCCAGAGTACCTCACACACTCCTTGAGCCATTGAACGAAATTCAGCTTCTGCACTACTTCTGGCAACAACACCTTGTTTTTTGCTTCTCTAAGTAACTAGATTACCCCACACAAAGGTGCAATACCCAGATGTCGATCTTCTATCAGTGATTGAACCTGCCCAATCTGCATCAGTATAGACTTCAATTCCTCTATTTTCATTTTTTCTGAAAAACAATCCTATTTTTTCTGAAAAACAATCCTTTCCTTGGAGTTGCTTTCAAATAACGAAGAATTCGAAACACAGCTTCTAGATGTTCCTCACAAGGAGAGTGCTTGAACTAACTTACCATACTTACAGCAAAAGCAATGTCAGGCCGTGTATGAGATAGATAAATTAACTTCCCAACTAATCTTTGATATCTACCAGTATCCATAGGAACTCCATCTTTTACCTCTCTAAGCTTCACATTTGCTTCTATTGGAGTATCAACTGGCTTGCACCCACTCATACCAGTTTCTTTTAAGAGATCCAAGATATATTTTTGTTGTGACAACACGATACCTTTCCTTAATCTCGTAATTTTCATACCCAAAAAATATCTCATTTGCCCCAAATCCTTGATCTCGAACTCCTTGGCTAGATTCTATTTTAGCTGGTTCATTTCTTCTTCGTCATCTCCTGTAAGAATTTTCATCTACATAAACAATCAAAACCAAGATCTTGTCTTTGTTAGAGACTTTTATAAAGAGAGTGTGATCTGTCTGCCCCTGTCTATAATCCTGATTCTTCATAAACCTTATAAACCTTTCAAACCAAGCTTTAAGCGACTGTTTAAGACCATATAGTGATTTTTTAAGTCTGCATGCCTTGGGTCCAAACTTCTCAGTAAAACCAGGTAGTGCCTCCATGTAAACTTCATCTTCAAGGTTAAGGAAAGCATTCTTTACATCCAATTGATTTAGAGACCAATCAAGGTTTACAACAAGTGACAAGAGCACACGAACAATATTTAGTTTTACCACCGGAGAAAAAGTATCAGAATAATCTACTCCATAAGTTTATGTGTAGCCTTTAGCTACCAGTCGAGCCTTGTATCGTTCTAGAGATCCATCAGAATTATACTTCACGGTGAATACCCACTTACAACCAACTATTGTTTTTCCTTGTAGTAGATCAACATTTTTCCAAGTAGCATTCTTCTCTAGAGCTCTCATCTCCTCAAGAATAGCCTCCCTCCACTCAGGAACATTTAGAGCTTCCTGTACATTACTTGGAATAACCACACTAGACACTTGTGTAATAAAAGCACGAAACTGAGGTGACACATTATTATACGAAATAAAATTGGATAAAGGATGCTTAGTATAAGACCTAACACCTTTCCTAAGAGCAATGGGAAGATCATCTTGACTTGAGGAATTTGACTTAGAATTACCTGGAGAATTATTGTCAGAATTGTCTGAAGGAACATTGATCTCATGATCCAACCCCTGATCAGATTCTTGGGGGTGCTGTAAGACAGTGTTCCTTTCCTTTTTTTGTGCTTGGTACTCTTTTGAATATACAAGACCCTTCCATCGTTTCGCACACATCTCTGTTGTTTCAGAATTTTGATTTTAAGATGGCATTATCAGAGGCTGTTGTAGATTTTCATCATTTAATGCATTTGTATTTCCTTTCTCAATTACTTTTGGTAAAATATCATCACTAGCACATTCAAAATCAATGGTTAAGTCAGAACCATTTAAAAACATATCATCTTCATTATTGTTCTTCTCCCCTTGAAGATGAGAAGTGTGATAGTATGATTGTTCTTCAAAGAAAGTGACATCCATAGAAACAAACATTTTTTTCAAAACTGGATCAAAGCATTTATAACCTTTTTGATTTGTCGAATAGCCTACAAAAATGCATTTATGTGCTTTTGGCTCAAGTTTTGTTCTTTTATGATCATGGTTGTGAAAAAAATGCAACACTACCAAAATTTTTTAAAGGAATGTTTCTTACTAACTTGGAAGTTGGAAAACACTCATTGAAAAGTTTTATTGGTGTTTTAAACCCCAAGGTTCTTGAAGGCATTCTATTTATAAAAAATGTGGCTGTTAAAACAGCTTCTCCCCAAAATACTTTGGAACATTAGATGTAAAGCTTAAGGCCCTAGCAACTTCAAGAAGATGTTTATTTTTCCTTTTAGCTACCCCGTTTTGTTTAGGTGTGTTGTTACAAGAACTTTGATGTACAATCCCTTTTTCATCAAAAGAATTCCCTAACACATGATTAAAGAATTCTTTGCCATTATCACTACGAAAAACTTTGATCTGAATTTCAAACTGTGTTTGTACCATTGTATAGAAGTTTTTAAACACACTTTCAACATCAGATTTATCTTTTAGCAAAAAAACCCAAGTAACCCGAGTATGATCATTAATAAATGTAATGAACCAACGTTTTCCAGAAAAAATTTGTCACTTTAGAAGGACCCCATACATTACTGTGGATCATAGTAAATGGTTTTGACTTTTTCTATGGTTGTGGTGGAAAAACAGCACGACGATGTTTAGCTAATTCACAAACTTCACATTAAAAAATAGAAGCATTTTTGTTCATAAATAATTTAGGTAACAATTGTTTTAAATAATGAAAATTTGGATGTCCTAACCGAAAATGCCATAACATAATCTCACTGTCGCTGGAAACAGAAATATAATTAAAACAAGTTTGGTCTTGCCTTCCAAAGTTTGTACCATTATTAAGGAGGTAAAGGCCACCGTCTTGCCTAGCATCCCCAATTGTCTACCCCGAGGTTAAATCCTGAAATTTACATTGAGAAGACCAAAAATGAATTTGACAATTATGATCACGAGTTAATTTACTGACTGGCAATAGATTATAGGACAATTGAGGAACGTGAAGGACATCTTTTAGAGTAAGATGAGAAGAAACAATAATTTTTCCTTTCCCTGCAACTGTAGCATAGGAACCATCTCCTATTTTGACCTTTTAATTTCCTGCACAAGATATGTAAGAAGAAAACAACTACGAGAACCCACTCATATGATCGGTTACTCCTGAATCTATTATCCAAGAAGTATTTGGATTGACACAAGTAAAAGCTATGGTGAAAAAATTACCTGACTGGGTTAAAGAACAAGACGCACTAAAATTTCCTATAGATTGAGATTGAAACATCTTGTACAGGTGCTCCATTTGTTCCTTGGTGAAAGGAAGAGGGTTTGAGGATGATTGCTGCCCTGATTAATAGTGCTAACCTGAAAAGCACGAGTGTCCCCTGCTGGCCGAGAGTCATCACCAGGTTTCTTCTTCAAATGCGCAGGTTTTTCATGGAGTTTCCAACAGGTCTCACGTGTATGCCATGGTATCTGACAATGATCACACCATGGCTTTTGTTTGCCTCCTCGTCTTTCTCCTTATTGCTCATTACTGTGGGCTACAAGAGCTGAACTGTCCTGATCAACTTTTGGCTCCTCTACTCTCTGTAACATCACTAATCTCCGAGCCTCCTCTCTCCGTACCTCAGAAAAAACCTCTCTGATCGAGGGCAGAGGTTTCCGTCCTAAAATACGTCCCCGAACCTCATCAAGATCTTTATTTAGACCTGTCAAAGATACAAACACTCGACTTCGTTCAACCTTTTTCTTGTAACGAGCACTATTATTCGGACTCTGCCATTCTTCAGTTTCGAACATATCCAATTCTTGCCACAGAGTCATCATGTCATTATAATAGGCAGTTACCTCTCTATCACCTTATTGTACCCACTATATTCGAGTATTCAACTTGAATAATTGAGAATAATTTTCTAAGTCATAGTACGTCTCTCAACAGCCTCTCGAACATCATGAGCGGTTGGTAGAAACATAAACGGCTTTCCCAAGGTTGGTTCCATGGAATTAATAAGCCAAGCGATAACCATGAAATTTTTTGATCTCCACTGCTAGTATTTTGGATCATCAGCGGCTGGAGGCTTGATTTCCCCATTCAAATATCCAAGTTTTCCCTTTCCATCAATCACCAAACGCACGGATTAGGCCTACTCTAAGTAGTTTTTACCATTTAACTTATGAATGGTAATCTATAAAGGGCTTTCATTGATGGGTGCAATCGGAGATGCCTAAGAACTCCTTTCAGATGATGTCACAATGCTGGTAACGGAAAAAGAAGACGAACTCGAGCCAACCATGGCTGCTTTGTAATTCATAGGCTCTTGATACCATGTAAAAAAGAAAGAAAAATAGTAGAGAGGTAAAACTGAATGTATTTTTTCTCCATATGAATTCAATACTTGTTACAATATAAATAGGAAAAATAGAGAGTAATTCTAAGAGTAATTCTAGGATAAAAAAAATCAGGATTTCTCTAACTTCCTGGATTTTAGGTAGTTTCCTATTAAATAGAAAAACAGATAATAATTCATTATTTTTTTATTGACAGCTAATAATTCTTAATTTATCTACAGGATCTAATCCAATTCACTAAAATAACTTGTTACAAAATTCCATTATAAAATCACCATTCTCTCAAGGTTACAAGTCATGAAAGTTTCATAAAAAATCCCTCTGTGGGGAAAATCAAATCTCAATTGAATTCATAAGAAGATCGGGGCCTGACCCCTCCCTCAGGTCTAACCTGGTCTATCAAGACCACAAGTTATATTATGTGAGACATGTAGGTGACTATATCGGTAATATTGTAAATACCCTGAATTTCATGAGTTGAGATTTATCCATGAATAACAATGCAGTCATTGGAATCGAAGATACAAATCCTTACTCGAAGATTTAAACTCAATTTTTATTTTCTATTTTGAGACTTGAGAGAATTTACATTTATTTAAATTCTTATTTAACATGAAAAGCTTAGGAGAATTCAATTAAATAAAATATTAAAACTTGTAATCTGAATAAATACAAAATGACAAGACTACAAAGTGAAGTATAATGCCACATTATACTACAATCAAGTATAATATATGAACTTAAATTCTTTTTATATTACCAGGGAAATTCAACAAGTACATAAATATATATATATATATATTTAAAAGGTAATATTTGATTATTCCCTAAGTTGAATATAAGGATGAATATAAATATACATATATGTATATGTATATATAAAAAAAATACATATATGAAGTAAGTGCCGGATATGTCAGGATTTGAGGATGGTGGACTTGGTGAATAGTAAAAATATATATATACGTATTATGAGTGGAATAAAAGGAAAGGAAGAAAAGAAATGATGTTCTGAAAAATTCAGTAGTGAAAAGAGGGAAATGGGGACCTGGACAGACTGAACTAAACCGAAGACAGAAGTAGCTACAGACTAGGACTGGTAGTGGGAGAGAGGGAAGCCTTGAAGATATTAAATTAAGGTACGATTTGTGGGACTGAAGGAAAGCATACAGAGATGCAACTGCTGAAGCAGTAAAATGACAGAGGTGAGCATGGGACATACCGAGAGAAAGACTGGAATTGATATAGGAAAAGGGGTGATGAAGAAACGTGAAGACCGAGGGTGTTTGGTGAGGCAGGACAGTAGTGTACTTCTATTAGAAAATATATATATATATATATATATAGTACACATATATTATATGTAAACCCATAGCAGGAGCTGCATGCCAAAACCCGAGAGTGTTTTCTGCTGCAGTAAACTGCAGCAGAAAACGTGAAGAAATGTGAGATGATTTGATTGTTCTCGGTGGGATAAGATGAAAAGGAACCGAAATATAAAGGGGCAAAAAAACAGACTTCAAGTGGAAACCCGAGAGCCAACTCTGGGTGAGAGCAGCTGATCTGCACAGCGACTGGAAACATAGAGAAGATAGTCCCGTTTGCTGGAAATTTTCAGGAGTTCCTGACTTGAGAATTTTTGGTTACTAAAGGATGATGATGAAGCAGTTTAGGGGAGAAGGAAAAAAAAAAAAGAAAACCGTGAGGAGTGTATCGAGAAGCTGAAGCAGGGGGAGGTAGTGGCTAGTAACCTGGAGCATTCGAAAACTTTAACTGGGCGAGAAAGAGATGAGAGAGTATGGGCAAGGAGAACTATGCGGAAGGTAAAAGTAGTAGACAGACAGGGGAACGAATGTGCAGCACCTGAAAATAGAGAACTGGCTACTGGGGGAGAAGCTCCCTACCACTGGGAACCAAAAACAGAGGAGACTGCCAAAACAGACGATTGAAATAGGTGATCGGGAGAGGTAGAAACGGTGACAAACGGCGGAGGTCAATGTGGCCACTAGTATTGGGGTGAACGAAGAAGCCATCAGCTCCTGAAAGAAACGCCAAGGGAGGAAGAAGGCGACGATGATCGTGAGCAGGGGTTTCGACTACCTGTGAGAAAGAAAGAGTGAAAGAATGAAAGAAAAGAAGAAAAGGCGGGAAAATTAAAAAAAAAAATGAAATGATGAATAGTGAAGAATGAACAGTAGCCGAGAGAAAAAAAATAATAATAAAAAAGGGGGATTTATATATATATATTTGGAATAGAGAAAAAGACACAAAGAATGTGGAAACCCAAGGGAAAGGGGCTCCGATAGAAATAACTCGAGTATATTGGACTTGCCGACTCGCTAAGTTGAAGCAATTAAGGACTGCGGACAGACACCGAGATAAGGAATTTATGCAAGTTTTAGAGATAACTGTACGTATTTTACGATTTCAAGTATATTTTCCTTAGGTAAGCAAAGTTACAATCTTGACGCATCGTAAGTAATTCAAATAAATAGGATACTAAGAAATACAAATTTCGGTGCAGGAGAATCGTAGAAGGATTTAAGAAAGAATACGTAGAGGCGTCACTATTCGAACTGGTACTTTCGATAGATCGAGGTAAGGGGATATAATTTAAGACGGTAATAGTTACTTACCGAAACTTGATAAAGAAAGCTTGCAAAGACATGAAGTATGATTTTCATGCATGTTTCTAAATTATATTTATGATCAAGACTATGCTCTCTGTGTTTATGTTTTTGAATAATTGTATATAACTGAATTTGATTTCGGAATATGAGCATGTCTTTTAAAATGATCTTTCGAATAAGATGAATTTATTTCAATATTTTTGTATATGAAAACTATAGTTGTTTTGAGACTAAGGGCCATGTACGTTGTATGCTTACGCTTGCCAACTTCACCTGTGTGGCGTCTGAATTCGCCTGTGTGGCACCTGTATTCTGCCTTCGTGGCGCTTGTATTCCGCCTTCGTGCCGCTTGTATTTCGCCTTCGTGGCGCCTGTATTTCGCCTTCGTGGCGCCTGTATTTCGCCTGTGTGGCGCCTTTAATTCGCCTGTGTGGCTCCTGTATTCAGCCTTGTGGCGCCTGTATTCCGCCTTCGTGGCACCTGTATTCCGCCTGTGTGGCGCCTGTATTTCGCCTGTGTGACGCCTGTATTTCGCCTTTGTGGCGCCTGTATTTCGCCTGTGTGGCACCTGTATTTCGCCTTCGTGGCGCCTGTATTTTGCCTGTGTGGCGCCTGTAATTCGCCTGTGTGGCGCCTGTATTCCGCCTTCGTGGCACCTGTATTTCGCCTGTGTGGCGCCTGTATTTCTCCTTCGTGGCGCCTGTATTTCGCCTGTGTGGCGCATGTATTTCGCCTTCGTGGCGCCTGTATTTCGCCTGTGTGGCGCCTGTAATTCGCCTTCGTGGCGCTTGTATTTCGCCTTCGTGACGCCTGTACCCCGCCTTTGTGGCGTCTGAAATTACCATTGGGTCCTGAATTCCCTCTACGGGGGATGATCGGGTTATTTTGCCGCATGATAAATTGGTTATTACCGCATGATAAATTCGTTATTGTCACATGATAATTATATGGCCGATGTAGTCTCAATTGAAAAATTTAAACTCTGTTTTCAGAACCGGATTTGTAGTATGTGATTTGATATGTATTCCTGTTCGACATTCTGAATGTACGACCAGTTTTACGTAATATCTGCTAAGTCAAGATTTACGTTTTGAATCTCGATGTTTCTAATTTTCCTTAATCTTTGAATATTATTAGCAGTTTCAGAAAGTATCATCATACACATTATCATGTTTTATACATATTTAAACTGCTAGAATCGTTTTAAATACATATTCTTACTGAGCTTTTTCCCGAAAGCTCACCCCTCTACCTCTCAGATTACTTGCAGTGATCCGTAGGCGCTACCTGCCGCGTACACGACGTAGGCTGGTGGGGAGAGCTCCTTAGGCTACTTTTTGTACACGTAGAAAGGTATACATTTAATTCCTGTACCAGACATAATTGTATGCACAGACATCTATTGAAAGTAATGTGTCGGGATGAAACCTGTATAAGAATAAATGAAATGGAATAATTTTAAGGATTGACACTGAATAGGAATACAGCCTAAGTGAATAAGGGAATAAGGGGGTAAATTAAGTTTTAAAAAAAAAAATCTCCCGATTTTTAAGGGTCAAGGGTCGTTACAAATATCCAGGACTATGACCATATCCTCGTGACCCCTGGCTACAAGGATCCTAGTGTACGGGGTATCACACCTGAAACGAGAGGTGGGTCAATCCTACCCGTCAGAATAGCATAACATCAGGATTGCGAGGGCAAGACTTGCTGCCTCATGGCTAATGCCACTCCACTTCAACAATCCCCATGGTACAACGTACTCCATGTGATATACACGGTACAATGTACTCCATGAACCCAATCTCAATCAGGGGGTGCCTACAATAAGTCTTATCCACCCATACCAATTATGTCTCAGTATGCACATGTGAGCATATCATCTCACTATGACACACAGTCTACAGAAGAAGGCTTCAGCACGGCTCCATGCATATTCATGATATCTAAAAACCTCGTGTAAGCGAAGCTCCAGCACGGTTTCATAGAAATCAATGAAATCTGCGTACGAGCAGCACTCCAGTACGACTTAAAATAATTATAAATTAAATTAAAATCTATGTATGAGCAATGCTCTAGTATAGATATGTATAAAAACTCAGTGAAAACCTCGTACGAGAAAAAACTCCAGTACGGTAGTCATGTGAAATAAGTCTGTAAAATAGTGTGAGTAAGGCTCCAGCACTCTGTGTATGAGTTAAAATATGAAATCCAGTGCGAGCAGTGCTCCAGCACTATTAAAACTCAAATAAAATGGGTAGGCGGCTCAATTTCATCAAAATATGACCTAACCTGTGCCTTTTCACTTAAAAATGAAAATAATAGCCAACCTATCCATAAATTGCTTGAATTAAAGCAATATCATCATAAAAATATCAAAATCATTAAATTCATGCAATTTCATAGCCTTACTACCCTTTTTGAAATTTTCTAACTAGGGGTAAAATGGTAATTTGCCATGATTTACACATTTTTCACAAAAATTTTTGGGTAACCTAATAAATTTAACGTAATGTAAATTGCCTCGAAACTACGTACAGCTACCTCTAAATGCTTATAAAATTCCCTTACCTCGAAAGATGTTGAGCGACTCCAAATTCAACTGGTGGAAGCCCGTCCAGTCAGATCGGCTCCTAATCCAATCTCGAGAGCTGTAAATAACCATTATTAGGTTAATTTCCATATTTTTATCATAATGGGCTTCATTTAAAATAATGGGCCCAATAGCAATAAATTATACTGAATAAATTTCTCCAAGCCCTTTTTCCTTCAATTTTCACTCTCTCGAAGTTTATCGAGCGTATTGAGTCTGCTTACCCTTATTGGGCCTCACACTGTGTTCACATATATCTAAATGGGCCTTGTATAATTGGGCTAGGCCCAATAGACCATTCAGTCATGGCATGGTGGCTGAGCACCATGCTTGCCATGCCTTAGCCGAAATCATGCCACACTTAGCCAACTTTCTTTCAAGCATTTTATCAAACACTTGGCATGCATGAAATTTGCCCATCTTTCTCACTCACTCACACATTTTATCAAACACCTTGCTGCCATGATTTTATTCAGCCATTAATCCACCAAATTGAATGAAACCAACCATGAAAACATCATGTACACATGTTTAGCATCACAACCATGCATTAAAATTCATCATACATACATGAATCATTAAATACCCATTTTCAGCCATTCTTGGTTCACCATGAAAACATGCATTTCAGCACTCAATAATCACACCAATAGCCTTATAAAAATCAACGCATCAACATACATGAAGCTTAAAGCTTGAAAACATGCCTAGGTTACCTTTATGTTCTTGGCTGAAACTTGTGAAGGATTTTGTGGGATCCAAATCAGCTCCTATGATGCTTATTTTTGGATATGTTAATCCTCACTCAATTTGGAGCAACTTTTCTGAAGACAACTTGGTCCAATTCTATCTCTAACCTAGTGATTTTTCTAGAGAGACAAAGCTTGCCTAAATGGTCTCTAATGGTGAAACTAGCCACGGTTTGGTGAAGATGATGAAGATGCCAAATTTTGCTTTGTTCCTTAAGCTTAACATAGTCTAATTTAAGTGTTAATTATCAGGTTTGGCCATTAGATCCACAGGTTGGGCTTGGATCAATGGGTTTTGGGCTTAATAACCTTAAATGGGCCTTAAGGCATTCATGAAATTGGGCTTAATTTTGTGGGCTTTCGGTTTGGGCTTTTCCATTGGATTCTTGGGCTGAAATTTTTACCACATGTTGGGCCTTAAGTCTACTTCAGATCTGGTTCATAATATGGCCCACTCTTTTGGGCAATTCGGCCCACATAAACTAATTAAACCGAACATACTCTTAATGGGCTTTAAAATGATCTCTTGGCCCATTATATTTTTCTTCCAAAATTCAGCATGTTAATGTCAATTAAATTTCTCATATACATTCCTCAAACATGTCGTGACATATTTCATAAATGTCCATGTCTAATTTGGGCACATCTCGTGCTTAATTTCGCGGTTATTCACTTTACCCGATTTTAAGCCTTAAATTCAAGGTATTTTCTTTTATACTTCATTTCCTTATACTTAAATTTCAATTTCCATCCATCTTTCACCCCTTGTTTCAGAATTTATATCTTCACTCTCATGACATCTATTCCTATCAATTTGGGTCCATTTCCTTAACCCCAAAATATCCAAATTGCATAAAATTGAAATAGGGCTTAATTGAGCCTTTTTTGGCACTTTACTCTACAACAATACCTTCGGGACCAAATCACACTGACTTCCCCTCATCAACTCACTATCTTTTCACATTTTAAGTTCTCATCTTTAGTCAGAATGATTAAATTCCTTTAACTAAATTTTTAGGTCCCTACTTTCCCAATTTGCCCTTTATGCGATTTTACGTACGTTACATTATTTCATCCACATTTATTTAGTTCAAATCAACCATCTTATGATTCCATTAACATATATCAATTTCCTACAAAGTGGAAATCATAAGAAATGTTATACAAAAATATGGGTCTCACACACCCATTCCTAGTTCAAATAACATAAACGATTTACAAAATTTCTGCAACAAAATCAGGTAGCATTTGCTTATTACCTAGCCTGCAAGGTAGAAACAGTTTATAATCTTAAGGGCTATTGATTTATTCACAATTGCTTATCGTTCTTATACGTTATTCGATTGTGATCTTATCATATAGGATAGTGATCCACAATCGAATCATAATTACTTAAGCGATACTAAGTTACCGCTTTCATGCTTAAATTCATTATTTGTCAATTTAATTAGTGGCTTATGCGATTTGGTTATCAAATATGCTAAATCTACTATAGCAAGCAGAATTCACTTATCTATATAAAATAATCTATAGTAAATGAGGATAACTTACCTGTACACTGTGTTGGCACGCTTTTCAAGGCTATTCCAAAAGTCGCTACATGTCACACTTGGTTTTCACAGCCAAGAATTTGTAACGACCTGTGACCTATAAAAATTTGGGGGAAATTTTTTTTTGAAACTCTGAGTCTACAACTTAATCCTTTATTCACTTAGGTTGTATTCATGTTCAGTGTCAATACTATTTCTTACTTTTTATTCGTAATTATATTTAAATTTAACATTTGGATTTATATGGCCGATAGAAATTTCGACAGCATAACGGCTAATATATATGCCTACCCACCTGTAAATTCTCACAATATCAACCCTAGCTATCCACAACTATCAGACATGTTTTCCAAGTCATATCATCAAATCATTCTACATATTCCAAACACGTCTAGTTACTCCCAAAAATCAATCCTAAAAAATATTTCATTTCATTTATCTTTATACAGATTACATCTCGACACATTACTTTCAATAGATGTCTATGCATACAAATGGTCTGGTAAAGAGATAAAAATGTATACCTCACGCATGTACAAAACGTAGTCTGGGGGAGCTCATATCTACCAGCCTACGTCGTCTACCTAGCAATTATCAACTGTAGTTTACTGCAACTAATCTGAGAGGTGGAGGGGTGAGTTTTCAGGAAAAAGCCCAATAAGAGAATACATTTAAAGTAGTTCTGATATGTAAAAGCATGCAAGAATCATTCATGAAACAAACTTTGCTTCAAAAAAACTGATCATAAGTTTCTTTTAGAAACTAACATTTAGAATATATGTAAAACTTTTGTTACGTGCATAGTCATCATAGGAAAATATGAAGCATGGGTTTTTTAAATCAAATAGCATGCTTAAACCGTTTCATAATATCTTCATCATTCATGGATAATTTCATAAAATCATCGTCGTTCATAAACGTTTCATAAATCATAATCATTCTTAAACATTTCGTCATAAATCATAATTGTTCGTAAACATTTCGTCATAATCTCATCAAAACATAGTCATCCATCATCATCATCATAATCGTAATCATAATCGTGGAGACTAGGTTATAACTAAGTCATGCGATACGTGTTATCCTCCGTAGAGGGTCATCATCATACCTATGGCCATGGTGGAGGTTGTAGACTGGATCAGGTTGTACAACACTTTCATAAAACATGGGTAGTATCTATCTTTCTTACTTTCTCTAGCACTTAGCTAGGGCACGAGCACCAAAGGCACTCTCCGTGCGGGAAACATTCATGCGTGCTGCGCGAGCACGAGATACTACCAGAACATCATCATCATTAACCACAAATAGCAAGACATCTACCACACAGGTAGAGTCAAGTGCTATAGAGACCCTACGTACCGGTACTCAAGTGGTGGAGCCGGAGCACCACGAGAAGTAGCCATGCATGAAGCCTATAGTCTCAAAAATTCTTTTCCATTTTCTTAAATACTTTTGAAAATGTCAAAAGTTTCTTCCAAAGCATAAATATGGGATTACAAACCATCATAAAACTTCCATGCATTTTCATACTTCAGGAAATTCATTTTATAAACATAAATGTACTTGGTGAACATTTCATAAAACGAAATCATGTTTTGTAAATCGTTAAGTAAGTATGAAAACAATCATAAATCATTTCAAAATATAATATTACTTCATAAAAATCTTTTTATCAATGCAATGAGTGTTCATTATCAAAACTAAATTAAATTATACCCCTTACCTCGATTTATCGGAAATATCAAGTTCGAGTAGTGAGGCCTCCAAGTATCTCCCTTAAATCGTTCTACGATTCTCCTACATCGAAATTTGTATTCTTAGTATCCTATTTATCGAATTACCTACGATGCGTTAAAATCGTAACCTTGCTTACCTAAGGAAAATACATTTAAAATCATAAAATACGTACAATTATCTCTAAAACTTGCATAAATTCCTTATCTCAATATCTATCTGTAGTCCTTGATTGTTTCGACATAGCGAGTCCGGTCCATTTAGATTATTTCCGCCGAAGCCATTTTTTCTCGAGTTCCCAAATTCTCGTACACTTGTCTCCTTTCTCTTCAATTTTTTATTCCCTTCTCATATATATATTCCTTTTTTTTGTTTACTGTTCACCCTATATATATATATATATATATATATATATATTGAATCATTTCATTCTTTCTCGCCATCCTCTTTTCTTCTTTGGTTTTGGATTTACTGTTTACCATCTTCTTCCTCCTCTTCTCATTCACGGTTTCATTGTCCTCACCAGCTTGCCAGCTCCGATGTCCCTCCATTTCCTCTGTTTTCGGCTCACCGTTGATCAGTCCAAGCTCCTTCGCCACTGCTCCCTGCCGAGAGCTTTAATGGGAGTAGCTATCGGTTTCTCTCTTCTGCCTCTCGCCCCTTGTTTTCTTCTCCTGCAGACTACTCTTCAAAACAGACCAAACTCTCTCATTTTCTAGCTTTCCCTCGCGTCTGCCACCCTTTCTTGTCCACATTCTTGCCACCACAATTGCCATTTTCCTTTCCAGCACCCCGTTCCCATTCCAGCAAGCGAGACAGAGGTGTTCTGCCTTTGTCTTCATGCTCTTTTGCTTTCTTTTCTATTTTTTCTTTAGCCTTCATCATTCACCACTACTCTTACTCCTCTACTCTGTTTCCTTTCCCATTTCTTTTCTCACATTTTTTGTCTTATATCAGGCCCCATTTTCTCCTCTGTAACAAACCCCAAGCTTACTGCACTGTCTTCCTCGAGTCCGACTTCCTTGTTACTGCTTCAGCAGTATGTACATATATATATATATATATATATATATATATATATATATATATATATATATATATATATATATATATATATTATCTTCCACTCCTCTTCCATGCCGAATACCTACCTCATACCATTTTTGTATGTGAGTATTACACTTTCTGCTACAGTAAAACTGCAGCAGAATCATCCCCTCGTGTTTGGTTTCTAATGAAGCCAAATTGTAGTTGCTGTTGTATGCAGCAGTGGTTGCTTCCCTGCTTTCACCCGTAGACCATCACCTTCATTCCTTATGGCCATGCTATTTCCAGCTATTACAATACGCTTCCCCTCTTTCTCTTTCGGTTTACTTCTCTGTTTTGTTCAGCTTCAGACTTTCACGTTTTCTCCTTTTTTTTTTTTTTACGTTCTGTTGTAGCCACAGTACCTTCTTTTATTTGCAGAAGGCCATGCATTTTTTTATTTAGTTTCAGTCTGCCTTCACACGTCTTCTCTGCTCACCGAACCGCTGCAGGTTGTCTGCAGCAGCACACTCTTCTCAATTCTCGTGCCTTACCTGCTGCAATCCTTGGTACTCTTTCATATTTATGTCTATAGTTTATCCATTTTTTTGTCTCCTTAAATCAGCTATGCACATAAACTTTTCAGCAAAACGGAACGAACTCCCGATTTTATCTTTTGTCTCTCGGTTTTTCTTAAGTTTCATCATTTCCTCTCTTAGTCTTTGTTGTTTTCAGACTCTTCCCTGCCTCCACGTTTTTGTACCTTGTTTTAGTGTTATTTTGTACCTTCATTTCAGCCCTTTGCCAGCCTCTAATCATATCGGCTCCAGCCCCTCTACAGCTCACATTTCCTGTTTCTTCACTTTCTCATCACCGAGCATTTCCCTCTCATTTAAGGACTGAATTGTGGCAGCATGATGGGACAATACACTATCTATCTTCTCATTAACACATGTTATATATCACTAATAAGGAGCTCTCGGTTCCACGGCTCCCATGTAACTATATATATAGTATAAACTTGTTTACATACATATGTATATAGATATGTATATACTTTGTAAACTTTAGTTATGATGTATAAAATAAATCTGGTTTAATATCGTATTTGTATATTGTAGGGGAAATATTCTTAGCTTCTAAAATTTAGTTTTATTCTTTATAGTTATTCATTTTAGAGTTAGTATGTTTTACTTAATTTATTCTTTCAAGTCCCAAAATTAAAAATGAAATTTAATTTAAATCCTTGACTATGGAATTGTATTTTTTAATTCCAATGGCTACATTGTCATTCATGAATAAGTCCAAGTATATAAAATTCATGGCATTTACACAATTTCATGCCAATCATTAAAAATTCACTTGACTTAATCTCATAGTACACTTATTGTATACTTACAACAGACAATGCTTTAAGCCCGCATTAGTAATAAAGTGACAAAGGTTACAGTTAACCACTTTTTGATCATTTCGATCGCACTAGACACACTTACATGTGTGTGTCACACTTATTCAATAATAATTTATACTAAGGGAGAAATTATCATATTACCCCTCACTTGGCTTAAGGCTTATCTTTTCATACACACGTGCTATGACCAATTTTCTTTCACAATTTCACATATTTCCTATATCTTTACATGTATTCTAAGTCAAAACACAATAATCCTTTAGAGTTTTGCTACTTTCTTTGTAAAACTCTAAGGACCAATTTTCATTGAGCATGATATACAAACATTTATCTCAACTTAACACTATATATCATTTCTACCAATCACATAGATTCACATAGATTGAACTGGAGCATTAAAACCAAGCAAAACCAAGCTTATCTTGTTTGGACCCAATTTGGCCAATAGCAAAGACAAGATTATCAGGTGTTTTGCTCCAATCTGAAAGCATAGATATGCTTCACATAAGTTCTTATTTAACATAGGTAACAACCAAGAATTGAAACTAACTCAATCTTCACAAATCTGAGAGAAATCACAACTTACCCATTTTTGCTTCCCAAAAGCTTTTCTCGCTCATTTCTCTAAATTCGACCTTTAATTTCCAATAAATTGTAGAAGAGGTGGAATAGAGCAAGTTCACAGATGAACCTGAAGCAGAAGATGGCTAGAAATGGTGAAAATTGGCTAAAAAATAGAAGAGAAACGAAAGGGGGCGGTTTCTCTCTTTCTTGCTATTTGCATAATTTTTGCTACCTTTTTATATAGAAAATGGCTGAGGGGATTGATGCCTTAGCTTAGGGGATTAATCTCTCTGCTCTATTTTGGCCCGAAAATGCATTTTGTTTAGAGGAGATAGATCCTTTGGCTTAGGGGATCGATCCTTAAGTCAGTCTAAGACAAATTTTACATTTTGTCAAGCAGGGTTTGATGCCATTTCTTAGGGGATCGATCTTTAGGCTTTCTATGGCCAAAATTGACTTTATTTCTTCACAGAATCAAGATCGAATCAAGGGGAATCAGTCTCTACGGGTACCTTTACCCCTTTTTACCCGATAGCTCCTCTTTAAGCCATATTTGGGACTAATCACACATCCAAAACTTATATTAATTCACATTTAGCACATGTAGATACATGTCTTACACATTTCCAATGTAAAAAAAATTGGGTTTTCACAACCATGCAAATTCAAACAAAGTTTTCTTAAATCGACCCTTCCAGCTAACAATAAGCAAAGATCCCTTATCAATTTATGCTCCTGAAGGTGTAGCAAGCCTCCTAAACTGATATCACAAATTGAACTATGGGATTTTGAATCAATAGTTTCCAATAACTTATAAGACGATATGGACTATAACGTGTATTCCAAGAACACTGAATTTAAAAAATATATACTAAATTAGTATAATTTTATTAGAAAGATCGCTATCTCTAAACCACTTGTTAATTGATTATATTAAAAACAATATGACACTTTAATTGATATCATATCTTGTCAGTCTTGGATTCAATTTTTTCTTTTCTTTACTATATCGTACACAGTCAGCAAGCGCCAAATAATTAAAAACTAACTTTACGTCATCGGGAAGAGCTATAAATGCTTTTGCAACCTATAAAAATTTAATTATAAATAAAAGCAAATATAAACATTTTATAAGATTTGATTTACAATATGCATTTGAATTGAATTTGATAATGTTTTTAACTTTATTCATGTTTGTTATCTTCTTTACATTTTTCTTCTCATCACATATTGATTGATTGTACACATGAAGTTAAATAACTATTATTCTCTAAAAAAATTTAAAATAGCAGTAATTAAGAGAATTTTCCTAAAGCTGTCGAATGCTTGATGAAGGCATCTAATAGCCATAGTTTAAAATCGATATAGAACATTACAAAATTCAAGGTATTTAATTATCTAAAAAAAGGGAAATTAACTGCCTAAAACTAACAGTCGACTGCGTCAATTTACAATCATATCAAATTATATAAAAGTAAGGGCAATCAGCTTCCCGATAAAGGAATTCGACTGCCTTAGTTAAAAGCTGTAATAGAATGTTACAATAATATAAGCAGTGGACTATTATTTTGAGGTAGCCGACTGCTAATATTATTTTACAAAAGTTGAATAAATTCTTAAACCTGGCAATCGACTTCCTTATATTGAGCAGTCGACTACCTAATTAAAATTACAAAATAAAAATTTGATAAGTAGAGAACAAAGAAATTGTGAGAACTATGAATTTTTATGTACCCCATTATGAGAATTGTAATTTGGTGTTGTAATGATGATATGTTGATGTACACACAAGTCTTAAATATAATGAAGTATAAGAAAATGAGATTTTCAAGTCTTGGATGTGTACGGATTGAATTATGGACTATGGGGTAAATTATGAGAAGTTTACATTTGAGTTTTTCTGCAATTAAGTGCAGCAACAGTACAATCTGTGAAGGCCAGATCGATCTCCAAGGATGAGAGATCGATCTCATCGCTCCAGAATGCAGGAAAGTTGCAAAAACTGATGAGCAGATCGATCTCATAGGCAAGAAGATCGATCTCCAAATGCTTCTGTAAAATGCAGATCGATCTCCTACAAAAGCAGATCGATCTCATGAAGTATTCTGTAAACAGAAGATCGATCTCCTCAAGGAGCAGATCGATCTCATAGAGCCATTAAGAGATCGATCTCACCCCACGACAGATCGATCTCCCAGGCATAAAATTGCCCAAAAATCGTTCAAAATTCAAAGGCAGATCGATCTCCAAGAGCACCAGATCGATCTCCTAGCCTCGACCTATATAAAGACCCTTTGTTTTTCCTGAAACTCATCTTCCTCTCTCTCAAAACGTCATTTTCAAACCCTAACTTTCTCTCTCCTCCAAAACACCCAATTTCGTCTAAATCAAGGGTTGTGGCAAGAAGGAAAATTGTTCCTCATTGAGAGGAGAACAACATACTTGGAAATCGAAGGACGGATTGAATCGAAGCAAGAGATAAGCACCCCACAAGTTTTGGGTAATTTTCTAAACTTTGATTTTTGGTATTTGAAGTGATTTTGGTGATTGTGAACTTGGGCATTCTGTTGAAATAGCTAGAAAATGATTAGGGATTTATGAAATTACAATGCGGTTAGAGTAAAGATGAGATTTAGCAAATTTTGGAAAATTGGGGATTTTTTACTATAAGTTGGAAATTTAGACAATGAGGTGAATTAGTATGGATATTATGCATAAGAAATGTAGAATGTTGAGATGTAGTGGAAGAGATTATAAATTATGATAGAATTATGAGAAAATGGCATAATTGAGGTGTTAATGAGAATATGAACAAATATGTGCTCGATAATGTGATTAAGTTGGGTTATTGATTTTTTTAACATCGTTTGGACAGCTCGAGAGTTTCAGAGTGGAATGCGAGGCTAGTCCGTGATACAGGGAAACAATTGCACTATACGAGGTGCAAAGAGGTAAGGGGAAACTTAAACTCGTTTGTGTATGTGATTTGTGAAATATTGTAGCATGAAATGCGATTGTGAAAACAAGCATGTTTTATATGTTGTGAATGAGAATTGCACATAATTTTTATAGCCGGTTGGGGCCCAACTTTTATAAATTGTAAACTATGTGTGAAAATGTTTTACAACCGTTTTGTATTTAAAAATGTGAAAAGTGATTTGGGCTCTACGTTAAGGCATACTGTGATTTGAGTAACATGTGCGTGGTTTTGCCGGTTTGAGCTCGATTTTTATATGTTTTGTGTTTTATGAGAAAATCATTATGAGCGCTACGCGAAGGCAAAACGATTTTTATGATAATGGCTATTGATTGAGACTTAGGTGTGTCATTTTGAATACACACCGGGTATTGCTCTAATAGCATGTAAGTCCGATATTTCCTATGTTCCGGTAACGTGAGATGACCCCTGTTCTGGTAGCGCTGGTTTCTTACCTGGCCCAATCTTAATCAGTGGCTGTGCCACGTGTATTTGGTGGCTGTGCCACGTGAGAATCCTAATCTGTGGCTGTGCCACGTGAGAATCCTAATCTGTAGCTGTGCCACGTGTGTTTGGTGGCTGTGACACGTGAGAATCTTTATTAGTGGCTGTGCCACATGTGAACCTTAAATCTGTGGCTGTGCCACGTGTGTTTGGTGGCTATGCCACGTGAGAATCTTCATTAGTGGCTGTGCCACGTGTATTTGGTGACTGTGCCACGTGAGAATCCTAATATGTGGCTGTGCCACGTGAGAATCTTCCTTAGTGGCTGTGCCACGTGTGTTTGGTGGCTGCGCCACGTGCATTACTATTGTAGTGATTTTTATCACATTTTAATGAGAAAAACCATTTATCGCATTGCTTTACACATGCTTGTGAATATTTTATACTGAGCTATTTACCTTCATGTTTTTACATGATTTATTAGCCACAAGTTGATGATGTTTTGAGAACTATCATGCTACAATTTCAAATGAGTTACTGAGTTTTACATACCAATAAATATTTGTGATGTGTATTATGGTTTATATAACTGAGTTCCCTTACCCCTTATTGAGCGATTTAGAAGCTTACCCTATTTTATCTCCCCCCTCAGATTCTTTCAAGTGAAGAGAGTTCCCTGCGACGTACGGAGTAGTGACTAATGGAGGACTTGAGCTCCAGGCTATATATTGTACTTGAGGTACATTTTATTTATTTCATGTAACTAGACTAGAGATGTATTTACAGACACTTGTTGTACTTTGATGTATGAGATGTATTAGGATAATTAACTTCAAATTGAGGAAGATAAATGTTATAATATTTACTCATGAGATGATAAGATCCTGAGGTGTGGATTTATGATATATATAAATATTGTTGCATGACACTGTACAGGAATGCATCTAGATATGTGTAATAATGTAGAAAAAGTTTTAAATTTGTCATATTTTTCACGTTTTCGGGGCGTGACAGAAATCAATAACAAATAAATCAAGCAGTCGACTGTATGTAACAATTGTAAACAAGTAAACATCTTACTGGTAAAAAATATAGCGATTCTTTGATCACTTTGGAGGATGTTGTTTGTAAATTATTGGTTCTTCACATTTTTCATTGCAAGATCCTTCGTTCAGGATATTTTCTTCAACTTTCTTACTTGTTATTAAACAAAATAAGAACTCCTCAATAGAGAATTATTGGATTAAAGTTTGGTTTAAGGTTTAAAATTTAGGGATAATGGAAAGAGTTACAAACTATATGGAAGGTGTAACAAAAAATAAACTTGATAAAAGGGATTTGAGATTTAGGGTTTATGATTTAGGATTTAGGGTTTATAAATAAGAAAAATGCTTATATAAAAGGAAGAATAAAAAGATTCTATAAATAAGAAAAATAATATAAAGTAAAGCTATTAAAATTATGAAAAGGTTAAATCAATAATATACTAATATATTTTAATTAATATTTAATAGTAATGATAATTTTATAAACTGGTTTAATAAGTTATCATGTTTATTTTTTTAACTTTAAAATTAAATCAGTGATTTAGATTAAATATGATTAATCTAAAGATTATGATCTTATAATAAAGTCATTTTTTTAAAATTTACTATAGAAGCCCCGTTATCTTTCTTTTCATTTGAAAGTGTGATATATGGGCGGTTTTTTATACTATAAAAGGAAAAGCAAAGTAGCAAACTACCCTAGAAAATAGTGAATGAGGGATAAAATAATTGAACATTTTCTCAAAATAAACTGACGCCGTTCATTTTTGTTTCCTTTCATCTTTTTCTTTATTTTCTTATTCATGTCATTTACATTTAGTCATGATTGTACCACTGAAAATTGCAACGAAATTATTAGTAAAATTTTTATTTCTTTACTACAAATTCAGGGTTAGATTGCCAAGCCCCTATAGCTCATTGGTGTTTTTTATATCACTTGTTTTCAGTTTATTTCTTTTATTTTTACCTTTTTTTATTAAAAATGAAAAAGTAAATAAACAAAATGTAAATAAACTACAATAAGTTTCAAATCAAAAACCTTTGTTTATTTTCATGTATTACATTTATTATGTTTACATTTATTAATATTAATTTTCTGTTTTTCTTTCAGTTATTTATAATACTTTTAACATGAAAATAAACTTAACATCAATACGAATAAAATAGATTAACTTTAAAATAAGTTCAAAAATTTTGACCTTATTATTTAATTTCCAAAAAAAAACTATTACATAGATGAAAATTTCTATCAATGGTCTAGCAAGAGAAAAATTATATATATATATATATATATATATATATATATATATATATATATATATATTGAGGCATAATTATTAAACTTAGGAAAAAATTATTATCAACATGTCGCTTATATTATGATCAAAAAATTAATAAATTATGATAACTACTAAATGATGGGTTGGTTGAATTTAAAAATCTCTACAATTTAAGGAAAGCTACTAAATCAAGCTTTTTCATTGTGTGTTACGTTTCAAAGATTTAATAATTTTTGACATGTTAAAAATAAAAAGCACCAAAAAATATTAACTGTAAGTAAAAATAAAACTGTTAAAAAGTCTTTTAAGTCCCATCTATCAAGCTGGTCGGACAATTTAAAATTTTTTGTCACCTGAAAATAATTCAAATAGGATTAAATCGTCTTTTTTAAAAGAGTTCTATTGTCTGATCATTTAAGTACATTATTAAAAATTTTTTATCTCGACTCACTTCCAAATTTTATTACCCTTTATTATTACTCTTATTCCTACTTTTATTCTTTTATTATTATTTTATTCTATCACAATTTTTATTTTTGCATCTTTTAAATAAACATGAATTATTTATTATTGAAAACTTTCCTCTAAACTTCTATCAAGCAGGTTTAACCTTGTAGGAAATTCTCTCATCTTAAAATTTTTTAAAGAAACTACGCTAGCGCAGCCCCTTTAAATTCAATCTTCAAAATAATTCATATTTATTCAAATAATTTAATATTAATTTTTTTATTTTTCTAATTCTAATTAATTTTTAGTTCTTAATTATTTATCTATCTAAGTTTAGTTTATTAATTTAATTCTAATTTAACTTTTATTCTTATAATGAATTCGGATATGTAAATATTGAGAATATCTTCCATCAAAATTGTCAAATTTTTCTCTCCTCAAGATATTTAAAAGTACTATTCAAGCGCAATCCCTTTAGAATTCCATCGTAGGAGTAAATTTGTTTAAATGAAGGTTTTATTAATTTTGTTTAATTTCATGAAATAATTTTTGATTTTTTTTAAATTTTTTTTTTTGTAGATTTAATTGTATATTTGTTAGACCTTACATTTCAAAAGTATGATAAGTAATCAAAACATTTTTCTATGATTAGCAAAAGAATAAACTAATGAATAAAACCGAGATATATGTACGCAAGGATATGCAAACAGGTGATTAAACCCCTTAAGAAATATCTTACACATACGATGGATGCCATGCAAACAAGTAAATAAATAAATGACTAGTAAAAATAATCATTTAAACCATATAAAAGCCAACTAAATAAATAAACGAATATTATGCACCAAAAGGTAGAAGAAGTCACATACAACTGTGCGAACCAATGGAAGAGAGTTGACTAATCAGCCAATGCAAATGGAAGGGGCCTTACGCGGGTGATGCCTATCAGCTGCGCAAATTTCTTGGAGCCTCCAAGCTTCTGGTACAAACGCCCTTAGGAAGATTTGTATCTTCGATTTCTTAATTGTCAATCCTACTTTTGCTGAGAATTTCCTTGCGCTTGATTTGCTTTGCTGGTAGTGAAATAGATTGTAGGACCCGGTTTTTGGTTTCCGAATGAATTTTCCTGATCCTCCTCTGTTATGCTTACAGTCACTACATTGAAATCCCAGATTGCATTTCCATTTTCTAGATTCAGTCCTGATTTCTTATCGATTTGATTTTACTTTGGTCGATTTCCTTTCCATTTTTCAAATTGATTCTCAAAATTTACTTTCCTTAAAAAAATAAAAAAATTGCTTCCTTTTTTTTTCCTTTTATTTCCTTAAAAAATTGCTGATTTTCTATTTTTTGAATTTTAATAAAATTAAGATATAAATAAGAAAGGAATCAAAAATTGAATTTAAAGAAAATGGTTCGTTCATTTTCTTGGATTATTAACTCAGATGAAATCTATTATCACATTTAAAACACCTAAAAACTCAATCCCCTTACAACCTTAAATCCAGAAATGAAAATCACAAACTAGGCCTGAAAGCAAATACCCGATTAATGATGCTCAAGTAATTAAATTTTGAAAAATCGAAAGGACAAAAATTATAAAAAGATCCTGAACAAGATGAAGTGTCTACAATAACTTTTAATTATCTATTCATACTAAAAAAAATTATATAATCATTCTCAAAAAAATTATATAAATTTCATCACTTATATCATTTACGTGTTGTCACCTTATTGTATCAAGAATGGTCAAGTTTTGAAAGTAATGGTTCAGAAAATAATGAATGCTCAAAACACAAAGTCTTGAAAGTGGGTCTACTTGCAAAGTAATATCCAACGACTTCTTCAATACGCGTTCTTTCAAAACGCGTCTCGTAATTTAAAATAACGAATACTCGATTAAACTCTAATATACAATGATTAGTAATTTCAAAGTTCTTTTTTGAAAATTTAACACTTTGCATTAAATGATTTGAGAAGCAAATGAAAGTAATGGATGAAAAAAAAAGGACAAATTACTTTCAACGCGTTTCTAAACTTAGTTTCCTCCACTTGAAACTTCGTTATTGTCTCATTCTCCTTCATTTTTCCACCATAACATTAATTTCAGTGCGTCTATATAAATTTAATTTCTAGCACTTCGCACTACTTGTGCTACTTAATTCTGCTCTTCCAAATTAAATTAAGCATGGCAAAACCAAAAACAGGACTTCCATTGTTTGGTCTCATGGTCCTTGCTTTGTTGCTGCTCCGTAATGCTTGCCCAGCCCTGGGTAATAAGGACTGCGGCTCTTCTCTGTGCGGAAACGTTACCATCAAATATCCTCTTCGATTAAAAAGCCAGCCTTTGGATTGTGGTTATCATTCGCTTGAATTGGATTGCGACAACAACAACCGCACCACTTTGGTCGAGAACCAGAGTAAATTCTACGTCCAAGAGATCTTCTATGAAGACTCTACCATGCTAGTTGTCGATGCGAATCTAGGCAAGGATGATTGCTCCCTTCTTAGCAACTCCGTATATCAAAGAGGGGCTTTTCGATACGAGGCAATAAGTGCAACAAAGAATCTTTATGTTTATGCACCATTGGATCCGTCATATAGCACATTGTTTCTTGTAAATTGCACAAGAGCAGTGAATTCTTCTCTCTATATCAATGCCTCTCGTTGCTCCAATACCTCTTTCCATCCACCAAATTCCTACTTTTATTTTTTAGATCAAGAAACCAAACCTCCCGATTTCAGTGAATTTTGCACAGTCGTAGCGCTTGTTCCAATTATGATTAAGAATATCACAGGCCTGTCTACTTCGAATATTTACGGAAAGCTATTAACGGGCTTTGGGTTCAAATGGAAATTCTATTCCCACGACAAACTTTCATTTCATATTATGTAAGGATTTTCGAGCATTTCAATTCTAGAATCTTTTGTTAAGTTAATTTGTTTGGATAGTTAGATTGCGATTTTTTTTATAAGACACAGAAGAAAGTAAAAAATCAAATATTAGATCTAAGAGTAATAATTATTAAGTTAAGTTTGATTGTTGAATGTGATTTATTTGATTGGAGGTCAATTTAAATTATTTTCATTTGAAATTTCAAATTAATTGTATTTGTACTTTTCTTTTCTTTTCAAGTTCAGTCTTTCTAAAAATATAAGAAAAATATTTATTTAAAATATTTATTTTATTTACATTTTTATTGACAACCTTTTATATTTTTCTTATTTTTAATTCTTCATTCAAATACAAACAATAAAAAAAAAAACAACTTTCATTCCTTTCGCTTTTTTTTCTTCCCTTCTTTTCTCTTCTTACCAACATATACTTTTTAACTGTTTTTTTTTTTATCACCATTTATTTTAATTTTGTGTGATTTGTTTTTGGAGAAAAGAGATTGAAACTCTACTCTTTAGGCGGAGAAATTATATATATATATATATATATATATATATATATATATATATATATATATGTCAACCATTAAAACAAGTCCTACAGTGTGTTTTAATTTCATAACTCCTTGAATCAGTTTTTTAAAAGAATTTTAATAATTTAATATTAGACATACTAAAATAAAAAAAAATTAATTTTCGTGAAAATAGAGAAAATAAAATGAGATGGAGATAATGCAGAATTTGTCTCTGCACTAACGTTTTTACTCGAATGTCTTGAACATTCCAGAATGGCCAAGGTTCGGGATGCCTTGATAGACTACTTGAACAGCTTTGTATATTTTATCATCCATCGCCCCCTCATATCCGCTTTCAATGGTTTTCCGCCCGAAACAAATAGTATGTGTTTTGGACTTCATTATTGTTGTTGTTATTAAATTTATTATTTGCCCCTTTTTTCATTATTATGCTGACAAAATTTATATTTTGTTTTTTCTCTTTGGTATTTTTGCACAGGAACGTATATTATGTGTATTGGAATAACAGGTATGTTTTAGCTCCATATTTGCATATATGATTAAATTCAGAGATATAAAAGATTTTCAAACGTCTAAAACGTTGAAGGATCTCTTATATAGTTATATTTATTTCTATCTAAATAAAAAACTTATAAATCTCTTTAAAGATTTTGGATGTGAAAGACTTAAAGGGTATCGAATAATTTTTTTTTCTAATATTGATACAGATAGAAGAGAAAATATAAAGCTTGAATAATATTGATTAAATAATTTACTTATTTGAAGTGAATTGCAAAAAAAAATTATAATAATATAATTTTCTAGTGAAGCATATGTGGTCAGTGTAACCTAATTATTGAAAGTACGATAATGCGTTGTTATTCAGTTATCATGCATACAAAATATATATATATATATATATATATATATATATATATATATATATATATATATTATATTCAGTTATCATGCATACACTGATACTAATATATTTTAATGTATTTTTCTCAAAAAGGAGGAGTAATCCTATCAAGAATGTTGCTTGGAATATCTATCTTGATTTCACTTGTCATATACAAATTGCGAAGGAGACATTTATCCGTTGATGATACAATTGAGGAATTTCTTCGAAATCAAAATAATTTAATGCCTATTAGATACTCTTACTCTGAAGTGAAAAGAATGACAAAAGGTTTCAAAGATAAATTAGGTGAAGGTGGTTTTGGTTCAGTATTTAAGGGGAAGCTTCGAAGCAACCAGCTTGTGGCAGTAAAAGTATTGGGCAAGTCAAAAGCTGGTGGACAGGATTTCATAAGTGAAGTCGCTACAATTGGGAGGATTCATCATGTTAATGTATCAAAACTTATTGGATTTTGTGTTGAGGGATCAAAACAAGCTCTTGTATATGATTTCATGCCAAATGGATCTCTTGACAAAATCATATTTTCAGGAGAAGGAAAGATTACATTAAGTTGGCAAAAAATTTATGATATTGTGGCTAGCTCGAGGGATTGAATATTTACACCAAGGATGTGATATGCAAATTCTACATTTTGATATCAAGCCACATAATATTCTCCTGGATGAGAACTTTAATCCAAAAGTTTCCGATTTTGGTCTCGCTAAATTGTACTCAGTAGACGATAGCATTGTCTCTCTCACTGCAGCAAGAGGAACAATAGGATATATTGCTCCTGAATTGGTTTACAAAAATATTGGAGGCATCTCATACAAGGCTGATGTTTATAGTTTTGGAATGTTACTAATGGAAATGATAGGGAGGAGGAAGAATCTAAATGCATTTGCTGACCACACTAGTCAAATATATTTTCCATCGTGGGTTTATGACCGATTGGATCAAGGAGAAGACATAGAGCTGGGAGAAGTAACTGATGTTGAAAAAATAATGGTGAGGAAGATGATGGTAGTAGCTTTTTGGTGCATACAAATGATGCCTACCGATCGTCCATCAATGAGTGAAGTCTTGAAGATGCTTGAAACTGATGTTGAGCTCGATGAAATGCCTCCCAAGCCTTTTCATCAACTTCCTCTTGAAACTTCAAGTCAGGTGCTTGGTTTTGAGGATTGAAATGATGAGTCAACTACATTGTTGTAGGATGTAACTATAAGTAGCTTAAAAGTAGTGTAAGCTTGGAAACGTTTCATTTCATTATCTCACTCTTGTGGCTTTACATTTGTTGCCTCCTATATATACTAATATCTTGTCACCTGTGCGCACATATATCTTTGAAAAATAATCTTGACGATAATATTAAATATAAATATTTAATTTTTAACTTAAATTACTTAATTATTATTGTAACATGCCTTTTGTTATATAAGATAAGTACAGTTAATTGGAAAGGCATAATGAAAGAGTAAAATGAAGAGAATATATGAAACTGTTCACACCTATGTGGTGCATTTGAAACTGTTATAATTGGTAGCATAATCACAAAAGCATAAAGAAATGAATTTTAAACTATCTTTCACTAACATCAAATTTCCCAATATACTTATGTCGAACACATTGGAAGCTTCAATATTTTCACTATCTTTCGCTAACTTCAATTTTCCCAATATACTTATGTTGAACACATATTGGAAGCTTCAATATTACACGCATACGATAATATAACGCTTTACCTATAAGAAAAAGCCAATGAAGAATTGAAAAACCAATCTTATAAGCATATCGAGATCCAACAGTACTTAAATCTGACTCTTAGCAACATAAAAATCATATCAAATTTCTAGTTAGGATTTTATGTAATTTTCTTCGATTAATTTTGCATGATAAGTTGCATGGTTAAGCTAAAATTGTGCCCTAGTCATAAAATTTAATAGACTATTATCAGATTTAAGTAGACAATATTATGAAAATAAATATACAAGTTTAGTGTCTTAACCAAGAGAAAAAATTCAACTTGAAAGACAACATACTGCATACTTCTAGAGCGTTAGGCATATCCATAAAGAGTAAAGTGGCAAAGGACGAAATACACCTTCAAACTTCTAGGTTTGTAGGTATGTCCATTGCCTTATCTTTGACAGTAAGCAATAAATGCAACTGCTTAATCTGCCATATAAAGATTCAAACTTTTTTGGGTATATTTTCGTGAGTTCAAGCCTGAATTGCTACATTTGTTGAATGTGCATAAATTATATACAATCTTATGGTATAAATGTGGAACATGAGTGCACATCTGTGTGTAAGTCCGTATGTGACGCCCCAGAAATGTGAAAACTTGGGCAATTTTTAACTTAATTTCTTATTCAAGTTGTATTCCTGTTCAGTGCCGATTACTTAACATATCATTTTAACGAAAATTTACTGGTATAAAAACTTATTTATGAACTTACCTCCCTGTAGTATTTAAAATATAGTTTATAATCCCACAACAGTTGCTTTTATTCACTTTTCAAAATTAATAGTGATTTTCGTAACATTAAATTTCATTCCATTCCCTTATTACCTCAAAAAGACATTTTATTACATAAATTGTAAGTTGACAACTTTACATACATACAGATCTAGATTACATACCAAAATATCTTTTACATAAAAGTGTTTATGCTATACAGGATGTCTGGTAGTAATATCTGGAGTATACCATAACGTGTATCGAAGGTAGCTTGGGAAGAGTGTCGTATCCACCAGTCTACATCAATTAAACGGCAGATGCAGAAAGATCACTGAAAATAATCTGTAAGAGTAGAGAAAAGGGTGAGTTTTTGAAAAGCCTAGTAAGAAATGCATTTAAAACAATCTTGGTATCAAAACATACGAAAAACGGGGTGCTTTTAAAATGTATTTCATACTTTAAATCACTTTCGGATACTTTTATACAAAGTTTCGACAGAACAAACATATATCAAAACATGCTTAGCTTCGGAAAGCAAGATTAAACACATTCGAATAGCATATATCATACATCACAAAACTTATCATATTACTTTTAAAAATCATACTAAATAATTATGGAGACCAGGCAAAATCCATATAGCTAGCATAGGTCATGATCATACGAACTCAACCTTTGAAAAAGGGAAGCAAACGAACAAACAAAGTACTGATGGTCATGGTAAGGGGATTGTAGACTGGATCAGGATCGTATAACACCCTGCGCCACCAATGACCAAAACGAACAATGCACGAAGTGGCGAAAATCAAGTACTGATTGGGCATAAAATGCATGATGTGGTCAAACATGCACCACAAAGGACCAGACATGCACAATGTGGCGTAAGGCATGCGCCACGAATGATCAAGCTCCACACGGGCCATGCATGACAAATATCATAGACTATAGGATGCATTTTATCTCAAATCGAAGCTTACAAATCCTTTTTGGGGCTTATTAACCCACATATTAATAAAATCGAGCTTATGTTAAATTTTCATACTTCTGAAGCATATTCATAAAATACATTTTCACTTCAAAACTTGTTTTTTCAAAACATTTTACAGACGCAAAGAAAGTACACTTGGAGGTTTTGGGTAATTTGGTTTTCATCTCGGTTTCGTTTTATACGTAATAGTATTTTTCGAAAATTGAACACATTTCATAATCTTGATAATACTCCAAGCATTTTTATATTTTAAAAGCAAGGTAACGAGATACCATTACAGTTTTAAATTACATCTCTTACCTATCGAATCTCAGGGCAGCACAAAATCATCGGATATAGGGCTTGCCTTGATTTACGTGTCAGCACCTCGCGTTGCCCAAGATAATTTCAAAACCATCAAAAAATTATTTAAATTCATCTTAATATACTTGAATATACACCAACTTATACAAACTTCATTAAACTTGGCCATTTTTGCCAACTTTGCTATTTACTCGATTTTATCGATAAACGTGCTTGTTTAAGGTATTTCGATAATTTCTTTTCTTTTAACTTCAAACTTATCAACTTATGGCTTAAACACTTATTCAAGTCTCTAGTCAACACATTACAACTTATCAAATTGCCAATTTCCACACTTTTACAGTTTTTCACTAAATCGAGCTATAAATCGAAATTTTCGGTATTAAACTAACATTCTATAACACACAACTCAATCAAATTTCTTCTTCTCCATATCAAACAAGGGCTGCCCGAATCTCAAGCATGCTCTAGAAATTATTCCTTCAATTTCTACTTTAGTAAAAATCTTCTAAAGCCATTAGACAACAACATATATCACAATCATCATTTTGCATCAACTTTCTCTCCTTGTTGACCAGCTTTGGCCACTCTTTATTTCTACAAAATTCTTTTTTCAGCTGTAGATATACATGTATACAACTTAGAATCATCTTAAACAAGCTTAAAAACTAGCCAAGAAATAAAAAACTTAAGGTTTCTTTTACCTTTGAAACAAGGCAGATTCTGCCCCTGTTCTTTTCTCTAGCTTTTCACCCACCAAATCAACTTATTTGTGGTTGAATTTTTTATTGTGTTAGAGGAATTAAGAAGGAAGATTTCATTCTTCTTGGTCAAATTCCAAAAAGGGCTGGAAGGTGGCGAAAAAAAATCCACACTCTGAAACCATCTAAAACCCCTGTGGCAACTTGCAAGGGTTGATTCTCTTTTGTTTTAGGTTGGTTCTGGATGATCCTTAGCTTTACAGAAAGGGCTTTAAGTATACTTCAACGTGGAAAAAAAAATCAGGTTCAAAGGACTTCTGAAACCCTTTCAAATTGGGCTTTCTTGTTGGGCCTGGGCAGCTAGCAGCCCTATTTTTAGAAAAATCCGAAAAATTATTACCAGCCCATTTTCTTCCAAATTTTCACTTCTAATGTGTTCTACTAAGTCCCAAGTATGTTCCATAAAAATTTTGAGCCTACTTGTTTAAGAAAAAGTTCCCGTTGGGGCCCATTTTACCCGATTTAGTTATTACCGATAAAAATTCTTTAAGGTTTTCGGTTTGCTTCAAAAATTAATTAAACCACCGAAACCTCGAGGTTTCCTCTAAAATTTAATTTTCCAAGTTAAATATACCTTATATTAATTTCCTATGGCCTCGGAATAATTTTTACAGATTTATGGAATTTATTCCGTAAGTGTTTCAATTACTAGGCCCAATTTCTCGACTTAGTGTTTAGTCGAGTTTTCAGTAGCTTTTTCACTTCTGATGATGTAGTTTTACCTTCTAATCACCAAAGCATACTTATAAATTTAATCTCTTGAGAAATACTTTAATTCAAAATCTTATCTCGGGTTGTGTGCCTCAAGCTTTATGCCACAATCACTAACTATTGTAATCCCCGTTGGTAGGGCCGATGTTGACTATTAAAGCCCATCAGCAGGATCGATCAAATTGTTAACAATTATGGCCCGTTAGTAGGGCTAAATGGTTTTGGCTAACTATTATTGCCTATCAGCTAAGGTAAACTATACAACAATGAAAGCTATTTGTATGTGTGTTTTAAAATCAATTCAAATTACAATATGGATAGAAGCAGAGTTAACTTAAATCCAAAACAATAAGTATATGTAAAATAGCATAAATCCACAATCTTTCAAAACATGCCTAAAGTGAGATTTAAAAGCCTTTCATTATGCAATAAAATCAATGCACGCTTTGAAAATTTCAAGATATACCATGCTATGCATAAGATATAATAAAGCACAAAGCATGGTTCAATAAATCACATGAGTTGGATAGAAAACATGAGAAATGACCGATATGCTTCTCACCCACCCTTATCACTTATACACTTTACTTCTTCGATCAATCATTTGTACATATCGCACTTTAGTCTTAAACATTAGTCGTCTTAGGTTTTAGGACCCACTTTACTCTGTAGGATACTATCTTAAATCCATGGATTTCACTATCTTTTATGATGCCCCCTTACATCATAATTGGTGATTTACCAATCTAATTCTTTTAATCACAATCAATATATGTTGGTCTTACTATCTTTGATATAGGAAGTTACCCATCTTTGATATAAACCTCAATAATTCTTCCCAAATTTAATTCTCCCACTTAATTATATCTCATATTAATTTCCTATAGTCTCAGAATAATTTTCTTGAATTTACAAAATTTATTTTGAATTTATTTCAGTTTCTTGGCAATTTTCTTGGTTTAATGGTAACCTGAGTTTTCACTAATTTTCTCACTTCCAAAGCTTGAGTTCTACTTTCTAACCATCAAATCATACTTATATACATATAACTCTCAAGAATTACTTAAATTTAGAATCTCACCTCGGGTTTCACGCCCCAGGCTTCGTGCCATTAGTCTGGCCCTTCAGTTGCTTTAAGCTCTGTACCAACACCAAAACGAGTTTCTTAATTTCTTTCTAGTTTCCGAATAAATAATAATAATGATATTTCGGGTTTCACATTGTCTTTTACAATTTCACTTATTTTTTTATCTCTTTACATGTATTCTGAGTCAGAACACAATAATCCCTTAGAATTCTACTACTTTTTTACGTAAAACTCTAAGGACCAATTCTCATTGAGCATGATTTACAAACATTTATATCAATTTAGTGTTATATATCATTTCTACCAATCACATCGATTCACATATATCGAATTGGAGCATTAAAACCAAGCATAACCAAACTTATCCCTTTTGAACCCAATTTGGCCAATAGCAAAGACAAGATTATCAGGTGTTTTGCTCCAATCTGAAAGCCTAGATATGCTTCACATAAGTTCTTATTTAACATAGGTAACAACCAAGAATTGAAACCAACAAATCTGACAGAAATTACAACTTACCCATTTTTGCTTCCCTATAGCTTTTCTCGCTCATTTCTTCGAATTTGACCTCCAATTTCCAATATATTATAGAAGAGGTACAATAAAGCAAGTTCACAGAAGGCACCAGAAGCAAAAGATGGCTAGAAATGGTGAAAATCGGCTGAAAAACAGAAGAGACGACCCTCCGTGACTTAACCAAAACCACTACTAATTTTTTGCTTTTTACTTACCTTTCTCCTTATCAATAGTTGGGCTGTGATTCGATGTCAGCGTCCTCGCTTACCATATTATTCATTATCAGACATACATGTCAATATACTATCTACTGACTGTAATTTCTTTTATAACATAAGTGAGCTCTTATAAAATCTAATACAAATACATCCCCCATAATTTACATCGTTTACATCATTGTGTTGTTTATATGTTTAGATACAGAATCGTACAAAATATGTATACCTATCGATTGATAAGAAAAGGCAGCGGACAACAGGAACACTATCCCTCAACATACTCTCTCTACTGCAGATGCTCTGTAAAGAGTTGTAAAAAAAGGGGTGAGCTCACAGCTTAGTAAGGAAATTAGGCAAGCAAGTAGACATCTACACTATCTACTCAAAATAATGTTACGCCTTAAAAATATCATTTCCTTAACTCACTTTACAAGCATGTCTTTAAAATATATCTATATATATATATATACTTGTACGGATTAAATCTCATGTACAAAATTATGCTTAGTTCTCAAATGTAGGCATTTCGTGCAAAACAATATATCTATATAAATTCACAATGCCTTTAGATGAATCATGCCATTTATATTCAAATCACAGTAAATATGGCATTTAAATCATTCACAACACAACAATCGAATTTCGACCCATCCCTCAGGTCTATCCGTATAAAATCAATTAATCAAGTGATATATCATGTGAGACTCTGTGGTTAAATGCAATAATATCCTGGACTATGACTATATCCTATAATGGTGATCCCAGGCAACACAGTACCTAGTGTGCTGGGCATCACTGCTACTCACAAACTCAAACTCTAGTGTGAGTAAACCTCCAGCAACTAGGTCATGCATAGTTCATGTTTCAAATCAAGTACGAGCAATCGCTCCAGTACCATACTATGCATAAAACTCATCAAATCAAGTACGAGCAATCGCTCGAGTACTATGTCATGTATAAATCATGAAGAATCGAGTACGAGCAACGCTCTAGGACTCATTCATGCATCTCATGTAAAATTGGAGTACGAGCAAATCGCTCAAGCTCTCTATCATGCATAAATCATATAAAACTGAGTACGAGTAATGCTCCAGCACTTTATCATACATGTCATGAAAATCTAGTGCGAATCATACATCAACACTAATATATGTGGAAAATATATAAAATCAAGTGCGAGATGTGCTCTAGCACGATTTATTCTCACATAATAAGATAGATGACTCTTTAAAAAAAGATGATTTTCAAAACATCAAAATCAGCACTATAAAGTGTGCTTAATTCACATCAACCTTAAAAACATTAGCCCATCTATTTACTCTTCTGCTAAATAGCAGTAAAACACTCAAAATTGTGGTTTCCATGCTTTTTACAACTTTTTCTGAAAAGTTGACTAAGGGCAAAATCATAATTTGTCACTATTGGGTCGTTATAATTATTATTCACTTTCTCTGACCCTTAGAATTATTAAGTGAATGTAAAAGCAAACAAAAATACAAGCAGATTGTCACGACCCAAACTACCCAAAAATCAGAGTTAATTTTTCGCGTTTTGTTTATTTACTTAAATTCTTACCTGTCCTCGAATCGTGACCTCACTCCACTAATAATTGGGCTGTGCGTCAATGTCAGTCCCACCATTCAATTACCATCTAACTTATTTCTTCTCCAATAATTTATAATTGTTTATATTAATTATGCATCCCCTAAAGTTACTTACAAACATGTTACTGTGCTATGCTTATGTAGATACAATATGTACAAGTGTATATACCTTATGTTGATGGGCAGCAGCGGATATTCAGAATGCATTACTGAGTCACCTCAACTTCAACTAGAGATTATCTGTGGGAGAAAATGAAAGGGGTGAGCACATCAAGCTCAGTAAGGCAATCCTACGAACAAGTAGGTAACCATACTACCTACATGAACGTGGTGCCATGCATAAACTACCCTTTCTCCACACATTTTAAAACAGATGATATGAGTTATGATGTTATGTAAATAAAGTTTGCACGGAAAATTCAACATGCAATTATTTCAAATTATTCCTTTCTCAATTAAAATTTTCATAATAAAGTCAGGACTCGACCCCTCCTTCGGGTGATCCTGACTCACATAAAACCATGAAAATTGGTTTACATCACCCATGGGTTTAAAAAGCATGAAAATAACCATCATGCACATTTAATTAAAAATTCAGTTTAAATCATCGTCAAGATCATCAACATGCGAGACTAGGCAACGTCTGTATATCGGCAAATAACCAGGACTATGGCCATGTGTGTCCTCGTGAGTCCCTCTAGCTACACGGATCATAGTGTGCGAGGTCTCACCCTGATCGGGAACCGCCCAGGAGGTGGGTCAATCCAACCCGTCAGTCTTATCCGATCCCACGTATCCGAAGATGCCGTATCCGAAGATACCCCGTATCACAAAGATACCGTATCCGAAGATACCACGTATCCGAAGATACCACACGGTACATCGTACTCCATGCTACTTGCACGGTACATCGTACTCCATAGACCCATACCGCTCTAGGTACTCCAGCCCAAATGGCCTGCTTCCCACAGAGAGGTTTTGTTTCTTATATCATATCTCAATACTCATGCCATGTCTCAAAACGCACGTGCGAGCCTATTTAATCGGTGACACACAGTCTACCCGATGCTCCAAGCACGGCTCATCGCATGTTCTCATAAAAATCAGTGCGAGCGATGCTCAGCACTCTCATCAAATCAAGTAAAACTGTTAGAGCCCGCTTTACATCCCCATAAGGCCGCCAACCTCATCCCTCACTCTCACCCCACTTAAGAGGTCTTTTGAGCCTGTTGGGCCTTTTGGCTAACTCCAAGGGCAGACAGCGCTACTCTCAATAAATCCAGTAAAACTAGTGCGAGCTAGGCTCTAGCACTATATATATGAATCACATGAAAATCATATAAAATCTGGTGCGAGTTAAACTCCAGCACCCTGTCTCGAAAAAGCATGTGAAATCTGGTGCGAGTTATACTCTAGCACCTATGCATGTAAAACTCTAGTGCGAGCTCTCGCTCCAGCACTAATGCATGCATCACCCAAATCAAAATATCGTGCGAGCTAAGCTCTAGCACGTCATATGTCAATAAAACACGTAGGCGGCTCTGTTTTCTCAAAACAGTTTTTTTTCAAAACAATTTCATTTTTGAAAGTATGCAATGCTGTGCATTTTCTTTCAAGGTTAGCCAGCCTACTCATGCATGCATTAAAATGTCTCCCAGAATGAGCAAAAACCTCTTGTTCTTCCTCCTCCCAATTTTTCCTAAATTTGTAAATTTTACCCTTAACAAGGGTATTTTGGTAATTTGCCCATTCGGGCACTAAAAGTATTATTTGACTTCTAGACCCTTCAGATAATTTTTAAAGACTGCATATGAACTTGAAATTTCATAAAGTTTACCTCTAGCAGTCCGTAGAATTTCCTTACCTTATTTTCCTGTCGAGTCTGACCTTTCCATTGATGTCACATCGCGCAGTCCGATCTACTCCCCCACCAAATGCCCGAAACTGCGTATCAATATTCCTTAGGTCAGATAACATACAATTTAATTGTATTTCTTATTTTCTGGGCTTAATTTAAATCGTTGGGCCCATTTACCCCTATTGGGCCCGATTGCACCTTAATAGGCCTTAATCGGCCTTAAACCCGTTTTCCACTCAATTTTCACTTTATCGAGGCCTATTGGCTCATTGGGCCCACTAATAATTTATTGGACCTCGTTCTAGCTCTCGAATAGCTAAATTCATTATTTACGACAATTTATCTAAATATCCATAATTTAATTTAATTAATGCGAAAATTAAATCCGAAACACGCATAACGATGTGAATTGTAGTAAATAAGGGTCACTTACCCGAGATTCCATGATAGTACGAAATTCGAGGCTATCTCGAGCTCTCGTTGGATGCTAATCGTCGAGCTACACAATTAAATATATTTTCGGGTAAACTTTCAGTCGATTAATAATTAAATAAAATATTCCAAAATTTAAATCGGTCAATTCGACAGCTTACCGACTTACCCGAAGCTCGATTGCATCACTGAAATTTTCTTCAATTTTTTTCTCTTTTTCTTTTTCCCTTTTTCTTCCATTTTTCCTCCTCTTTTTGGCTGAACCGGTTCAGTCCGGTTCGGACCGGTTCAGACCGTCGGTTCACTCCGATTCGCTCCGGTTCGGCCGGTTCACCGCCTTGCCGGTCGGTTCTCCGTTGGCTTCCACCGCCAGCAGCTCCGCAAGGTCGTCCGCAGCACGAATCTACCCTCGGTTTCGGTCGAGGTCGCCGGAACGCTGCCGGTTCGGCCTCTTCTCCCCGGCGTCGGAAACCCATTTCTTCCTCTTCGTCGTCGCAGATGATTCCCGCCGTTTCGTTGGCATCCAATGGCCTCAACAGAACCGTCTCGACCTAGGGATCATTTTGTGGGGTCGGATCGGAGCCAAGACGCCGCCGTTCGTCGGAACCGACTCGATTTTCCTTCTCGGCTTTTGTCCGTCGTTTCGTCGGATTCGGGCTTCTCCGACGCGCGTCACCGGTGGCAGAAGCATCGTCGGCCTCTCCTCTTCCTCTTCGGCTCCTCGTCGGGGTCATTGGTCGCCGGACGGCTCGTCGGCCATCCTCGGTTCGCTCAGCTTCGTTTCCGTTCTCTCTCCCCGATGTTTTTTCTCTTTTTTTTTTGTTTTCAGATTCTTTTTTTGTTTTATTATTATTATTATTATTATAATTTGTTTAATTATTTCACTATTCATTAAAATACTCCATAAAAATCCAAAATATCTACACTTATATTATTTTTATTCTAATTTAATTTATTTAATTTAAGTTTAATTTATTAAATATATTTTTCTCCAAATTTTCGATATTATTCCTTCGCACTTTTCGAGATATTATTCCGATAATTTTTTGATATTTTTAAAATTTTCGAATCTTGATCAATTGACCCAAAATTGTATAATTTCCTCATTATCGATCAAGATATCTTACATCCTTATTTTTAATTAAAATTTTCTTATCGCCTTAATACCGAGTTTTGGTATTTTTACCATTTTACCCCTGCTCTTGTTTTCGGGATCAATTTAACCCGACTTCCTTTCACGAACACTCTTTCATTTCGTATTTTAAATAAATTCGGGTCTTACAACTCTCCCCCACTTAAGGAATTTGATCCTCCAAATTAGAACCAATTCATATGAGTCCATAGACTACTCCGGGTACATTAATCGTATCATACTTCTTTAATTCTCATGTGACCTTTTTCCGGAGTTTAACACTACCAAAGGACTTTAATTAAGGAGATCGTTTTAAACCTCAATACTTTCTCTTTCCTGTTTAATGCCCGAATCAACTTATCAATATACTTATATTTTCATTAAACTGAACTTTTGGAGTTCATATTTGATCACCTATGCTGGATCTGGATAGTATTGTCAAAGCATCAAAAGCTGAGACACATTGCGGGTGCCTGTTAATTCAGGTGATAACACCAACCTACAGGTCTTATATCCCACTTGTCCAATCTCTCAAAATATTCAATCCAGCGAAACTCAATTTACCTTCTTCCAAAAGTTCGCTATGTCCTTATTCTCTTAGTATAAGAAACGTTTCAACCAGAGTAATTCACCCTCGGTGAATTCCAATACTTTTCTATCTGCTCTGAGGTGTTTTTAATCTCTCATCCTTAACTAAACATCCCCAGAGACTTATTATCCAAAGTCGAAAATAATTTTATCTGTCACCCACTTTTTCTTATCCAATTTGGGGAACAACCCCTACAGCCATACATTGCCTCATATCTTGTTATCCCGATACTCAAGTGGCAACTGTCACTATTGACGAATTCGATTTGTAATAACTGATCATCCCAAGAGCATAAAAATCAAGGGCACACGCTTTCATCGGATCCTTCAGAACCTGTACAGTCCTCTCTGACTGACCATCTGTCTGAGGATGAAAAGCTGTGCTAATACTCAGTCGGGTTCCCATAGCTTCCTACAAATATCCTCAGAGGTGGAAAATGAAGCGGGAATCCCTATATAATACAATGCTCACTGTAACGCTACTTAATGTTCCACAATCTTCCTTATACCTGAATCCTCATACATACTCTGAGTATCTAGGGATTTCATAACCAGAAAGTGGGTAGACTTAGTCAATTTAGTGACTATCATCTAGATAGCCTCGTGATTCACCTAGGTTCTCTGTAACCCATCACGACATTCATGGAGACTTGCTCTCATTTTTTTGTGCCGTGTCGATATAGGTAGAGGCTGAATAACCCTGTAGACTTTTAATACTCTACCTTATTCTGTTGACATACTAGGCACTTCTTCCACAATCTCTATCATATCTCTTTTCACATCTGACCACCAATACCCTTTTCGAGATTTCGATATATTCTTTACTTCCGTATGCACTGTATATCCCAAAGAGTGAGCTTCTAACAATATTACTATCTCATCAACTGTGGTCCTGGGGAGCACTCATACTGTCTTGAAATCCTCAGTAACTCATCATCACTCACTGTGAACTCTATCATTGTCTCCTTCTGAATCTGACCCACACTATCGACAACATGCCGATCATCACGCTAAGCCTGTCAAATCCGGGCACTCTCATCCGGTTCTAGTCTCAGGCTAGCTGTCATACAATCACTGTCATCATCAGAAGGGATCACATTAATACTGAGGCTCTTAACTGCTCTAGCAGCTTACGCTCCCTGACCATCATATGGAATACCATCCCAAGGCTCTTTCTACTCGAGGCATCAGCCATCACATTAGCCTTTCCTGGGTGACATAATTTTCACAAATCAAAACCTCTCAGAAGCTCTAACCCACTATGTATTCTCATATTCGATTCTTTCTGTGAAAACAGATACTTGGGATTTTATGATCACTGCATATCCAAAATTCCTCATCGTGTACCTAGTAGTACCATATCTTCGGTACAAATACTGTTGCCAACTTTAAATCATGAGTTAGATAGTTTATTTCATGATTAAGGAGTTGTCTGACTCCATAATTGACTATCTTCCCATATATATCAATACACAGCTCCTTCATAATTTTGAGGTATCCATACTCACTGAGAACCTCTTGAGCTGTTGGGTATGGTGAAAATAATCACGGTGATCAGTTCATACTTCACTACACCGAAATTCATATCACATCTATCATCTTATTTATCCTCTCTCATTCAAGACCACGTTTTCTTAGTTCAACGTGTCACAAGGTATGCCATTTTTGAGAATTCACAACAATCCAATTGTAAGAGCAATTTCTAATTATTGCTTACAATTTGCCCTGGACTTTAACTACACCCAATATATCATCGATAATGATGATTACAAATCGGTCTAATCCTTGACTTATTTACGCATAAGTGTATAAGATCCTTCAAAATTGCTTACGCTTTCAGGTACTAACCTGCGTCATTTCATTTTCTTATATTAACGGCTCTTATTAAATTTTACTATGTTAACCTTTATGATTTGTTGAAATTTAATATTCTTATCGTCTTAGTAAAGGTATCCTAATGCTAAAGGTATTTATTACGACGATCGATTTCACGTTATAGGTTATATATATATATATATATACTTTTAGACGCTGTCAAGTCTTCAGGCGGGGAGGTATTTTGAAATACCTTTATTAACCTTCAGACTTAACCACAATTACTTTACATACCAGTCCAAGTGGTCACAATTTATATTCGCTACTAATTGCTTAATCCCAATGACTTCATATCGTAAAGATGTTCTTACCTAGCATATGCCTCTTACTCCAATACATCTTGTATTTAGGATCTATCTTATCTTAAAGATTATCTCCTTTCGTATATCCCTTATGACAAAACTCTTTCATTATTCATTCCGTGAGTACAATCCTTTACTCCTTTAATTTCAACTGTTGCACCCCTTTTTATCACTTGTCAACACTTACAGTATACTTTTCAGTGATGTTTTCACCCCTGTTTTCAACTTAAAATCTCTATATCCATATTTCGTTAATTAATCCTCCTCTATTGGGGTACTCATTTATCAGTATTGTGCCCAATGATGTAGGCATTCATGCCTTTTACTCACTTATATGCGAATGAAGACGGTATGAATAAATGTGTGGCACCAGGATCAATGAACATATGTACTTCATTATTCATAACAAGTGTGGTATCTTCCACCACATCCATGAAACATCAATAGTGTCCTGGTCTAAGACATCCTCTCGTCTTCGTCCAACAGCCTACTTTCCTTTTTCTTTTCGGCTATTGCCTCCCTTTTCGTTGCAGTTATACCAACGAAGTTTTTCTCTCTGTCTCTTTACTTTTCTGTGGGGCGATCTCACCCAACTCTGTGCAATCAAAATCAATGGTCCGTCTTACCACACTTAACGGCCATTTTCATCAATACAGTGTAGGTATGACCCTCCTTCCGTGGTATCCACCACACATCCCATACTGCTTACAGTGATCACACTGCAACTCTGCTTCGTAGCAGGTCGGGGTCCTCCAATCACAATACCCCTCAAAATTTCCAAAATTGGATGCACTGGGGCCTTACCAATTATCTTACTCTATGACTCGTCAAATTAAATCTTTTACCAATTACCATTTTTCCCATTTTAACATCTTTGTCATTTCTCGATTCTCTTTTCTGTCTCTATTTCAGCCCTCACTACCTTTCCCAATCTCAGAGGCGTGCAATTCATGTTCTTATTTACCCAACTGTAAATTTACGCACTGCCTCGGTATAAGTAATATCTCACGGGTCAATCGGACTCTAATAGAAAAGTTGAGCCATTTCATGAACTTTTAAACATCTCGACTGTCACTTGTTCATAGTGTCGAGGTAATATCTGTCCAAGAATATAACTGAGTTTCCATACTCGTCAATAAATCAATTTCTCTGGGTCAGAGTAAGGACTTTTATCTATCATTTCTTTTAAACAATGTCCAGGATATCCTGTCACCGAAATACATCCATAAACATTTCTCATCTTAGCTCTGGATGTTTAACACTTAAGATGGGTCGAGTGGGTTTCAATCAATGCTCCGCTGCGCCCTCGAATCTCATTCATAATCTGAGCAATTAGCTCCTCAAAATAATCTCCACACTCCGCTCCGATCTCGTGAAGGGTGTCTCAATACTATCCGATCACTCTGTCGGACTCCGTGAGGCAAGCTCAACATTAGCCTCTATTCCAATCTCATACTGATTCTCATAGTCAAACTCAGCACGACTTAGCAGACTTAGGTCTACCTCTACGACCTCTGCCTCGTGCACTATCTCATATAACGCGACTCATATTAGGCATTCCTGCATTCTCAACCATTTCTTAGTCAAAACCCATCTCGATATACACTATTGTATCTAACCAAGCACAGTAACACGGGGATGTAATTTCCTAATTACTGACACTGACACACATCAGACCAATTGCTCCTCTAATACCACCTTTATATGTCACGACCCAAACTACCTAAAAATCAGAGTTAATTTTTCGCGTTTTGTTTATTTACTTAAATTCTTACCTGTCCTCGAATCGTGACCACACTCCACTAATAATTGGGCTGTGCGTCAATGCCAGTCCCACCATTCAATTACCATCTAACTTATTTCTTCTCCAATCATTTATAATTGTTTATATTAATTATACATCCCCTAAAGTTACTTACAAACATGTTACTGTGCTATGCTTATGTAGATACAATATGTACAAGTGTATATACCTTATGTTGATGGGCAGCAGCGGATATCCAGAATGCAGTACTGAGTCGCCTCAACTTCAACTGGAGATTATCTGTGGGAGAAAATGAAAGGAGTGAGCACATCAAGCTCAGTAAGGCAATCCTACGAACAAGTAGGTAAGCATACTACCTACATGAACGTGGTGCCATGCATAAACCACCTTTTCTCCACACATTTTAAAACAGATGATATGAGTTATGATGTTATGTAAATCAAGTTTGCACGAAAAATTCAACATGCAATTATTTCAAATCATTCCTTTCTCAATTAAAATTTTCACAATAAAGTCAGGACTCGACCCCTCCTTCGGGTGATCCTAACTCACACAAAACCATGAAAATCGGTTTACATCACCCATGGGTTTAAAAAGCATGGAAATAACCATCATGCACATTTAATTAAAAACCCAGTTTAAATCATCGTCAAGATCATCAACATGCGAGACTAGGCAACGTCTGTATATCGGTAAATAACCAGGATTATGGCCATGTGTGTCCTCGTGAGTCCCTCTAGCTACACGGATCCTAGTGTGTGAGGTCTCACCCTGATCGAGAACCGCCCGGGAGGTGGGTCAATCCAACCCATCAGTCTTATCCGATTCCACGCATCCGAAGATGCCGTATCCGAAGATACCCCGTACCCGAAGATACCACACGGTACATCGTACTCCATGCTACTTGCACGATACATCGTACTCCATGGACCCATACCGCTCTAGGTACTCCAGCCCAAATGGCCTGCTTCCCACAGAGAAGTTTTGTTTCTTATATCATATCTCAATACTCATGCCATGTCTCAAAACGCACGTGCGAACCTATTTAATCGGTGACACACAGTCTACCCGATGCTCCAAGCACGGCTCATCGCATGTTCTCATAAAAATCAGTGCGAGCGATGCTCAGCACTCTCATCAAATCAAGTAAACTGTTAGAGCCCGCTTTACATCCCCACAAGGCCGCCAACCTCATCCCTCACTCTCACCCCACTTAAGAGGTCTTTTGAGCCTGTTGGGCCTTTTGGCTAACTCCAATGGCAGACAGCGCTACTCTCAATAAATCCAGTAAAACTAGTGCGAGCTAGGCTCTAGCACTATATATATGAATCACATGAAAATCATATAAAATCTGGTGCGAGTTAAACTCCAGCACCCTGTCTCGAAAAAGCATGTGAAATCTGGTGCGAGTTATACTCTAGCATCTATGCATGTAAAACTCTAGTGCGAGCTCTCGCTCCAGCACTAATGCATGCATCACCCAAATCAAAACATCGTGCGAGCTAAGCTCTAGCACGTCATATGTCAATAAAACACGTAGGCGGCTCTGTTTTCTCAAAACAGTTTTTTTTCAAAACAATTTCATCGTTGAAAGTATGCACTACTGTGCATTTTCTTCCAAGGTTAGCCAGCCTACTCATGCATGCATTAAAATGTCTCCCGGAATGAGCAAAAACCTCTTGTTCTTCCTCCTCCCAATTTTTCCTAAATTTGTAAATTTTACCCTTAACAAGGGTATTTTGGTAATTTGCCCATTCGAGCACTAAAAGTATTATTTGACCTCTAGACCCTTCAGATAATTTTTAAAGACTGCATATGAACTTGAAATTTTGTAAAGTTTACTTCTAGCAGTCCGTAGAATTCCCTTACCTTATTTTCCTGTCGAGTCTGACCTTTCCATTGATGTCACGTCGCGCAGTCCGATCTACTCCCCCACCAAATACCCGGAACTGCGTATCAATATTCCTCAGGTCAGATAACATACAATTTAATTGTATTTCTTATTTTCTGGGCTTAATTTAAATCGTTGGGACCATTTACCCCTATTGGGCCCGATTGCACCTTAATGGGCCTTAATCGGCCTTAAGACCGTTTTCCACTCAATTTTCACTTTATCGAGGCCTATTGGGCTCATTGGGCCCACTAATAATTTATTGGACCTCGTTCTAGCTCTCGAATAGCTAAATTCATTATTTACGATAATTTATCTAAATTTTCATAATTTAATTTAATTAATGCGAAAATTAAATCCGAAACACGCATAACGATGTAAATTGTCGTAAATAAGGGTCACTTACCCGAGATTCCATGATAGTACAAAATTCGAGGCTATCTCGAGCTCTCGTTGGATGCTAATCGTCGAGCTACACAATTAAATATATTTTCGGGTAAACTTTTAGTCGATTAATAATTAAATAAAATATTTCAAAATTTAAATCGGTCAATTCGACCGCTTACCGACTTACCCGAAGCTCGATTGCATCACTGGAATTTTTTCCAATTTTTTTCTCTTTTTCTTTTTCCCTTTTTCTTCCTTTTTTCCTCCTCTTTTTGGCTGAACCGGTTCAGTCCGGTTCGGACCGGTTCAGACTGCCAGTTCACTCCGGTTCGCTTCGGTTCGGTCGGTTCACCGCCTTGCCGGCCGGTTCTCCGTCGGCTTCCATCGCCAGCAGCTCCGCAAGGTCGTCCGCAGCACGAATCTACCCTCGGTTTCGGTCGAGGTCGCCGGAACGCCGCCGGTTCGGCCTCTTCTCCCCGGCGTCGGAAACCCATTTCTTCCTCTTCGTCATCGCTGGTGATTCCCGCCGTTTCGTCGGCATCCAATGGCCTCAACAGAACCGTCTCGACCTGGGGATCGTTTTGCGGGGTCGGATCGGAGCCAAGACGCCGCCGTTCGTCGGAACCGACTCGATTTTCCTTCTCGGCTTTTGTCGGTCGTTTCGCCGGATTTGGGCTTCTCCGACGCGCTTCACCGGTGGCTGAAGGATCGCCGGCCTCTCCTCTTCCTCTTCGGCTCCTCGTCGGGGTCGTTGGTCGCCGGACGGCTCGTCGGCCATCCTCGGTTCGCTCGGCTTCGTTTCCGTTCTCTCTCCCCGATGTTTTTTCTCTCTTTTTTTTTTTAGATTCTTCTTTTTTTTTGTTTTATTATTATTATTATTATTATTATTGTAATTTGTTTAATTATTTCACTATTTATTAAAATACTCCATAAAAATCTAAAATATCTACACTTATATTATTTTTATTCTAATTTAATTTATTTAATTTAAGTTTAATTTATTAAATATATTTTTCTCCAAATTTTCGATATTATTCTTTCGCGCTTTTCGAGATATTATTCCGATAATTTTTTGATATCTTAAAATTTTTGAATCTTGATCAATTGACCCAAAATTGTATAATTTCCTCATTATCGATCAAGATATCTTACATCCTTATTTTTAATTAAAATTTTCTTATCGCCTTAATACCGGGTTTTGGTATTTTTACCATTTTACCCCTGCTCTTGTTTTCGGGATCAATTTAACCCGACTTCCTTTCACGAACACTCTTTCATTTCGTATTTTAAATAAATTCGGGTCTTACACAGATATATCTTACTACTCATAAAAGTCTCTTATCTCGGATCACGTCAAGTGACCTCACTTCTCGGTGCTGCTCAATCTCGCAGTCCGATCAGCTCTCAATGTAAACTCTAGAGCTGTAAATAACCATTCACTAGGTTAGTTATACTTTTCATACTGTATTTCACATTTAATACAGTCTATTTCACTTAATGGGCTTTAATAAACCTTAATGGGCCTAACTTTGTCTTAAGCCCATTTCCATTTTTCCATTCGTTTTCATTGGACCTATTGGGCTTGTGTGGCCTACCAACTCTTATTGGGCTTATCCGAGACCCATTACATAACATTGGGCCAAAATCAATTGGGCTTGGCCCATTGGACCTCTCGGCCACATGCCTTGGCTAAGAGCTCCCATGTCGTCGGTCACACCATGCCATACCATCCATGGTCATTTATTTAGCCAATTCACTTGGGCATTTTCACAAACACTTGGTTGGCAAAGTTCTTAAGCTTCACTTAGTTCATTTAGGCATTTTATCAAACACCTTGATTGCCAACTTAATTCATTCATCAATTGATCAAATTGATTAATTCTAACTATACCATAATCATAACACATGTATATTAACTCATTTATACCTCAAAATCATATGAGCATTCATCAATTTATCACTTCTCACTCTCAACCAATCCATGTTCATAGTGATTCCATGTGTTTCAATGCTTAAAACATATACCAATCTACTTAAAATCATTCATACATTAACATATATGAATTTGAAATCTTGAAATTATACCTAGTATTTGCGTTCACACTTGACCGAAACTTTGAAGCCTCTCGGTTTGCACACTATGGCTCCTTGATAGCCAATTCCAACATATGTTAATCTCCTCTCAATTTGGAACAACTTTCATGAAGAATGCAAGTTCCAATTATGCCTTTTTCCTAGTGATTTCTAGAGAGATAAATCTTGGATATGTGTGTTTTAATGGTTTCCTTCTTCTAGCCGAGAATGATGGTTGAAGAAGATGACATTTTGGCTGAATTTATAAGTCCATTACTTAGTCATTAAGCCTTACTTTTCAGCAACCACAATTCAATTTGAATTGATTTAGGAAATGGTTACCAAATTGACTATGATTACTTTTTACTAATGAGCTTGATTTTTATCAATTTGGGCCTTACATTTGGGCTTCTCAGTTTGGGCCTTCCTAATGGGCTTTCGGGCTAAAATTTTTACTATACATCGGGCCTTTAATTGTCTAAATATTTGGCCTCCCAATCAGTCCAACAATTTGGTCTAATGGAACTAAGAAATTCGACCTACACTTGTTATACCTTAATGAGCTTTAAAATCTTCACTTCGGCCCATTACATTTTTATCCATTAAATTTAATCCGAAATTCATCTAAATAAATTTTTCTTACTTCCGGGGATGATTATCTTGTATTCTGACCAAAATTATTTTTTCCAAATTTTCCTCCATACTTGGGTTAATTTTTAACCATAGTTAGTCAACAATGGTAAAAGTCCATTTTTTCTAACTACAGTTGAATTTTCTTAACCATTGATCAAATTTGACTTTTCTCACAAAACCCAAAAGTGTCATATATTATGGTTTACACTCTCGTCTTTACGTTTTGGCCGTTTCGATAGGTGAAATATACCTTAAATACCTTAAACCACCAAAATGGTCACTTTTGCCCCCTTTTGGCTTTTACTCTTATTCTCTGTGTTCGGGACTAAATCAAACTGACTTTCCTTCATGAGATCCCTATATTTTCATTTCATAAGTTCTCCTCTTTAGTTAGAATGATTCAAATCTATTTAGTTTTGCCTGTGGCTCTTATAGCTCGTATTAGGCTTTTATGTAGCTTATAAGTGTTAAATCATTTCACATATACTTTAAATCAAGTAAATACTCTTCTCATGATTCAACTATAATAATAAAGTGTTTATACACATATGAATCATAAGGAACAAGCTACATAAAATACGAGTCTAACACATCGATTCACATATATCGAATTGGAGCATTAAAACCAAGCATAACCAAGCTTATCCCATTTGAACCCAATTTGGTCAATAGCGAAGACAAGATTATCAGGTGTTGTGCTCCAATTTGAAAGTATAGATATGCTTCACATAAGTTTTTATTTAACATATGTAACAACCAAGAATTGAAACCAACTCAATCTTTACAAATCTAACAGAAATCACAACTTACCCATTTTTGCTTCCCTATAGCTTTTCTCACTCATTTCTTCGAATTTGACCTCTAATTTCCAATATATTATAGAAGAGGTAGAATAAAGCAAGTTCACAGAAGGCACCGGAAGCAAAAGATGGCTAGAAAAGGTGAAAATTGGCTGGAAAACATAAGAGAAACGAAAAGGGGTAGTTTCTCTCTTTCTAGCGATTTCTAGAATTTTCATGACCCTTTATATAGAAAATGCATTGAAGGGATCGATCCCTTAGCTTAAGGGATCGACCTCTCTGCTATATTTTGGCACAAAAATGCATTATGTTTAGAAGGGATAGATCCTTTGGCTTAGGGGATCAATCCTTGAATCTATTTAAGCCAAATTTGACTTTTTGTCAAGTAGGGATCGATGGCAATTCATAAGGGATCAATCTTTAGGCTTCTTAAGGCCAAAATTAACTCTATCTCTTCCCGAAATCAAGATCGAATCAAGGGAAATTGATCTTTATGGGTACCTATACCCTTATTTACCTGATAGTTTCTCTTTAAGCCACATGCGGGACTTATCACACATCCAAAACTTATATTAATTCACACTTAGCACATGTGGATACATGTCTTATACATTTCCAATGTATAAAAATTTGGGTTCTCAAAACTGTACAAATTTAAACAAAGTTTTATTAAATCGACCCTTCCAACCAACCATAAGCAACGATCCCTTCTCAATTTATGCTTCTAGTGCAGAAAGCCTCCTAAACTGATATCACAAATTGAACTATGGGATTTTGAATCAATAGTTTCCAATAACTTATAAAATCGATATAGACTACAACGTGTATCCCAAGAACACTACATTTAAAAAATATATACTAAATTGGTATAATTTTATTAAAAAGATGATAGTCTCTAAACAATTTGTTAATCGATTATATAAAAAAATATGACACTTTAATTGATATCATATTTTGTTCAACTTTGAATTCAATTCTTTCTTTTCTTTATTATACCGTACGCGGTCAGCAAGTGCAAATCATTAAAAACTAACTTTGCATCATCAGAAAGATCTATAAATGCTATTGCAACCTATAAAAATTTAATTATAAATAAAAGCAAATATAAACATTTTATTAGATTTGATTTACAATATGCATATATGAACCGAATTTGATAATGTTTTCAACCTCATTGAAGTTTGTCAATGCGAGAACTATAAATTTTATGTACCTTAGTTATGAGATTTGCAATGTGAGAATTATAATTTGGCGAATGTAATTATGATATGTTGATGTACACGCAAGTTTTAAATTTAATGAAGTATAAGGAGATGAAGTTTTTAAGCCTTAAATGTGTGTAGATTGAAATATGGCCTATGAGGTAGATTAAGATAAGTTTTACATTGAGTTTCCAGTAAATGGATGCAGCAGTAGTGGAAATTGTGAATGCCAGATCGATCTTCAAGGGAAGAGATATCGATCTCATGGCTCTAGAATGCAGGAAATGTGCAAAGACAAGCAGACAGATCGATCTCCCATTGCTTCTGCCTAGCCAGATCGATCTTGTCACAAGGGCAGATCGATCTTCTTAAGTCTCGACCTGGAAGAAATCGATCTCTACCCTCTAGCAGATCAATCTCCACTTAGTTTTATGAAGAGCAGATCGATCCCTATCCAATGCTAGATCGATCTCCACTTAGAAGAACAGATCGATCTCCACCCTCGACCAGATCGATCTTGTAGTTGTTAATGAAGCAGTTAGAGTAGTTGAATCAAGTAGAGATCGATCTCCTTCAATGTCAGATCGATCTCATACCCTCTGCCTATATAAAGATCACGAGATTTTGCTTGGAAATTGAGTCTCCCTCACTCATAAACCTCAACCCTCACCATTTTCACCCAAAACAAGCTTTTTCTCTCTAAGATTCAACCTATTCTAGACAAAATTAGACAAAGGGGTAAGAGACAAAGTTGTTCCTCTTGGCAAAGAGAACAACATACTAGAAGATTGAGTTGAGCAAAGGAAGAGACAAACACTCTACAAATTTGTTCAAGAGGAGACAAGCTAGGTGAGTTCACAAGACCCTTGTTTTAAGCATTATCATTGGTATATTGGTGAATAAATGCACATATACATATATTTGATTAGAAATGTCTAAGTTATGAGGGAAACAACCAATGATGATAGTTGAAAAATGAGATGTGGATATCTTGTGATGGTTATGAGCTAGCTAAGAGGATGATAAAGATGTAAGAGAAGTTTTGAGACAATGCACAAGTTTAAGAGTGGTAACTTGGAATATAGTATAGGTATAGGTACAAATGAGGTGAAAAGAGAAATGAAAATGATGTATATTGATGATTTAATGATGTTGGACAGCTCAAGAATTTGACACAAGAAACGAGGCTAGTCCGAGAACCCGAGGATATTATACCACTCAAGGTGCAAAAGGTAAGGGAAATAAAACAATTGTGTTTCTGAGTTTTCAAATGATTGAAAATGTTTTGATAGCATGGAAAATGTTTGATGAAAAGCATGTTTATGAGAAATGAGTTGATTTGATGTTTTAATGAATATGTGAGTATTTTACCGATTTGAGCTCGGTTTTGATGAGTTTGTGTAAATGAGAACACAATATTTTATAACAAAAATGAGTTTTGCTATAGCCACTATGAGCTCTACATGAAGGCAAAACGATATATATATATATATATATATATAACAATGGCATATTTTACTGAGACTATGACTTGTCATAAGATGCACATCGATACTCCGCTTTGATAGCGTTGAGTGGCCTTACTCTGGTAGCATGTAAGATCGGACCTTGCTCTAGTAGCATGTAAGACCGGTACCTCCGTTCTGGTAACGTGAGATGACCTCGCTCTGGTAGCGATGGGTGGCCTTACTTTGATAGCATGTAAGACCGCGCTGTGCTTTGATAGCATGTAAGACCGAGGTTGTACGACTCTGATCAAGTTTACAGCGAGTCATGGCCATGTGTATAAATGTCGACGTATTCCCTCTCTTGGGGATGTCCGCCTAGAGGACGATTCTATTTGATGTGATGTGCCTATGACGTTGAATTTTATCTGAGTTTTTATAAATGCCTAGTCTTGATTTCTTTAATGATGACGTGGTTTTTCAACTGTAATTTATATCACACATTGAGATTTGATGTAAGTGATTTGTGATTTTTATCACATGAGTTATGTTGATGTCATTGTTTTTACAGTTATTTCTAAAACGACTTGCATGCTCAAATATTTCTATCATGTTGTGTTTGTGATTAAGACTTTATAAATTTCCCTTATCCTCCTTACTGAGCGTTTTGAGAGCTCACCCTTTTTCCTCCCCCCTCCAGATTACTTGAAGTAAGCGAGATAGAGCCTGCCGCATACATGTAATAGGTTGGTGGACAAGATCTCCCCAGGCTATCGCTTGTACACGCATAAGGTATAATTCAGTTTATTTTGTACCTAGACTTTGATGTAATACAGACATTTGTATTGAATATTAATGGGATGTAATTAAGACAACATAAGGAAATCAGATTGAGAGTTGTGGGATGATCTTTTGAATATCATGTATTAATTTTATGAGATAGCAAATTGTGTGATCTTGAGGATAATGTTTTGTTATAAACGATAGCGATTCAAGGATTTGTACAAGAAAGCACCCAGAGTTGGTAGTTTTAAATTAAGAAAAGTTTAAATTGGTTCTATTTTTCGTGCTTTCGGGCTGTCACATATTTTCTTGGTTTCAAAGCAAAGGGTTTTTAGTACTGTCAGTGTCAATCAATTAGAAATAGACTACATGCCAAGTGTCTGTATTGTCTGATAATGAATTAAATTTAGCGGGTAGAATCATGATCGATGTTTAATGAATACGCGCAAACACATAAGAGATTGGATATCAAGGGGAAAAGAGGACGTTCTGGGAGGCAGGCACAGCCACCTCCGCCACCTGAACCACAATTGGAGAGTCCTAACTCTCGAATGAATCGCCTAGAGCACGATGTGCATCAGGGATTCAAGCAGATGGCAGAGCTATTCGCGCAGTATTTTAGGGATAATGCCTCGGGTACTACACCTATTTCGACTCCTCCACCACCTTAGGGACCACCTGCACCACCATTACAGACTGACCCGGTGTCTCCAGCCACACAGCTTTCGAAACAGGCCCAGCCTGATGATAGAGATAAGGGCCGAATGAGGGACTTTCTGAAGATGAACCCACCGACTTTTAGAGGGGTGAAAGATCCTGTAGAGGCTGAGGAGTGGCTGACAGAGTTGCGAGTCATTTTTGACTTTTTGGGATGCACCAATGCCGAGAGGGTTAGTATGGGTGCTTACATGATAAAGGGACAAGCCCGAGATTGGTAGAGCACTAGTCAGGGTATATTGGCGACTAGCCATGAGGTGATTAACTGTGAGGTGTTTCAATCAGCATTTAGAACCCAGTATGTGCCAAGAGCTGCCCAGAGGAGGAAGCAAGTTGAATTCTTGAATTTGGCTCAAGGCAGTATGATGGTTGATGAGTACGACAGCCGATTCACCACCCTACTGAAGTATAATTCGGAGACCCTTAAGGATGACAAGCTAGGTGAGTTCACAAGATCCTTGTTTTAAGCATTATCATTGGTATATTGGTGAATAAATGCACATATACATATATCTTATTAGAAATGTCTAAGTTATGAGGGAAACAACCAATGATGATAGTTGAAAAATGAGATGTGGTATCTTGTGATGGTTATGAGCTAGCTAAGAGGATGATAAAGATGTAAGAGAAGTTTTGAGACAATGCATAAGTTTAAGAGTGGTAACTTGGAATATAATATAGGTATAGGTACAAATGAGGTGAAAAGAGAAATGAAAATGATGTATATTGATGATTTAATGATGTTGGACAGCTCAAGAATTTGACACAAGAAATGAGGCTAGTCCGAGAACCCGAGGATATTATACCACTCAAGATGCAAGAGGTAAGGGAAATAAAACAATTGTGTTTGTGAGTTTTCAAATGATTGAAAACGTTTTGATAGCATGGAAAATGTTTGATGAAAGAGCATGTTTATGAGAAATGAGCTGAATGTTTTGATGAATGTGTGTGTGTTTTGCCGATTTGAGCTCGGTTTTGATGAGTTTGTGTAAATGAGAACACAATATTTTATAACAGAAATGAGTTTTGTTATAACCACTATGAGCTCTACGTGAAGGCAAAACGATTTATATATATATATATGTATATATATATATATATATATATATATATATATATATATAACAATGGCATATTTTACTAAGACTATGGCTTGTCATGAGATGCACATCGATACTCCGCTCTGATAGGGTTGAGTGGTCTTACTCTGGTAGCATGTAAGACCAGATTTGCTCTAGTAACATGTAAGATCGATACCTCCGTTCTGGTAACGTGAGATGACCCTGCTTTGGTAGCGATGGGTGGCCTTGCTTTGATAACATGTAAGACCGGGCTGTGCTTTGATAGTATGTAAGACCGAGGTTGTACGACTCTGATCAAGTCTACAGCGAATCATGACCATGTGTATAAATGTCAACGTATTCCCTCTCTTGGGGATGTCCGCCTAGGGGACAATTCTATTTGATGTGATGTGTCTATGACGTTGAATTTAATCTGAGTTTTTATAAATGCCTAGTCTCAATTTCTTTGATGATGAAGTGGTTTTTCAACTGTGATTTATATCACGCATTGAGATTTGATGTAAGTGATTTGTGATTTTTATCACATGAGTTATGTTGATGCCATTGTTTCTACAGTTATTTCTATAACGACTTGCATGTTCAAATATTTTCATCATGTTGTGTTTGTGATGATGACTTTATAAATATCTCTTATCCTCCTTACTGAGATTTTTGAGAGCTCACCATTTTTCCTCCCCCCTCCAGATTACTTGGAGCAAGCGAGATAGAGCCTGCCGCGTACGTGTAATAGGCTGGTGGACAAGATCTCCCTAGGCTATCGCTTGTACACGCATAAGATATAATTCAGTTCATTTTGTACCCAGACTTTGATGTAATATAGACATTTGTGTTGAATATTAATGGGATGTAATTAGGACAACAGAAGGAAATCAGATTGAGAGTTGTGGGATGATCTTTTGAATGTCATGTATTGATTTTATGAGATAGCAAATTGTGTGATCTTGGGGATAATGTTTTGTTATAAACGATAACGATTCAAGGACATTGTACAGGAATGCACCTAGAGTTGGTAGTTCTAAATTAAGAAAAGTTTAAATTTGCCTTATTTTTCGCGCTTTCGGGCTGTCACAGTCATATTCTTTACATTTTTCTTCTCGACTCATATTGATTGATTATAGACAAAGTTCAATAATTGTTATTCTCTAAAAAAAATTAAAATAGCAGTAGTTAAGAGAATTTTCCTAAAGCAGTTGAATGCTTGATGAAGGCATCCAACAACCTTGGTTTAAAATAAATACAGAACATTACAAAATTCAAGGTATTCGATTTTCTAAATAAGGGCAGTTGACTACCTAAAAATAGTAGTCGACTGCATTAATTTACAATCATATCAAATTATATAAAAGTAAGGGCAGTCGGCTTCTCGATAAAGGAATTCGATTGCATTAATTTTAGGACCCGATTCAGTTCCATACGATACTTGCTTGTAATTATTGAATTATTTGTACCTTAAGATGCTACATGTATTCCATAGGTCTCTTATGCATTTAATATTCCTATCACAACTTTTATCTTGTCAATTGCCAATACTTCTATCACTTAGGTTTGTTACATGTAATATCAACGTGATATAGGTATAATGAACCTACACTATCGAATACTAACGTGTATCCTTTCAATATTTTTATAACCTTGTTCGATAACAATTCAACACTTAAATCAATATGATAATAATGTGATGATAACAATAATCTTATACATTATTCACTTACAATTTAACACTTGAATTAATATGATTTGATGCTAACTTTGCATCATGTAACCATCCACTTATCCTACAGAATGCTATTTTGCATCTTTAATCACTTATCCAATTGTTATTCTTATCCATAACTAACCACCCATTCCTAGTTCAAATAACATAGACGATTTACAAAATTTCTGCAACAAAACCGGGTAGCATTTGCTTATTACCCAGCCTACAAGGTAGAAACAGTTTATAATCTTAAGGGTTGTTGATTTATTCACAATTACTTATCGTTCTTATACGTTATTCAATTGTGATCTTATCACATAGGATAATGATCCACAATCAAATCATAATTACTCAAGCGATACTTAGTTATCGCTTTCATGCTTAAATTCATTATTTATGAATTTAATTACTGGCTTATGCGATTTGGTTATCGAATATGCTAAATCTACAATAGCAAGCAGAATTCACTTATCTATATAAAATAATCTATATTAAGTGAGGGTAACTTACCTGTACGCTGTGTTGGCATGCTTTTGAAGGCTATTCCAAAAGTCGCTACATGTCACACTTGGTTTTCACAGCCCACAATTTCATGCCAATCATTAAAAATTCACTTCACTTAATCTTATAGTACACTTATTGTATACTTATAACAGAAATGCTTTAAGCCCACATTAGTAATAAAGTGACAATGGTTACAATTTACCACTTTTTGATCATTTCGATCGCATTAGACACACTTACATGTGTGTGTCACACTTGTTCAATAATAATTTATACTAAGGGAGAAATTACCATTTTACACCTCATTTGGCTTAAGGCTTATCTTTTCATACACGTGCTATGACCAATTTTCTTTCACAATTTTACATATTTCCTATATCTTTACATGTATTCTAAGTCAAAACACAATAATCCTTTAGAATTCTACTACTTTCTTTGTAAAACTCTAAGGACCAATTTTCATTGAGCATGATATACAAACATTTATCTCAACTTAACACTATATATCATTTCTACCAATCACATAGATTCACATAGATGGAACTAGAGCATTAAAACCAAGCAAAACCAAGCTTATCTTGTTTGGACCCAATTTGGCCAATAGCGAAGATAAGATTAAAAGGTGTTTTGCTCCAATCTAAAAGCATAGATATGCTTCACATAAGTTCTTATTTAACATAGGTAACAACCAAGAATTGAAACCAACTCAATCTTCACAAATCTGAGAGAAATCACAACTTACCCATTTTTGCTTCCCAAAAGCTTTTCTCGCTCATTTCTCTGAATTCGACCTCTAATTTCCAATAAATTGTAGAAGAGGTGGAATATAGCAAGTTCATAGATGAACCTGAAGCAAAAGATGGCTAGAAATGGTGAAAATCGGCTAAAAAATAGAAGAGAAACGAAAAGGGGGCGGTTTCTCTCTTTCTCGCTATTTTCATAATTTTTGCTACCTTTTTATATAGAAAATGCGCTAAGGGGATTAATTCCTTAGCATAAGGGATCAATATCTCCGCTCTATTTTGGCCCGAAAATGTATTCTGTTTGGAGGAGATAGATCTTTTGGCTTAGGGGATCGATCCTTAAGTCAGTCTAAGCTAAAATTTACATCCTGTCAAGCAGGGTTCGAGGACATTTCATAGGGGATCGATCTTTAGGCTTTCTAAGGTTAAAATTGACTCTATTTCTTCACAGAATCAAGATCGAATCAAGGGGAATCAGTCTCTATGGGACCTTTACCTCTTTTTACCAGATAGCTCCTCTTTAAGCCATCTTTGGGACTAATCACACATCTAAAACTTATATTAATTCACATTTAGCACATGTAGATACATGTCTTACACATTTCCAATGTATAAAAAATTGGGTTTTCACAACTATGCAAATTCAAACGAAGTTTTCTTAAATCGACCCATCTAGCTAACCATAAGTAAAGATCCCTTATCAATTTATGCTCCGAAGGTGCAACAAGCCTCCTAAATTGATATCACGAATTGAACTATGGGATTTTGAATCAATAGTTTCCAATAACTTATAAGACGATATGGACTACAACGTGTATTCTAAGAACACTGAATTTAAAGAATATATACTAAATTAGTATAATTTTATTAGAAAGATGGCTATCTCTAAACCACTTGTTAATCGATTATATTAAAAACAATATAACACTTTAATTGATATCATATCTTCTCAGTCTTGGATTCAATTTTTTCTTTTCTTTACTATATCGTACGCGATTAGCAAGTGCCAAATAATTAAAAACTAACTTTATGTCATTAGGAAGAGCTATAAATGCTTTTGCAACCTATAAAAATTTAATTATAAATAAAAGCAAATATAAACATTTTATAAGATTTGATTTACAATATGCATTTGAACTGAATTTGATAATGTTTTTAACCTTATTCAAGTTTGTTATCTTCTTTACATTTTTCTTCTCGTCGCATATTGATTGATTGTTCACATAAAATTAAATAACTATTATTCTCTAAAACATTTAAAATAGCAGTAATTAAGAGAATTTTCCTAAAGCAGTCGAATGCCTGATGAAGGCATCTAATAGCCTTAGTTTAAAATCGATATAGAACATTACAAAATTCAGGGTATTTGATTATCCCAAAAAAAGGGGAATTAACTACCTAAAAATAGTAGTCGACTGCGTCAATTTACAATCATATCAAATTATATAAAACTAGGGGCAGTCGGCTTCCTGATAATGGAATTCGACTGCCTTAGTTAAAAGCTGTAACAAAATGTTACAATAATATAAGCAGTGGGCTAATATTTTAAGTCAGTTGATTGCTAATATTATTTTACCAAAGTCGAATAAATCTTAAACCTGGCTGTCGACTTCCCTCGACTTCCCTATATTGAGCAGTCGACTGCCTAATTAAAATTACAAAATAAAAATTTGATAAGTAGAGAATGAAGAAATTAATAACAAATAAATCAGGTAGTTGACTGCCTGTAACAATTGTAGACAAGTAAACATCTTACTGGCTAAAAATATAGCGATTCTTTGATCACTTTGGAGGATGTTGTTTGTAAATTATTGGTTCTTCACATTTTTCATTGCAAGATCCTTCGTTCAAGATATTTTCTTCAACTTTCTTACTTGTTATTAAACAAAATAAGAACTCTTCAATAGAGAAGATAAATTATTGGATTAAGGTTTGATTTAAAATTTAGGGATAATCGAAAGAGTTACAAACTATATTGAAGGTGTAACAAAAAATAAACTTGATAAAAATGATTTGAGATTTAGGGTTTATGATTTAGGATTTATGGTTTATAAATAAGAAAAATGCTTATATAAAAGGAAGAATAAAAAGATTCTATAAACAAGAAAAATAATATAAAGTAAAGCTATTGAAATTATGAAAAGGTTAAATCAATAATATTCTAATATATGTTAATTAATATTTAATAGTAATGATAATTTTATAAACTGATTTAACAAGTTATCAGTTTTATTTTTTTTAACTTTAAAATTAAATCAATGATTTAGATTAAATATGATTAATCTAAAGATTATGATCTTATAATAAAGTCATTTTTTTAAACTTACTATAGAAGCCCCGTTATCTTTCTTTTCACTTGAAAGTGTGATATATGGGCGATTTTTTATACTATAAAAGGAAAAGCAAAGTAGCAAACTACCCTAGAAAATATTGAATGAGTAATAAAATGATTGAACATTTTCTCAAAATAAACTGACGCCGTTCATTTTTGTTTCCTTTCATTTTTTTCTTTATTTTCTTATTCATGTCATTTACATTTAGTTATTATTGTACCACTGAAAATTGCAACGAAATTATTAGTAAAATTTTATTTCTTTATTACAAATTCAGGGTTAGATTGCCTAACCCCTATAGCTCATTGGTGTTTTTTATATCACTTGTTTTCAATTTATTTCTTTTATTTTTACCTTTTTTTATTAAAAATGAAAAAGTAAATAAACAAAATGTAAATAAACTACAATAAGTTTCAAATAAAAAACCTTTGTTTATTTTCATGTATTACATTTATTATGTTTACATTTGTTGTTATACTGAACAACAATGATTGAATGATGCTGACGTAATCTCTCTTGTCGTCTACTCCACGTGTACTGAAAATTTTGCAAAAACAGTAAAAGTCAGAGAGGCGCAGGGATCTGTCCCTGCGCGCGCACTCCGATGCTTAAGTCAGAAAAAGTATTTAAGCAGAGTTTCTGTTAACAAAGTAGAGCTTAGAGTTTTTTTATCATACCTAGGGGTATTTATAGATGTTCTTTGTGTGGTTTTCAATTATCTCAGGGCTTATGAATATTTGACCCTGAGACTATACTGTTTTGGGCCGTTCGGATCTGAGGCCCAGGTGCACGACTGGGCAGGCGACAAAGTTTTAAGAAACTCTGTCGCAGGACTCAAAAGTCTGCCGCTATGCGGAGAAGTACTTTTAGGGGACAGAGGTCTGAAGTCCTCTGGCGCTAGTCTTAAGGGCGCAGAGGTCTATCACAGGCATACTCTGTCGCATGACCTCTGCCGCTAGACCCAGGAGCGTAGAGGTCTGTTGCAGGACACACTCTGTCGCTAAACCTTTTGCCGCTAGACTCAGGGGCGCAGAGGTTTGTCGCATGGACACACTCTATCGCTAGACCTCTGCTGCTAGACTCAGGGCAACTAGAGGTCTATCGCAGGGGTACACTCTGTCGCACAACCTCTGCCGCTAGACTCAGAGGAGAGGATGTCTGTCGCAGGGGTAGTGTATGCCTCGTGGGCTTATGATCTGACACGTGGCTGTCCTCTGTTAGCCAATGTTTGCCTATGTGGACTTGATGTGTATGACCTCTATCAATTGCTCCCCACTCTTTCGTAAGAAAATTCCTTATAAAGTAGTATAATAATCGGTTTGTCTTTATAGGATAGTTTATTGGAGACGCGACACTCATTTGAATCACTTTGCACGCGGGACGTTTACTGTACCTGCGTAACACCTGAGCCGCGGTATATATATATAAGGGTCAGAGAGTGTCGAATAGCTAAGAAACTCTCTCGCAGTATCCTGTCATAACTCTCTCGCATACACTATCGCATCGTTCATGCAAACTCTGTCGCAGCATTCTGGTGCATGATACTGCTACTTTGTTACTAAACTCTATCTCGAGTCTGCGTTCAACCTTGTCGTTTTGTCGTGACATTAGGTAAAGACTCTGTCGCATCTTCTGCGTACTCTGTCGCCGATCAGTTTTGTTGCAGTCTTTTTTAATTCTAGAATGGTTAGTCATGGTGCGGGGAAGCATATAGAGCTAGGAGTTAGATCGACTCTAACAGATGCTGACCTTCAGGATCTTAGGTGTAGGTTTTCATTGCTCGAAGGGTACACTTATAGACTTCCAAGCCCTCAAGAGAGTAGTGTTCATAGTGTGTCCAACGAGGTAGTTATTTTCAGAACATCCTTAGAGTTAGGATTCTGTTTTCCCATTTCTGATTTTGGAGCTTCTTTCCTTAAAAAGTATAGGATTGCTCCTGGACAGTTACATCCTCATGCTTGGATGCAGTTAATTGGTTTTACCGTATATTGCCAATTAAGGGGTGTTTCTCCTTCTTTTCCCTTATTTTATTCCTTTTTTAGGTTCCAGGGTAGCCCCGGTTTAGTTCCTTATTCCCTTCAATGGATGTATAAGCTTGGGTTTAAGAATAGGTTATTTGAAAAACCCGCGAATAAACTCCATGGATTCGAGTCGAAGTGGCTCATTGTGGAAACACCTGAGGGCCTTGACTTCCCCACTCATTGGGGAACCCGACGCGAAGTCCCTAAAGGTCCCTGGATCGCTGTTCTTAGGAGAAAATTACCTTCAGATATCAATAAACTATTAGTTGACAACCTTATTAATCTCGATATTCTTTTATCAAATGAAAATTTAGTGTCCGCCAGTTGGGGTATGGGTTCTGTTCCTGTTGCCAGCCCCTCTGTTCCTCCTTCAAATCTTCCATCATTTATTCCTTCCGAGTTGAACCCTGAACATTTAAGGTCGCAAGGGGATGTAGGGAGCATAAATAGAGAGTCCAGCTCTGAGAGTGATCCCTTAGCCGATGTGAGCGATTAGGAAGGGTTTGGTTCAACTTTTATGGTCCTCCCAGATGATGACATGTTAAATATAGAGTCCCTTCAAGAGCATCTTGATTCTCCTGATGGTAACCTTTCATGCTTTTCAATTCATCATAGTTAGTTTAGACTGTGTTTCTGATAATTTCTTTGGTTTTTCCTTTTTTGTAGAGATGAGCCACATTAGGCGTTCTTTGATATGTCGTAGGGGGAGAAAGGTTCGTCTAGCGATCCTACTAGAAAGAGACCTCACTTGAAAGATGTTGTTCCCAGTCAGGCACTAGTTCCACCTCCATTACCCTGAGCTCAGACTCCGCCTCCTTCTAGATAAGAGACTCCTCCTCCTACTGAATCTAGGGATCCTTCTCAGGATAGAGGGAGGGCTCCTTCCCCTTCGAGGAGAGCTTTCAATTCCTTCGCACAGTCTCGGTCTAAAGAACGTACCGAGTGTAATATAATCTCTCCTCATCGAAAGAATCAGAGGCGTTTATATATTGAGTCAGTGATGAATAAAAGGCCGATTCTCCCTAAGATAGGTCATGTCGATGAGTGGTCTATTTCATGGATGGTGGTTATAAAATGAGGGGGTCGGAGTTTTGGGTGTACCCAGGAGTACGCGACAATGATACCTTGGAGACTCCCGAGGTGGCCTCTCGATTGGGTTGGGCTACTATCTTTCCCAGGGATGAACACCAGGTATTCAAAAATTTTTCGGAAGGAGAGGACTTGGCCGACATGCAAGCTGTGAGGGTAATTTTCAGATTCTCTTTCGTTTTATTTCTCTTTGCTTTATCTTGAGTCTGAATTTTTGAGTTTTTTTTCAGCTTGCTTAGAGGACCATAGCCAATAACGCCCAACATCGAGCTTATAGGGATCAAATTGATAGAGAAATTCAGGTGTTAAAGGACAAGGTTATGGAGTTAGCAAATGCTAACAACCAGTTATCTGGGCTACCCGATGTGGTACAAAATTTAGAGGATCAGCTCTCAAAAGCTCTTCAGGATTTGAATCATGTCAAAGGGGATCTTACCATCGAGACTGCTAGGTCTAGCGAACTTAACGAAGATTTTTAACGAGCGCAAGCAAAGCTAGTTAATATGCAGTCTAAGTATGATTCCCTAGCAGATCGTAATCAGGAGTTGGAACAACACATTGCTGAACTCGAGAGTCGAGCCACTCCTTCTCTAAATCAAGTTGAGATTGATAGTATCAGGACGGAAACTGTGAAGGAGTACAGACTTTCTAAAGATTGCTTGAGGCGGAAAGAAGATTTCTCGGTGCCATATGTGGAATATGATTTTTACCTTGCCCGGTCTTGGCTGGAGAAACATAGGGAAGGTGAAGAGTTCCTTGAGCTTCTATATACACCTAAAGCAATGTTATTTGAAGCTCCTGATTGGACGAAATATGAACCTGGTGCTGAGCCCGCTAATGAGCTTTTTAAAAAGGCTGCGCGAGATGATCTCGAGAACCTGACTGGTCCTTGGCAGCCGGCGAGCCTAGATAATGTCCCTGAATCCATCGGTGCCCTTGATGACCTGGATTGAGAGGACCAGTCTTTGCCCGATCCCCCGCCCCCAGAACATACAAATGTAGATTGATTTCTTTTTCTTTTTGAATATTCCATCGTTGTAAAGATTTTTTGAATTTATGAATAAAATTCGTCTATTCATATTCCGTGTTGTTTATGAATGTTGTTTATTTAACTTTTGCGTATGAATAAAGTTTGTCTATTCATACTCTATATTGTCGCTTATTTGTATACTCGTTTTACCCGTATGTTTATTTATCTGTGTATGCTCCCCAAATTCTTGATAGAAAGACTTGTACTTTTAGAAAGAATTACATAGGTAAACATACATTTTTCTGATAACTGGCCATCATGACGCAGGTGCGCCTTTGGTTCTTACGGCCGATACGTCTCTATCGCCTGGTCACAGTGACGCTATCGCGCCTCAAGCTCTTACAGCTTATATGTCTTCAACGCCTTGCCACAGTGACGCTATCGCACCTCAGGCTCTTATGGCTTATCTGATTGCGACGCTCTTATGGCTTATCCGTTTGCGACACTTGGCCACAGTGACTCTATTGCGCCTTAGACTCTTACGACTTATCTGTTTGAGACACCCAGCCATAGTGACGCTATTGCGCCTCAAGCTCTTACGGCTTATCCATTTGTGATGCCTGGCCACAGCGACGCTATTGCGCCTCAGGCTCTTACGGCTTATCCGTTTGCAACGCCCGACCACAGTGACGCTATTGCGCATCAGGCTCTTACGGCTTATCTATTTGCGATGCCTGGCCACAGTGACGCTATTGCGCCTCAGGCTCTTACGGCTTATCCGTTTGCAACGCCCGGCTACAGTGACGCTATTGCGCCTCAAGCTCTTACGGCTTACCTGTTTTCTATCACAAGATTCATAATCATAAATGTTGAAGATATAATAGAGAAGTAATTTGCATAATGATCAGATAATAGTATCTTGCGACAATGCATTTAAAATAAACAGATAATAATGCGAGAATAAAAATTTGGAAAGAAGACATAATAATTAACTCCAATACAATTTCAGGTGATTCGAGCTCCATGTCTTCCTCATTTTCTTCTTATGCAGAGTTTCCAAGATACAGGTGTTGGGCCCAATCCTCTGTCTAATTCGATATAGGCCTTCCCAGTTGGCTTTGAACTTTTTGTCCTCACTTAAGGCATTGGTGATGTGCGACTTCCTAAGCACCAAATCTCCCTAGGACATCGATCTATCTTTAACCCGACTGTTGTAGTAGTTGACCACCCTTTGATGGTAGGATGCCAGTCAGATAGCTGCAGCCTCTCTATGCTTATCAAGCAGATCTAGGTTTTCTCTTAGCCCTTGTGAATTCTCTTCTTCCACTAAAGGTACTATCCTGGATGACAGTGCTCTAATTTCCAGGGGAATCAATGCTTCAGTGCCGTATACTAGACTAAACGATATTTCTCCAGTTGATACTTGACTCATAGTGCGATATGCCCATAAGACACTTCGCAACTCATCCACCCATGCTCCTTTAGTTTTATCCAGTCTGGTCTTCAACCCATGAAGGATGGTTCGGTTGCTAACTTCAGCCTGCCCGTTAGCTTGAGGATATGATACAGAAGAAATCTTTAGTTGAATGTCAAGGTGCCTGCAGAACTCATGAAAGGCGTCATAATCAAACTGCTTTTCGTGGTCAGCATTAAGACACGTGGGATCCCGAACCGACAGATAATATCTTTTCACACCATTGCTTCAACTTTCTTCTCTGTGATTGTAGCTAAAGGTTCTACCTAAATCCATTTTGTAAAGTAATCGGTAGCTACCAACAGAAATTTCTTTTACTCGTAGCTAATGGAAAGGGTCCTAGAATGTCTAACCCCCATTGTGCAAAGGGAGTTGGTTGTACCGTGCTCTGGAGCAGAGCCATTGGGGCCGTTGTTATTGGTGTAAACCTTTGGCACTTATCACACTTGCGGGCTTTATCCATCGCTTCTTTCTTTAACGTCGGTCAAGAGAATCCCGATCGTAATATCTTAGAGGCAAGGGCTCTAGCCGTCTGCATTGTAGTTCTTCCATGGCATGCTTAGAGAAAGACTTTCTCCATGGCATAGCTGAATCATTCAATTATGGTAGGGTCAGTCACACAGGATTGTTCTCCTAAGCACGGGTATAGCCCTTACCTACTCAAATCCCGAAACGAAAAGAGTAGTTCCCGTTCCCTATTTGTCCCGATCCTTGTTCTTGGTATCTGTGAAAGATCAGCTAAGACATAGTTTGCTTGTTCTGGCCCCAGGCACTTTAACAAAGGTGATGAATCCCCCCTTTTGTACAGCTCCCCGTTTATCAGTGTGAATTTCGCCCATTGTATCTTTAAGTGACGAGCTTCTTCCTTGTCTTGCGAGAGCGTACCTTCAATGAGATACTATTTGAATGGGGTTCTCCAATCGTCCCCCACTTCAATGCTACACACTTCAACTTCTTCAATGCTAGGCCGCTCAAGTTTTTTCACCTTCACCATTCTTCCTTCGGTCTCATTAGAGGAAGCTAGTTTGGACAATGAATCTGCATGTGTGTTTTCAGACCGGTTAATTTGTATCAACTGAAAATTTTTGAAAGTTTGAGCTAGTGATTGGATTTTCTTTAGATAAGGGGCCAACATTGGCTCTCGAATTTCATACTGTCCATGAAACTGGTTTACCACCAATTGAGAATCACTATGCGCCACTAGGTGACGAACTTGCAACCTCTTTGCCAACTTCATTCCAGCAACAAGGGCCTCGTACTCTGCTATATTGTTAAACTGGGGAACCCAAAGCGCAAAGAATATTCTAAAGATCTCCCTTCTGGTGACACCAAGACTATACCGACCCCACTACTATTTGCACTCGACGCTCCATCAACATACAGTAGCCACGGCTAAGTTTCTTTTTTAATGTTGTCCTTCGGGCCAATACATTCTACTATAAAATCTGCTAAAGCTTGGCCCTTAATGGCTTGTCTAGGCTGAAATGTGATATATACTCTCCGAGTTCCACTGCCCATTTTACCAATCTCCTTGAGTGTTCAGGCTTCTGAAGAATTTGCCTTAATGGCTGATTAGTTAGGACAGAAATGGGGTACGCCTGAAAATAAGGACGCAATTGCGAGAGGCCATCACAAGGGCCAGTGCTAGCTTTTCGACTAGCGGATAATGGGTCTCTGGGTCTAGCAATACCTTACTCACATAATAGATGAGACGGTCCACTATTTCATCTTTCTTCAGTAGTACTGCACTGACGGCAAATTCATAAACTCTCAAGTACATATACAACTGTTCTCCTTCAAAAGGCTTTGTTAACAAAGGTAACTACTTCAAATATTCCTTCAAGTCTTCGAAAGCTCTTTGGCAATCATCTGTCCACTTGAAATTCCTTCCACCCCATAGAGTTTTGAGGAACGACAAGCTCATTTCTACAAATTTTGATAAAAAATGGTTAGAGCTGCTATTTTACCTGTCAATCTTTGAACTTCTCTCACTGTGGTTGGTGGCTTCATATCTATAATTGCTTACACCTTTTCAGGGTTTGCCTCAATCTCCTTGTTGGTGATCATGAACCCCAAGAACTTTCCAGACCTAACTCCGAATGAGCATTTGTTGGGATTCAGCTTCATATTGAATTCCCTCAGCACATCAAACACCGTAGGTATCTGATGAGCGTGAGACTCTCCTGCTCTGCTTTTGATAATCATATCATCCATATAAGCTTCCATAGTGTTTTTCAGGAGATCTTTGAAGACTTTGTTCACCATTCGCTGATATGTGGCATAGCGTTCTTTAAACCGAATGGCATTACCTTATAACAATATGTTTCATCGTTTGTTATAAATGAAGTCTTCTCTTCATCTTCTGGATGAAGCATAATCTGATGGTACCCGGAGAAAGCATCTAGAAAACTGAGCAGTTTGTACTCTGACGTTTCATCCACAAGCTTATCAATTCGGAGTAGAGGATACGAATCTTTGAGGCAAGCTTTGTTTAAATCGATGAAATACACACACATTCGCCATTTCCCATTAGATTTCTTCACCATTACTACATTGGCCAACCACTCAGGATAGTAAACCTCTCTAATAAACCCGACTTCTAAAAGTTTATTAACTTCCTCGGTGATCGCCTTTTGTCTTTTCGGGATAAAATTTCTCTTCTTTTGTTTGACAGGCCTATGCTCGAGTGAAACATTAAGCTTATGGCAAATCAACTCTGGATTAATCCCGGGCATATCAGCAGGGGTCCAAGCAAAGACATCAGAGTTTCTTTGTAGGCATTCTGCTATCTTTCTCCTTGTTCGTTCATCTAGTTGAGTCCCTACGAACGCCTTCTTCTCTTCATCCCCCTTAATTAGCTCAATGGCTTTCGTTTCCTCAATAGACTGAGGCTTAGGAGGGTCGTCTATATATAATGTCTCCTTTCTTTGTACTCCTTTGTCGACGGTAGAGGCAATATAACATGTGCGAGCCCTCTTTTGATCTCCTCATACTTGCCCGACTCTGTTGGGAGTAGGGAACTTCATTAATAGGTAGCAAGAAGATATCACCGCCCTCATATCATTTAATACAAGCCTTCCCAAGATCATGTTGTAAGCAACTGAGGTTGATCTTACAACCATGAACAATACCTGTCTAGTCAAATCCTTTAGGCTTTCCCCTAGAGTCAGAAGCAACTTTATAGACCCGACGACCTTCACTTTCTCGCCCGTAAATCCGTATAGTGGCGTCATAACGGGTCTTAATCTATCTTCGGATATATTCATCTTCTCAAGCAATTCCAATAGATTAAATTCACCGAACTTTCATTGTCTACCAGGATTCTACGCACTGGATGTTTTGTCACCACCGCTGATATCACCATGGGATCGTCATGAGGCATGACGATATCACCTCTATCTGTCGGAGTGAACACAATGGGCTCTTCACCCGCCTTCTCCTTCATCACAGCATGAATCTGATATGCTTGTCTCGCGTAACTTTTACGAGAAGTAGAGGAACTTTTTGCCATCGATTCTCCCCCTGTAATAACATTTATAGCCGGGCCAGTGGGTTCAATATCCAGCCGGTTGCCTCGGGGGTCTGGCCTAGCTTATTCTTTATTTCTTGGCCTGTTTCTCCCTCTATCGTTATTTTGTCTATTCTGTGGACGATCGTCCCTTCGATCTCGCGGAGGGTAATGGGGCCTTTCACTGCTCCATAGGAAGCGGTTAATTTTCTCCTCTCGAGCCAGCTTTTCTAACTGATCCATCAGATCTCTGTATCTTTCAGTAGGATGACCATGAGCAGAATGAAAGTCACAATAAGCATCAACATTTTGGCCTAAATCTCCAATCTTCTTTTTAGGGAACTCCAACAGTCCAGTTCCTTCAATAGCGGCCAGTATAATGGCACGAGGCTCATTTAGCCTGGTATAGTTTTCATACTTGAGTCTAAGAGTCTTGTCCAATCTGTTAGGTCTTTAAGAACTTCTTTCAGGAACATCTCTCTCTCTTTCTTCCTTCCCTTACCTCTCGGGACTGTACCATCCTCATCACTTCCTCTTGAGCCACGTACTTATTTGCTCTAGCAAATAGATCGAAAAGAGTCATTGGTTGATCAAAGGACAGGGATTCTTATAACTTCTCAGATTTCGTCCCCTGCAGTATTGCTGCCATGGCTACTTCCACTAGTAGATCTTTCACCTCTAAGGTCGCATCTCGGAAACGATCCACATAGTTCTTCAATGATTCTTTGTTTCCCTGTTTAAGGGTCAATAAATAAGTGACATCCTTCTTTCGCTGGCTGTTGATCATGAAGGCTCCCAGAAATTCACTTCGTACTTAGTCGAAGGACGAGATAGAACCCTCGTTTAACCCATTAAACCATTTTAGAGCATGCCCAGACAGTGTGAGCGAGAAGGCTCTACACATGTTTTGTCTTCCTATCCATGGAGCAACATAAGAGACTTATAACTTTGTATATGGTCGTATGGATCAATTTTGCTGGCATAAGTGGCCATAGAAAGCATCTTGAACTTTTTCGTTAGCGATTTGTCCATAATCTCAAGACTGAAAGGAACTCTCCCCCTCTAATTGTCCTCGGGAGACACTAACTTCTTCCTCTCTAAAATCCTTTCCACGACTTTCTCAACATTTTTTGACCCTCGGGTCGAGTATGGTCCCCTTTCTTCAGCACTAGAAGAATCTAAGTAATAAGGATCCCTTCTCCCTCTATTTCTGGGAATCTGCACACGGTCTGCTCCCCGGCTAGGGATCTCCACATCGTCTGCGGTTTCTCTCCCTCAGGAGCCCGCATTGTATCCCTTCTTCCTGCACCTCCCATTTCGTAATTCGGTCTTGGATCTTCAAAATATTCTTGGGAGTCATGACTATTCTGTCTTTGTCGCTCCCTAGATCCGTGAACTTCAAAGTCATGTCGCTCAAATTCTGTTGTAGCAGTCTGAGTCCTGAACTCTGCTGCAGAGGTTTGCCTCCTGTACTCTAAGAAAGAGTTCTGTCTCTGAAACAGTGCGACGGGGTTTAACTTTCTTAGACCTGCGACAGGGTCTTAACTCTTGACCCCTGCAGCAGTGTTCATCCACCTCAGACTTGCGGCAGGGCTCACCTCTCGCAACCCTGTGGCAGGGCACCTTCTCAGAGCTGTGGCAGGGTTGTCCTCCAGACTTGCCATAGGGTTCTCCATCAGACCTGCGACAGCGTTCACCAAAACTACAGCAGGGTTCACCCTGAGACTTACGGCAGGGTCTTGCATCAGTCCAGCAGCAGTATTCTGCACCCTTTCTCCTTATTCTGCATTCGCCACCGTAGAGGGTAGGCCTCTTTCGTAAGTTTGCCTCGGGACATTCTCTCCTACCATCTGCTGCACTTCTGGAGGTAAATTAAACTCCGTCAGTGTATCTTTGAAGAAATCAATCATCGCCTTCAACTCCGTAGTAGTCTGCTCATTTTGGCACTTCAAACCCTCAAATTCGTCGAGGGAAACTGTAGCCACCCTGTCTCCTTCTCCATTCTGCTCTTGTCCTCTCCCAGGTGTGCTAGGAGGACTCACAGAATTTTTTTCTCCCAAATTTGCTGCTGCTGTCGAACGCATTCTCACCATTTTAATGAAAAATCTGACTTTTTGTCTCGTTCCCACAGACGACGTCAATTGTTGTTGTACTGAACAATAATGAATGAATGATGCTGACGTAATCTCTCTTGTCGTCTACTCCATGTGTACTGAAAATTCTACAAAAGCAGTAAAAGTCAGAGAGGTGCAGGGATCTGTTCCTGCACGCGCACTCCGATGCTTAAGTTAGAAAAAGTGTTTAAGCAGAGTTTTTGTTAACAAAGTAGAGCTTAGAGTTTTTTTATCATACATGGGGGTATTTATAGATGTTCTTTGTGTGGTTTTCAATTATCTCAGGGCTTATGAATATTTGGGCCTGAGACTATGCTGTTTTGGGTTGTCCGGATTTGAGGCCCAGGCACGCGACTGGGCAGGCGATAGAGTTCTGAGAAACTCTGTCGCAGGACTCAGAAGTCTGCCGCTATGCGGAGAAGTACTTTTAGGCGACAGAGGTCTAAAGTCCTCTGTCACTAGTCTTAAGGGCGCAGAGGTCTGTCGTAGGCATACTCTGTCGCACGACCTCTGTCGCTAGACTCAGGAGCGCAGAGGTTTATCGTGGGACACACTCTGTCGCTATACCTTTGCCGCTAGACTTAGGGGCGCAGAGGTCTGTCGCAGGGATACACTCTGTCGCTAGGCCTCTGCCGCTAGACTCAGGGCGCGCAGAGGTATGTCGCAGGGGCACACTCTGTCTCACGACCTCTGTCGCTAGACTCAGAGGAGCAGATGTCAGTCGCAGGGGTATACTCTGTCGCAAGACCTCTGTCGCGTAGCACTCTGTCGCCAGGAGACTCTGTCACCAGTAGACTCTGTCGCCTCCTTCCAGTGGTTGCCACATGACGTATGCCTCGTGACTTATGATCTGACACATGGCTGTCCTCTGTTGGCCAATGTTTGCCTATGTGGACTTGATGTGTATGACCTTTATCAACATTTATTAATATTAATTTTCTGTTTTACTTTCAGTTATTTATAATACTTTTAACATGAAAATAAACTGAACATCAATACGAATAAAATAGATTAACTTTAAAATAAGTTCAAAAATTTCGACCTTATTATTTAATTTCCAAAAAAAAAAAAAAACTATTACATAGATGAAAATTGCTATCAATGGTTTAGCAAGAGAAAAATTATATATATATATATATATATATATATATATATATATATATATATATATATATATATATATATATATATTGAGGCACAATTATTAAACTTAGGAAAAAATTATTATGAACATGTCGCTTATATTATGATAAAAAAATTAATAAATTATGATAACTACTAAATGATGGGTTGGTTGATTTTAAAAATCTCTACCATTTAAGGAAAGCTAGTAAATCAAGCTTTTCCATTGTGTGTTACGTTTCAAAGATTTAATAATTTTTGACATGTTAAAAATAAAAAGCACCAAAAATTATTTTCCGTAAGTAAAAGTAAAACTTTTGAAAAGTCTTTTAAGTCTCATCTATCAAGCTGGTCGGACAACTTAAAAACTTTTTTCACCTAAAAAGTATTCAAATAGGACTAAATCGCTTTTTTTAAAGAAGTTCCACTGTCTGATCATTTAAGTACATTATTAAAATTTCCTATATCAACTCACTACCCAATTTCATCACCCTTAATTATTATTCTTATTCCTACTTTTATTCTATCATTAATTTTATTTTTACATCTTTTAAATAAACATGAATTATTTAATATTAAAAACTTTCCTCTAAACTTCTATCGAGCAAGCTTAACTTTGTTGGAAATTCTCTCACCTTAAAATTTTTTAAAGAAACTACTCAAGCGTAACCCCTTTAAATTCAATCTTCAAAATAACTCATATTTATTCAAATAATTTAATATTAATTTTTTTATTTTTCTAATTCTAATTAATTTTTAGTTCTTAATTATTTATCCATCTAAGTTTAGTTTATTAATTTAATTCTAATTTAACTTTTATTCTTATAATGAATTCGAATAAGTAAATATTGAAAATATCTTCCATCAAGATTGTACTTTCCTGTCCTCAAGATTTTAAAACTACTTTTCAAATGCAATCCCTTTAGAATTCCATCTTAGTAAATTTGTTTAAATGAAGGTTTTATTAATTTTGTTTAATTTCATGAAATAATTTTTGATTTTTTAAAAAAAAATTTGTAGATTTAATTGTATATTTGTTTAATTTAATATTAATTTTTTTTATTTTGCTAATTCTAATTAATTTTTAGTTCTTAATTATTTATCTATCTAAGTTTAGTTTATTAATTTAATTCTAATTTAACTTTTATTCTTATAATGAATTCGGATCACTAAATATTGAGAATATCTTCTATCAAGATTGTCAGATTTTTCTCACCTCAAGATATTTAAAAGTACTATTCAAGCGCAATCCCTTTAGAATTCCATCGTAGGAGTAAATTTGTTTAAATGAAGGTTTTATTAATTTTGTTTAATTTCATGAAATAATTTTTTATTTAAAAAAATTGTAGATTTAATTGTATATTTGTTAGACCTTACATTTCAAATGTATGATAAGTAATCAAAACATTTTTCTATGATTAGCAAAAGAATAAGCTAATGAATAAAACCGAGATACATGTACGCAAGGATATGCAAACAGGTGATTAAACCCCTTAAGAAATATCTTACACATACGATGGATGCCATGCAAACAAGTAAATAAAAAAATGACTAGTAAAAATAATCATTTAAACTATATAAAAGCCAACTAAATAAATAAACGAATATTTATGCACCAAAAGGTAGAAGAAGTCACATACAACTGTGCAAACCAATGGAAGAGAGTTGACTAATCAGCCAATGCAAATGGAAGGGGCCTTACGCGGGTGATGCCTATCAGCTGCGCAAATTCCTTTGAGCCTCCAAGCTTCTCGTACAAACGCCCTTAGGAAGATTTGTATCTTCGATTTCTTAATTGTCAAATCCTACTTTTGCTGAGAATTTTCTTGCTCTTGATTTGCTTTGCTGGTAGGATCCGGTTTTTGGTTTCTGAATGAATTTTTCTGATCCTCCTCTATTATGCTTACATTCACTACATTGATTCAGTCCTGATTTCTTATTGATTTGATTTTACTTTGGTCGATTTCCATTCCAATTTTCAAATTGATTCTCAAAATTTACTTTCCTTTAAAAAAACAAAAATTATTGCCTCCTTTTTTCCCTTTATTTCCCGAATTCCCCTCCTCTTTTTGTATTTACTGATTTTCTATTTTTTGAATTTTAATAAAATTAAGATATAAATAAGAAAGGAATCAAAAATTGAATTTAAAGAAAATGGGTCATTCATTTTCTTGGATCATTAACTCACATGAAATCTATTATCACATTTAAAATACCTAAAAACTCAATCCCCTTACAACCTTAAATCCAGAAATGAAAAATCACAAACTAGGCCTAAAAGCAAATATTTGACTTATGTGCCGATTAATGATGCTCAAGTAATTAAATTTTGAAAAATTAAAAAGGACACAAATTATGAAAAGATCCTGGATATGATGAGGTGTCTACGATAACTTTTAATTATCTATTCATAAAAAAAAAAAAAATTATACAGTCAATTCTCTAAAAAAACTTATATAAATTCCATCACTTATAATTGGGAGATTTATAAAAACTTTTGATAGACTGTATATTATTTTAAATTCTGATCTATTACTAATAATAAAATAATTTTATGTGATATGCTTTTGAAAAAAAAAAAAGAATTAGGGATTAAAAAATGAAAAACATATGCGTATATTTACATTTGGCGATTTATATGCAAAATACATAAGTTTTTTATTAAAATTTGTATTCACACAAAATATAAATTCTATTTTTTAAATTTTAACAAATTTATATATAATTTTTATCAAAATTTAACCCATATAATTTTCAATTTTTTTTTTTATATCGTTTACGTATTATGTCATCTTATTATGTCAAGAATGATCAAATTTACACATATAATTTGCTTGTCAAAATTCAATATGTTGAGCAGAAGATGAGTTTTTTTATTAATATTATAATTGCAATATTAAAGAAACTCATGCCACTATCTTCAATTAAATTTGATAATCTGAAACGTAATATGATCAATGATAAAAATGTCAAAAATAAAAATAAATGACATTAAATTTTAAAATAAATTAAGCATAAATTTGAAAAATTAAAGTTATCTTTAATGTATTAATATAAATTATAAAATAATAATTTTTATATTTAACGGGATCAAATATAATATAATACATAAATGATCAATCAGTTCATAAAGTCATCCTTAGCAGTACGTTGTGGCAAAGACTAGATGATGGTGCAGAGTAGTTTCCACCGTGCTCAAATGGTCTTGGATGTCTTCCATCAAGACACGGCCTTGGAAGTGGGTCTACACACCGACTTCTTGATTGCGTCTCATTTCGGTTAAGGATCAATTTTAAAGGCACGCCAATTTGACATTGCTCCCAAGCCTTTCATTATCTTCTTCATCAAGTGTTACTGAAAAGTATCTAATTGACCCGTTTTAGTCTTCAGAAAATACATAAATTATTTATTCAGTTCAGAAAAGTTTATGAAATTTTATCACAAGAATAACCAAGAAATTTATGAAATAAAAGAGAGATACATGAAGCGCACATATATTCTGCTTGTCTACGTGTCAACGAAGTATTGGATGTCTATATGTTGAGCGTGAGATCAGTTTCGATTTTTAGTATAAGAAGACGATAATTTTACCTGTCTTTTTTATTCAGAACCAAACGTGCTTTCATACGGAGCCATGTTGAGCATGAGATGATAATTTTTTATGTGACATAATCAATGATATAAAAAATTAAAATAAAATAAAATAAAATAAAATAAATTATATAAGCATTTGAAAAAAAATTAAAAATAACTTTAGTGTAGGGATAAAAATTATAAAATAATAAATTTCATATTTAACACTGATGGTGGTCCTATCATCAAAGTCCACGTGTACAAGGATCGACCAATCAGAGACCGTCACGTGTCAAAAACAAGATGAGCCACGTGGCTGTTGCAGCGACAGAGTCTCCAAGCGACACGGTTGCTTGGTAGGCGACAGAATCTCTAGGCGATAGAGACTCTGTCGCACAGTCTTTGTACGACACAGTATGTAGCAATAGATCACTACCACGTGGATCGCGACAGAGCTCTACCGCATTTACTGCGACAGACCTCTACCGCCTGTGACGCGACAGACCTCTACCGCATAGACCGCAGCAGAGGTTCACATATACTCTGCCGCCCATCGAACTCACCCGCGAGTCGTCCAGCTTCGAACCGCGACAGAGTACCAAATGACTCTGTCGCAGCCCAAACACGTGCCTGGGTCTCAAACCCGAAACGCCCTCGAACCCGGATTGAGTGTGAAGCCCGATCCGACCTGAGAGAAATCTATAAATACCCCAGGTGAGTACTCACAAAGAAGGACTGAAAAAATTGAACCCTCTTGATTTTGAAGAATATAATTCTCTTCTTCCCATATATTCTGCTTGTCTACTTGTCAATGAAGTATTGGATGTCTATATGTTGAGCGTGAGATGAGTTTCGATTTTTAGTATAAGAAGAGGATAATTTTACCTCTGTCTTTTTTATTTTTTAGAGGAAATTTTTATTACACTGTCTCCAATCAGAACCAAACGTGCTTTCATACGAAGCCATGTTGAATTTTCCTGATCCTCCTCTGTTATGCTTACAGTCACTACATTGAAATCCCAGATTGCATTTCCATTTTCTAGATTCAGTCCTGATTTCTTATCGATTTGATTTTACTTTGGTCGATTTCCTTTCCATTTTTCAAATTGATTCTCAAAATTTACTTTCCTTAAAAAAATAAAAAAATTGCTTCCTTTTTTTTTCCTTTTATTTCCTTAAAAAATTGCTGATTTTCTATTTTTTGAATTTTAATAAAATTAAGATATAAATAAGAAAGGAATCAAAAATTGAATTTAAAGAAAATGGTTCGTTCATTTTCTTGGATTATTAACTCAGATGAAATCTATTATCACATTTAAAACACCTAAAAACTCAATCCCCTTACAACCTTAAATCCAGAAATGAAAATCACAAACTAGGCCTGAAAGCAAATACCCGATTAATGATGCTCAAGTAATTAAATTTTGAAAAATCGAAAGGACAAAAATTATAAAAAGATCCTGAACAAGATGAAGTGTCTACAATAACTTTTAATTATCTATTCATACTAAAAAAAATTATATAATCATTCTCAAAAAAATTATATAAATTTCATCACTTATATCATTTACGTGTTGTCACCTTATTGTATCAAGAATGGTCAAGTTTTGAAAGTAATGGTTCAGAAAATAATGAATGCTCAAAACACAAAGTCTTGAAAGTGGGTCTACTTGCAAAGTAATATCCAACGACTTCTTCAATACGCGTTCTTTCAAAACGCGTCTCGTAATTTAAAATAACGAATACTCGATTAAACTCTAATATACAATGATTAGTAATTTCAAAGTTCTTTTTTGAAAATTTAACACTTTGCATTAAATGATTTGAGAAGCAAATGAAAGTAATGGATGAAAAAAAAAGGACAAATTACTTTCAACGCGTTTCTAAACTTAGTTTCCTCCACTTGAAACTTCGTTATTGTCTCATTCTCCTTCATTTTTCCACCATAACATTAATTTCAGTGCGTCTATATAAATTTAATTTCTAGCACTTCGCACTACTTGTGCTACTTAATTCTGCTCTTCCAAATTAAATTAAGCATGGCAAAACCAAAAACAGGACTTCCATTGTTTGGTCTCATGGTCCTTGCTTTGTTGCTGCTCCGTAATGCTTGCCCAGCCCTGGGTAATAAGGACTGCGGCTCTTCTCTGTGCGGAAACGTTACCATCAAATATCCTCTTCGATTAAAAAGCCAGCCTTTGGATTGTGGTTATCATTCGCTTGAATTGGATTGCGACAACAACAACCGCACCACTTTGGTCGAGAACCAGAGTAAATTCTACGTCCAAGAGATCTTCTATGAAGACTCTACCATGCTAGTTGTCGATGCGAATCTAGGCAAGGATGATTGCTCCCTTCTTAGCAACTCCGTATATCAAAGAGGGGCTTTTCGATACGAGGCAATAAGTGCAACAAAGAATCTTTATGTTTATGCACCATTGGATCCGTCATATAGCACATTGTTTCTTGTAAATTGCACAAGAGCAGTGAATTCTTCTCTCTATATCAATGCCTCTCGTTGCTCCAATACCTCTTTCCATCCACCAAATTCCTACTTTTATTTTTTAGATCAAGAAACCAAACCTCCCGATTTCAGTGAATTTTGCACAGTCGTAGCGCTTGTTCCAATTATGATTAAGAATATCACAGGCCTGTCTACTTCGAATATTTACGGAAAGCTATTAACGGGCTTTGGGTTCAAATGGAAATTCTATTCCCACGACAAACTTTCATTTCATATTATGTAAGGATTTTCGAGCATTTCAATTCTAGAATCTTTTGTTAAGTTAATTTGTTTGGATAGTTAGATTGCGATTTTTTTTATAAGACACAGAAGAAAGTAAAAAATCAAATATTAGATCTAAGAGTAATAATTATTAAGTTAAGTTTGATTGTTGAATGTGATTTATTTGATTGGAGGTCAATTTAAATTATTTTCATTTGAAATTTCAAATTAATTGTATTTGTACTTTTCTTTTCTTTTCAAGTTCAGTCTTTCTAAAAATATAAGAAAAATATTTATTTAAAATATTTATTTTATTTACATTTTTATTGACAACCTTTTATATTTTTCTTATTTTTAATTCTTCATTCAAATACAAACAATAAAAAAAAAAACAACTTTCATTCCTTTCGCTTTTTTTTCTTCCCTTCTTTTCTCTTCTTACCAACATATACTTTTTAACTGTTTTTTTTTTTATCACCATTTATTTTAATTTTGTGTGATTTGTTTTTGGAGAAAAGAGATTGAAACTCTACTCTTTAGGCGGAGAAATTATATATATATATATATATATATATATATATATATATATATGTCAACCATTAAAACAAGTCCTACAGTGTGTTTTAATTTCATAACTCCTTGAATCAGTTTTTTAAAAGAATTTTAATAATTTAATATTAGACATACTAAAATAAAAAAAAATTAATTTTCGTGAAAATAGAGAAAATAAAATGAGATGGAGATAATGCAGAATTTGTCTCTGCACTAACGTTTTTACTCGAATGTCTTGAACATTCCAGAATGGCCAAGGTTCGGGATGCCTTGATAGACTACTTGAACAGCTTTGTATATTTTATCATCCATCGCCCCCTCATATCCGCTTTCAATGGTTTTCCGCCCGAAACAAATAGTATGTGTTTTGGACTTCATTATTGTTGTTGTTATTAAATTTATTATTTGCCCCTTTTTTCATTATTATGCTGACAAAATTTATATTTTGTTTTTTCTCTTTGGTATTTTTGCACAGGAACGTATATTATGTGTATTGGAATAACAGGTATGTTTTAGCTCCATATTTGCATATATGATTAAATTCAGAGATATAAAAGATTTTCAAACGTCTAAAACGTTGAAGGATCTCTTATATAGTTATATTTATTTCTATCTAAATAAAAAACTTATAAATCTCTTTAAAGATTTTGGATGTGAAAGACTTAAAGGGTATCGAATAATTTTTTTTTCTAATATTGATACAGATAGAAGAGAAAATATAAAGCTTGAATAATATTGATTAAATAATTTACTTATTTGAAGTGAATTGCAAAAAAAAATTATAATAATATAATTTTCTAGTGAAGCATATGTGGTCAGTGTAACCTAATTATTGAAAGTACGATAATGCGTTGTTATTCAGTTATCATGCATACAAAATATATATATATATATATATATATATATATATATTATATTCAGTTATCATGCATACACTGATACTAATATATTTTAATGTATTTTTCTCAAAAAGGAGGAGTAATCCTATCAAGAATGTTGCTTGGAATATCTATCTTGATTTCACTTGTCATATACAAATTGCGAAGGAGACATTTATCCGTTGATGATACAATTGAGGAATTTCTTCGAAATCAAAATAATTTAATGCCTATTAGATACTCTTACTCTGAAGTGAAAAGAATGACAAAAGGTTTCAAAGATAAATTAGGTGAAGGTGGTTTTGGTTCAGTATTTAAGGGGAAGCTTCGAAGCAACCAGCTTGTGGCAGTAAAAGTATTGGGCAAGTCAAAAGCTGGTGGACAGGATTTCATAAGTGAAGTCATAACAATTGGGAGGATTCATCATGTTAATGTATCAAAACTTATTGGATTTTGTGTTGAGGGATCAAAACAAGCTCTTGTATATGATTTCATGCCAAATGGATCTCTTGACAAAATCATATTTTCAGGAGAAGGAAAGATTACATTAAGTTGGCAAAAAATTTATGATATTGTGGCAGGAGTGGCTCGAGGGATTGAATATTTACATCAAGGATGTGACATGCAAATTCTACATTTTGATATCAAGCCACATAATATTCTCCTGGATGAGAACTTTAATCCAAAAGTTTCCGATTTTGGTCTCGCTAAATTGTACTCAGTAGACGATAGCATTGTCTCTCTCACTGCAGCAAGAGGAACAATAGGATATATTGCTCCTGAATTGGTTTACAAAAATATTGGAGGCATCTCGTACAAGGCTGATGTTTATAGTTTTGGAATGTTACTTATGGAAATGATAGGGAGGAGGAAGAATCTAAATGCATTTGCTGACCACACTAGTCAAATATATTTTCCATCGTGGGTTTATGATCGATTGGATCAAGGAGAAGACATAGAGCTGGGAGAAGTAACTGATGTTGAAAAAATAATGGTGAGGAAGATGATGGTAGTAGCCTTTTGGTGCATACAAATGATGCCTACCGATCGTCCATCAATGAGTGAAGTCTTGAAGATGCTTGAAACTGATGTTGAGCTCGATGAAATGCCTCCCAAGCCTTTTCATCAACTTCCTCTTGAAACTTCAAGTTAGGTGCTTGGCTTTGAGGATTGAAATGACGAGTCAACTGCATTGTTGTAGGATGTAACTATAAGTAGCTTAAAAGTAGTGTAAGCTTGGAAACGTTTCATTTCATTATCTCACTCTTGTGGCTTTACATTTGTTGCCTCCTATATATACTAATATCTTGTCACCTGTGCCCACATATATCTTTGAAAAATAATCTTGACGATAATATTAAATATAAATATTTAATTTTTAACTTAAATTTACTTAATTATTATTGTAACATGCCTTTTGTTATATAAGATAAGTACAGTTAATTGGAAAGGCATAATGAAAGAGTAAAATGAAGAGAATATATGAAATTGTTCACACCTATGTGGTGCACTTGAAACTGTTATAATTGGTAGCATAATCACAAAAGCATAAAGAAATGAATTTTAAACTATCTTTCGTTAACTTCAAATTTCCCAATATACTTATGTCAAACACATTGGAAGCTTCAATATTTACACTATCTTTCGCTAACTTCAATTTTCCCAATATACTTATGTCGAACACATATTGGAAGCTTCAATATTACACGCATATGATAATATGACGCTTTACCTATAAGAAAAAGCTAATGAAGAATTGAAAAACCAATCTTATAAACATATCTAGATCCAACAGTACTTGAATTTGAGTCTTAGCAACATAAAAATCATATCAAATTTCCAATTAGGATTTTATGTAATTTTCTTCGATTGATTTTGCATGATAAGTTGCATGGTTAAGCTAAAATTGTGCCCCAGTCATAAAATTTAAAAGACTATTATCAGAGAAGTAGACAATATTCTGAAAATAAATATACAAATTTAGTGTCTTAACCAAGAGAAAATAGTAACAAAAGAAAAAATTCAACTTGAAAGACAACATACTGCATACTTCTAGAGCATTAGGCATATCCATAAAGAGTAAAGTGGCAAAGGACGAAATACACCTTTAAGCTTCTAGGTTTGTAGGTATGTCCATTGCCTTATCTTTGACAGTAAGCAATAAATGCAACTGCTTAATCTGCCATATAAAGATTCAAACTTTTTTGGGTATATTTTTCATGAGTTCAAGCCTGAATTGCTGCATTTGTTGAATTTGTGCATAAATTATATACAATCTTATGGTATAAATGCGGAACATGAGTGCACATCTGTGTGTAAGTTCGTATGTGATGCCCAAAAATGTGAAAATTTGGGCAATTTTTAACTTAATTTCTTATTCAAGTTGTATTCCTGTTCAGTGCCGATTACTTAACTTATCATTTTAATGAAAATTTGTTGGCATAACAACTTATTTATGAACTTACCTCCCTGTAATATTTAAAATACAGTTTATAATCCCACAGCAGTTGCTTTTATTCACTTTTCAAAATCAATAGTGATTTTCGTAACATTAAATCTCATTCCATTCCCTTATTACCTTAAAAAGACATTTTGTTACATAAATTGTAAGTTGGCAACTTTACATACATACAGATCTAGATTACATCCCAAAATATCTTTTACATAAAAGTGTCTATGCTATACAGGATGTCTGGTAGTAATATCTGGAGTATACCATAACGTGTATCGAAGGTAGCCTGGAGAGAGTGTCGTATCCACCAGTCTACGTCAATTAAACGGCAGGCGTAGAAAGATCACTGCAAATAATCTATAAGAGTAGAGAAGGGGGTGAGCTTTTGAAAAGTCCAATAAGAAATGCATTTAAAACAGTTTTGGTATCAAAACATATGAAAAACATAATGCTTTTAAAATGCATTTCATACTTTAAATCACTTTCGGATACTTTTGTACAAAGTTTCGACAGAACAAACATATATTAAAACATGCTTAGCTTCGGAAAGTAAAATCAAACACATTCGAATAACATATATCATACATCACAAAACTTATCATATTACTTTTAAAAATCATACAGAATAATCATGGAGACTAGGCAAAATCCATATAGCTAGCATAGGTCATGATCACATGAACTCAACCTCCGAAGAGGGAAGCAAACAAATAAATAGTGCACCAATGGCCATGGTAAGGGGATTGTAGACTGGATCAGGATCGTACAGCACCCTGCGCCACTAAGGACCAAAACGAACAATGCACGAAGTGGCGGAAATCAAGCATCGACTGGGCATAAAATGCACGACGTGGTTAAACATGCACCACAAAGGACCAGACATGCACGATGTGGCGTAAGGCATGCACCACGAAGGATCAAGCTCCACACGGGCCATGCATGGCAAATATCTTAGACTACAGGATGCCTTCTGTCTCAAATCGAAGCTTACAAATCCCTTTTTGGGCTTATCAACCCACATATTAATAAAATCGAGCTTATGTTAAATTTTCATATTTCTAAAGCATATTCATAAAATACATTTTCATATCAAAACTTGCTTTTTCAAAACATTTTACTGATGCAAAGAAAGTACACTCGGAGGTTTTGGGTAATACTGATTTTCATCTCGGTTTTGTTTTATACGTAATAGTATTTTTCGAAAATTGAACACATTTCATAATCTCGATAATACTCCAAGCATTTTTATATTTTAAAAGCAAGGTAACGGGATACCATTACGGTTTTAAATTACATCTCTTACCTATCGAATCTCAGGGTAGCACAAAATCATCGGATATCAGGCTTGCCTCGATTTACGTGTTAGCACATCACGCTGTCCAAGATAATTTCAAAACCATCAAAAAAATTATTTAAATTCATCTTAATATACTTGAATATATGCCAACTTATACAAACTTCATTAAACTTGGTCATTTTTACCAACTTTGCTATATACTCGGTTTTATCAATAAACGTGCTGATTTAAGCTATTTCGATAATTTCTTTTCTTTTAACTTCAAACTTATCAACTTATGGCTTAAACACTTATTCAAGTCTCTAGTCAACATATTACAACTTATCAAATTGCCAATTTCCACACTTTTACAGTTTTTCACTAAACCGAGCTATAAACCGAACTTTTCGGTATTAAACTAACATTCTATAATACACAACTCAATCAAATTTCATCTTCTCCATATCACAAAAGGGCTGCCCAAATCTCAAGCATGCTCTAGAAATTATTCATTCAATTTATACTTTAGTAAAAATCTTCTAAAGCCATTAGACAACAACATATATCACAATCATCATCTTGCATCAACTTTCTCTCCTTGTTAACCAACTTTAACTACTCTTTATTTCTACAAAAATGTTTTTCAGCTGTAGATATACATGTATACAATTTAGAATCATCTTAAACAAGCTTAAAAACTAGCCAAGAAATAAAAAACTTAAGGTTTCTTTTACCTCTGAAACAGGGCAGATTCTGTCCCTAATCTTCTCTCTAGCTTTTCACCCATCAAATCAACTTATTTGTGGTTGAATTTTTTATATGTGTTATAGGAGTTAAAAAGGAAGATTTAATTCTTCTTGGTCGAATTCCAAAAAGGGCTGGAAGGTGGCGAAAAAAATCCACACTCTAAAACTATCTAAGACCCCTTTGGCAAATTTTAAGGGTTGATTCTCTTTTGTTTTAGGTCGGTTCTGGATGATCCTTAGCTTTCCAGAAAGGGCTTTAAGTATACTTCAATGTGGAATAAAAATCAGGTTCAAAGGACTTCTAGAACCCCTTCAAATTGAGCTTTCTTGTTGGGTCTGTGCAGCCAGCAGTCCTATTTTTAGAAAAATCCTAAAAATTATTACCAGCCCATTTTCTTCCAAATTTCCACTTCTAATGTGTTCTACTAAGTCCCTAGTATATTCCATAAAAATTTTGGGCCATTTGTTTAAGAAAAATTTCTCGTTGGGGCCCATTTTACCTGATTTAGTTACTACCGATAAAAATTCTTTAAAGTTTTTGGTTTACTTCAAAAATTAATTAAACCACCAAAACCTCGAGATTTCCACTAAAATTTAATTCTCCAAGTTAAATATATCTTGTATTAATTTTCTATGACCTCAGAATAATTTTTACGGATTTATGAAATTTATTCTGAAATTGTTTCAATTACTAGGCCCAATTTCTCAATTTAGTGCTAAGTCGAGTTTTCAGTAGCTTTTTCACTTTCGATGCTTTAGTTTTACATTCTAATCACCAAAGTATACTTATAAATTTAATCTCTTGAGAAATACTTTAAATTTAATCTCTTGAGAAATACTTTAATTCAAAACCTTACCTCCGGTTGTGTGCCCCAAGCTTCATGCCGCAATCACTAACTATTGTAATCCTCGTTAGTAAGGGCCGATACTGACTATTAAAGCCCATCAACAGGATCGATCAAATTGCTAACAATTATGGCCCGTTAGCAGGGCTAAATGGTCTTGACTAACTATTATTGCCTATCAGCTAAAGTAAAATATAAAACGATGAAAGCTATTTGTATGCGTGTTTTAAAATCAATTCAAATTACAATATGGATAGAAGCAGAGTTAACTTAAATCCAAAACAATAAGTATATGTAAAATAGCATAAATCCACAATCTTTCAAAACATGTCTAAAGTGAGATTTAAAAGCCTTTCATTATACAATAAAATCAATGCACGCTTTGAAAATTTCAAGTTATACCATGCTATGCACAAGATATAATAAAGCACAAAACATGGTTCAATAAATCACATGAGTTGGATAGAAAACATGAGAAATGCCCGATATGCTTCTCACCCACCCTTATCACATATACACTTTACTTATTCGATCAATCATTTGTACATATCGCATTTTAGTCCTAAACAGTAGTTGTCTTAGGTTTTAGGACCCACTTGACTCCGTAGGATACTATCTTAAATCCATGGATTTCACTATCTTTTATGATGCCCCTTTACATCATAATTGGTGATTTACCAATCTAATTATTTTAATCACAATCGATATATGTTGGTCTTACTATCTTTGATATAGGAAGTTACCCATCTTTGATCTAAACCTTAATAATTCTTTCCAAATTTAATTCTCCCACTTAGTTATACCTCATATTAATTTCCTATAGTCTCAGAATAATTTTCTTGAATTTACAAAATTTATTTTGAATTTATTTCAGTTTCTTGGCAATTTTCTTGGTTTAATGGTAACCCGAGTTTTTACTAATTTTCTCACTTCCAAAGCTTTAGTTCTACTTTTTAACCATCAAATCATACTTATATACATATAACTCTGAAGAATTACTTAAATTTAGAATCTCAGCTCGGGTTTCATGCCCCAGGCTTCGTGCCATTAGTCTGGCCTTTCAGTTGCTCTAGGCCCTGTACCAACACCAAAACGAGTTTCTTAATTTCTTTCTAGTTTCCAAATAAAGAATAATAATAATGATATTTCGGGTTTCACATTTTCTTTCACAATTTCACTTATTTTTTTTTATCTCTTTACATGTATTCTGAGTCAGAACACAATAATCCCTTAGAATTCTAGTACTTTTTTTCGTAAAACTCTAAGGACCAGTTCTCATTGAGCATGATTCACAAACATTTATATCAATTTAGCACTATATATCATTTCTACCAATCACATCGATTCACATATAACGAATTGGAGCATTAAAACCAAGCATAACTAAGCTTATCCTATTTGAACCCAACTTGGCCAATAACGAAGACAAGATTATCAGGTGTTTTGCTCCAATCTGAAAGAATAGATATGCTTCACATAAGTTCTTATTTAACATATGTAACAATGAAGAATTGAAACCAACTCAATCTTCACAAATCTGAAAGAAATCACAACTTACCCATTTTTGCTTCCCTATAGCTTTTCTCGCTCATTTCTTCAAATTTGACCTTCGACTTCCAATATATTATAAAAGAGGTAGAATAAAGCAAGTTCACAGAAGGCACTGGAACCAAAAGATGGCTAGAAATGGTGAAAATCGGCTGAAAAATAGAAGAGAAACGAAAAGGGGCAGTTTCTCTCTTTCTAGCGATTTCTAGAATTTTCATGACCGTTTATATTGAAAATGCACTGAAGGGATCGATCGCTTAGCTTAAGGGATCGACCTCTCTGCTATATTTTGGAGCAAAAATGCATTATGTTTAGAGGGGATAGATCCTTTGGCTTAGAGGATCGATCCTTAAATCTGTTTAAGCCAAATTTGACTTTTTGTCAAGCAGGGATCGATGCCAATTCATAGGGGATCGATCTTTGGGCTTCTTAAGGCCAAAATTGACTTTATCTCTTCCCGAAATCAAGATCGAATCAAGGGAAATCGATCTTTATGAGTACCTGTACCCCTATTTACCTAATAGCTCCTCTTTAAGCCACTATCACACATCAAAAACTTATATTAACTCACACTTAGCACATGTGGATACATGTCTTATACATTTCCAATGTATAAAAATTTGGGTTCTCATAACTGTACAAATTTAAACAAAATTTTATTAAATCGACCCTTCCAACCAGCCACAAGCAATGATCCCTTCTCAATTTATGCTCCTAGTGCAGCAAGCCTCCTAAACTGATATCACGAATTGAGCTATGAGATTTTGAATCAATAGTTTTCAATAACTTATAAAACCGATATAGACTACAACGTGTATCCCAAGAACACTACATTTAAAAAATATATACTAAATTGGTATAATTTTATAAAAAAGATAGTTATTTCTAACAATTTGTTAATCGATTATATACAAAAAAATATGGCACTTTAATTGATATCATATCTTGTTCAGCTTTCAATTCAATTCTTTCTTTTATTTACTATACCGTACGCAGTCAGCAAGCGCAATATCATATCTTGTTCAGCTTTCAATTCAATTCCTTCTTTTATTTACTATACCGTACGCAGTCAGTAAGCGCAAATCATTAAAAACTAACTTTGCATCATCAGAAAGATCTATAAATGCTTTTGCAACCTATAAAAATTTAATTATAAATAAAAGCAAATATAAACATTTTATAAGATTTGATTTACAATATGCATATGAACCGAATTTGATAATGTTTTCAACCTTATTGAAGTTTGTCATCTTCTTTACATTTTTCTTCTCGACGCATATTGATTGATTATAGACAAAGTTCAATAATTGTTATTCTCTAAAAAAAATTAAAATAGCAGTAGTTAAGAGAATTCTCCTAAAGCAGTCGAATGCCTGATGAAGGCATCCAACAGCCTTGGTTTAAAATAGATACAGAACATTACAAAATTCAAGGTATTCAATTTTCTAAAATAAGGGCAATTGACTACCTAAAAATAGTAGTCGACTGCATTAATTTACAATCATATCAAATTATATAAAAGTAAGGGAAGTAGGCTTCACGGTAAAGGAATTCGATTGCATTAATTTTAGGACTCAATTTAGTTTCATACGATACTTGCTTGTAATTATTGAATTTTTGTACCTTAAGATGCTACATGTATTCCATAGGTCTCTTATCCATTTAATATTCCTATCACAACTTTTATCTTGTCAATTGCCAATACTTCTATCACTTAGGTTTGTTACATGTAATATTAACGTGATATAGGTATAACGAACCTACACTATCGAATACTAACGTGTATCCTTTCAATATTCTTATAACCTTGTTCGATTGCAATTCAACACTTAAATCAATATGATAATAATGTGATGATAACAATAATCTTATACATTATTCACTTACAATTTAACACTTGAATTAATACGATTTGATGCTAACTTTGCATCATGTAACCATCCACTTATCCTATATAATGCTAATTTGCATCTTTAATCACTTATCCAATCGTTATTCTTATCCATAGCCAACCACCCTGTCATGACCCAATACTTACAAAAAATCAGTACAAATTTTTCGCTTTTGAAAAATCTTTCTTACCTCATTGTGATAGATCCCTCTGAACAGGTCGGGCTGTGAATCAATATCAATACACCATTTTAACCATTAGGACATGTATACATGCATATTGCTATCATTTATCATATAATAGAATGGTCGGTATATTTTATACATCACACGATTCTCATACATTTACAATTACTCTACTTAAATTTACATCCCCAAATAATCCTTCATCTACAATACTGTGCTGTAAGCATACTAATACAAAATTCTGTACATGGTGCATACCTGACAGTCGATGGGAACCACAGATAGTCAGCTATGTCGTCTACTCTCTACACTCGCTATCTCTAAGGTGGAAGCTCTGAAATGGGGTGGAAAATGAAAGGGTGAGCTCCACATGCTCAGTAAGGCAATAATATAAACGGGTAGATAGCTATACTATCTACATGCTGATAGAAAAATCAAGATGTGTGAGCTTGAGGTAAAAACAATGATATGCCATACATATAAATATCATCTGTTCTAAAACAGGAAATCGACATATAAAACATGAAATGATTCTCATGTGAAAATTTCTCATGTTCAAATGAATCAATCAATTTTAAAACACCCCATCTGGGTTAAAAATGTGATAAACTCAATGGATCTAATCCAATTCACCAAAATAACTTGTTACAAAATTTCGTTATAAAATCACCCTTCTCTCAGGGTTACAAGTCATGAAAGTTTCATATCCTCGTGATCCCTGGCTACACGGATCATAGTGTGCGGGGTATCACACCTGAAACGGGAGGTGGGTCAGTCCTACCGGTTAGAACAGCATAACATCAGGATTGTGAGGGCAAGGCTTGCTGCCTCGTGGCTAATACCACTTCACTCCAACAATCCCCACGGTACAACGTACTTCATGTAATATACACGGTACAACGTACTCCATGAACCCAATCTCAGTCAGGGGGTGCCGACAATAGGTCTTATCCACCCATACCCATTATCTCTTAGTATGCACGTGTGAGCATATCATCTCACTGTGACACACAGTCTACAGAAGAAGGCTCCAGCACGGCTCCATGCATATTCATGATATCTAAAAATCTCGTGCAAGCGAAGCTCCAACACGGTTTCATAGAAATCAATGAAATCTGCGTACAAGCAGCACTCCAGTATGACTTAAAATAATTATAAATTCAATTAAAATCCACATACGAGCAATGCTCTAGTACGAATATGTATAAAAACTCAGTGAAAACCTCATACGAGAAAAAACTCCAGTACGGTAGTCATGTGAAATAAGTCTGTAAAATAGTGTAAGGCTCCAGCACTCTGTGTATGAGTTAAAATATGAAATCTAGTGCGAGCAGTGCTTCAGTACGATTAAAACTCATATAAAACGGGTAGGCGGCTCAATTTCATCAAAACATGTCAAATAAACCCTAATTGGCACCTAACCTGTGCCTTTTAACTTAAAAATGAAAATAATAGCCAGCCTATCCATAAATTGCTTGAATTAAAGCAATATCATCATAAAAATATCAAAATCAAGAAATTCATGCAATTTCATAGCCTTACTACCCTTTTTGAAAATTTTCTAACTGGGGGCAAAATGGTAATTTGTCATGATTTCCATATTTTTTGCAAAAATTATTATTCTGTTTTTGGGTAGCCTAATAAATTTAACGTAATGTAAATTCCCTCGAAACTACGTACAGTTACCTCTAAATGCTTATAAAGTTCCCTTACCTCGAAAGATGTCGAGCGACTCCAAATTCAACTGGTGGAAGCTCGTCCAGTCAGATCGGCTCCTAATCCAATCTCAGGAGCTGTAAATAACCATTATCAGGTTAATTTTCATATTTTTATCATAATGGGCTTCATTTAAAATAATGGGTCCAATAGCAATAAATTATACTGAATAAATTTTTCCGAGCCCTTTTTCCTTCAATTTTCACTCTCTCGGAGTTTATCGGGCGTATCGGGTCTGCTGACCCTTATTGGGCCTCACACTGTGTTCACATATATCAAAATGGGCCTTTTATAATTAGGCTAGGCCCAATAGACCATTCGGCCATGGCATGGTGGTCGAGCACCATGCTTGCCATGCCTTAGCCGAAATCACGCCACACTTAGCCATTTTCATGCCAACTTTCTTTCAAGCATTTTATCAAACACTTGGCATGCATGAAATTTGCCTATCTTTCTCACTCACTCACACATTTTATCAAACACCTTGCTGCCATGATTTTATTCAGCCATTAATCCACCAAATTGAATGAAACCAACCATGAAAACATCATGTACACATGTTTAGCATCACAACCATGCATTAAAATTCATCATACATACATGAGTCATCAAATACCCATTTTCAGCCATTCTTGGTTCACCATGAAAACATGCATTTCAGCACTCAATAATCACACCAATAGCCTTAGAAAAATCAACACATCAACAGATATGAAGCTTAAAGCTTGAAAACATGCCTAGGTTACCTTTATGTTCTTGGCTGAAACTTGTGAAGGATTTTGTGGGGTCCAAATCAGCTCCTATGATGCTTATTTTTCGATATATTAATCCTCACTCAATTTGGAGCAACTTTGCTAAAGACAACTTGGTCCAATTCTATCTCTAACCTAGTGAATTTTCTAGAGAGACAAAGCTTGCCTAAATGGTCTCTAATGGTGAAACTAGCCACGGTTTGGTGAAGATGATGAAGATGCTGACTTTTGCTTTGTTCGTTAAGCTGAATATTGTCTAATTTAAGTGTTAATTATCAGGTTTGGCCATTAGATCCATGGGTTGGGCTTGGATCCTTGGGTTTTGGGCTTAATAACCTTAAATGGGCCTTAAGGCATTCATGAAATTGGGCTTAATCTTGTGGGCTTTTGGTTTGGGCTTTCCCATTGGGTTCTTAGGCTGAAATTTTTACCACATGTTGGGCCTTAAGTCTACTTCAGATCTGATTCATAAGATGGCCCACTCTTTTGGGCAATTCGGCCCACATAAACCGATTAAACCGAACATACTCTTAATGGGCTTTAAAATGATCTCTTGGCCCATTATATTTTTCTTCCAAAATTCAGCATGTTAGTGTCAATTAAATTTCTCATATACATTCCTCAAACATGTCGTGACATATTTCATAAATGTCCATGTCTAATTTGGGCACATCTCGTGCTTAATTTCGCGGTTATTCACGTTTCCCGATTTTAAGCCTTAAATTCAAGGTATTTTCTTTTATACTTCATTTCCTTATACTTAAATTTCAATTTCCATCCATCTTTCACCCCTTGTTTCAGAATTTATATCTTCACTCTTATGACATATATTCCCATCAATTTGGGTCCATTTCCTTAACCCCAAAATATCCAAATCGCTTAAAATCGAAATAGGGCTTAATTGATCCTTTTTTGGCACTTTACTCTACAGCAATACCTTCGGGACCAAATCACACTGACTTCCCTTCATCAACTCACTATCTTTTCACATTTTAAGTTCTCATCTTCAGTCAAAATGATTAAATTCCTTTAACTAAATTTTTGGGTCCCTACTTTCCCGATTTGCCCTTTATGCGATTTTACGTACGTTACATTATTTCATCCACATTTATTTAGTTCAAATCAACCATCTTATGATTCCATTAACATATATCAATGTCCTACAAAGTGGAAATCATAAGAAATGTCATAAAAAAATATGGGTCTCACAATCTCCCCCAACTAAAAGAATTTGGTCCTCCAAATTGGAACCAAATCAGTTGGTAAGCAACTCCGGGTACTTCTCTTGCATTATATTCTCCAACTCCCAAGTAGCTTTCTTCGAAGTATGATACTGCCACTGAACTTTGACCAGGGAGATCGTCTTTGACCACAATACCTTCTCCTTCCTATCCAATATGCGAACCGGTCTCTCAACATAAGTCATATTGTCACTGAGCTCTAACGGCTCGTAGTTGATCACATGTGATGGATCCGGATGGTACTTTCGAAGTATAGAAACGTGGAAGACACTGTGTACTCCTCCAACTCTGGTGGCAATGCCAATCTATAGGCCTTATCTCCTACTCGCTCCAGAATCTCAAAGGGTCCAATAAAATGAGGGCTCAGTTTACCTTTCTTACCGAACCTCATGATACCTTTGGAAGGAGAAACTCTCAAAAACACCGACTCACCCACTGCAAACTCTAGTTGTCTACGTCTCCTGTCAGCATAACTCTTCTGTCGACTCTGAGCTATCTGCAATCTATCGCATATCAATCTGACATCCTCAGAGGCCTGCTGAACCAAGTCAGGAGCAAATAACTGTCTGTCACCAATCTCTTTCCATCCAATAGGGGAACGACATCTGCGACCATACAATGCCTCATACGGTGCCATCCCAATACTCGAGTGATAACTGTTATTATAGGCGAACTCGGCTAATGGCAAATGGTCATCCCAGAAGCCTCCAAAATCCAGCACACACGCCCTTAACATATCCTCCAAAGTCTGTATAGTCCTCTTTGACTGACCATCTGTTTGAGGATGGAAAGCGGTGCTAAATCTCAACTGGGTCCCCAACGCTTCCTGAAAGTGTTCCAAAAAATGGGAAGTGAAGCAGGCATCCCTATCAGAAACAATGCTCACTAGAATGCCATGTAGCCTGACAATCTCTCGAACATATAGGTTCGCCAACGTACTCAGAGCATCTGTAGCTCTCATAGCTAAGAAATGGGTGGACTTCGTCAATCTATCCACAATCACCCAGATGGCATCGTGACCTCTATGGGTCCTCGGTAATCTCATCATAAAATCCATGGTGACATGCTCCCACTTTCATGTCGGTATCGGTAGAGGCTGCAATAATCTTGCAGGCTTCTGATGCTCTACCTTTACCTGCTGACAGATGGGACATCTCGCGACATACTCTGCTATGTCTCTCTTCATCCCAGACCACCAATAAACTCTCCGGAGATTATGATACATCTTTATACTCCTCGGATGTACTATATACCTCACTTAGTGAGCCTCTGATAAAATCATCCTCCTGATCTCGAGATCTTCGAGAATACATATCCTACCTCGAAACCTCAATAATCCATCAATACTCAACCCAAAATCGGTATTTGCACTTGCCTGTACCTGACTCATCAACTCAGTACATCGCTGATCACTCTGCTGAGCCTGTCGGATACGATCAATCAACTCCGGCTCTAACGTCAGGCTCGCAATGATCTCAACTCTATCAATCTCAGGTGGTGCTATGTCCAAACTGAAGCTCGCGAACTGCTCTAACAAGTCATGTTCCTGAACCATCATAAATGATACCAACCTTGGGCTCTTCCTGCTCAAAGCATCAGCAACTACATTAGCCTTACCTGGGTGGTATAATATCTTGCAATCATAATCCTTCAGGAGCTCGAGCCATCTCCTCTGTCTCATGTTCAGCTTATTCTGCGAGAATAAATACTTCAGACTCTTATGGTCTGTAAAAATCTGAAACTGGTCACCATATAAGTAATGGCGCCATATCTTCAGTGCAAACACTATGGCTGCCAACTCCAAATCATGGGTCGGATAGTTTCTCTTGTGGTCTTTCAACTGTCTAGATCCATAGGCAACTACCCTCCCATCCTACATCAGTACACTGCCTAGTCCCTGATGTGATGTATCTGTATATACCGAGAAACCTCCTGAGCTGGTAGAAATGGTGAGAATCGGAGCAGTGGTCAACCGACGCTTCAGCTCCTGAAAACTCCTCTCATAGGCATCATCCCACACAAACTCAACATCTTTCCGTGTGAGACGTGTCAACGGAGCAACTAATCTGGAGAAACCCTCAACAAATCTCCTGTAGTATCCTGCCAAACCCAAAAAACTCTGAATCTCTGTGACTGTCCTGGCCACTCCCACTGAACAACTACCTCTATCTTGGATGGGTCTACTGACACCCCATCCCTCGATAACACATGACCCAAAAAAGAAATCTGCTCTAACCAGAAGTCACACTTACTGAGTTTGGCATACAGCTGTCTCTCTCTGAGGGTCTGTAGAACTATCCTCAAGTGCTGCTCGTGGTCCTCCCTGGATCTGGAGTATACCAAAATATCATCAATAAACACAATCACAAATCGATCCAGGTATGGTTTGAACATATCGTTTATCAAAGCCATGAATGTTGCAGGGGCATTAGTCAACCCGAATGGCATAACCAAAAACTCATAATGACCATAACGGGTCTTAAATGTTATCTTGGGCACATCCTCCCTCCGTATCCTCAGCTGATGATACCCAGACCTCAGATCAATCTTAGAAAAGACCTGTGCTCCCCGAAGCTGATCCAACAAATCGTCAATGCGTGGAAGGGGATACTTATTCTTAATGGTAGCCTTATTCAACAATTTGTAGTCGATACATAAACGGAGGCTGCCATCTTTCTTTCTCACAAACAAGACCGGAGCTCCCCAAGGTGACACGCTCGGTCTAATAAACCCCTTCTCAAGCAGATCTTGTAACTGCTTTATCAACTCCTCCAACTCAATTGGAGCCATCCTATACGGTGGTCTAGAAATCGATTCTGTACCAGGTACCAAATCTATCCTAAACTCCATCTCTCTGGCTGGTGGTAATCCTAGTAAATCATCTGGAAAGACATCAGGAAACTCCCTAACCACTGGAATGTCTCTCAAATCCGATCGTGCCTGGTCTGTATCAACATATATGCGACGAATCCTTCAAAATATAACTCATAAAGTCAGCAAACTTCATTGCTCCATTTAGAACAACCATTATTTTTATTACTTTTAGGGAAATTTTACAACACATCTTTCGAGGGTATTAAACGTTAATGTCTTAGAAAAACAATCTAACATAACACGATTGGCAGCCAACCAATCCATTCTCAGTATTACATCGAAGTCCCTCATATACATCAAAATAAGGTCGGCTGACATTTTTTTCCCCGACTTTCAATTTACAGTCCCTGAATACATACTCTACTAGCTGACTAGTGTTTATGGGGGTAATTATTAACAATTTACTACTCAGAGGGGTAAGCTTTATATACTTAAACAATTTATATGCAAATGAAGGCGATACGAATGAATGCGTGGCACTAGGATCAATCAGAACATATGCTTCTAAATCAAAGATTAGGATGGTACCTTTCACCACATCCGACGACTGGTCTGCCGCATCCTGGTCCAAGGCATGAACTTGCACTGTACCCATCACTTGCTTCCCTTTCTCCTCGGCGGTAGCTCTCCTCCTCTGAGCAGGAACCTGAATTGGAGCTCTCTCCGGCTCCTTGCCCCTCTATGGGGCAGTGTCTGGTCTCTCTGGGCAATCTCTCACCACATACCCTGGCCTTCCACAACGGTAACATACTACTATAGCTATAGGCACTGGACAAGGTCTGGTACCATGACATCTACCACATCACCGACATCGATCAATAGTGGGTGTGGTCTTCCAATGACAATGCCTCTAGCTGGTGATAAAGCCGGATGAATAGGGGGTCTAGCTGTCCTCTCCTGAACCTCCTCAATCTTCGGCCTCTTATCAAAGAGTCGTCCCCCTCTCATGATAAATCTATCTCTCCCGGATCTCTTCCGGTCTTTGTCTCAACTCCTACAGATCTTTCCTCACTCGGAGGCATTCCGCTCATAATTCTGCTCACACAACTGAGTCTATGTACTGCCTCCTCATAGGTCGAATCATCAAAGGGAGCCAACCGAGATCTGATGGCTGGTCTCAGTCCATGTATAAACTTCTAGACCTTCTGGTCCTCACTGCTCATCATCTCTGGATCATATCTCCCCAAAGAAATGAATCGAGTCTCATACTCATCAATAGAGTGGTTCCCCTTAACCAAACTCATAAACTCCATCCTCAACTTCCGCTATGCAGTAGCGGGAACATACTGCCTTCTAAAGGCATCCAAAAATATCTCTCATGTGACCTCAACATGTCGAGCTCTCCAAATAGGCTCGGTAGATCTCCACCAATGCTCTGTCGCCCCCTAAAATAAAAATACAGTAAAAGCAACCCTCTCGGTAGTAGTGCACCTGAAAAGCCTATACAACTTCTCCATCTGATACACCCAATCCTCTGCTACTACTAGATCCTTCCTCCCATGGAAGGCTAGAGGTCTAAACTTCTAAAAGTGTCTAAATCTATCAAGGTCACACTCGTATCCAGCATCCTGAGATGGTGGGGGTCTCACAGCCTCTGCAGCCTGAGCCTGAACCTCGGGCATCTCTGCGGCCTGTGTCGGCATCTCGAGATTAGCTGCTGTCTGTCCCGCTGGATCTCCTCTATCCCTAGCCCCAAGCACTGCCTGCTACGCTACAATCTCAACCAGGCTCTCAATACTCCGCTCAAGTCTAGCGAAGCGTGCCTCAGTCTCATCGGGTCTCACAGTAGTACCCTCGGGTACCTGACCAGTCTGTATATCATCACCACGGCTTTCAGGCCTGTCCCTACGGCCTCTAGCACATGTACCAGCCCCTCTACCCTTGCGGGTGACCGACATAATGTAAATCCTGTAATCCAAAATCATTAGTTAATTTAATTCCCATCTAATATACATTTTGACATCTCATACAACACGGTACTAAAGGGGGATGTAATTTTCCTTAACGACCACTACCGACTCTTATCCGACCAACTCTAACTCTTGATTGCATGCTTATCGATATTGATTCACGTCCAGCCGACCCCGCTCTGATACCACCTTTACTGTCACGACCCAATAGTTACAAAAAAATCAGTATAAATTTTTCGCTTTTGAAAAATCTTTCTTACCTCATTGTGATAGATCCTTTTGAACAGGTCGGGCTGTGAATCAATATCGATTCACCATTTTAACCATTAAGACTAGACCTGGCAAATATAGATACAACACGATTGACACGACATGAACACGACACGAAAAAATCGTATAAGTGTTTGAAAAATTCGTGTTTCGTGTTTATCTGTATCAACATGAATTTTGACACGGTAATTTTCGTGTTTAACCGTGTCAGACACGGCTAAATACGTGTAAGACACGGAATCACGTTTTCTTAAATCGTGTCACACGAATACACGAATATACGATACACGTGTAAGACACGAAAATAATATATGTTTGTGGGAGGAGTTGAACCCTGGCCAAAAATGTTTTTTTAAAACATTTACCAAATAAACTACTATATTATATTAAAATAATATGGAATGAAAATTAATTTATATCTTAAAATGAATTAATACTTTAATAAATATTGTAAAAAAATAAATTAATAAATTAAATATAAAATTAAATTAGTTAAATAATAAAAATTTTAAATTCTAAAAATAAAGTATTGAAATTAGAAAAAAATTGTTGTAAGTTAAGATACAATTAACAATTCTTACATATATGATATTATAATGCATAAATATATATATATATATACACACATAATATTTTGTTATAATGTATAAAATATAAATATTGTATTGTAATAGAAGAGTTTTATAATTAATTATTTTATATCACTGACACTAACATTGTATCACATAATATGATGATGAGAGTTTATACTTTATATAATTATAAATTTACAATATAGTAAGAAATTCTATATTTTATTCTATATCAATTATCATATTATAAAAAATCATAATAACATAATATTAACATACAAATTATTATGATAAGAATTAGATATTAATATATATGATTTATTTTAAATCATAATATAAGTTTATAATTTATAAGAAATTATTTAAATTGTAATATAAATTTATTGAATCCTATTGAGTTATGTTAACTTTTTGAATTGTTGTTTCTTGCATTGTATTGAGTTATGGTATTTGCAAACTTGATTTTTAAATGTTTATTGACTTAATGTTAACTTTTTATATTTTGTTTCTATATTTTGTAATTTTAAATAAATATTATGGATGATATGAATTGAAGATTATTATTATATTATATTTGTTAGTAATATTTGAATGCATTAAATTAAATTATTGATGTAAATCAATAAATATTATGATTTTTTTCTTTTTTATTATGTTTTATTTTTAATCGTGTCATCTGTGTCGTGTCTATTCGTGTCGTGTTTAATCGTGTCAGTTATATTTTTTTCGTGTTTATCGTGTCATGTCGTGTGACACGGATAATTATAACGTGTCAACCGTGTCGTGTCACGTGTCACACGTATAAAATACGTGTCGTGTTCGTGTTTACGTTTCAGACACGTTTTATAATTTGTGTCGTATTCGTGTTTCATAAATTCGTGTCGTGTCGTGTCATGACACGGATACACGAATTGTCAGGTCTAATTAAGACACATATACATGCATACTGATATCATTTATCATATAATAAAGTGGTTGGTATATTTTATACATCACACGATTCTCATACATTTACAATTACTCTACTTAAATTTACATCCCCAAATATTCCTTCATATACAATACTGTGTTGTAAGCATACTAATACAAAATTCTGTACATGGTGTATATCTGACAGTCGATAGGAACCACAGATAGTCAGCTTGGTGTATACCTGACAGTCGATGGGAACCACAGATAGTCAGCTATGCCGTCTACTCTTTACACCCGTTATCTCTAAGGTGGAAGCTCTGAAAGGGGGTGAAAAATGAAAGGGTGAGCTCCACATGCTCAGTAAGGCAATAATATAAATGGGTAGATAGCTATACTATCTACATGCTGATAGAAAAATCAGGATGTGAGAGCATGAGGTAAAAACAATGATATGCCATACATATAAGTATCATCTATTCTAAAACAGGAAATCGGCATATAAAACATGGAATGATTCTCATGTGAAAACATCTCGTGCTCAAATGAATCAATCAATTTTAAAACACCCCATCTGGGTTAAAAATGTGATAAACTCAATGGATCTATAGAAAAGAAAGAAAAACAGTAGAGAGGTAAAACTGAATGTATTTTTTCTGCATATGAATTCAATAGTTGTTACAATATAAATAGGAAAACTAGAGAGTAATTCTAGGAGTAATTCTAGGATCAAAAAATCAGGATTTCTCTAACTTTCTTGATTTTAGGTAGTTTCCTATTAAATAAAAAACAGATAATAATTCATTATTTATTTATTGACAGCTAATAATTCCTAATTTATCTACACTTCCCCTCAAGTTGGCACAAAGATATCAATCATGCCCAACTTGCTCACTTGAAGTTCAAATGGTTGTCTCATTAAGCTCTCGGTGAAAATATTTGCAACATGCTTCATGGTAGGAACAAAAAGAGTACAAATTACCCCTTCTTCAAGCTTCTCTTTTATAAAATGTCTATCAATCTTAACATGTTTTATCCTGTCATGTAGAACCGGATTATGAGCTATGCTGATGGCTGATTTATTGTCACAGTACAACTTCATAGGAAGACTGACTGGCCTTTTAATTTCTTCTAGAACTTGCTTTAGTCAGAGTACCTCACACACTCCTTGAGCCATTGAACGAAATTCAGCTTCTGCACTACATCTGGCAACAACACCTTGTTTTTTGCTTCTCCAAGTAACTAGATTACCCCACACAAAGGTGCAATACCCAGATGTCGATCTTCTATCAGTGATTGAACCTGCCCAATCTGCATCAGTATAGACTTCAATTCCTCTATTTTCATTTTTTCTGAAAAACAATCATTTCCCTGGAGTTGCTTTCAAATAACGAAGAATTCGAAACATAGCTTCTAGATGTTCCTCACAAGGAGAGTGCATGAACTGTCTTACCATACTTACAGCAAAAGCAATGTCAGGCCGTGTATGAGATAGATAAATTAACTTCCCAACTAATCTTTGATATCTACCAGTATCCACAGGAACTCCATCTTTTACCTCTCCAAGCTTCACATTTGCTTCTATTGAAGTATCAACTGGCTTGCACTCACTCATACCAGTTTCTTTCAAGAGATCCAAGATATATTTTCGTTGTGACAATACGATACCTTTCCTTAATCTCGCAATTTCCATACCCAAAGAAAATCTCATTTGCCCCAAATCCTTAATCTCGAACTCCTTGGCTAGATTCTATTTTAATCAGTTCATTTCTTCTTCGTCATCTCCTGTAAGAATTATGTCATCTACATAAACAATCAAAACTGAGATCTTGTCTTTGTTAGAGACTTTTATAAAGAGAGTGTGATCTGTTTGCCCTTGTCTATAATCCTGATTCTTCATAAACCTTGTAAACCTTTCAAACTAAACTCTAGGCGACTGTTTAAGACCATATAGTGATTTTTTAAGTCTGCATACCTTGGGTCCAAACTTCTCGGTAAAACCAGGTGGTGCCTCCATGTAAACTTCCTCTTCAAGGTCTCCATTAAGGAAAGCATTCTTTACATCCAATTGATTTAGAGACCAATCAAGGTTTACAACAATTGACAAGAGCACACGAACAGTATTTAGTTTTGCCACCGGAGAAAAAGTATCAGAATAATCTACTCCATAAGTTTGTGTGTAGCCTTTAGCTACCAGTCGAGCCTTGTATCGTTCTAGAGATCCATCAGAATTATACTTCACGGTGAATACCCACTTACAACCAACTATTGCTTTTCCTTGTGGCAGATCAACCTTTTCCCAAGTAGCATTCTTCTCTAGAGCTCTCATCTCCTTAAGAATAGCCTCCCTCCACTCAGGAACATTTAGAGCTTCTTGTACATTACTTGGAATAACCACACTAGACACTTGTGTAATAAAAGCACGAAATTGAGGTAACACATTATTATACGAAATAAAAATTGGATAGAGGATGCTTAGTACAAGACCTAACACCTTTCCTAAGAGCAATGGGAAGATCATCTTGACTTGAGGAATTTGACTCAGAATTACCTGGAGGATTATTGTCAAAATTGTCTGAAGGAACATTGATCTCACGATCCAACCCCTGATCAGATTCTTGGGGGTGCTGTAAGACAGTGTTCCTTTCCTTTTTTTGTGCTTGGTACTCCTTTGAATATACAAGACCCTTCCATCGTTAAGCACACATCTCTATTGTTTCAGAATTTTGATTTTAAGATGGCATTATCAAAGATTGTTGTAGATTTTCATCATTTAATGCATTTATATTTCCTTTCTCAATTACTTTTGGTAAAATATCATCACTAGCACATTCAAAATCAATGGTTAAGTCAGAACCATTTAAAAACATATCATCTTCACTATTGTTCTTCTCCCCCTGAAGATGAGAAGTGTGATAGTATGATTGTCCTTCAAAGAAAGTGACATCCGTAGAAACAAACATTTTTTTCAAAACTGGATCAAAACATTTATAACCTTCTTGATTTGTCGGATAGCCTACAAAAATGCATGTATGTGCTTTTGGCTTAAGTTTTGTTCTTTTATGGTCATGGTTATGAAAAAATGCAACACTACCAAATATTTTTAAAAGAATGTTTCTTACTAACTTAGAAGTTGGAAAACACTCATTGAAAAGTTTTATTGGTGTTTTAAACCCCAAGGTTCTTGAAGGCATTCTATTTATAAAAAATGTGATTGTTAAAACAGCTTCTCCCCAAAGATACTTTGAAACTTTAGATGTAAAGCTTAAGGCCCTAGTAACTTCAAGAAGATGTTTATTTTTCCTTTCGGCTACCCCGTTTTGTTGAGGTGTGTTGTTACAAGAACTTTGATGTACAATCCCCTTTTCATCAAAAGAATTCCCTAACACATGATTAAAGAATTCTTTGCCATTATCACTACAAAAAACTTTGATCTGAGTTTCAAACTGTGTTTGTACCATTGTATAGAAGTTTTTAAACACAGTTTCAGCATCAGATTTATCTTTTAGCAAAAAAACCCAAGTAACCCGAGTATGATCATCAATAAATGTAATGAACTAACGTTTTCCAGAAAGAGTTGTCACTTTAGAAGGACCCCATACATCACTGTGGATCATAGTAAATGGTTTTGACTTTTTGTATGGTTGTGGTGGAAAAACAACATGACGATGTTTAGCTAATTCACAAACTTCACATTGAAAAATAGAAGCATTTTTATTCATAAATAATTTGGGTAATAATTACTTTAAATAATGAAAATTTGGATGTCCTAACCGAAAATGCCATAACATAATCTCGCTGTCACTGGAAACAGAAATAGAATTAAAACAAGTTGGGTCTTGCCTTCCAAAGTTTGTACCATTATTAAGGAGGTAAAGGCCACCGTCTTGCCTAGCATCCCCAATCGTTTTCCCCGAGGTTAAATCCTGAAATTTACTTTGAGAAGACCAAAAATTAATTTGACAATTATGATCACGAGTTAATTTACTGACTGACAATAGATTATAGGAAAATTGAGGAACGTGAAGGACATCTTTTAGAGTAAGATGAGAAGAAACAATAATTTTTCCTTTCCCTGCAACTGTAGCATAGGAACCATCTGCTATTTTGACCTTTTGATTTCTTGCATAAGATATGTAAGAAGAAAACAACTGCGAGAACCCAGTCATATGATCGGTTGCTCCTGAATCTATTATCCAAGAGGTATTTGGATTGACACAAGTAAAGGCTATGGTGAAAAAATTACCTGACTGGGCTAAAGAACAAGACGCACTAAAATTTCCTATAGATTGAGACTGAAACATCTTGTACAGGTGCTCCATTTGTTCCTTGGTAAAAGGAAGAGAGTTTGAGGATCATTCTGCCCTAATTAATAGTGCTAACTTGAAAAGCACGAGTGTCCCCTGCTGGCCGAGAGTCATCACCAGGTTTCTTCTTCAAATGCGCAGGTTTTCCATGGAGTTTCCAACAAGTCTCGCTTGTATGCCATGGTATCCGACAATGATCACACCATGGCTTTTGTTTGCCTCCTCGTCTTTCTCCTTGTTACTCATTACTGTGGGCTACAAGAGCTGAACTGTCCTGGTCAACTTTTGGCTCCTCTACTCCCTTTAACATCACTAATCTCCGAGCCTCCTCTCTCCGTACCTCAGAAAAAACCTCTCTGATCGAGGGCAGAGGTTTTCGTCCTAAAATACGTCCCGGAACCTCATCAAGATCTTTATTTAGATCTGTCAGAAATACAAACACTCGACTTCGTTCAACCTTTTTCTTGTAACGAGCACTATTATTCGGACTCTCCCATTCTTCAATTTCGAACATATCCAATTCTTGCCACAGAGTCATCATGTCATTATAATAAGCAGTTACCTCTCTATCACCTTGTTGTATCCGTCACATCCGAGTATTTAACTCGAATAATTAAGAATAATTTTCTAGGTCACAGTACGTCTCTCTAACAGCCTCCCGAACATCATGAATGGTTGGTAGAAACAAAAACGGCTTTCCCTTGGTTAGTTCTATGGAATTAATAAGCCAAGCGATAACTATGAAATTTTTTGATCTCCACTGCTGGTATTTTGGATCATCAGCGGCTGGAGGCTTGATTTCCCCATTCAAATATCCAAGTTTTCCCTTTCCATCAATCACCAAACACACGGATTGGGTCATTCTAAGTAGTTTTTACCATTTAACTTATGAATGGTAATCTGTAAAGGGCTTTCATTGATGGGTGCAATTGGAGATGCCTGGGAACTCCTTTCAGACGATGTCACAATGTTGGTAACGGAAGAAGAAGACGAACTCGAGCCAACCATGGCTGCTTTGTAATTCATAGGCTCTTGATACCATGTAGAAAAGAAAGAAAAACAGTAGAGAGATAAAACTGAATGTATTTTTTCTCCATATGAATTCAATAGTTGTTACAATATAAATAGGAAAACTAGAGAGTAATTCTAGGATAAGAAAATCAGGATTTCTCTAACTTCCTTGATTTTAGGTAGTTTCCTATTAAATAGAAAAACAGATAATAATTCATTATTTATTTATTGACAGCTAATAATTCCTAATTTATCTACAGGATCTAATCCAATTCACTAAAATAACTTGTTACAAAATTTCGTTATAAAATCACCCTTCTGCCAGGGTTACAAGTCATGAAAGTTTCATAAAAAATCCCTCCGTGGGGAAAATCAAATCTCAATTGAATTCATAAGAAGATCGGGGCCGACCCCTCCCTCAGGTCTACCCTGGTCTATCAAGACCACAAGTTATATCATGTGAGACATGTAGGTGACTATATCGGTAATATCCAGGACTATGGATATCCTCGTGACCCCTAGCTACACGGATCCTAGTGTGCGGGGTATCACACCTGAAACGAGAGGTGGGTCAGTCCTACCCGCCAGAACAGCATAACATCAGGATTGCGAGGGTAAGGATTGCTGCCTCTGGCTAATGCCACTCCACTTCAACAAACCCAATGGTACAACGTACTCCATGTGATATACACGGTACAACATACTCCATGAACCCAATCTCAATCAGGGGGTGCCTACAATAGGTCTTATCTACCCATACCAATTATGTTTCAGTATGCACATGTGAGCATATCATCTCACTGTGACACACAGTCTACAGAAGAAGGCTCCAGCACGGCTCTATGCATATTCATGATATCTAAAAACCTCGTGCGAGCGAAGCTCCAGCACGGTTTCATAGAAATCAATGAAATCTGCGTACGAGCAACACTCCAGCACGACTTAAAATAATTATAAATTAAATTAAAATCCACGTATGAGCAATGCTCTAGTATGGATATGTATAAAAACTCAGTGAAAACCTCGTACGAGAAAAAACTCCAGTACGGTAGTCATGTGAAATAAGTCTGTAAAATAATGTGAGCAAGGCTCTAGCACTCTGTGTATGAGTTAAAATATGAAATTCAGTGCGAGCAGTGCTCCAGCATGATTAAAACTCATATAAAATGGGTAGGTAGCTCAATTTCATCAAAACATGTCAAATAAACCCTAATTAGCACCTAACATGTGCCTTTTCACTTAAAAATGAAAATAATAGCCAGCCTATCCATAAATTGCTTGAATTAAAGCAATATCATCATAAAAATATGAAAATCATGAAATTCATGTAATTTTATAGCCTTACTACCCTTTTTGAAATTTTCCTAACTGGGGGTAAAATGGTAATTTGTCACGATTTCCACATTTTTCACAAAAAATTTTGGGTAGCCTAATAAATTTAAAGTAATGTAAATTCTCTCGAAACTACGTACAGCTACCTCTAAATGCTTATAAAATTTCCTAACCTCGAAAGATGTCGAGCGACTCCAAATTCAACTGGTGGAAGCTCGTCCAGTCAGATCGGCTCCTAATCCAATCTCGGGAGCTGTAAATAACCATTATCAGGTTAATTTCCATATTTTTATCATAATGGGCTTCATTTAAAATAATGGGCCCAATAGCAATAAATTATACTGAATAAATTTCCCCGAACCCTTTTTCCTTCAATTTTCACTCTCTCGGAGTTTATCGGGCGTATCGGGTCTACTGACCCTTATTGGGCCTCACACTGTGTTCACATATATCTAAATGAGCCTTGTATAATTGGGCTAGGCCCAATAGACCATTCGGCCATGGCATGGTGGCCGAGCACCATGCTTTCCATGCCTTAGCCGAAATCATGCCACACTTAGCCATTTTCATGCCAACTTTCTTTCAAGCATTTTATCAAACACTTGGCATGCATGAAATTTGCCTATCTTTCTCACTCACTCACACATTTTATCAAACACCTTGCTGCCATGATTTGATTCAGCCATTAATCCACCAAATTGAATGAAACCAACCATGAAAACATCATGTACACATGTTTAGCATCACAACCATGCATTAAAATTCATCATGCATACATGAATCATCAAATACCCATTTTCAGCCATTCTTGGTTCACCATGAAAACATGCATTTCAGCACTCAATAATCACACCAATTGCCTTATAAAAATCAACACATCAACATGCATGAAGCTTAAAGCTTGAAAACATGCCTAGGTTACCTTTATGTTCTTGGCTGAAACTTGTGAAGGATTTTGTGGGGTCCAAATCAGCTCCTATGATGCTGATTTTTGGGTATGTTAATCCTCACTCAATTTGGAGCAACTTTTCTGAAGACAACTTGGTCCAATTCTATCTCTAACCTAGTGATTTTTCTAGAGAGACAAAGCTTGCCTAAATGGTCTCTAATGGTGAAACTAGCCACGGTTTGGTGAAGATGATGAAGATGCTGAATTTTGCTTTGTTCCTTAAGCTGAATATAGTCTAATTTAAGTGTTAATTATCAGGTTTGGGCATTAGATCCACGGGTTGGGCTTGGATCAATGGGTTTTGGGCTTAATAACCTTAAATGGGCCTTAAGGCATTCATGAAATTGGGCTTAATCTTGTGGGCTTTCGGTTTGGGCTTCCCATTGGGTTCTTGGGTTGAAATTTTTACCACATGTTGGGCCTTAAGTCTACTTCAGATCTGGTTCATAAGATGGCCCACTCTTTCGGGCAATTCAGCCCACATAAACCGATTAAACCGAACATACTCTTAATGGGCTTTAAAATGATCTCTTGGCCCATTATATTTTTCTTCCAAACTTCAGCATGTTAATGTCAATTAAATTTCTCATTTAAATTCCTCAAACATGTCGTGACATATTTCATAAATGTCCATGTCTAATTTGGGCACATCTCACGCTTAATTTCGCGGTTATTCACGTTTCCCGATTTTAAGCCTTAAATTTAAGGTATTTTCTTTTATACTTCATTTCCTTATACTTAAATTTCAATTTCCATCCATCTTTCACCCCTTGTTTCAGAATTTATATCTTCACTCTCATGACATCTATTCCCATCAATTTGGGTCCATTTCCTTAACCCCAAAATATCCAAATCGCGTAAAATCGAAATAGGGCTTAATTGAGCCTTTTTTGGCACTTCACTCTACAGCAATACCTTCGGGACCAAATCACACTGACTTCCCTTCATCAACTCACTATCTTTTCACATTTTAAGTTCTCATCTTCAGTCAGAATGATTAAATTCCTTGAACTAAATTTTTGGGTCCCTACTTTCCCAATTTGCCCTTTATGCGATTTTACGTACGTTACATTATTTCATCCACATTTATTTAGCTCAAATAAACCATCTTATGATTCCATTAGCATATATCAATGTCCTACAAAGTGGAAATCATAAGAAATGTCATACAAAAATATGGGTCTCACACACCCATTCCTAGTTCAAATAACATAGACGATTTACAAAATTTTTGCAACAAAATCGGGTAGCATTTACTTATTGCCCAGCCTGCAAGGTAGAAACAATTTATGATCTTAAGGGCTATTGATTTTTTCACAATTGCTTATCGTTCTTATACGTTATTCGATTGTGATATTATCATATAGGATAATGATCCACAATCGAATCATAATTACTTAAGCGATACTAAGTTATCGCTTTCATGCTTAAATTCATTATTTGTGAATTTAATTAGTGGCTTATGCGATTTGGTTATCGAATATGCTAAATCTACAATAGCAAGCAGAATTCACTTATCTATATAAAATAATCTATAGTAAGTGAGGGTAACTTACCTGTACACTGTCTTGGCACACTTTTCAAGGCTATTCCAAAAGTCGCTACATGTCACACTTGGTTTTCACAGCCCAGAATTTGTAACGACTTGTGACCTATAAAAATTCGGGGGAAATTTTTTTTGAAACTTCTGAGTCTACAACTTAATCCTTTATTCACTTAGGTTGTATTCATGTTCAGTGTCAATCCTCTTTCTTACTTTTTATCCGTAATTATATTTAAGTTTAACATTTGGATTTATATGGCCGATAGAAATTTCGACAGCATAACGGCTAATATATATGCCTACCCACCTGTAAATTCTCACAATATCAACCCTAGCTATCCACAACTATTAGACATGCTTTCCAATTCATATCATCAAATCATTCTACATATTCCAAACACGTCTAGTTACTCCCAAAAATCAATCCTTAAAAATATTTCATTTCATTTATCCTTATACAGATTACATCCCGACACATTACTTTCAATAGATGTCTATACATACAAATGGTCTGGTAAAGAGATAAAAATGTATACCTCACGTATGTACAAAAGGTAGTCTGGGGGAGCTCATATCTGCCAGCCTACGTCATCTACCCAGCAATTATCAACTGTAGTTTATGCAACCAATCTGAGAGGTGGAGGGGTGAGCTTTCGGGAAAAAGCCCAATAAGAGAATACATTTAAAGTAGTTCTGATATGTAAAAGCATGCAAGAATCATTCATGAAACAAACTTTGCTTCAAAAAAACTGATCATAAGTTTCTTTTAGAAACCAACATTTAGAAGATATGTAAAACTTTCGTTACGTGCATAGTCATCATAGGAAAATATGAAGCATGGGTTCTTTAAATCAAATAGCATGCTTAAACCATTTCATAATATCTTCATCATTCATGGATAATTTCATAAAATCATCGTCATTCATAAACGTTTCATAAATCATAATCATTCTTAAACATTTCGTCATAAATCATAATTGTTTGTAAACATTTCGTCATAATCTCATAAAAACATAGTCATCCATCATCATCATCATCATCATAATCGTAATCATAATTGTGGAGACTAGGTTATAACTAAGTTATGCGATACGTGTCATCTTCCGTAGAGGGTCATCATCATACCTATGGCCATGGTGGGGGCTGTAGACTGGATCAGGGTTGTACAGCACTTTCATAAAACATGGGTAGTATCTATCTTTCTTACTTTCTTTAGTACCTAGCTAGGGCACGAGCACCAAAGGCACTCTCCGTGCGGGAAACATTCATACGTGCTGCGCGGGTACGAGATACTACCAGAACATTATCATCATTAACCACAAGTAGCGAGACATCTACCACACAGGTAGAGTCAAGTGCTACAGGGGCTCTACGTACTGGCACTCAAGTGGTGGAGCCGGAGCACCACGAGAAGTAACCATGCATGAAGCCTATAGTCTCAAAAATTCTTTTCCCTTTTCTTAAATACTTTTGAAACTGTCAAAAGTTTCTTTTAAAGCATAAATATGGGATTACAAACCATCATAAAACTTCCATACATTTTCATACTTCAGGAAATTCATTTTATAAACATAAATGTACTTGGTGAACATTTCATAAAACGAAATCATGTTTCGTAAATCATTACATAAGTATGAAAACAATCATAAATCATTTCAAAATATAATATTGCTTCATAAAAATCTTTTTATCAATGCAATGAGAGTTCATTATCAAAACTAAATTAAATTATACCCCTTACCTCGATTTATCGAAAATATCAAGTTCGAGTAGAGAGGCCTCCAAGTATCTCCCTTAAATCTTTCTACAATTCTCCTACATCGAAATTTGTATTCTTAGTATCCTATTTATCGAATTACCTACGATGCGTTAAAATCGTAACCTTGCTTACCTAAGGAAAATACATTTGAAATCATAAAATACGTACAATTATCTCTAAAACTTGCATAAATTCCTTACCTCAATGTCTGTCTGTAGTCCTTGATTGTTTCAACATAGCGAGTCAACGAGTCCGGTCCATTCAGGTTATTTTCGCCGAAGCCCTTTTTTCTCGAGTTCCCAAATTCTCGTACACTTGTCTCCATTCTCTTCAATTTTTTATTCCCTTCTCTAATATATATATATATATATATATATATATATATTGAATCATTTCATTCTTTCCCGCCATCCTCTTTTCTTCTTTGGTTTTGGATTTACTGTTTACCATCTTCTTCCTCCTCTTCTCATTCACGGTTTCATTGTCCTCACCAGCTTGCCAGCTTCGACGTCCCTCCATTTCCTCTGTTTTCGGCTCACCGATGATCACTCTGAGCTCCTTCGCCACTGCTCCCTGCCGAGAGCTTTAATGGGAGAAGCTATCGGTTTCTCTCTTCTGCCTCTCGCCCCCTGTTTTCTTCTCCTGCAGCCTATGCTCTCGGGTCTCCTCAAAACAGACCAACCTCTCTCATTTTCTAGCTTTCCCTCGCGTCTGCCACCCTTTCTTGTCCACATTCTTGCCACCACAATTGCCATTTTCCTTTCCAGCACCCCGTTCCCATTCCAGCAAGCGAGACAGAGGTGTTCTGCCTCTGTCTTCATGCTCCTTTGCTTTCTTTTCTATTTTTTCTTCAGCCTTCATCATTCACCACTCTTACTCCTCTACTCTGTTTCCTTTCCCATTTTTTCTCACATTTTCAGGCTTATATCAGACCCCATTTTCTCCTCTGTAACAAACCCCAAGCTTACTGCACTGTCTTCCTCGAGTCCGACTTCTTTGTTACTGCTTCAGCAGTATGTATGTAAATATATATATATATATATATATATATATATATATATATATATATTATCTTCCACTCCTCTTCCATGCCGAATACCTACCTCATACCATTTTTGTATGTGAGTATTACATCTTCTGCTGCAGTAAAACTGCAGCAGAATCGTCCCCTGGTGTTTGGTTTCTAATGAAGCCAAATTGTAGTTGCTGTTGTATCCAGCAGAGGTTGCTTCCCTGCTTTCACCCGGTAGTCCATCACCTTCATTCCTTATGGCCATGCTATTTCGAGCTATTACAATACGCTTCCCCTCTTTCTCTTTCGGTTTACTTCTCTGTTTTGTTCAGCTTCAGACTTTCACGTTTTCTCCTTTTTTTTTGACGTTCTGTTGTAGCCACATTACCTTCTTTTATTTGCAGCAGGCCATGCATTTTTTTTATTTAGTTTCAGTCTGCCTTCACACGTCTTCTCTGCTCACCGAACCGCTGCAGGTTGTCTGCAGCAGCACACTCTTCTCAATTCCCGTGCCTTACTTGCTGTAATCCTTAGTACTCTTTCATATTTATGTCTATAGTTTATCCATTTTTTTATCTCCTTAAATCAGCTATGCACACAACCTTTTCAGCAAAACGGCACGAACTCTCGATTTTATCTTTTGTCTCTCAGTTTTTCTTAAGTTTCATCATTTCCTCTCTTGGTCTTTGTTGTTTGCAGACTCTTCCCTGCCTCCACGTTTTTCTACCTTGTTTTAGTGTTATTTTGTACCTTCATTTCAGCCCTTTGCCAGCCTCTAATCACATCGGCTCCAGCCCCTCTACAGCTCACATTTCTTGTTTCTTCACTTTCTCATCACCGAGCATTTCCCTCTCATTTAAGGACTGAATTGTGGCAGCATGATGGGACAATACACTATCATATCTTCTCATTAACACATGTTATATATCACTAATGAGGAGCTCTCGGTTCCACGGCTCCCATGTAACTATATATATAGTATAAACTTGTTTACATACATATGTATATAGATATGTATATACTTTGTAAACTTTACTTATGATGTATAAAATAAATCTGGTTTAATATCGTATTTGTATATCGTAGGGAAATATTCTTTGCTTCTAGAATTTAGTTCTATTCCTCATAGTTATTCATTCTTAGAGTTAGTATGTTTTACTTAATTTATTCTTTCAAGTCCGAAAATGAAAAATGAAATTTAATTTAAATCCATGACTATGGAATTGTATTTTTTAATTCCAATGGCTACATTGTCATTCATCGATAAGTTCAAGTATATAAAATTCATGGCATTTACACAATTTCATGCCAATCACTAAAAATTCACTTCACTTAATCTCATAGTACACTTATTGTATACTTATAACAGACAATGCTTTAAGCCCACATTAGTAATAAAGTGACAAAGGTTACAGTTAACCACTTTTTGATCATTTCGATCGCACTAGACACTCTTACATGTGTGTGTCACACTTGTTTAATAATAATTCATACTAAGGGAGAAATTACCATATTACCCCTCACTTGGCTTAAGGCTTATCTTTTCATACACACGTGCTAAGACCAATTTTCTTTCACAATTTCACATAATTCCTATATCTTTACATGTATTCTAAGTCAAAACACAATAATCCTTTAGGATTCTGCTACTTTCTTTGTAAAACTCTAAGGACCAATTTTCATTGAGCATGATATACAAACATTTATCTCAACTTAACACTATATATCATTTCTACCAATCACATAGATTCACATAGATTGAATTGGAGCATTAAAACCAAGCAAAACCAAGCTTATCTTATTTGGACCCAATTTGGCCAATAGCAAAGACAAGATTATCAGGTGTTTTGCTCCAATCTGAAAGCATAGATATGCTTCACATAAGTTCTTATTTAACATAGGTAACAACCAAGAATTGAAACTAACTCAATCTTCACAAATCTGAGAGAAATCACAACTTACCCATTTTTGCTTCCCAAAAGCTTTTCTCGCTCATTTCTCTAAATTCGACCTCTAATTTCCAATAAATTGTAGAAGAGGTGGAATAGAGCAAGTTCACAGATGAACCTGAAGCAAAAGATGGCCAGAAATGGTGAAAATTGGCTAAAAAATAGAAGAGTAACGAAAGGGGGCGGTTTCTCTCTTTCTCGCTATTTCCATAATTTTTGCTACCTTTTTTATATAGAAAATGCGTTGTGGGGATTGATGCCTTAGCTTAGGGGATTAATCTCTCTGCTCTATTTTGGCCCGAAAATGCATTCTGTTTAGAGGAGATAGATCCTTTGGCTTAGGGGATCGATCCTTAAGTCAGTCTAAGCCAAATTTTACATTTTGTCAAGCAGGGTTCGATGCCATTTCTTAGGGGATCGATCTTTAGGCTTTCTATGGCCAAAATTGACTTTATTTCTTCACAGAATCAAGATCGAATCAAGGGGAATCAATCTCTATGGGTACCTTTACCCCCTTTTACCCGATAGCTCCTCTTTAAGCCATATTTGGGACTAATCACACATCCAAAACTTATATTAATTCACATTTAGCACATGTAGATACATGTCTTACACATTTCCAATGTATAAAAAATTGGGTTTTCACAACCATGCAAATTCAAACAAAGTTTTCTTAAATCGACCCTTCCAGCTAACCATAAGCAAAGATCCCTTATCAATTTATGCTCTTGAAGGTGCAGCAAGTCTCCTAAACTGATATCACAAATTGAACTATGGGATTTTGAATCAATAGTTTCCAATAACTTATAAGACGATATGGACTACAACGTGTATTCCAAGAACACTGAATTTGAAAAATATATACTAAATTAGTATAATTTTATTAGAAAGATGGCTATCTCTAAACCACTTGTTAATCGATTATATTAAAAACAATATGACACTTTAATTGATATCATATCTTGTCAGTCTTGGATTCAATTTTTTCTTTTCTTTACTATATCGTACACAGTCAGCAAGCGCCAAATAATTAAAAACTAACTTTAGGTTATCGGGAAGAGCTATAAATGTTTTTGCAACCTATAAAAATTTAATTATAAATAAAAGCAAATATAAACATTTTATATGATTTGATTTACAATATGCATTTGAATTGAATTTGATAATGTTTTTAACCTTATTCAAGTTTGTTATCTTCCTTACATTTTTCTTCTCGTCACATATTGATTGATTGTACACATATAGTTAAATAACTATTATTCTCTAAAAAAATTTAAAATAGCAATAATTAAGAGAATTTTCCTAAAGCAGTCGAATGCCTGATTAAGGCATCTAATAGCCTTAGTTTAAAATCGATATAGAACATTACAAAATTCAAGGTATTTGATTATCTAAAAAAAGGGAAATTAACTGCCTAAAACTAACAGTCGACTGCGTCAATTTACAATCATATCAAATTATATAAAAGTAGGGGCAGTAGGCTTCCCGATAAAGGAATTTGACTGCCTTAGTTAAAAGCTGTAATAGAATGTTACAATAATATAAGCAGTGGACTGCTGTTTTGAGGTAGCTGACTGCTAATATTATTTTACCAAAGTCGAATAAATTCTTAAACCTGGCAGTCGACTTCCTTATATTGAGCAGTCGACTGCCTAATTAAAATTACAAAATAAAAATTTGAAAAGTAGAGAACAAAGAAATTGTGAGAACTGTGAATTTTTATGTACCCCATTATGAGAATTGTAATTTGGTGTTGTAATGATGATATGTTGATGTACACATAAGTCTTAAATATAATGAAGTATAAGAAAATGAGATTTTGCAAGTCTTGGATGTGTACGGATTGAATTATGGACTGGGGTAAATTATGGGAAGTTTACATTTGAGTTTTCTGCAATTAAGTGCAGCAGCAGTACAATCTGTGAAGGCCAGATCGATCTCCAAGGATAAGAGATCGATCTCATGGCTCCAGAATGCAGGAAAGTTGCAAAAACTGATGAGCAGATCGATCTCATAGGCAAGAAGATCGATCTTCAAATGCTTCTGTAAAATTTAGATCAATCTCCTACAAGAGCAGATCGATCTCATGAAGCATTCTGTAAACAGAAGATCGATCTCACCTCACGACAGATCGATCTCCTCGACATAAAATTGCCCAAAAATCGTTCAAAATTCAAAGGCAGATTGATCTCCAAGGGCACCGGATCGATCTCCTAGCCTTGGCCTATATAAAGACCCTTTGTTTTTCCTGAAACTCATCTTCCTCTCTCTCTCAAAATGCCATTTTCAAACTCTAACTTTCTCTCTCCTCCAAAACACCCAATTTCGTCCAAATCAAGGGTTGTGGTAAGAAGGAAAATTATTCCTCATCGAGAGGAGAACAACATACTTGAAAATCGAAGGACGGACTGAATCGAGGCAAGAGATAAGCACCCCACAAGTTTGGGTAATTTTCTAAACTTTGATTTTTGGTATTTGAAGTGATTTTGGTGATTGTGAGCTTGGGCATTGTGTTGAAATAGCTAGAAAATGATTAGGGATTGATGAAATTATAATGTGGTTGGAGTAAAGATGAGATAAAACAAATTTTGGAAAATTGGGGATTTTTTACTATAAGTTGGAAATTTAGACAACGAGGTGAATTAGCATGGATATTATGCATAAGAAATGTAGAATGTTGAGATGTAGTGGAAGATATTATAAATTATGATAGAATTATGAGAAAATGGCATAATTGAGGTGTTAATGAGAATATGAGCAAATATGTGCTCGATAATGTGATTAAGTTGGGTTATTATTTTTTTAACATCGTTTGGACAGCTCGAGAGTTCCAGAGTGGAATGCGAGGCTAGTCCGTGATATGAGGGAACAATTGCACTATACGAGGTGCAAAGAGGTAAGGAAAAATTTAAACTCGTTTGTGTATGTGATTCGTGAAATATTGTAGCATGGAATGCGATTGTGAAAACAAGCATGTTTTATGTGTTGTGAATGAGAATTGCACACAATTTTTATAGCCGGTTGGGGCCCAACTTTTATCAATTGTAAACTATGTGTGAAAATGTTTTACAACCGTTTTGTATTTAAAAACGTGAAAAGTGATTTGGGCTCTACGTTAAGGCATACTGTGATTTGAGTAACATGTGCGTGGTTTTGCTGGTTTGAGCTCGGTTTTATATGTTTTGTGTTTTATGAGAAAACCATTATGAGCTCTACGCGAAAGCAAAACGATTTTTATGATAATGGCTATTGATTGAGACTTAGGTGTGTCATTTTGAATACACACCGGGTATTGCTCTAGTAGCATGTAAGTCCGATATTTCCTCTGTTCCGGTAACGTGAGATGACCCATGTTCTGGTAGCGCTGGTTTCCTACCTGGCCCAATCTTAATCAGTGGCTGTGCCACATGTATTTGGTGGCTGAGCCACGTGAGAATCCTAATCTGTGGCTGTGCCACGTGTGTTTGGTGGCTGTGCCACGTGAGAATCTTCATTAGTAGCTGTGCCACGTGTATTTGGTGGTTGTGCCACGTGTGAACCTTAATCAGTGGCTGTGCCACGTGTGTTTGGTGGCTGTGCCACGTGAGAATCTTCATTAGTGGCTGTGCCACGTGTATTTGGTGGCTGTGCCACGTGAGAATCCTAATATGTGGCTGTGCCACGTGTGTTTGGTGGCTGTGCCACGTGAGAATCTTCCTTAGTGGCTGTGCCACGTGAGAATCTTCCTTAGTGGCTGTGTCACGTGTGTTTGGTGGCTGCGCCGCGTGCATTACTATTGCAGTGATTTTTATCACATTTTAATGAGAAAAGCCATTATCGCATTGCTTTACACATGCTTGTGAATATTTTATATTGAGCTATTTACCTTCATGTTTTTACATGATTTATTAGCCACAAGTTGATGATGTTTTGAGAACTACCATGCTACAATTTCCAATGAGTTACTGAGTTTCATATACCAATAAATATTTGTGATGTGTATTATGGTTTATATAATTGAGTTCCCTTACCCCCTTACTGAGCGATTTAGAAGTTTACCATATTTTATCTCCCCCCTTAGATTTCTTCAAGTGAAGAGAGTTTCCTGCGACGTACGGAGTAGTGGCTAATGGAGGACTTGAGCTCCAGACTACATATTGTACTTGAGGTACATTTTATTTATTTCATGTAACCAGACTAGAGATGTATTTACAAACACTTGTTGTACTTTGATATATGGGATGTATTAGGATAATTAACTTCAAATTGAGGAAGATAAATGTTATAATATTTACTCATGAGATGATAAGATCCTGAGGTGTGGATTTATGATATATATATATATTGTTGCATGACACTGTACAGGAATGCATCTAAATGTGTAATAATGTAGAAAAAGTTTTAAATTTGTCATATTTTTTACGTTTTCGGGGCTTGACAGAAATCAATAACAAATAAATCAAGCAGTCGACTGTATGTAACAATTGTAGACAAGTAAACATCTTACTGGTAAAAAATATAGCGATTCTTTGATCACTTTGGAGGATGTTATTTGTAAATTATTGGTTCTTCGCATTTTTCATTGCAAGATCCTTCGTTCAGGATATTTTCTTCAACTTTCTTACTTGTTATTAAACAAAATAAGAACTCTTCAATAGAGAATTATTGGATTAAAGTTTGGTTTAAGGTTTAAAATTTAGGGATAATGGAAAGAGTTACAAACTATATTGAAGGTGTAACAAAAAATAAACTTGATAAAAGGGATTTGAGATTTACTGTTTATGATTTAGGATTTAGGGTTTATAAATAAGAAAAATGCTTATATAAAAGGAAGAATAAAAAGATTCTATAAATAAGAAAAATAATATAAAGTAAAGCTATTAAAATTATGAAAAGGTTAAATCAATAATATACTAATATATTTTAATTAATATTTAATAGTAATGATAATTTTATAAACTGGTTTAATAAGTTATCATGTTTATTTTTTTAACTTTAAAATTAAATCAATGATTTAGATTAAATATGATTAATCTAAAGATTATGATCTTATAATAAAGTCAATTTTTTAAAATTTACTATAGAAGCCCCGTTATCTTTCTTTTCATTTGAAAGTGTGATATATGGGCGGTTTTTTATACTATAAAAGGAAAAGCAAAGTAGCAAACTACCCAAGAAAATAGTGAATGAGGGATAAAATAATTGAACATTTTCTCAAAATAAACTGACGCCGTTCATTTTTGTTTCCTTTCATCTTTTTCTTTATTTTCTTATTCATGTCATTTACATTTAGTCATTATTGTACCACTGAAAATTGCAACGAAATTATTAGTAAAATTTTTATTTCTTTATTACAAATTCAGGGTTAGATTGCCTAACCCCTATATCTCATTGGTGTTTTTTATATCACTTGTTTTCAGTTTATTTCTTTTATTTTTACCTTTTTTTATTAAAAATGAAAAAGTAAATAAACTACAATAAGTTTCAAATCAAAAACCTTTGTTTATTTTCATGTATTACATTTATTATGTTTACATTTATTAATATTAATTTTCTGTTTTTCTTTCAGTTATTTATAATCCTTTTAACATGAAAATAAACTTAACATCAATACGAATAAAATAGATTAACTTTAAAATAAGTTCAAAAATTTCGACCTTATTATTTAATTTCCAAAAAAAAAAAACTAGTACATAGATGAAAATTGCTATCAATGGTTTAGCAAGAGAAAAATTATATATATATATATATATATATATATATATATATATATATATATATATATATATATTGAGGCACAATTATTAAACTTAGGAAAAAATTATTATGAACATGTCGTTTATATTATGATAAAAAAATTAATAAATTATGATAACTACTAAATGATGGGTTGGTTGATTTTAAAAATCTCTACCATTTAAGGAAAGCTAGTAAATCAAGCTTTTCCATTGTGTGTTACGTTTCAAAGATTTAATAATTTTTGACATGTTAAAAATAAAAAGCACCAAAAATTATTTTCCGTAAGTAAAAGTAAAACTTTTGAAAAGTCTTTTAAGTCTCATCTATCAAGCTGGTCGGACAATTTAAAAACTTTTTTCACCTAAAAAGTATTCAAATAGGACTAAATCGCTTTTTTTAAAGAAGTTCCACTGTCTGATCATTTAAGTACATTATTAAAATTTCCTATATCAACTCACTACCCAATTTCATCACCCTTAATTATTATTCTTATTCCTACTTTTATTCTATCATTAATTTTATTTTTACATCTTTTAAATAAACATGAATTATTTAATATTGAAAACTTTCCTCTAAACTTCTATCGAGCAAGCTTAACTTTGTTGGAAATTCTCTCACCTTAAAATTTTTTAAAGAAACTACTCAAGCGTAACCCCTTTAAATTCAATCTTCAAAATAACTAATATTTATTCAAATAATTTAATATTAATTTTTTTTATTTTGCTAATTCTAATTAATTTTTAGTTCTTAATTATTTATCTATCTAAGTTTAGTTTATTAATTTAATTCTAATTTAACTTTTATTCTTATAATGAATTCGGATAAGTAAATATTGAGAATATCTTCCATCAAGATTGTCAGATTTTTCTCACCTCAAGATATTTAAAAGTACTATTCAAGCGCAATCCCTTTAGAATTCCATCGTAGGAGTAAATTTGTTTAAATGAAGGTTTTATTAATTTTGTTTAATTTCATGAAATAATTTTTTATTTAAAAAAATAGTAGATTTAATTGTATATTTGTTAGACCTTACATTTCAAATGTATGATAAGTAATCAAAACATTTTTCTATGATTAGCAAAAGAATAAGCTAATGAATAAAACCGAGATACATGTACGCAAGGATATGCAAACAGGTGATTAAACCCCTTAAGAAATATCTTACACATACGATGGATGCCATGCAAACAAGTAAATAAAAAAATGACTAGTAAAAATAATCATTTAAACTATATAAAAGCCAACTAAATAAATAAACGAATATTTATGCACCAAAAGGTAGAAGAAGTCACATACAACTGTGCAAACCAATGGAAGAGAGTTGACTAATCAGCCAATGCAAATGGAATTGAAGGGGCCTTACGCGGGTGATGCCTATCAGCTGCGCAAATTCCTTGGAGCCTCCAAGCTTCTCGTACAAACGCCCTTAGGAAGATTTGTATCTTCGATTTCTTAATTGTCAATCCTACTTTTGCTGAGAATTTTCTTGCGCTTGATTTGCTTTGCTGGTAGTGAAATAGATTGTAGGACCCGGTTTTTGGTTTCCGAATGAATTTTCCTGATCCTCCTCTGTTATGCTTACAGTCACTACATTGAAATCCCAGATTGCATTTCCATTTTCTAGATTCAGTCCTGATTTCTTATCGATTTGATTTTACTTTGGTCGATTTCCTTTCCATTTTTCAAATTGATTCTCAAAATTTACTTTCCTTAAAAAAATAAAAAAATTGCTTCCTTTTTTTTTTCTTTTATTTCCTTAAAAAATTGCAGATTTTCTATTTTTTGAATTTTAATAAAATTAAGATATAAATAAGAAAGGAATCAAAAATTGAATTTAAAGAAAATGGGTCATTCATTTTCTTGGATTATTAACTCACATGAAATCTATTATCACATTTAAAATACCTAAAAACTCAATCCCCTTACAACCTTAAATCCAGAAATGAAAAATCACAAACTAGGCCTAAAAGCAAATATTGGACTTATGTGCCGATTAATGATGCTCAAGTAATTAAATTTTGAAAAATTAAAAAGGACACAAATTATGAAAAGATCCTGGATATGATGAGGTGTCTACGATAACTTTTAATTATCTATTCATAATAATAATAAAAAAAAATTATACAGTCATTCTCTAAAAAATTTTATATAAATTCCATCACTTATAATTGAGAGATTTATAAAAACTTTTGATAGACTCTATATTATTTTAAATTCTGATCTATTACTACTAATAAAATAATTTTATGTGATATGCTTTTGGAAAAAAAGGAATTGGGGATTAAAATATGAAAAACATATGCGTATATTTACATTTGGCGATTTGTATACAAAATACATAAGTTTTTTTATTAAAATTTATATTCACACAAAATATAAATTCTATTTTTTAAGTTTTAACAAATTTATATATAATTGTTATTAAAATTTAACCCGTATAATTTTCAAAATTTTTTAATATCGTTTACGTATTATGTCATCTTATTATGTCAAGAATGATCAAATTTACACATATAATTTGCTTGTCAGAATTCAATATGTTGAGCAGAAGATGAGTTTTTTTATTAATATTATAATTGCAATATTAAAGAAACTCATGCCACTATCTTCAGTTAAATTTGATAATCTAAAACGTAATATGATCAATGATAAAAATGTTAAAAATACAAATAAATGACATTAAATTTTAAAATAAATTAAGCATAAATTTGAAAAATTAAGGTTATCTTTAATGTATTAATATAAATTATAAAATAATAATTTTTATATTTAACGGGATCAAATATAATATAATACATAAATGATCAATCAGTTCATAAAGTCATCCTTAGCAGTACGTTGTGGCAAAGACTAGATGATGGTGCAGAGTAGTTTCCACCGTGCTCAAAGGGTCTTGGATGTCTTCCATCAAGACACGGCCTTGGAAGTGGGTCTATATGTTGGAAGTGTGTCTATATGTAGGTTTATCACAAGAATAACCAAGAAATTTATGAAATAAAAGAGAGATACATGAAGCGCACATATATTCTGCTTGTCTACTTGTCAATGAAGTATTGGGTGTCTATATGTTGAGCGTGAGATGAGTTTCGATTTTTAGTATAAGACGACGATAATTTTACCTCTGTCTTTTTTATTCAGAACCAAACGTGCTTTCATACGGAGCCATGTTGAGCATGAGATGATAATTTTTTATGTGACATAATCAATGATGTACAAAATTAAAATAAAATAAATTAAATTATATAAGCATTTGAAAAAAAATTAAAATAACTTTAGTGTAGGGATAAAAATTATAAAATAATAATTTTCATATTTAACAAAAAGAAAAATAATATAAATACATAAATTATTTAATCAGTTCACAAAAGTTTACCCGCAATGGGCGCTACCCCCAGCAGTACGTTGCAGCAAGACTTAGATAATGGTTCAGAGTAGTTTCCACCGTGTTCAAGTGGTCTGGGATGTTTCCCATCAAAACACCAAGTCTTGGAAGTGGGTCTACTTGCAAAGTAACATCCAACGACTTCTTCAGTGCGTGTGCTTTGGTTCATTGAATTTCATGAATTTGTAACGCGTCTCGAAAATTAAAATAATGAATACTCAATTAAACTCTACTACACAATGATTAATAATTTCAAAGTTCCTTTTGAAAATTTAACACCTTGTATTAAATGATCCGGAAAGCTAATGAAAGTAACGGATGAAAAAAAATAAAAAAGAAATTAATTTCAATGGGTCTCTAAACTTAATTTTTTCCATTTAGGACTTGTTATTGCCTCATTCTCCTTCATTTTTCCACCCTAACATTAATTTCAGTGCGTCTATAAATTTAATTTCCTGTACTTTGCACTACTTGTGCTTCTTAATTCCGCTCTTCCAAATTAAATTTAGCATGGCAAAACCAAAAACAGGACTTCCATTGTTTTGTCTCATGGCCCTTGCTTTGTTTCTGCTCTGTAATGCTTACCTAGCCCTAGGTAACAAGGATTGCGGCTCTTCTCTGTGCGGAAATATTACCGTCAGATACCCTCTTCGATTAAAAAGCCAGCCTCGGGATTGTGGTTATCATTCGCTTGAATTGGTTTGCGACAACAACAACCGCACCACTTTAGTTGAGAAACAGAGTAAATTCTATGTTCAAGAGATCTTCTATGAAAACTCTACCATGGATGCGAGTCTAGACAAGGATGATTGCTCCCTTCCTAGCAACTTCGTATCTCGAAGATATATTTTTCGAGACGAGAAAATAAATGCTACAGGGAATCTTTATCTTTCTATGGAAGCAGCATGGGAGTCATCATTTAGCACAATGTTTCTTGTAAATTGCACAAGTGCAGTGAAATCTTCTCTCTATATCGATGCCTCTCGTTGCTCCAATGCCTCTTCCCATCCACCAAATTCCTACTTTTATTTTTTAGATGAAGAAACCAAACCTTCCGATTTCAGTGAATTTTGCACAGTCGTAGCTCAAGTTCCAGTTATGATTCATAATATCACAGGCTTGTCTGCTTCGACTATTTACGAAAAGCTATTAATGGGCGTTGGGTTCGAATGGGAATTCACCAACTACAACTTCGAAGGGGAATTCACCAACTACAACTACAACTACAACTACAGCTACAACTACAACTACAACTACAAATTTTCATTTCGTGATCTGTAAGATTTTTTCAGTATTTCGATTCTAGTTTCTTTTGTCAAGTTAATTTGTTTGGGTCGGGGCGAATTTAGCCATCATCTTTTGAAATTATAAATTAGCATTTATTGTTCATTTGTTGGGATGTAATTTTTGTTTTCCTTTTCTTTTCTATTCTATTTTCTTTTTAATTTAAGTTCAATCATTCTCAACATATAAGAAAATTATTATTTAAATTATTTATTTTATTTACGATTTTATTCACAACTTTTTATATTTTTCTTATTTTACATTCAAATACAAAAAATAAAAACAAATTTCATTCCTTTTTGCTTTTTTTCTTCTATTCATTTCTCTTCTTACAAAAAGTAGTTATGCTTATTTTTTGAAAAGTTTTTTCTCTCACCATTTATTTTAATTTTATGTGATTTGATTTTGAAGAAAAGAGATTAAAACTGCACTCTTTAGATAAAAAAAACTATCATAAATATCAACCACTAAAACAAGTTTTAAACTGCTATTTAATTTCATAATTTCCTGCGTTTCAGATTGGAAGGCTTGAAGTATGCCTTGAGAATCTACCTAGACAGCTTTGTATATTTTCTTTTCGCACCGCCCCACGTGTTGAATCCACGTAAAAGTATGCATTGATTGCAGAGATTATTATTATTGTTTTTAACTTATTGGATGTATGTGCGTTCTGTTCCTCTGTTGAAACATTAATGTAATATTTCTTTTATCTTTCTTCTTTCTTGTACAGGAACATATGTTTTGTGTCTTGCAATCACAGGTAAATTTTAGACTTGGAACTGTATTTATTTATTCATTTTTTTATTTTAATTCTCAAATTTAAGAATTAAAAGAGCCTAATATATCATTCGAGCTTATATTTATTTTAAATTTCATTACGAAAGGGAAAAAAATCTATAAGCTCTTCGAAGATCAATTTTGGAGGTGAAAGGATTTTATAATAAATTTACATGCCATCTTTGGAGTATATGATAAAATAGGACAGAATAGTATAAGATTACAAATGGGATTAGATTGTATTATTTTTATCTTTCTTTTTTCCTTTTCTTTTTTTTATTGCCGACAAGAGAAAAAAATAAAAAAACAAAATAGAAAAAACAAAAATGAAAGTTAAAAATAAGAAATACTACCTAAATTTAAAATTTAAAATTTTATAAATTAATGAATATAATTCATTATAATTTTTATATTTAAGAGTTAATTTAAAAAATGATTTTAAGCATTGATTATTTAAAACAATTGAAAAACGTGCATTTTTTAAAAAATTATCTAAACTATATTTTTTCTTTATTCAAAAAATTAATAATGAGAAAGAAATAAAGAAATAAAGAAAAAATATACAATAACCAATTAATCAATAATTATTTTCATCTTATGAAAATTTTAAATTAATTTTTAAATATAAATTTTAAATATTAACTAGACATGTAATTTTGTCTGCATTCATAAACTTTATTTTAGTAAACTCAATATCAATCGATTTTCAAAGTCTGTTAATGTTTATTAAACGATTTTGTCTTTGAGCTCGATTGACCTAAAATCATTTTGGATTTGAAACAAAAAAACAAACGATCATGTTTAGTTTAAAGTGAACTAATTAGATTCCAATAACTGTCAATTTTAGATTTGAGCTTTATTGGTCAAACCCAATTCCTCTCTAGTGAAGTGTGTGGGCTTGAAAGCCTAGCTTCAAATGGACAAAATCTTTTGTTTATTGTTGTTGTTGTTGTTGTTATCTATGTTTTAATAATTTTATAAATTAATGTATAAATATAAAAAACTATATTATAAATAAAAAAACATAAATTTCATCTAAATCTTTAAAGTTTAAATCTAATTTAATTTTAGTTCATTACTATAAAAAATATATACTTCACTTCAACTTTTATTTTTATATATATTTTGCATTACAAGTAAACTCTTATGTTAATCGATCTAAGTAAACTATTAAAAACTTTATTTTTGGGAAAAAGTTGTAAACTTAATTTTGAGATCAATTTGCCCTTGAAACATTTGAAATACGTTAAATACTTAAAATCAAACAAAAATGAAAAAAAGAAATGCTTAGAAGTTGTTGGCTTTGAAAGATTTATTTTCTTTTTATTTCTAATTTATGTTTGTTTATTTAATTTTTTATTATTTATTATATAAACACTTTTTAAAAGAATACAATGTTAATACTCACCTGTCATATGAATATTATAAAATTTATGATTTTTTTTTAGTTTAGTATTAAGTAAGTAACACATTATAATTGTTTTATACTTTACTCATTTTATTACAAGTTAGATACAACAGAAAGATGGAAAATTGACGCAGGCTCAAAAAATTTATTAGAATTCATCTAAATTGATTTAATAAAAAAGAAAGTAAATAGCTTAAATTAAAATATCATAATATAAAATGATTTATATTTTCTAGTTTAGTATTAATTAAGTAACACATTATAATTGTTTTATATTTTGCTCTTTTTATTACAAGTTAGATAGAACAGAAAGATGGAAAATTGATGCAAAATTCATCTAAATTGATTTAATAAAAAAGTAAATAACTTAAATTAAAATATCATAATATAAAAGGATTTATATTTAAAATTATTCAAAATCAAAATAATTAAAAATTAAAAATTAAAAAATTTAAAAACATTAAATGAAATTATTAAAATTTAATTTAAGTATAATTTTATTTTTAATAAATATTACATTTGAAAAAAAAATCCCAAGTTGAACAATGCTTGCGGAAACGAGAGAACAATTTAGATAAAAGAGTGAAAAATTATGAAGAGAGAAAAAATAAAAAAATAAAAAATTATTTAAATCCTGTTGTAATTGTTCATGTTACATTAAATTTTGTTATCGATCTTAAATTATTTTGGGTGAAATGTTTATTTTCAATATTAATAAATTAAAATTGAATTAAACTCAAATTTTAAAAATTTATATAAAATTTACCTAAAAAATATTATAAAAATAAGTAAAAAAGAAATTGAGTTGGTCTCGAGGTGCAAGGCACCAACTCCTGTCAATTAACCGCCTAATGTTCTGCAATTCCATTATCCCCATGGATGCCAGTCACTCAAACCCTCTTCCCCAGGAGCAATCACCCTAATGGCTGACCATCTTCTAAAGTCTTAAGACTTTAAACTAGAAATATCTTTCAACAGAAATGGGATCCCGGTGTATCTGCCTATCATCAAGGCAACCAACTCGAACCCATAGGCGACCTAGACACCTCTACCACCCTATTCAGAAGAACTCCACCCAATTTCAGCCTTTACGATCACCAACCACATCACTGCGACACCTTACAACTACCCTCACCACCATCTTCGACAGCCATTAACACAGACCTTCAAGCTCCTGCCAAGACCACCTATCTCGACCACCCAACTCTCACATTACCACTCTAACACAACAAAACTCTACCTTAAGGTCGGCACCTTAACCTAGAATCACACCAGACCTCATTACCCAAATTTACCTGAACTTGAGCCCCAAAAACCCAACTCTAGCACCTCCACCCTAAGATAGCCCAATCCCTCCATCAACCCTCAACACAACACCCCATATTCGCCATAAAAACCCACCACAACAACCCCACATCCAGACCAATCGACAACCCTCATCCATGCCAAATAACCCCCTAAAAACCTTTCCCCAAACCTTAAAAAACTAAGAAACCGATATACCTAACTCCCTTAGCAATCTCGAACCCAATTTTGTAAAAACTCAACTATTTATTCCCCATGTTACCCAAAACCCAAAAGTAAAAACTAGACCTAAGACCCTAACCCTAAAGTCAATTTTTCATTTTTTTAAAAAATATTTGTAGGGCACAAAAATTAAAAGAAAAATTAAAGAGAAACCCATTCCCTTTTACAAGGAAGCATCATAAAAAAAAAAAAACTGGGGTTTCAGTTCAAGAGGATTTGAAAAGGGTTATAGGCTACAAATTTTGAAAGGAGGAAGAGATAGGAAAGAAGCGTAGAATATTGGAGGTTGGAGGTGAACCGACCAGTGGCATAGCTTGTTTGGGTCTTTGAAATTGAAATACTAGATCTGAGATCATCCAAGATGCTTTGAAAAAAAACAATTTAAGGAGAAAGGGGGGGACAAAGGGCTACATTTTAGCGTTTTGATTTGACATTTTCGGCTTATTAGAGCGGTAGCAACAGCAAGGCTCACAGTAATCGGCGGTCCAAAGGTAATGAGAAAGAAAAGAGGTCGTGAGGAAAGGCTTTTTTAGGGAACTTTGATATTTGATACTAAAAAAAAGGTTTAGTAGTCAATAGTAAATTTTTTTATAAAATGAAAATAAACACTTAGCTTATTTATAAATTTTTAACATTTCAAAACAATGTAATTAAATTTAAATCAATTATAAATTTTTGTAATAAAATAAATAAAAAGTTAAAGATTTAAAAAACTTTAACCTCTTATTTATTTTACTTAATTGTGTGTATGTTTTTTTAAAAGGATAAGAACTTATTCATAGTAAAATAAAAGTTTATGAATTTTTACAATAAAATTAAAAATTAAAGGCTTATATCCTTTTTATACAAAAAGTTGAGGGTATATTTGACTATTAAATTTTAAAAAATGTTATGTTTTATATATTAAAAAAGGAGGCCAGAGTCGCTCGCGGACTTAACATAATAAAAATCCTATAAATCTTTCAGGATGTGTTTAGATGAGGGATTTCAATTTAATTTTTTTTCTAGTATTGATATAGAATTATAGATAGATAAGAAAATACAAAGCTTGAATAATATTGATTAAATAAATTACTCATTTGAAATAAATTACAAGAAAAAATTATAGTTGTATAATTTTCTAGTAAAACATAAATTGTTGGAGTAACCTAACTATCGAATGTACTAAAACACATTATTATTTTGTTACATACATACAATATATATATATATATATATATATATATAATTAGATTTTGTTCTTTCTCATTTTATGTTTTTTTTTTCAATTGAGCATCCTAGTTTTTATGTATTAAGTTCATTTGGATAAACTAAAAATAGCCCTATAAAAATTGCAAGATATTAATTATTACCTCGTTTAAAATATATACTGATACTAATATATTTTAATGTATTTTTTCTCAAAAAGGAGGAGTAATCCTATCAAGAATGTTGTTAGGAATATCTATCTTGATTTCACTTGTCATATACAAATTGCGAAGGAGACATTTATCTGTTGATGATACAATTGAGGAGTTTCTTCGAAATCAAAATAATTTAATGCCTATTAGGTACTCTTACTCTGAAGTGAAAAGAATGACAAAAGGTTTCAAAGAAAAATTAGGTGAAGGTGGTTTTGGTTCAGTATATAAGGGGAAGCTTCGAAGCAACCAGCTTGTGGCAGTAAAAGTATTGGGCAAGTCAAAAGCTGGTGGACAGGATTTCATAAGCGAAGTAGCTACAATTGGGAGAATTCATCATGTTAATGTATCAAAACTTATTGGATTTTGTGTTGAGGGATCAAAACAAGCTCTTGTATATGACTTCATGCCAAATGGATCTCTTGATAAAGTCATTTTTTCAGAAGAAGGTAAGATTACATTAAGTTGGCAAAAAATTTATGATATTGTGCTAGGAGTGGCTCGAGGGATTGAATATTTACACCAAGGATGTGATATGCAAATTCTACATTTTGATATCAAGCCACATAATATTCTTCTGGATGAGAACTTTAATCCAAAAGTTTCGGATTTTGGTCTCGCTAAATTGTACTCAGTAGATGATAGCATTGTCTCTCTCACTGCAGCAAGAGGAACAATAGGATATATTGCTCCTGAATTGGTTTACAAAAATATTGGAGGCATCTCATACAAGGCTGATGTTTATAGTTTTGGAATGTTACTAATGGAAATGATAGGGAGGAGGAAGAATCTAAATGCATTTGCTGACCACACTAGTCAAATATATTTTCCATCGTGGGTTTATGATCGATTGGATCAAGGAGGAGACATAGAGCTGGGAGAAGTAACTGATGCTGAAAAAATAATGGTGAGGAAGATGATGGTAGTAGCTTTTTGGTGCATACAAATGATGCCTACCGATCGTCCTTCAATGAATGAAGTCTTGAAGATGCTTGAAACTAATGTTGAGTTCGTTGAAATGCCTCCCAAGCCTTTTTATCAACTTCCTCTTGAAACTTCAAGTGAGGTGCTTGGTTTTGAGGATTGACATGACGAGTCAAATACATTATTGTAGGATGTAACTAAAAGTAGCTTAAAAGTAGTATAAGCTTGGAAACGTTTCATTTCATTATCTCACCCTTGTGGCATTATATTTATTGCTTGCTATCTATACTAATATCTTGTAACCTGTGCACACATATATGTTTGAAAAATAATCTTGATGATAATATTAAATATAAATATCTTAAATTTACTTAATTATTATTGTAACATGCCTTTTGTTACAACAATAGAATAAAGTTAATTGAAAATGCGTGAATATATTTTTATTTTGAATTTATTTTGAAGCTTCATTATTTTTTACATATAATTAATAATGTCTAATTTCTAATATTAGACAAAAAATTTTGACCTATTTGCTAATACATTATTGTTCGTAAGTATCATTTTTATATAACTATTTGTTCATTATCAAGTATTTAAATTTAAATCGTTACTGAAATTCTATATTCAAAACTACTATTTTATGTAAGATTGCTAAATAATAACAGAAATATACAAGATAAGTACAGTTAATTGGAAAGGCATAATGAAAGAGTAAAATGAAGAGAATATATGAAACTATTCACACCTATGTGGTGCACTTGAAACTGTTATAATTGGTAGCATAATCACAAAAGCATAAAGAAATGAATTTTAAACTCTCTTTCGCTAACTTCAAATTTCCCAATATACTTATGTCGAACGCATTGGAAGCTTCAATATTTACACTATCTTTCGCTAACCTCAATTTTCCCAATATACTTATGTCAAACACATATTGGAAGCTTCAATGTTACACGCATACGATAATACAACGCTTTACCTATAAGAAAAAGCTAATGAAGAATTGTAAAACCAATTTTATAAGCATATTGAGATCCAACAGTACTTGAATCTGAGTCTTAGCAACATAAAAATCAAATTAAATTTCCAGTTAGGATTTTATGTAATTTTCTTCGATTAATTTTGCATGATATGTTGCATGGCTAAGCTAAAATTGTGCTCTAGTCATAAAAATTAAAAGACTATTATCAGAGTTAAGTAGACAATATTGTGAAAATAAATATACAAATTTAGTGTCTTAACCAAGAGAAAATAGTAACAAGAGAAAAAATTCAACTTGAAAGACAACATACTGCATACTTCTAGAGCATTAGGCATATCCATAAAGAGTAAAGTGGCAAAGGACGAAATACACCTTCAAGCTTCTAGGTTTGTAGGTATGTCCATTGCCTTATCTTTGACAGTAAGCAATAAATGCAACTGCTTAATCTGCCATATAAAGATTCAAACTTTTTTGGGTATATTTTTCATGAGTTCAAGCCTGAATTGCTGCATTTGTTGAATTTATGTATAAATTATATACAATCTTATGGAAATAAATGTGGAACATGAGTGCACATCTGTGTGTAAGTTCGTGTGTGATGCTCCAGAAATGTGGAAATTTCAGCAATTTTTAACTTAATTTCTTATTCAAGTTGTATTCCTATTCAGTACCCATTACTTAACCTATCATTTTAACGAAAATTTATCGGCATAATGGCTTATTTATGAACTTACCTCTCTGTAATATTTAAAATACAATTTATAATCCCACAACAGTTGCTTCTATTCACTTTTCAAAAGCAATAGTGATTTTTGTAACATTAAATTTCATTCCATTCCCTTATTATCTCAAAAAGACATTTTATTACATAAATCGTAAGTTGACAACTTTACATATATATAGATCTAGATTACATCCCAAAATATCTTTTACATAAAAGTGTCTATGCTATACCGGATGTCTGGTAGCAATATCAAGAGTATACTTTAACGTGTATCGAAGGTAGACTGGGTATCAAAACATACGAAAAACGAGATGCTTTTAAAATGCATTCCATACTTTAAATCACTTTCGGATACTTCTGTACAAAGTTTCGACAGAACAAACATATATAAAAACTTACTTAGCTTCGGAAAGCAAAATCGAACACATTTGAATAACATATATCATACATCACAAAACTTATCATATTACTTTAAAAAATCATACAGAATAATAATAGAGACTAGGCAAAATCCATATAGCTAGCATAAGTCATGATCATACTAACTCAACCTCTGAAGAGGGAAGCAAACAAACAAATAGAGTAACGATGGCCATGGTAAGGGGACTGTAGACTAGATTAGGATCGTACAGAACCCTGTGCCACTAAGGACCAAAACGAATAATGCACGAAGTGACGGAAATCAAGCACCGAGTGGGCATAAAATGCATGACGTGGTTAAACATGCACCATAAAGAACCAGACATGCACGATATGGCATAAGGCATGCACCACGAAGGATCAAGCTCCGCACGGGCCATGCATGATAAATATCATAGACTACAGGATGCCTTTTGTCTCAAAACGAAGCTTACAAATCCCTTTTTAGGCTTATTAACCCACATACTAATAAAATCAAGCTTATGTTAAATTTTCATATTTTTGAAGCATATTCATAAATACATTTTCACATCAAAACTTGTTTTTTCAAAACATTTTACAAATGCAAAGAAAGTACACTCGGAGGTTTTGGGTAACATTGGTTTTCCTCTTGGTTTCTTTTATACGTAAATAGTATTTTTTTTAAAAATTGAACACATTTCATAATCTCGATAATACTCTGAGCATTTTTATATTTTAAAAGCAAGGTAATGGGATACCATTACAGTTTTAAATTACATCTCTAACCTATCGAATCTCAGGGCAACACAGAAATGTCGGATATTTGGCTTGCCTCGATTTGCGTGTTAGCACCTCGCGCTGCCCAAGATAATTTTAAAACCATAAAAAATATTTAAATTCATCTTATTATAATTGAATAGACACCAACTCATTTTTGCCAACTTTGCTATTTACTTGATTTTACCGATAAACGTGTCAATTTAAACTATTTCGATAATTTCTTTTTTTTAACTACAAACTTATCAAATTAATGGCTTAAACACTTATTCAAATCTCTTGTCAACATATTACAACTTATCAAATTGCCAATTTCCACACGTTATAGTTTTCTACTAAATCGAGCTATAAACCGAACTTTTCTAAAACACACAACTCAATCAAATTTCATCTTCTCCATATCAAACAAGGGCTGGCCAAATCTCAAGCATGCTCTAGAAATTATTCCTTCAATTTCTACTTTAGTAAAAATATTCTAAAACCATTAAACAACAACATATATCACAATCATCATCTTCCATAAACTTTCTCACCTTATTAACCAACTTTGACCTCTCTTTCTTTCTCTAAAAATGCTCCTTAGCTGTAAATATACATGTATACAACTTAGAATCATCTTTAACAAGCTTAAAAACCAGCCAAGATATCAAAACGTAAGGTTTCTCGTACCTCTGAAACGGGGTAGATTCTACCCATGTTATTCTCTCTAGCTTTTCACCCACCAAATCAATTTATTTGTGGTTGAATTGTTTATATGAGTTAGCGGACTTAAGAAGGAAGATTTCGTTCTTCTTAGTCAACTACTAAAAAGGGCTAAAAGGTGGCAAAAAAAAATCCATACTCTGAAACTGTCCAGGACACCTGCGACAACTTGCAAGGGTTAGTTCTCTTTTGTTTTAGGTCAGTTCTGGATGATCCTTAGCTTTCCAGAAAAGGGATTTAAGTATAATTCAATGTGGAAAAAAATTAGGTTTAAAAGCCTACTGAAACCTGTAACGATCCAATTTACGTACAATTTGGTTGGGCTACGAATCGTTGTTAGATTAGTACAGTAAATTTTCTAATCGTTTATATGCAAACATAACATAAAATTAACATCCTCGATTAAAATTAGAAGGACATTTTTCAATTAATCGGAATTATCGTTCAATTACAAAATAACTATGTTTACATCCCAGATACATTTCATAAACATTACTGTACTTACAAAAAAATTAAATACAAAAGAATGCCTATTATGGGTATCCCTTTAAAGCAGAAGAAAAATCTGCGAAAATATAGCTGTGCAAAGGAAATCCTACTTACAAAAGTGGTCCCAGCTACTGATGAGACTTTGTGGAGGAAAGTAAGAGGTGAGCTCAACGTGCTCAGTAAGAAAAAGAATGCGACAGGTAGATAAATACACTAACTATATGGGCATAAAAGGATAATCATGCATAATATATAAAGCCCTTGGCATGTAGTAAGAGTCAGAGTTTGAAAAACGATAACAGTATCAATCTCAGTAGAGCAAACATTATGCCGAAATCATCATGAGTTCTAAAAGCTTTACATAGTAGGATATAAGAATTTTCATGCATAATACAGTTTATTCAGTCTATTCAGTAAAACAAATAGATGAGATAAGACAATATATGCTATAGATAGTATATAAAACAATTTAAAAAGGAGCTGACTCATCATATTTCAGTTAAAAATCCCAGTATGTAGTATGTGGCAATTAAAACTAGGGATTTTTTTTAATTTAAAACAATAATTTAAGCCGTGTCGATGTTCATATAAATAAATCAAATTTTATCGGTAAGGTTAGGCCATGTAACTAAGGCTAAAATTCTATAATTTTCATAGCTATAAAATCGGCCTAGAATTTATATCTACAGTTCAACAAAAAATACGTGTAAATATCCCTAGTAGCTCACAAAATTTTCCTTATCTCAGTGGCGAACGGTATTCCTGTTATACCTCAGTGTTTATGAGTCAGTGGGTCCATTCTAATCTGTCTATTTCTCCCGAGCTTTGAATTGATTATTTGTATAATGTTTCCAAACCGTTCTTCCCTCGAATTATCTAAATTCTCTACGCACCCTTCACTATCTCCATTGGTTACTATTTCTATATATATATATATATATTTATTTATATACATATATATTTTATTTTTTCTATTTTTTATTTTTTGTGCCTTACTTCACAGCTGCATGACCCTATTTGTCATCTTCATCATTCTTAAAATCAGGAGCCCCAAATGTACTTTTGTTTAAGCCGACATAACACTCGAGAGCCTCATTTCATCCTTTGCCATTTCAGCTTTGAAAAATGCCTACAAATCCAACCTAATTCCCACGTCTTCTCGGCTCCGACACAAACCAGGACTGCCCCTTTTTGCACCTGGAGTAATCCTTCGTTCTAGCATCGAATGGCCCATATCAAAACTTCCAGCTCTACTGCTGTACACAGCCGACAGCTCCCCTACCTCAGGCGTCGATCACCTTTACCTCTATGGCTTCTGTTTCAGTTTTTGTTTTAGATTCTTTTCCTCACCATCTTCTCAACTTCACTGTTTATTATTTTTTTTCAACCTCATTCTAGTATATCATTCCCTTCTTTCCCGTTCCACTTCACCAGTCATCAATCTCTTCCCTTCCTGAGAGCTTCCTGAACCTATAATGGCAACGATGGCTTGCTCTATCTCCTTTCTTCACTGCACCATTTCTACCCAGCTCTCTCCTCTACTTCTTTTTTGTTTCGGTGCTTAACTGGAGTATCCATCAGCCATCTCGGTGCTCAGCTAACCAAGTAGTCATTCACCCTCATCAGTCCCCTCCGTTTCGTTTCCCAGCAACCATCGCTTGTTTCCTCTGCTCTCATCTCTTTTCATTTCATTCTCGACTTTCCTGCATTCAGCTTTAGTATTATATATATGATATATTTTTTTGTTTGTTCCACCTACGGCTACAGTTTCCTGTTTTTCGGTTGCTTCGGTTTCTCCTATGCTGAACAACAACACATACTCCTTCTCCTTCATACTTTCTGCTGCCGCTCGTCTCCTCTGTTTCGGTCAAGCCACATCATTTCCTCATACAAGGCTGATGTTTATAGTTTTAGAATGTTACTAATAGAAATGATAGGGAGGAGGAAGAATCTGAATGCATTTGTTGACCACACTAGCCAAATATATTTTCCATCATGGGTTTATGACCGATTGGATCAAGGAGAGGACATAGAGCTGGGAGAAGTAACGGATGCTGAAAAAATAATGGTAAAAGAAGATGATGGTAGTAGCCTTTTGGTGCATACAAATGATGCCTACTGATCGTCCTTCAATAAATGAAGTCTTGAAGATGCTTGAAACTGATGTTGAGTTCGTTGAAATGCCTTCCAAGACTTTTCATCAACTTCCTCTTGAAACTTCAAGTGAGGTGTTTGGTTTTGAGGATTGAAATGACGAGTCAGCTACATTATTGTAGGATGTAACTAGAAGTAGCTTAAAAGTAGTATAAGCTTGGAAACGTTTCATTTCATTATCTCACCCTTGTGGCATTATATTTATTACCTGCTATCTATATTAATATCTTGTCATGTGTAAGGCTTCTAATTTATATAGTATTCCTTATTATTCATATGTTGTAAACATGTAAATATGTTATTGGAATCATAAGAGGAGTGTTTATTGAAGTATAAATGTGAATGAATTAAAGAAAAGCTCATAGATGCTTAAAATTGCCAAATATGAGCTATAGTAATCACATACTAAACTTAAGGGATTCCGATTATTCTGACTGAAGATATGAACTTAGAACATCAAAATATAAAGGGTTTATGAATGAAAGTCGGTTTGATTTGGTCCCGAGAATGTTGAAGTAGTGAAAAGGCCAAAAAAGACCCAAACGAGCTCAAAATTAATCGTTTGAGCCGTTTTTAGCATTTTCGGCTAATAAAAGCACTCGAACCACAAAGATGAGCTATCCAACCTTGGAAAATCACATATTTGGATCAAATTTCATTAATCAAAAGTGGTCAAAGCATAAAGTCAACAAAAGGTCAGAATTGAAATGTTGACTTTGACAAAATGCTTAAACATGGTTAAATGTAACCAAACCATGGTTAATGGATGAAAAAAATAATTTTAGGCTACAAACACATGGAGATTCGGCCAACCCATTAGGAAATGAATAAAAAGGCAATTGGGTTAAGTTATTTTGGGTTGAAAATGATGAAAGCTAAATAGGCTTAAAGGGCTAAAAGGTAATGGCCTATTAAAGCATGAAACAAGTGGGCCGAACCTTAAGGCTTGTTGGGTCAAATTTTTGGGCCAACTTATGGGCTGAAAAACAAGAAAATTGAAGGCCAAAATTTCTATGAAAATCCAACCCAATAACATTAAAAGGAAAGCCCAAACCAAAAGCCTAAATTTGCAAGCCCAAACCAAAAACCCACTAGTAAATGTTAACGCCCATTACCAAAGCCCAAATTTAACCAAGCCTAAATCAATTACTAAGCCCACATTACGGGCTGAAAACCAAGGGAAATTGGCTGAAATTTAAAGGAGAAAAATCAGATTTTGGCTAAGTGAAAAACGTCTTCTTCCTTGATGAAGTTTCGACCACCATTGTTAACATAAGCTTTAAGCTTTCTTACTCTAGTTTTCACCCACCTAAAGACATATTTGGAACAAGTGATCTATATGAAAGTTATTCCAAATTGTGGGAGGATTAACATATCTCAAAACCAGCCTTAGAGAAGCCGAGTTGGAGAAGGCAAGGAACCCTTTAAGTTTTGGCCAAATTGAAAAGCATAAGCTAGATGAGCTTTCAATGCACCAATCTTATATATGATAATCTAGGATAATTATAGAGTTGATTGGTGTATAAATTGTGTAGCAAAACTACCTAGAACATGATGAACTATGCTTGGATGAAAATGAGTATTTGGATTTTGATGAATATGCATGTTGTTTAAATGCATGTATGGATAGATTAGATTGTGTACATGATGATAGTAAGATTAAGTGAAATCAATTTAGTAAATTGGATGAAGAAATCTTGTTGGCATGTAAGGTGTTTGATAAAATGCCTTAATGAACTAAGTTAAAGGCTTAAAACACGTCATCCAAGTGTTTGATGAAATGCCTAAGTGGGATTAAGCCATGGGTGGCGTGGTGATGGCTAGCATTCGGCCAATGATGGCTAGGTGGTTGTGACAACCACCCGTGACTTCTGCCAAAAATCACTACTAATTTTTTTTTTTTGCTTTTTACTTACCTTTCTCTTCACCAACAGTTGGGTTATGATTCGACATTAATCACCTCTTACACATTATCTTATCATTCATACATGTCAATATAACTATCTATTGACTGTAATTACTTTTGTCTCATAGTGAACTCACATATATTAAATGCAAATACATCCTCCAATATTACATACGTTTACATCACTGTGCTGTTCTATTGTTCAAATGCAAAATCGTACGTGTGTATGTATACCTTTCGCTCGATGGGAATGCAGTGGACACAAGGAATGCTAGTCCTCAGCTGTACTCTATCTACTGCGGATGTCTGTAGAGAGGGGAAAAAAAGGGGTGAACTCACAACTCAGTAAGGAAATTAGGCAAGCAAGTAGATATCCACACTCTCTACTGAAAATAATGCTTTGCCTTGAAAATATTATTTCCTTAACTCACTTTAAAAGCATGAATTTAAATATATATATATAATTGTATAGATTTAAATCCCATGTACAGAAATCATGCTGAGTTCTCAAATATAGGCATTTCGTGCAAAACAATGCATCATTATAATTTCATAATGCCTTTAGATAAATCATGCCATTTATATTCAAATCACAGTAAATATGACATTTCAAAAATCACAACACATCAACCGGGTTCTGACCCATCCCTCAGATCTACTCATATCATAAAATCATGTGATATATCATGTGAGACTTGGTGGCTATATGCTATAATATCCTGGACTATGACGATGTCTTATAATGGTGATCCCAGGCTACACGGATCCTAGTGTGCGGGAAAATCACTGTTGCAACGGGAGGGGGGTCAGTCCATCACAACTGCCAGTTATCAACTCTTTATCTCCTTATACACAACACAATAACGCACGGTACATCGTACTCCGTGACACATACAAGGTACAATGTACACCCGTGGACCTTATCTCACGATTGGGGTGCCTGTCATAGGTCTTAGCCCTCGTACCATGAAAAATCAATGTCACGTCTCTAAATCCACATGCGAACATCTCAACAGTGTGACACTCAGTCTACACTAGAAAATCGACATGGTTTTTTAACATGTCTTATATATCATAGTAAAACTATAGTGCGCGCCTTAAGCGTGACTCACAGTCAACACCCTACTCAAACATTGTTTATGCATTTCAGTAGTGCGCACCTTGAGTGCGACTCACAATCGACACTCCGCTCAAACACTGTTTCACACATCACAAACTCGAACTCTAGTATGAGTAACACTCCAGCACTAGGTTATGCATAGTTCATGTTTCAAAACAAGTACAAGCAATTGCTCCAGTACCATGCTATGCACAAAACATATAAAACTGAGTCCGAGCAATAGCTCCAGCACTCTATCATGCATAAAACATATAAAACTAAGTATGAACAACACTCTAGTACTCTATCATGCATGTCATGGAAATCTAGTGTGAGTCATAAGCTGCGCTCCAGCACGATTTATTTTCACATAATTCGATAGATGGCTCTTTGAAAGGGATGATTTTCAAAACATAAAAATCAGCACTATAAATTATGCTATTTCTCATCAACCATGAAAATATTAGCCAATCTATCTACTCTTCTGCTAAACAACAGTAAAAACACTCAAAATTATGATTTTCATGCTCTTTAGGACTTTTCCTAAAAGTTGACTTTTTTCTAACTAGGGGTAAAATCATAATTTGTCATTATCGGGTCGCTATAAATATTATTCACTTTCTCTGACCCTCAAAGTTTTTAAGTGAATGTAAAAGCAGATGAAAATACATGCAGGTATCTCTAACTACTCGCAAAAGTCCCTTACCTGCAATCACTCGAGAAATTTCACTTTCCCGACGCTGCTCGATCTCGCAGTCTGATTCGCTCCTACAATAATCTCTGGAGCTGCATATAACCATTTATTTGGTTAATCACACTCTTTATACTGTATTTCACTTAATGGGCCTGTCACGACCCTCAACTTACCAAAATACGTACAAATTTTTTTGCATTTTCGTGCATCGATTATTAATCATCCTTCCTTGATCGTGAACAACCACACTTTCAACAGTTGGGCTGTGTGTCGACGTCTAACTCACTCTACCATACCAATTTAATTTGAATATTATTCATGAGTAAACACTTGTATATAAATATATCAGAGTTGTTACATGTGTTTACATTGTTTTACATTGTTTTACATCCCCAATAGTTACATACAAAATGCTACTGTGCTAAGTCTAGTTTAGATACAAAATAATCCAAGTGTGTATACCTTTAGCGATGGGATGCAGCGGATTACCAAAAAGGGAAACGCCTCCAGTCACGCTCAATCTATACTCAACACTCTGTAGAGAGGGGGAAAATAAGGGGGGTGAGCAAACCACACGCTCAGTAAGGCAATCATGCGAACAGGTAGATATTGTACTATCTACGTGATCGTGATGCCATGCTCAAAAGCATTTAATTCATTGTTTATCTCAAAACATGAGTGTATGATTGTGTTAATGGTATGTAAAGCATTCATGCTATTAAAATTCAGTGCACATTTCAACTCAAAGCATGGTATAAATCATCATGCATAATTCACAATAAAAGCATGGCATTAAACATCATGCATTTTCACAATAAAGCATGGCATTAAACATCATGCATCCGTGCACTTTAAAACCATTAACAAATCAATTCAACGTCAGGTCCCAGCCCATTCCCTCGGGCTTTCCTGACCACAATCACTTCAAACATGGATTTATTCTCAAATAGCATTAGACATGTGAGATAGGCAGTTTCAACAATAGGTAATAACCTCAAGGCCTATGTACATAACCTGTGATACCGGTTACACGGATCAGGTGTGCGGGATATCACCACCATCTGCTTCCACACGGGAGGTGGGTCAAATCCTACCCGCCGGTCCATAGCAGATCTCGTCCGAAGACGGCACATCACATCACAACACGGTACAATGTACTCCATGCTACATGCAAGGTACAACGTACTCCGTGGACCCCCAGCCTTATCCCTCGTTCGGGCTCATCAGCTGTTCCTCCAACCCTTATCCCTCGTTCGGGCTCATCAGGTGGATCTCCAACCCTTATCCCTCGTTCGGGCTCATCAGGTTGTTTTAACATGCCATGTCTCAAAACAATGCACGTGTGAGCCTATTTAATCGATATGACACCAAGTCTACTCGAAGCTCCAAACACGGCAACATGCAAGGTGGGCATCCAGTGCGAGACAAACTCAAGCACAATGCCAAAACAATATGAAATCCATGTGAAAACTAGTGCCTCATGCACTCTTTCATACTCACGAAATCATGTAGATGGCTCAAAACTTGCAAAATATGGTTAACAAAACCAAAACATACCCATTTCTTTTGCAAATCATTTCAATGTTAGCCAACCTACCAATCATTTGCTAAAAAGCAATAAAACATGATTTCCAAGGAAATATGCTTTTGTTTTCATGCACATTTCTCAAACTCCCAACTTTTACCCTTCAATCACCCAACAACAACATTTCCTAATCTCATGCATACTAGCAAAACATTTATGCGCCCAAATTGCGCACAATATCTCTAAGAGTCCACATAATTCCCTTACCTCGATTTACTTGGTGTGACTCCTTTCCTTTTAGCTTCTCACGCTCTTGGCTCAACTCGCCTCGGCGTATCCTCGGAAGCTGCGATTCATTCATTAAATCGATTGAGTTAACATATTTAACCCATAATTGACTTCACTAGTCAACATTATTTACTTATGCATTTTACAAATGCCTTAACTTCACATTTTACCTCTTTTAGGTAAATCTCACAATTTATCCACTAACAACATCTTAAATTCATACCCATAACATTATTGTCACCTCTAGACATCCCATTTCTCATTAATCCCAATCAATTTCACTTTCTCACACTAAATCATTTCTAGGTCATAATCATACCAATGCATTTTTGATAGTTTCTAACCATCCATACTCATGCTAAACAACTCCAAAATCAATTATATAGACAATGTATCATAGTTGGAGTGTTAGAATCTTACCCAATTGATTTCTCCTCTTGCTCCAAATGGCAATGCCCTTAACTCCTTCGATACCAATAATGGGAAAATGCCTTCCAACTATGTTGTTCTTCTCTTTGATAGGAACAACTTTGCCTCTAATGGTCTCTCTTCAAATCTCATTGAAAATGGCTGATTTTAGAGAGAGAAAGTTAGGTTTTTGGGTTGAAAATGAAAGATTTGTGTTTTTCTCGAAATTTTCTGATTTCCAGCTCTCCTTATATAGAAATAGCTTGAGGAGATCGATCTGGTCCAAGAGGAGATCGATCTGGTCCCTTAAAATCCCTCTTTTTCACGGCATTTTTAAGCCTGAGATCGATCTGTCGAAGCATGAGATCGATCTGTCAAGGCATGAGATCGATCTGTCGAAGCATGAGATCGATCTGCTCCCAAACAGAGAGCTAAGGAGATCGATCTGGTCCATTGGAGATCGATCTGTTCTATTCTCTCGCCCAAATAAGAGCATTCTGGCTCTTCCAGATCGATCTCTCATCCCATGAGATCGATCTGCCCTTCAAAATTTCCAGATTTCCTCTGCAACAACACTTACCAAACATCCTAAATTTGCTACCATGATCATTTCCTCATTCATTCATCTTTGAGACTTGAAGATGACATCCATCCTCACTTCATACACATTAAAATTTGTGTAGGATCTTTGTATGACCAATGGTACTTATTGTAAACTAAAATGGAAATGCACATCTTATGCCATTATACTTCCATTTTACCAAGCTATTCAAAATCCATTCTACACACATTCTCCACATGTTTAAGTCCATTACTACACATTCATATATAATGAAACTTGTATGTACGATTATCACTCTCATTACAAGTGTGTACATTACTTGTGGACCTACATCACATATACTTCACTCATGAATTCATAGTACAACTCTATTTACACTTCTATGTGCATATATACCCTTATACATATACGGGGTCTCACAGGGCCCTTTTTACTCTTATTGGGCCGTAACAACTCTTAATGAGCCTAACACTGTCTTACACTCATTTTCATTTTACTATTCATTTTAGTCGGGCCTATTGGGCTATGGGCCCACCAATTTTTATTGGGCTTGTTTGAGGCCTATAACATCACATTGGACCAAAATCAATTGGGCTTAGCCCATTGGACCTCTCGACCATGGCATGTGGCCGAGAGACATCATACCGCCCATGGCCGAGACCATGCTACACCATACCAACTTGCCTAGCCATTCACTTAGGCATTTTATCAAACACTTGGTTGGTATGTATTAAGTCTTTCCTATAGTTCATGTTGGCATTTTATCAAACACCTTACATGCCAACATCATACAACCATCCATATGAACAAATTGATTAAAACTAGGCATGCCATAATCATGTATACATGCATATCAACCTATACATGTCTTAAAATCACATGGGTATTCATCAAAACTCATATACCAACTTTCGGCCATCACATGTTCATAGTGTTTTCATGTGTTTCAATCCATAAAACATATACAAATCAACTTCATATAACTCATAGATCAACATATATGAAGTTGGAAGCTTAAAAACTCACCTAGCTTATACTTCCCACTTTGGCTGAAACTTCCATGATTTTCGGGTTGCTCAATATGGCTCCTTGATAGCTGATTCCAAGATATGTTATTCTTCTCTCAATATGGAATAATTTCATGAAGATTACTTGTTCCAAATATGTCTCTAACCTAGTGATTTCTAGTGAGAGAAAGCTTGAAATATGGTTTGGCAATGGTTCCCTTAAGCTTGCCGAAAATGAAAGGATGAAGATGATGATGCGTTGGATGATATTTAAGCTTAAAGACTTAGTCATTAAGTCACAAATTCAGCCATCTTATTTGAATTTTAAAAGGTTTAGGTGATGGTCACCAAATTGGATTTTGCAACCTTTTACTAATGGGTTTTAAATTTAAACTAATGGGCTTTAACTTTGGGCCTCTCAGTTTGGGCCTTCCCTTTGGGCTTTTGGGCTAAAAATTTTTTTCTACCTATTGGACCTTCAATTGTCTCAATATTGGGCCAACCAAATGGCCCAACAATTCGGCCTATTGGGCTTTCCAAATTCGGCCCACACTTGTTTATACCTTAATGACTTTAAAAATTCCAACTTTAGCCCATTGCATTTTACTCGTTTAATTTAATCTGTATTTCGATTAAATTAATTTTTCTTACTTCAGGGGATGAATATCTTATGTTTTAACCAAAAATATTTCTTCCTCACTTTTTAACCATACTTAGGTTAAATTCTAACCACAGTTAGTCAACTATGGTCAAAGTCCACTTTTCTTAACTACCATTGACTGTTCTTGACCATTGACAACGTTTAACTTTTTCTCAAAATTCCAAAAGTGTCACTTTCCATAGTTCACACTCTCATCCTTATGTTTTGACCGTTTTCGAGAGGCAAATATATCAATTACACCTCAAACGGACCATTTCGGACTCGTTTAACCTCTTTTAGGCTTTTACTCTACTTCAATGTGTTCGGGACCAAATCAAACCGACTTTCCTTCACGAACCCTCTATATTTGATCATTATAAGTTCTTCTCTTCAGTCAGAATGATTTAGATCCACTCGGTTTAGCTTGTGGCTCTTATAGCACTTATTCAGCCTTTACGTAGCTTATATGTGTTTAGTCACTTTACCTACAATTTCGTTGTAGTAAATACTCTTCTTATGATTCAACTAACATAATAAATATTTGTACATATATGAATCATAAGGGATAAGCTACATAAAAAATTTGGGTCTTACAGTGGTGTTCGACCACCATGCCTTGGCCGAATGGGTTCATGGGTCATGGTGAGATGTAATGGGACCAAATTGGTTAATGGGCATAATGGATAGCCCAATAAGTGTTAATGGGCCTAGTAAGCCCAATGGGCTTTATTGGAATAATTAGTGAAGTAAAAATGGGCTTAAAACGGGATTGGCCCATTAAGGTGTAATTGGACCTAATAAGAGTAAATAGGCCTAATAAGTTAAATCGACTATAGTGAACACCAGAATGATGATTATTGAGTTAAACTGATGTGATAAATAATTCTCTACAGCTCCGAAGAATATATTTGGAGCTAAACGGACCAGGTGATCAGCAACGTTGGAAAATAAGCGCAATCAACCTATATCGAGGTAAGTGTGAGACCTCGTATAGGTTTAACCTTGTAAAAATGTAAATGAATTCATGAAGTATTGTAATGTACTAGTAATGTGAAGCTTATGTGATATAAAGTCCATAAGATTAATGTACACACTTGTAATAAGAGTTGTAATGTACGTACAAGTTGCATTAAATATGAATATGAAGAAATGAACTATGATATATGAAAAATGTGAGTGGAATGAAAAATGAGTATTATGGTAAAATGGAATAAGTTGCATAAGTGTTGTGACTCTTGGCACTTCCATTTAGCTAAGTATTGTATACCTTTAGTTATACAAAGATTTTCCCACAAGTTTTAATGGGTATAAAGTGTAAATGGATGTCATTTTCAAGTCTCAAAGATAATTGGATGAGAAAATGACTATGGCAACAATTTTAAGATGTTTTGAGTGAAGTTACTGCAGGAAAATTGGAAAATATGAAGGTCAGATCGATCTCATAGGATGAGAGATCGATCTGGAAGAGCAAAAAATGCTCTTGTGTGAGTAATGAAACAGAATAGATCGATCTTCAATGGAGCCAGATCGATCTGTTAAGCATTCTGTAAGGAGAAGATCGATTCTTAAGGCAAGCAGATTGATCTCCTTAACTCTCTATTTGAGACAGATCGATCTCAAGACAAGACAGATCGATCTCCTTAAGGGTTCTGTGAAGAGCAGATCGATCTCCTACAAGGGGTAGATCGATATCTAAGAGAAAAATTGGCCTTCGACAAATCGATCTCGTCAGGGAAGAAGATCGATCTTGTAGTGGTTGTGTTTGGTAAAAAGGACTACCAAGCCTTATAGAGATTGATCTCCACAAGGGCCAGATCGATTCATGTCTCTGCATCTATAAAAAGGGGCACGAAATTGGACTGAAAACTCTGAATTTCCCTCACACTAAACCTCACCTACCATTTTCTCTCAAAACTCAAGCTTTCTCACTCTAAAGATCACTACATTCTAGCCAGTTTTGGAAGAAGCTCAAGAAGGGAAAGTTGTTCCTTGACGCAAGGAGAACAACATACCCAAAAATCTCACAATGGTGTGACCAAGAGAAGGAGTTGTGACTACCACAAGTTTGACTAAGTAAAAGGGTAAGCTCTTCAACCTTCAAGCTTTTAAATATGTTTTCTAGGTATTTGTGGGTTGAATGATATGTGAAATGTTGATAGAAATGATGAATGTAGTGATGGGTGAGTGATATTAAGGGAGATTTATGAAGAGGAAATACATGGAAAAGTGATGGAAAACTTAAGAGATGGTAAAATGATATTTGTGGAAGAGTGAATTGTGACTCAAGGGTTTGAGAAGCATGAATAGATAAATAGAAAATAATGTGTATGTTTAGTAGAGGGAAAAAAAATAACTTGATGATTTATACGTGTAGCTCGAAATACGTAAGACACGACTAACCCGGATCGCGAAAGGAGCAAACGTAACAAAGGAAATACGATCACGATTCGAGGTACGGGACTGTGTGTTAGCGATAGAGGTATTTGTACGTATTTTACTGCGATTCGAGTAGTTACGACGCTTGAAATGATATGTTTAGCTATTGAGCTATGGAAATCTATATGAAAAGTATTAGATATACATATATATTGTGAAAATGGGATGTGGGAAGGAAAAACAGCCTGACATGCATGTTTTCAATGCTTTTATATCTATTCATGATGTTTTGATGTTTCCTCATCCATGTACTGATTTTAAGATTGAGAAATGATAATAGGTAGGTTGGCTAGTTTTACATGTTTAGCATGAGATGACATGCTATGTAAATAAACATGTTTTGTGTTTTTAAAAGAGAAAATAGCCACCTATTGGGTTTGAGATGTGAAATGGTGTTGGAGTTTTAGCTCACACCCGTTTGATGAATTGGACTATGCTGGAGTTTCACTCGCATACGTCTACATGTTTTGATAAACCGTGCTGGAGTTTAACTCACACGATGGTTTTGAGAAAAGTGCTGGATCTTTGCTCGCACTCGTTTTTACTGAGTTGAGGTAAACCTGGGGGTTTGGGACCCAAGGGGATGCCAACCGACGACCTTAGAACGAGCTGGGCCTTAACAATAATCGTACCACGTTGGAGCCTTGCGATGACTGTGTGTCACGCTGATTGCTCGCTTGGTATATGAGATATGGTTCAGGATGAAAAGTCCATTGGAGTTGGTAGATGGACTTAGGTCCACGGTCGTACGTAGAACTGTGTAGTTGTCCGGTTGTATACTATGTACCGTGCTGGGTGCACGTGAGTACGAGTATTGCGTAGATGACACATGATGTACCTTTTACTGTGAGTATATGAGGAGCTGAGGTTTATTGAGATGAGCCGGAGGGTAGGACTGACCCATCCCCCTTCAAGCAAAGTGATGGCCTGTGCATACCTGATCAGTGAGGCTTGGGATCACTAACTATGGCCATATGTCGTGGATATTAGAATGTCGAAAATTTCATACCTGTCTCAAAGATACGAGAAATTGAGAAACTCAGAAAAGAAATGATTTGAGAAAAGCAAAGAGAGTTTGTAACTTGATAAATCTCTCGATTTAAATGCTCATGTTATGATAGCACCGTTTATGACATGTTTTCAAATGAGAATATCGTATACATGTTTTCAAGAAAATGCTTATATGAGAAATGAATGTTTGAATGCATTTTCTAGTAATATTTCCATTTACATTGAAATATGGTTTTGTTTATGCATGCATGGGCTATGTAGATAGTACAATATCTACCTATTAGCATCCATTTCCTTACTGAGATGTGGTTTGCTCATCCCACTACTTTTCCCCCTCCAAATATTGAGAAGTAAGGCAGTGCGGTGGTCTCTAGATCCTTTTGTGTTGGACAGCTCTCACCGGTGGCAAAGGTATAAGATTTGTATACACATAAGTCTTTTGTATCTATTATAATGTATTGCACAGTTACAAATCGAGAATGTAAACAGTGGTATGGGGATGTTATGTAAAGATATTATTATACAATTAATTTTTGTATATTTACACACACTTGAGAGTGTGAATTAAATTTTAAATAAATCCGTTGTAAATGAATGAAATTTTAGTAATTGCATCGTCTCACAGCCCAACCGTAGTAGTGTATGTATGGATAAAGGGCACCCGAGAGTGGGGTGTGACATATTTGGTATTAGAGCAGGGTTGGTCTGATATGAGTTGATGTTTAGGACTAAGAAACATACATCCCCAAGTTACTGTGTGATATTTAGATACAAATATGTATACGAAGCTGGTAGTCAATTAAAAGCTTGTTATAAATGTAGGAAGTTATCAAGCTAGTGAGTTATGCCTGAGAGCCACCGCAAGAGGGGAGAGAGCTCGAGAGCTCAAGAGCGGAATGACAGGACTGAGAGGCATAATAGATCGTCCTCTAGTCATATGCCCTAGGAACAGATAGAGGCTTCTGATCCTCAGATAGCTCGATTAGAGGAAGACATGCGCATGATGATGACCATGATGGGTCAGATCATGGCTAGGTTTGAGGGTACACCTGGTACAGCGGGACAGGCTGCACCGAATCCCCTAGCAGTTGCACCTGAACCTGAGAATGTTGCACCTACACGACCTGAACCGGTTAGGCCACGAGATCCCCATATTCGACCAGTACCTCCTTCAGTAGCCCCACAGCAGTATGATGATGATGATTTGAGGTATAAATATGATTGTGATATGGAGAGGTTGATGCATTTTATGGACTTTAAGCCTCTTTCTTTTAGCGGAGTAAAGGATCCGACAGTGGTTGAGGACTGGATCAGTCAAATGAAGAAGTTGTTTGACTTCTGTAGATGTTCGGCTACGGAGAGAGTAGCGCTTGCGGCCTTTGTATTGAGAGGCAAAGCAGAGCACTGGTGGAAGTCCACCAGGCCTATGTTGAGAGTTCAGGGTATGACAATCACGTGAGATATGTTTTTAGGTGCTTTTAAAGAGCAATACACCCCAGATATCGCTCGACATAGGTTGTAAATGGAATTTTTGAATCTGACTCAAGGGAATCGAACAGTAGATGAGTACAAGTCACGATTCACTTCATTGGGCCGGTATGATCCAAACCCTATAAAGAGTGAAGCTATCAGAGTTCATAGATTTGTAAATGGACTGAGGCCTTTGATTCGAGCTAAGCTGGTCCCGTTTGATGTCGCCACATATAGAGAGGCTGTGCGACGGGCCCAATTGTGTGAGCAGGATTATGACCTGCAGATTTTTGAGTTTAGTTGGAGTAAAGACAAGGGTCTGAGGAAGCTGGGAGATGAAAAGAGTGCCAAATTTGGTCGGAGATTTATGAGTAAGCGTCGAAGAGAGGCAGATGAGTCGCAAAAAAAGTTTGCTAAACCTTTTATGCCTCCGACCCAGACACAAGCTAGAGGTATAGTGATTTGTGGACCTCGATCGACTACTGATCAGTACAGAATATGCGGTCGATATCATGGTGGTAGGCCCTATCATCTTCAGAGTACATGATGCTTCAGATGTTGTAAGTTCGGACATTATGCAAAGGAATGTCCAAAGGCAGTTAAGGTAGTTCCACAGAGGGGTAAGGAGTCAGAGAGAGTTCCTACAATTACACCTCCTGCAAAGAAGAGAGCCACAGCTGAAGAAAAAAGAAAACAAGTTGTGGGCCAAGGCAGGGTATATGCGATAGACCAGGCATCAGCAGATACCTCTTCTGAGGTGATAAAAGGTACAATCTTGATTTATAACTTGGAAGTTATAGCTTTGTTTGATTCTGGTGCTACGCATTATTTCATATCACCTGCATGTGCATCTAAGCTAACAGGATTTGTAGAACCCACACACTTAAATAGGACTTTGTTAATAAGTACTCCGATGAGAGTTAGTCAATTGGCTGAACAAGTGTATAGAGTTTGTAAGGTGAGGGTAGGAGATAAGTGTGCGACAACCAACTTGATCTTGTTGAATATGTATGACATTAATGTAATCTTGGGAATAGATTGGTTAGCTACCAATCATGCTGTCTTAGACTACCACACTAAGTCCATTGCATTTTCTCTACCCGAAGAATGTGTTGTAAGATTTTAGAGAAGAAATGAAATCTTGAATTTTATGACAAATAAAGTACATCGGTATAAAATGACTTGAATGTTGTTTTGAAGGTTTTATTGCTTATATGGTGGATTTGAACAAAACATATCCGGAGATGGATGACATTCCTGTGGTTAGAGAATTTTTTAATATCTTTCCAGACGACCTATCAGGATTGCCACCGGATAGAGAAATGAAATTTGGTATCGACTTGACGCCTGGAACATAGCCTATATCCAAGTCACTATATATGATGGCTCCAGTTGAGCTAGAGGAATTAAGGAAGCAGTTACAAGATATGCTAGACAAGGGGTTTATAAAGTTAAGCGTCTCACCATAGGGAGCTCCGATATTGTTTGTGAAGAAGAGAGATAGGAGCCTCAGGCTGTGTATTGACTATCGGATGTTGAAGAAGGCTACCATCAAGAATAAGTATCCATTGCCGAGCATTGACGATTTATTGGATCAGCTTCGGGGAGCGCAGATATTTTTCAAGATAGATCTGAGGTCTGGGTATCATCAATTGAAGCTTCAGAAGGAGGATGTGCCCAAGATAGCTTTTTGTACCCGCTATAGTCATTATGAATTCCTAGTGATGCCTTTCGGGTTGACGAATGCGTCAGCAGCTTTTATGGCTTTAATGAATGAGATATTCAAGTCATACCTGGACCAGTTTGTGATCGTTTTCATCGATGATATATTGGTGTATTCGAGGTCCAGGGAAGATCATGAGCAGCATTTAAGGATTGTATTGCAAACCCTCCGAGAGAGAAGGTTGTATGCCAAACTTGGTAAATGTGACTTTTGGCTATAGCATATTTCCTTTCTGAGCCACGTTGTATCGAAGGATGGGGTGTCAATAGATCCATCCAAGATTGAGGTCGTTGTTTAGTGGGAACAACTCAGTACAGTCACCGAGATCAGGAGCTTTCTGGGTTTGACAGGATACTAAAAGAGATTTGTAGAGGGTTTTTCTAGATTGGCTACTCCATTGACACGTCTTACAAGGAAGAATGTGGAGTTTACATAGGATGAAGCATGTGAGAGGAGCTTTCAGGAACTTAAGTGCAGATTAACCACCGCGCCAGTTCTTATCATCCCTAACAGTTTAGAAAACTACTCTGTGTATACAGATGCTTCACATCAAGGATTAGGATGTGTTTTGATGCAGGATGGAAGGGTAGTAGCTTATGGATCTAGACAGCTAAAAGATCATGAGAATAACTACCCCACTCACGATTTAGAGTTGGTGACCGTAGTATTTGCATTGAAGATATGGCGCCACTACTTGTATGGTGAGAGATTTCAGATCTTTACGGATCATAAGAGTCTGAAGTATCTATTCTCACAGAAGGAGTTAAATATGAGACAAAGAAGGTGGTTAAAACTCCTCAAGGACTACGATTGTGAGATTTTGTACCATCCAGGGAAGGCAAATGTGGTTGCCGATGCATTGAGTATTAAGAGTCTCGGGTTGGTATCACATATGATGGTTAGAGAACACGAGTTGTTGGAACAATTCACGAATCTTAGTCTGGATATTACCCTACCTGAGATTGACAGCTATGGGATTATTGCTAGCTTGAGATTAGAACCGAAGTTGATTGAGAGAATCCGGCAAGCTCAGCAGATTGAACAATGGTGCATTGATATGATTAGCCAAATCCAGAAGGGTAAGGGTACGAAATTTGTATTGAGTTCAGATGGAGTACTAAGGTTCGGGAATAGAATATGTGTTCCTAAGGATTTGGAGCTGAGGAAGTTGATATTATCAGAGGCTCACTCATCAATATATACAGTACACTCGGGGAGTAGTAAAATGTATCAGAATCTTCGAAAGGTATATTGGTGGTCTGGAATGAAAAGAGACATAATTGAGTATGTCGCTAGATGTCTCATCTGTCAGCAGGTAAAGGTTGAGCATCAGAAACCTGGAGGATTATTACAACCTCTACCGATACCGACATGAAAGTGGGAGCACGTCACCATAGATTTTGTGATGGGGTTACCGAGAACCCGTAAGAACCATAATCTATATTGGTTATAGTAGATCAGCTAACGAAATCGACGCACTTCTTAGCCATAAGGTCTACAGATACCTTGAGTGCATTGACGAACTTGTATGTACGGGAGATAGTGAGATTGCATGAAGTCCTAGTGAGTGTTATTTCTGATCGGGATGTCCGCTTCACTTCCCACTTTTTGGGACATTTTCAGGAAGCGATGGGAACCCAATTGAGCTTTATCACCGCTTTTCATCCTCAGACAGATGGTCAGTTAGAGAAGACTATACAAACCTTGGAGGATATGTTGAGAGCGTGTGTGCTGGATTTTAGAGGCTCATGGGACGATCACTTGCCATTGATCGAGTTTGCCTACAATAACAGTTATCACTCAAGTATTGGTATAGTCCCTTATGAGGCACTATACGGTCGTAGATGTCGATCGCCTATTGGTTAGGAAGAAGTTGGTGACAGACAGTTGCTTGCTCCCGATTTGGTTAGACAAGCCTCCGAGGATGTTCGGATAATATGTGATATGCTGCGAACAGCTCAAAGTTTACAAAAGAGCTATGCTGACAGGAGAGGGATACCACTTGAGTTTGATGTGGGTGAGTTTGTATTTTTGAGAGTATCTCCTTCTAAGGGAATAACGAGGTTCAGGAAGAAAGAAAAGCTAAGTCCTCGTTACATTGGTCCCTTCGAGATTTTGAATAGAGTGGGAGATGGAGCATATAGGCTAGCCTTACCACTTGAGCTAGTAAGAGTCCACAATGTCTTCCATGTTTCTATGTTTCGAAAGTACTATCCGGATCCAACACATGTAATTAGGTATAAGCCATTAGAGCTCAAGGAGGACATGTCGTATGTGGAGGAACCGATCCGGATATTGGACAGAAAAGTGAAGGCGTTGCGAAAAAAGACGATTTCATTGGTTAAGGTTTTGTGACAACATCATACATCGAAAGAAGCCACATGGGAGTTGGAGGATCAAATGAAAGAGAAATATCCCCAACTTTTCGAAGAATAGACTTAGTTCAATTTGGAGGACCAAAATTTCTAAGTGGGGGAGAATGCGAGACCCCGTATAGGTTTAACCTTGTACAAATGTAAATGAATTCATGAAGTATTGTAATGTACTAGTAATGTGAAGCTTATGTGATGTAAAGTCCATAAGATTAATGTACACACTTGTAATAAGAGTTGTGATGTATGTACAAGTTGCATTAAATATAAATATGAAGAAATGGACTTTGATATATGATGAATGTGAGTGGAATGAAAAATGAGTATTGTGGTAAAATAGAATAAGTTGCATAAGTGTTGTAACTCTTGGCACTTCTATTTAGCTAAGTATTGTATACCTTTAGTTATACAAAGATTTTCCCACAAGTTTTAATAGGTATAAAGTGTAAATGGATGTCATTTTCAAGTCTCAAAGATAATTGGATGAGAAAATGACCATGGCAACAATTTTAAGATGTTTTGAGTGAATTTACTACAGGAAAACTGGAAAATATGAAGGCTAGATCGATCTCATAGGATGAGAGATCGATTTGGAAGAGCCAAAAATGCTCTTGTGTGAGTAAAAGAACAGAACAGATCGATCTCCAATAGAGCCAGATCGATTTGTTAAACATTCTGTAGGGAGAAGATCGATTCTTAAGGCAAGCAGATCGATCTCCTTAACTCTCTGTTTGAGACAGATCGATCTCAAGACAAGACAAATCGATCTCCTTAAGGGTTATGTGAAGAGCAGATTGATCTCTTACAAGGGGCAGATCGATCTCTAAGAGGAAAATTGGCCTTCGACAAATCGATCTCGTCATGGAAGAAGATGATCTTGTAGTGGTTGCGTTTGGTAAAAAGGACTACCAAACCTTGCAGAGATCAATCTCCACAAGGGCCAGATCGATCTCGTGTCTCTGCATCTGTAAAAAAAGGGCATGGGATTGGACTGAAAACTCAGAATTTCCCTCACACCAAACCTCACCTGCCATTTTCTCTTAAAACCCAAGCTTTCTCACTCTAAAGATCACTACATTCTAGCCAGTTTTGGAAGAAGCTCAAGAAGGGAAAGTTGTTCCTTGATGCAAGGAGAACAACATACTCAAAAATCTCATATTGGTGTGACCAAGAAAAGGAGTTATGGCTACCACAAGTTTGACTAAGTAAAGAAGTAAGCTCTTCAACCTTCAAGCTTCTAAATATGTTTTCTAGGTATTTGTGGGTTGAATGATATGTGAAATGTTGATAGGAATGATGAATGTAGTGATGGGTGAGTAATATTAAGGGAGATTTATAAAGAGGAAATACATGGTAAAGGGATGGAAAGCTTAAGAGATGGTAAAATGATATTTGTGGAAGAGTGAAATGTGACTCAAGGGTTTGAGAAGCATGAATAGATAAATAGAAGATAATATGTGTGTTTAGTAGAGGGAAAAGAAAATAACTTGATGATTTATACGTGTAGCTCGGAATACGTGAGACATGACTAACCCGGATTGCGAAAGGAGCAAACGTAACAGAGGAAATACGAGCGCAATTCGAGGTAAGGGACTGTGTGTTAGCGATAGAGGTATTTGTACGTATTTTACTGCGATTCGAATAGTTACGACACTAGAAATGATATGTTTAGCTATTGAGCTATGGAAATCTATATGAAAATTATTAGATATACATATATATTGTGAAAATTGGATGTGGGAAGGAAAAACAGCCTGACATGCATGTTTTCAATGCTTTTGCATCTATTCATGATGTTTTGATGTTTTCTCATTCATGTACTTATTTTGAGATTGAGAAATGATAATAAGTAAGTTGGCTAGTTTTACATGTTTAGCATGGGACGACATGCTATGTAAATAAACATGTTTTGAGTTTTTAAAAGAGAAAATAGTCACCTATCAGGTTTGAGATGTGAAATGGTGTTGGAGTTTTAGCTCACACCCGTTTGATGAATTGGACTATGCTGGAGTTTTACTCGCATACGTCTACATGTTTTGATAAACCGTGCTGGAGTTTAACTCGCACGATGGTTTTGAGAAAAGTGTTGGGACTTTGCTCGCACCCGTTTTTACTGAGTTGAGGTAAACCTGGGGGTTTGAAACCCAAGGGGATGCCAGCCGACGGCCTTGGAATGGGCTGGGCCTTAACAATAATCGTACCGCACTGGAGCCTTGCGATGACTGTGTGTCACGCTGATTGCTCGCCTGGTATATGAGACTTGGTTCAGGATGAAAAGTCCATTGGAGTTGGTAAATGGACTTGGGTCCACGGTCGTACGTAGAACTGTGTTGTTGTCCGTTGGTATAGTATGTACTGTGCTGGGTGCACGCGAGTACGAGTATCGCGTAGATGACACATGGCGTACCTTTTACCGTGAGTATATGAGGAGATAAGGTTGATTGAGATGAGCCGGAGAGTAGGACTAACCCATTCCCTTTCAGGCGAAGTGATGCCCTGTGCACACCCAATCAATGAGACCTGTGATCATTGACTATGGCCATATGTCGTGGATATTAGATTGCCAAAAATTTCAGGCATGTCTCAGAGATACGAGAAATTGAGAAACTTAGAAAAGAAATTATTTGAGAAAAGCAAAGAGAGTTTGTGACTTGATAAATCTCTCGATTTAAATGCTCGTGCTATGATAGCACCATTTATGACATGTTTTCAAATGAGAATATCGTATACATGTTTTCAAGAAAATGCTTATATGAGAAATGAATGTTTGAATGCATTTTCTAGTAATATTTCCATTTACATTGAAATATGATTTTGTTTATGCATGCATGGACTATGTAGATAGTACAATATCTACCTGTTAGCATCCATTTCCTTACTGAGTTTTGGTTTGCTCATCCCACTACTTTTCTCCCTCCAGATACTAAGAAATAAGGCAGTACGGTGGTCTCTGGATCCTTTTGTGTTGGACAACTCCTATCAGTGACAAAGGTATAAAATTTGTATACACATAAGTCTTTTGTATCTATTATAATGTATCACACAGTTACAAATCGAGAATGTAAACAGTGATATGGAGGATGTTATGTAAAGATATTATTATACAATTAATTTTTGTATATTTACACACACCTGAGAGTGTGAATTAAAGTTTAAATAAATCCGCTGTCAATGAATGAAATTTTAGTAATTGCATCGTCTCACAGCCCAACCGTAGCAGTGTATGTATGGATAAAGGGCACCCGGAAGTGGGGTGTGATAGTAAGGGATTTATGCGAGCTCCTAAAGGTAGCTATACGTAATTTCAAGAATATTTACAGCCACTTAAATAGTGTAAGGATACTTAGATATGCAAAAATTTCGCTAGAAACCTAGTGTGTGCAAATGACTATTTTACCCATTTTAAGGGTGAAATTTTTTAAATGCATGAATTGCATGTTTTCAATGTTTTTATTGTAAAATAGTGCTTTTTAGCAAGTGTTTGAATATGCCGGCTAGTGTTTACATGATTTGCATTAGATAACATGTTGTATGTACTGAACTCTGATTTTAGAGTCATCTTCATTAAAATTGAGCCACCTATCAAATTTATGAGTAAAATAAATTGTGCTGGAGTTGTCGTGTTAACTACGGGTTACACAGACCTGCTCGCACAAGATTTTAAATGATAATGATGAGTAAATCATGCTAGAACCCTCGAGTAAACTGTGTATCACTGACTTGCTCGCACTGGTATTTGAGATAAGGTTATGGTTGATGATTGATGTTGAGGTCGTAAAAGTCTATCTACTCTCAAGTAACCTCGAGCATAGGGTGTAGATTTGGATTCGTGGAGTACGTTGTACCATGTAATGATACATAGAGTACATTGTATCGTGCTTTTGTCTTCGGACTGATGAAAAAGTAGAGATGAACCGACAGGTCGGATTGACTCACCTCCCTAGGCATTTGACACCCTTACACACTTAGCTAGTGATTGCTTGGGGTCATTAACTGTCACGACCCATGACTCCTACGTACTGACCCTACATTCGGAATTAAGCGAAAAGCGTATTCGAAGAACTAGCATTCGCTAAGTTTGTTATTAATCTGTTTAAGATCTTTTACTTGTCGTCTTTATACCCGATGCAGGTTTGAGCTCTGGAATTAAATAAGTTCATTAGTGTAGTGATGAATTGACAAGCTAACTAGTTCGGTCCCATTTGGTGAGTGGATGAGTGTAAGGCAAATTAATTTCTAACTTAAATTTCTTCTTTATCCTATAGTTAATAATATATTCATGTGTTAAGCTTATTTCTTTACTAGTTAATATTTCATCTAAGTCTGAGATTTCTTATAAAATCCGGCAACATAACAACTGCAATTTGACCTAAAACTTCCCTGCAAATAAGTTCAATATAGCAACATTCATCCTCAATCCACAACCACATCATCCAATTCACATTAGCAACTCTAATTATCCATAATGTAATATCAATATTACCTCATCATAAACTGATCATCAAGAATTAAAATAGACTTAGTTTCATATTTACCTATATAGATAACTATATTAGCATGAAAATGAAGTACCAAGCTTCTACTAGGAGACCGAGACTTTCAACATCATCATCACATCCGAAAAGAAGAAAACCTAAGTACACTCTCTAAAATATTCCCACTACTACAAAAGATTAACTAATACATCCCCAAGTAAACAAATACATACGTCCGTGCGTAAAAAAATCTGAAATATATATATATATATATATATATATATATATATATATATATTGCTCCTTTTACATATACCTCTGGATACAAAAACCACGCACTTAGCTGGTAGAGTCAGCAATTCTGAGCAGTTCACCCAAGAGTCAATTTGTAATGTTTTTAAGAGAAAGGGGTAAACAACTACACGCTCAGTAAGGTAATATACAACTGAGGCTAATAAAATACCAGCTAAGTGGTTACTTAAAGTTAACCATTTAATGTAACATGCACTTTACAAAACAATGCATAAGCTTCAACTTAAATCTTAAAACATACGAAACGTTAAGCAAGGATAAGCATGATGAATTATCAAATAAGCTTTCCAAACAAACAAATCCACACTACGTACTACAATCCGTGATTTATAAATCAATGGTTTAAAAACAACCTCGGAAAAACAATGAAGTATGGTTACATAGAGTTCTTATTTTAATCATGTAAAAATTCAGCAACGCATACATGGACTCATTATAAAAATAACCAACTAGTAGGTGAGATGTGGCGCAATCCCTAATATCATCATACAACAAGTTCTACAATTGGAAAGAAACCTATGACCATAGTAACTACCGCCCTATCCTAACTGATCAGGTCTCGGACTAGGGCATTGAAGACGTGATCAAGGTCCACAGTAGAAGGTAGCATAGAATCTCGATGCCAAGTAGGCATCTCCGTGAAGCACTTGGCACTGTAGGGCAATTACATAGAACCTCTTATCGGTGCTAGAGATGAATCTCACAGAACATGACTGCCACAAAGGCACAACAAGGGTTGTCAACAATCTCAAAATCGACATAAATAAGTATACTATGAAAACATGCGATTCAACTCAAAACAACATTAAGTGCTTGGGAAAGTAAATCATTAGCTTCTGAATCATGCAGTATCATTTAAAACAAGCTAAAATCATTTCGCACACCAACATGCTTCCCCAAACACAATTAGAATAGCTCATGTAATCAAGTTATAAACATCGTGCAAAAATGAGTAGAATGGTAAAATTTAAAAGAAGTAGCGTTCCTACATACTTGGCTTAACTTCGTTTTAACTGACGCTACGTAACAGCATATTTACCTAACTATAATTCTTTTCGCAACAACTAGCTAATGTGCACAATAGTTGCAGAATCAGTCTACAATAAAGGGAAATCACACTACCAAATGTCTAACCGACCTAATAAACTAATCTTTCCACCTATGGTTTCTAGCTCGTTTTATATTTGCCTAAGGTACCTTACTAGCTATAAAGGTATAAATCCCTTACCACAAAATGATATGCACTAGTTACTCTCCTCTCCTTAGGCACGCATATATATGCCCAAGTTTCTTTGGCACCCGACGAAGTAGTCGCTACAATTCCACACATAAGAACCACCAATCATAAATCATATACTTATTTCAGTTCAGAGCTAAAACCAAGAACTTCCTAGGTGTCATATGAAACTCACTTCTCATGTACATATATCATCTAGTGCGACAGCCTCCTAGTTCAAGATCTGATCTATTAAATGCTCTACTGCTTTTATTAAATTGGAGTTTTAAGTTACCAATTACTTTACCCTTGTTAGAAGTTTCCAAATTCCAACATTTCCCTAAGGTTTCACGTCTTAAATTGGTCCTTGCATATGTAGTTAGATTTGGCTAACTATCTAGAATCACACAAACAGATTTTTAATTATGTTTTCTTCATTGTTACAGACTATTTAGACTTTAATCTTACGTCCTAAACTAGTTGGTCGAACCCCTTTAGCTATATTTCCATCTTATTTTATTATCCATTGTATCTAACTTAACATCTAAATATGGACTCTTTTTAGGTTTAACGTACATATTCATTTATTACTATTAGCTTATCTTATTAAACGAAATTAAAGGGAAGTACCCCATTTCGTTACTCATGTGGACGAATCTTAGAACTTAGTATTCTAATCACATGGCTCAAATTTATTTATGCAACCATGGGACAGTGTCATTTACATTATAATTTGCTAATTTGAATCTTTAAATCCCATTAAGACAAATTGTTCCCAATTAGATTTTTAAGGTGGCCAAGACTATTCTCTAACACCTAATTCTAACTTTTAATCATAAGTCTTACATGCAACGAGATTTATGTATTAGATTCATTATGATTTGTAGTTTGAATCCTCACGATCTAATTTTAGCATAAATTTTCCAATTATTTCGTCATGGCCGAATCCCTTAACCTACATCTCAACTTATATATGTTAGATTTTAATCATGCAAACCCTATAACTGCATATTCGCATTGAAATTAAGTGATTTCAAGCCTAAATTTTTCAAGCAAGCAAATTATCCCCTTTTTCTCTAAGTGGCTGAAAGCTTCCAATTCCATATCCCTATATAGCTTACATTAAATCATGCAAATCACAAAACTACACATTCATATTGTAATTTACAAATTTACTAACTCGATTTTTCGAACAAACAATTTATTCCTAATTCTTTCAAGTTGGCCGAACACTAAATCCTCCATACCCATGTTAAATTTCAACAATCGATTTAAGATTACTATATGAAGCAGTACAATCATCACGAATCATAAATTCAGCCAAAGAAAATCAGATTTTACCTTAAATTCGAAATCCCCCAAAATCCACGAATCCTAGATTTTTCCTCAACACTTCAAATCTGTAATTGGTGGTGAATTTCGCACTTAGTATACATCTAAAACACAAATTAGACAGAAATTTTCATTAAAGAATAACTAGCTTACCTTGGTCCTTGAATAGCCGAATCCTACCCTAGAGAAACCCCAAATTCTTCTTGAAATTCTTTTGGAAATTCTGACTATCCTTATGCCTAGTTACAGAATTAGGATAATATAGTGAATTCTCCTTGGATATTCGGCGAAACTCCCTTCTCTTTCACCTAGAAGCTCACGGTTTCAAGCTTCAATTCGGTTTTCTCCTTGGCTGCCTAGAAGACGTGGTAGGGGAAGAAGACTCAGAAAATGTTTTAGCAAATTTTCCTATTTTATGTATATTTTACAATTTCTGGTTTTATTTATTAAATCTATCCATTTTATTTTATTTTATTTTTTTCTTTTATAAAATTTCGAATTTGGATTTACTTAGTTATCTTAATTAAATTATTCCAATTTATTTATCAAATTTGGTTATATTTAGTATAGCCTACATGAACCCAATTAAATTAGCATTTATGTGTAGTCTAGATTAAAGTATCAAGCATATCAGATTATTGTACCTGATTAACTTCTATTGAATTTAGTACATTAGGCTTAATTGCCTACATGAATTTAATTTATTTCCTACATTTATGTAACACTTAAATTCATGAAATGAGTGTAGATTACTTTAATTTCTCCAAATCTGATCACATGAACCCATTTATTGACTAATTAATTTGGTTCATGGGCACATTCATGCACATACATTATGAATTAAAATGTGTTCACACTGGTTAATTGAATCTAACTCTTACTTATAAATTTTTTGTTCATTTATCTATTTACCATAAATATCTTGATAATATATTTTTTACATCCAAATTGAATTTATTGGTCCCTAATATTTAACTATATTAAAATTTAATTAGCTTCGGGTTAAAGTTATACCTTATTAAATCGAGCTCCTACACCCGACTCAACTACAAAAAGCTAAAATTTCGCGCATTCCTAGCTCCTCATGTCCCTATCAGAAGCAATTTCATAATTTAATTTCTAAATAAAATATAAACCAACTAGACATCCAGGTATAAGAAGTTGCGGTCTTATGCTGACTATGACCATATGTCTACGGGAAAATTGTATATCCCTACTTAGTCTCAACCTATGATTTGCGAAAGTTACAAATTCATGATTTATTGACAGTACCAAGATAGTATTGATTTTGAAAATGAAAAGAGAAAGAAATGTGGTTATTGAAATGAGTTTAAAGTGAAATGAATAAGCTTTCTATCGAATTAATGATTGTCGAATAGATTGCTATTGTTTTATTGAATGCAATCGCTTTGAAATGATATTGAGCATGCATTATGAGCACGTAGATAGTATGGTTATCTACCTGTTTTCATATTTTTCGTACTGAGCGTGTTAATTCACCCCATTTCTCTTCCTCTACAGATCACGTATAGTATAGCATATTGCGGTGGTCCCTGCTATTTCTTTTGTTTACAGCTCCCCTTGTTGCGCAAAGGTATATACACATGTACTTTTTGTATCTGAACATTAAATCGCACAGTAGTGTATTATGCAAAATACCAAGGATGTAAAGAGCGAGAAACTATTATGTAAATCAATGTACATAGTTCATAAGATGTACAATTATGTTTAATATTTTAATATCTGTGAATGAATGGAAATGTTTAACATTGACTCATAGTCCAATCAAATATTGTGGATGAAATGGAAAAATGTAAGCGATAACGATCGCGACATCATGTGTGCCCACATATATGTTTGAAATATAATATTGAAGATAATATTGAATATAAATATTTAATTTATAATTTAAATTTATTTCATTATTTTTATAACATGCTTTTTGTAATTGCAACTGAATAAAGTTAATTAAAAATGTGTGAATATATTTTGATTTTGATTTTATTTTGAAGCTTCATTATTTATATATATATATATATATAATTAATAATGTCTAATTTCTAATATTATACAAAAAATTTTGACCTATTTGTTAATAAGTTATTGTTCATAAGTATCATTTTTATGTAACTGTTTGTTCATTATCAGATATTTAAATTTAAACTATTACTTAAATTCTATATTCAAAACTACTCTTTTATTTAAGATTGCTAAATAAAAACATAAAAATACAAGATAAGTACAGTTAATTGGAAAGGCTTAATGAAAGAGTAAAATTGAAAGAATAAATGAAACTGTTTACATCTATATGGTGCACTTGAAACTATTATAATTGGTAGCATAATCACAAAAGCTTAAAGAAATGAATTTTAAACTATCTTTCGCTAACTATAATTTTCCCAATATACTTATGTCGAACACATATTGAAAGCTTCAATATTTACACTATCTTTCGTTAACTTCAATTTTCCCAATATACTTATGTCGAACATATGTTGGAAGCTTCAATATTTACACACATATGATAATACGATGCTTTTACTATAAGCGAAAGCTTATGAAGAATTGAAAAACCAATCTTATAAGCATATCGAGATCCAACAGTACTTGAATTTGAGTCTTAGCAACATAAAAATTAAATCAAATTTCCAGTTAGGATTTTATGTAGTTTTCTTCGATTAATTTTGCATGATAAGAGCCTGGTTAGGCTAAAATTGTGCCTCAGTCATAAAAATTAAAAGACTATTATCAAAGTCAAGTAGACAATATAGTGAAAATAAACATACAAATTTATTGTCTTAACCAAGAGAAAATAATAACAAGAGAAAAAATTCAGCCTGAAAGACAACGTATTGCGTACTTTTGGAGCACTAGGCATATCCTTAAAGAGTGAAGTGGCAAATGATGAAATACGCCTTCAAGCTTCTAGGTCTGTAGGTACGTCTATTGCCTTATCTTTGACAGTAAATAATAAATGCAACTGCTTAATCTGCCATATAAAGATTCGAACTTTTTTTGAGTATATTTGTAAAATCCAATTTTTCCATACTACTAATCATTTTAAGTTAAGCTGAGAAGTCTAAGACTCATGTCAATGTTCATGTAAGAGCCAAAATGCTCGAGAAGCCTGGGATAGTGGCATGAAGCCCGAGGCACGCACTTCGAGATAAGAACCTAAGTTTAAGAATTCTTCAAAAGTATAATTTAAATCATGAATTGATGATTGAGAAGTAAAACTAAGGTGTTAAAAGTGAAAAAGTTAGTGGAACTCGAGTTTCCCATAAACTAAGCAAATTGGCCCAATAAGAGGAATAAAATTAGAATAAATTCTAAAAATTCACAAAAATTATTCCAAGGTCATAAGAAGTTCACATAAGACAAACTTCACATGGGGAATGTAGATGGAATGGAAATGATGAGGTTTTGGTGTTTGAATGAATTTTTAAAGTAAACTAAAAATCTTAAGCAATTTTGATCGGTAATGACCAATTGCGTGAAATAGGCCCAATTGGGAAAACTTCCTTAAACAAGTGGGTCTTAAATTTTTATGAGAGATACTAAAGACATAGTACAACATTTGAGAAGTGAGAAATTGGAGGAAATTTGACTAGAAATAATTTTTAAGGATTTTTCAAAATAGGGTAGTGGGTTGTTTTGTTTTAGAAGCCTGTATACCCAGCCAACTTGGATCAAATTGAAGCCTATCGCACAGCCAAAAATTCCAAACCCCTCCTACTATACTCATTAAGCTTTAATTAGGTCTTGGAATCACCTGAAAAGGATATCAAATGTTAACCCCACGAATTTTCATGTATCCGATTTAAATAATAATGGAGAATGCGCTTATTGGTGGATAATTAATTTGAATTATAATATGAGAAACTTGGACGAGGTTAAATTACTAAAATATTTTGATTTGAGGAATAAATAAGTATGAGGTGTAAAAATAAAATTTTTGAGCTGGATTTAATATGTGTATATTCCTCCGTACTAGATAAGTAGTAATAATAGGTCGATTACGCTTTGAACATAATACATGGTGAAGTATAAAATAACTTCTTAAAATTTATTAATAAAATAAATTAAATGAATAAATAAATAAGAATTTAATTGAGTACATGGATGTGCACATATGTGTGTATATAAATATATAATTACATATGTTGTTATAGGTATTCTTCAAATGAGGTACAATAGATATATGTATATAAACAATATACATTCACGTGGCCGAGAGCTCCCATCAGCTGAAGAAGCAGGAAACGCTAAACAGTAGACATTGTGACGCCCCGGAAACGCGAAAAAACGAGCTATTTTTTTTATATCCTTTACTTAAGTTGTATTCCTATCAGTGCCAATTTCTTAATCTTTCGTTAATGTATTGAGACGCAGTTTATAATCGCAACCAGTCGAATTCAATGTCTTTTCCTCTACTTATCAGCACGTCTATTCTCCCACACTTTATATATCTAAAATATACAATAAGGTTTAAACTGCGTTACTACTACTTTAGTTACATTCATATTTCCTATTTTACATCCCAAAACATTATTACAACATTGTCTATGCTTTACAGGAAGTCTGGTAGGTAAAGTAAAATATACCTTACTAGTACTGAGGATAGCCTGGAAGGGCTGAGTCCGCCTATCCACGACTATTGTACGGCAGGTAAGGGTGACAATTTACTTAAGCAAATCTGTGAGGTAAAAATAAAGGGGTCAGCTCTTCAAGCCCAGTAAGACATGCATTTAAGGCAGTCTTAGCATTAAAACATGTAAATGTAAAATATTGTGATATAAGCTTTATAAAATATCATGCACGTGAATATTAACTGAAACATTTTTAGTTTCGAAAGACAAGTCAAAGTACTTGTGATATCATAACAGGTAGCATGTAATTTATAAATCATGCATCTTATAAAACACGTAGCATGTAAATCATGTAACAAATATCCCGTAGGAAATCATTCACATAGCATATATCACGTAGCTCGTTTAAAGAGCAAATCAAGTCAGAGTACATAATATTTAAATTATAAAATTTAGTACTCTTTCTTTCAAATAATACTGATTCTTTTCATGGAGACTAGGCAACATTTTCATTACGATAAGAGTCGTATTCATGTACGCATTTCACATAGGAAATTTGCATAGATGCTTCACTTATACTTAATACCGATGGCCATGGTAAGGGACTGTAGACTGGATCAGGGTCTTACAGAGCCCCTCGCCACTATACATATATTTCCTTTAACGGAGAGTGGCATAAACATTGCACCGAGTGGTACAAATACCCGACATAGTTCAACATGCACCATAAGGGACTAAACGTACACCAAGTGGTATGAGACATGTTCCACGACGGTCCAGACCCCACACGTCAATTTAAGATAGCTCTCATAGCTTACATATAGCCTTAGTCTCAAAACATTTCTTTGAAATTATTTCTCGGGTCCGTTCACCCGTAAACTTTTAAATCATTTCTCTGTTTCGTACACCCGTAAACTTTTAAATCATTTCTCAGGTCTGTACACCCGTAAATTCATAAAAATCATATTTTTAATCATATTTCGGGTCCGTTCACCCGTAAATTCATAGAAATAATGATTTAATCATATTTCGGGTCCGTTCACCCGTAAACTCGTAGAAATCATATTTTTAATCATAATTCGGGTCCTTTCACCCGTAACTTGTAGAAATAATGAATTTTCATTTTCACATAAAAAATTTCATTTAAAAACATTTCACAGATATCAAAAGTATATTTTGAAGAGCTCAAAAAATAGGGCTTTTCTTTCGATTTTCTCGATTTTCGAGTGCATAGTAATTTTTCTGAGTTCGGAGTTATTATTCGTAAAAACTAACATGCTCAATACATTTTTAAGCTGAAGTAAGGTATTTGAATACCAATACTACTTTAAATCACATCCCTTACCTCGTAGATCGTAGGGCAGTGCAAACTTGTCGGGTCTCGAGATTACCTCGATTTGCGTGCTGAATTCTCGAACTGCCCAAAACGATATTCATTCATCATATATTGATCAATTTCATCTTAACATACTCAATTTTTATTTATCTTCTCGAAGTTTGACCAATTTTGACTTTTCGATCAACTTTTTCGATTTTCTCGGTTTTACCGATTTAGTGCCGTTTTTGGAAAATTTCGTTTTTCTAATTTCTAATTTCATTACTTCATTAACCTTATGACTCATTCAAGTTCATAAATCAAGCTAGTCATTTTGTAAAATTTTCAATTTTTTCGTTTTTCGGTTTTACAATGAGTAAAACTATAAATCGGGCTTTCTCGATATAAATTTAACCGTTAATAACCTTAGATCCATCAAATTTTTCACATAAACACATCAACACCTTGCTATCCAGATCTCAAATCATTCTTAGAAGTTAAATCATCCAAGTCCATTTAACTAAAAATCTTTCAACAACACCAAATAACAACATATATGAACTTTATCATCATCCATCAACTTTACCTCGAGTTTGACCAAGGTTGACGACGTTTTTGATTCTTCAAATTGATCCTTAACTGTTATTTAACATGTATAGAGCTTAGAATCATCAAAAACTATAAGAAAACTCAGCCAAAGAATCCAAAAATTTCAAGTTCTTCACTTACCAAAAACATGGCAGATCCATCGACCGTTTTTGTTTTGCGTTTTTCACCTAGTAAATGAACTTCTTTGTGGCTGAATTTTTTATATGTTATATAGGACTGGATGAGGAAGATTTATCCTTCTTGGCTGACACCTGAATCTGACCGGAAGGGGGCTGTAAAAATCACGTACTGAGGGCAAGCGGAGGACGCCTGCGGGAAGAAAAGGAAGGGGATATCTCTCGGCCTAGAAGTCATTTGGGGTTGATTTTTATGCCCACTGAAAGCTCATTAAGTCTACTTTCAGGATTAAAAAAATTGGCTCAAATTGAATACTGGAAGGTCTTCAAATTTGACAAACATGAGGTCTGGGTCGGCAGGCTGAAGGGGATAGATTTCTGTCCTCTTCTAGAAGAATTCAAAAAAAATTATTCTAGTCCAATTTTCTCCAAATTTTCACTTCTCAAGTGTTATAATATGTCTCTAGTATGTTTCATAAAAATTTGGGGATCACTTGTTTAAGAAACATTACTCGATTGAGCCCATTTTGCGCTATTTGGTCAATACCGAGCAAAATGACTTAAAGTTTTCAATTTACCTTAAAAATTAATTCGATCCCCGAAACCTCCATATTTCCACTTGATTTTGATTTCTCAAGTAAATTTCATCTTTTATTAATTTTCTATGGTCTCGAAATAATTTTCGAGAATTTATAGAATTTATTCCGAATTTATTCTCTTTTTCGAGCCCATTTTCTCGATTTAGTGTAAAACCCGAACCTTACTAACTTTTCACTTTTAATTCCTTAGTTTTCATTTGTAAACATCATTTCATACTCAAACATGTAATTCTTAAGAAATTCTCAGACTTAAAGCTTTACTTCGGTTTAAGTGTCAACGAGTCTCACGTCACTAACCTAAGTGTTTTGATGATTTTAGATCTGTATAATATTATTTTGAGTTCTTAATTACTTTTTAATTTATCAAATAAAAAATAAAATGAGAAATATTTGGATTTTACATACATGAACAGGAAATGTGAGGCATGGAAACTGGAAACAGAAACACGATCACGATACGGGAAACGTAAAACAAAAGTAAAAGGAAAGGGAGGTTGTTTTCACTGTAAGTACAGTAAATAATGCCAGGTGAAGTGATGGGGCTGCAGTATATAAATAGGACAGTAGTAATTAGGCAATTTCAACTGAGGAAGAGAAGAGCTCTGAATAGCTGACTGAAGCTGAAAACTAAAAGGAAAAAGGAAAGGAAGACTGCAAACTCAGCTCCTCGAAAATATATATATATATATATATATATATATATATATATATAATAGGGAAAATGCATATGTAATGAATATATATGCATAAGATGGTACAGAAGATAGGAAATGACAACTCCTAGCACTATATATATATATATATGAGTCGGTATAGGACACTGGCAGTGACAGTTGTTGAAGCTATTGCATAGCCTGAAAAATACGAGACCCGATGGAGAAATAAAAATGTACATACATATGGTCTCGGGTAGAAAGGGGGAAACCTGCGTTGAACGTTGAAGAATGTGGGAAAGAAAACAAGAGTGAAGCATTGAAACGTGAAACTCGGCAGCGGAGGAAGTGAGGACTGGAAATGGAAACGGTGGGAGGATATAACAGGGTGAAACCGAAGCTGAGCAGGGGACGAGAGACTTGAATGAAGGTTGGTAGAAAAGAGTGGAGAGGAGACTTAGAAGTGATGAAGGCTGAATGGAAAAGAAAACGAATGAGGTGACAAGCTGAGGATAGGGCAGAGGCGGACAAAGGTGGTGACTGGCTTGGTAGACATAGTACAAGCGGTGAGAATCAGAGTATTCCCTCTCTGTATTATGCACCCGAGAGCAGCCCCGACCGTGTGCAGGGGGAGCGAGATCACTGGCTGCAAGGTCGGGCTTCGGAGCTGCAGACAGGTCATGCGTGCAGTGAGGCCACCATAGGGATCACTTTGCTGCTCGGTATTGAAGCTGGAGTTAAGAGCTGAAAACAGAGGACGTAAGTCCTCTATAACTCGAAACCAAGAGTTGAAGGGACGATGATGATGGTAAAGGCTAGCTGGAAACTGAAAACTCTCGGGTATTGTCTCAGCTAAAGAGAGAAAGATGTGATGGACAGTGTCGAATAGAGGAGGAAGAAGCTCGATGAACCGAAAGCTATGAGAAGCAGAGGAAGCCCTTATCGGGCGACGATGGTGTAGCCACGGTGGGAGGCTAAACTGAAAGAGGTGGTGGCAGCGTCGAGGATGGTGATGACGATAAATAGTGCCCGAGGGTGAGAAACGCCGAGAGATGGTGGAAGAGAATGAAAACAGAGAAGTTATATATTTGATGAACAGTGGCGTCAGGCTTAACAAAGAAGAAAGGAATGAAAATGAAGAAGAAAAATGGAAATGGCGGGAAAGAAGGAATATTCAAAAAATGAATAGTGAAAATGATGAATAAAAAAAAGAAAGAAAAGAAAGTAAGTAATAAATATATATTTATATTTATATAAGTATATATATTATAAGAAATGGAGGAAAATTGGGGAAAAGAGACGAGTGTACTAAAATTTAGAAAATTCGAGTGAAATGGCTCCGACAGAAATAATTCGAGTGGATCAGACCCGTCGACTCGCTAAGTCGAAGTAATCAAGGATTACGGACAGACACCGATGTAATAAATTTATACAAGTCTTATAGATAATTGTACGTATTTTATAATTTCGAGTGTATTTTCCTTAGGTAAGCAAGGTTACGATTTTGACGCATTGTAGTTAATTCGATAAATAGGATACTAAGAAATACAAATTTCGGTGTAGGAGAATCGTATAAGGATTTAAGGGAGATACTAGGAGGTGTCACCACTCGAATTCGAGATTTTCGTTAAATCGAGGTAAGGGGTATTATTTAACTTAGTTCTGATAATACATTTTTGTTTCACCGATAAATGATTTTATGAAAGAGCATATGATTTGAAATGATTTATCAATGTTTTTATACTTGCGAAGCATGCTTTAATTTGTCGAAATGTTCCCCGAGTACTTTCCATGTTGTGAAATGAATTTCCTAAGGTATGAAGTGTATGGATGTTTTACATTTATTTATGTTTTTATATCCATATTATTAAAGAAACATTCGACAATTTCAAAAGTATTTAAGAAAAAAATTTGTTTTCGAAAGGGGATTGTGGGGGCCACCTCTTGAGTCCTACGGGAATAAAGTGCCACACAGTTTTTCGGTTTTATGAAAGAGTTTTCAGATTACAAGGAATTCGATGTTATTACTCGATATGAATTCATGGGTTATATAACCCAAGAAAGATTTTGAAAACTCTGTTTTGAGACTATAGGCTTCATGCATGGTTACTTCTTGTGGTGTTCCGGCTACACCACTTGGGGTGCCGGTACGTTGGCCCCTTTAGCACTTGACTCAACCTGTGTGGAAGATGTCGTGCTACTGGTGGTTTATAATGATGTATTGGTAGTATATCGTGCCCGCGCAGCACTCATGAATGTTCCCCGCACGGTGAGTGCCACAGGTGCCCGTGCCCTAGCTATGTGCTAGTATATGATAAGAAATAAGAAGATACTACCCCTATTTATAATTATTATTGCTGTACGAACCTGATCCAGTCTACAGCCCCCCTTACCATGGCCATAGGTATGATGACTCTCCACGGAGAATGACACGTATCGCATGGCTTAGTTATAGCCTAGTCTCCTCGATTTGATTATGAAAATCGACTATGATGAGTGAATATGTGTTTTCATGATTACGAAATATTCATGAAATGTTTACGAAATGATTATGAATTATTCATGAAATGTTTACGAAATAATTATGAAATATTCATGAAATGTTTACGAAATGATTATGAAATATGCATGAAATGTTTACGAAATGACTATGAAATATTCATGAAAGGTTTATGAAATGTTCATGAAAGGTTTATGAAAAGTTGTAAAATGGTTAAGCATGTTATTTGTTTTAAAGACATGTATGCTTTATGATGATTATGCATGAAATGGAAATTTATGTATTGCATTAAGTTTCGTTCCATGAACAACTTCAAATGCTTTTATATATATCAGAACTGTTTTAAAAGTGTTATCTTACTGGGCTTTTCCCCAAAAGCTCACCCCTCTACCTCTCAGATTTTTGCAGTGAATTACTGTTAATAAATTTTGTGTAGACGACGTAGGCTGGCGGATATGAGCTTCCCCAGACTACCTTTTGTATATGCGTGAGGTATACATTCTTATCTCTATACAAGACTATTTGTATGCACAGACATCTATTGAAAATAATGTGTCGGGATGAAATCTGTATAAGGATAAATTAAATGAAATATTTTTAAGGATTGACACTGAACAGGAATACAATCTAAGTAAATAAAGGATTAAGTTGTAAGCCGAAGTTCCAAAAAAAAAATCCTCCGATTTTCAAGGGTCAAGGGATCAAACCCGAGAGAACATCCCTATCTTCTTTGTTGTTGATGTCACTATGTAGCCAAGCTTGGTTGAATTTTTTGAGCTCCTTACAGCCATTTTTTGATTTCGACCAAGAAGGACCAAATATTCCTAATTAACCCCTATACAACATATAAAAATTTCAACCCCAATGAAGGTTATTTTCTATGTAAAATCCTAGAGAGAAAGTCAAGGACATAAACTCTCCTATTCAGAGGTGAGAGAAAGCTTTGATTTTAAATGTTTTTGGTTGGTTTTTATGGTTGTTTTGGATGATTTTAAGAAATATATATGATGATTTACAGTTGAGGACTAATTTGGAGGATCAAAGAAGTGGTCAACATTGGTCAGAGGTAAGAGAAACTTGATGAATGTTGATGAACTCATGATATGTTTATGTTTGATGATTTTTAAGGATTTTTGGTTAAGTGGAATTGAAAGGATTAATTGCTATTGGTTAGTGTAAGTTCAGCCAGCCAAGTATTCTTGTGGTTATGGTAAAATGTGGTTTGATTCAAGGTTGTTAATTGTTAAATTTATACCAAAGAAACTCAGTTTATAGCTCGATTAAGTGAAAAATCGTAAAAGAGTGAAAATTGACAAATTGGGTATTGTGAATGGTTAAGTGAAACCTAGAATAAATGTTTAAGCTATTAGGTTGATAAGCCATAAATTTGGTGGAAAGAAACTAATGGAATAGCTTAAACCGAAACTTTATCGGTAAAACCGAGGAAATAGAGAGAGTAACCAAAAAAGGGTCCAAATGATTCTGTTTTAGTTTCAAACGAATAGAAATGTGAAGTAGAGATAAAATCGAACATTGATTGATGGTTTTGTCATTATTTTGAAACAGCTCGAGAGGTTGGCATATAAAACGAGGTGAACCCGACCTCAAGAGATTCAGGACTGCTTCGACCCCATTTAGGTAAGGGACGCATATGTTTTTAAACATGAGCACTCTTTATCCATAAAGGAATACTAGTAGTATGAAAACATTTTATAAAGTGAGCGTATTTTTTGAGAAAAATGTATAACCTGAGATTCTAATTTCAAGTGCATGTTTTACCGTTTTGAGCTCGGTTTCGTGATTTTAAAGCTTTGCAAATAAATATATTTTCATATATGCATGAGATTTATTAAGCAAACTTTTATGAGCTCTACATTGAAAGTAAAACTATTTTCAGCATAATAATGACACATATTGAGACTAAAGGCATGACATGTTCATATTGATGTATGACTCCGTTTTGGTAGCGTTGAGATGACATCGCTCTAGTAGCGTTGAGATAATTTCACTCTGGTTGCAATGATATGACTCCACTCTAGTAGCGTTGAGATAATTTCACTCTGGTAGCGATGATAAGACTCTGCTCTAGTAGTGTTGAGATGATTCCGCTTTTGTAGCGATGAGATGATTCTGCTTTGGTAGCGATGAGATGACTCTGCTTTGGTAGTGTTGAGATGGCTTCGCTTTGGTAGCGTTGAGCCGATGCTGTATGACCCTGATTCAGTCTACAACCTTGCCATGGCCATATGTGATGATGTTCCCTCTTTGAAGGATGCCCTCGTATGAGGATGGAGTGATGATGTTCCCTATTTAGAAGATGCCCTCGTATGAGGATGGAGTGATGATGTTCCCTCTTTGGAGGTTGCCCTCATTTGAGGATGGGATGATGATTGCTCTTATAATAGTGATAATAATGCTTAGTCTCCATAACTATTATGAACTATGTTCTATTGTGATTAATGAGATGATGATTGACTAATGTGTGTGATTTTAATCACGTTTCCTAAAATGAGAAATTATGCCATTATTTCATGTATGCTTTGATTATTATTTATAATCTTATGGCACTTCTTACTGAGCTAATTGAAGCTCACTCCCCTTTTCTTCCTCCTCCTAGATTACCTACAGTAAGTACCTGTACTTGCTGCGTACGTGACATATGCTGGTGGATGAGATTCTCCCCAAGCTATTTTTTGTACACACCCGAGGTATTATTCATTTTGAATCCATACAATTTACGTTGTGCAGACACTTGTATATAAGTTAACATTGGGATGTAATCTAGTCTCATATGTATGTGTATTGGGAAAAGTAAGTCATTTTGACATTATGTGATATAATGAAATTAAATGTGGATGTTTGAGAAATTCTTGAGTTTCCTGTGGATGAGATATAAAGTAAAATTAACTGGATTGTGGATATTTGTATTTGTCTTGAAATTTGCAAAGGGATAAGGATATATATATAAGGGGTTATGCTACCAGATTTTTGTTGAAAATGATATAAGTATAAACGAATATGAGAAAGAGTAATAAAGATAAGATAAGAGGTGAACTGACACTGTACAGGAATACACCTTGAGGAGGAAGTTAAACTATATAAAAAAACTAGCCCTAAATTCCACGTTTTCGAGACGTTATAGATTTATTTGGTATCGAAGTGAAATGTGTCTAGTACTGTCAGTGTCGGTCAGTAGAAAGTAGATTACATCCCAAGTGTCTGTACTTGTCTAGCTATGAATTAAATATATCAGTTAAAATTATGACCAAGTTTGATGTGTACGCGTAGGTACATTAGATTTACACTATGAGAGGGAGACGAGGTCGTTCCTGGAGGCAGGCACAACCACCTCCACCACCTGCCCCACAACCAGAGAGTCCTAACTCTCAGATAAACCGATTGGAGAAGGATATGAGACAGGGGATTAAGCAGATGGTAGCGCTATTTGCGCAGCATTTCGGGGCTAATGCATCAGGCACCACACCGACCCTGGCCCCCACACCCACACCACCACAGGATCTACCTCCACCACCTCCACTAACTGACCCAGTGCCACCCGACACTCAACCCCCGGTACACACCAGACCGATGACAGAGATATGGGTCAATTACAAGACTTTCTCAAGATGAACCCGCCGACATTTAAGAGGGTGAAGGACCCCGTGGAGGCAAAGAAGTGGCTAATAGAGTTGGGGATAATTTTTGATTTCCTGGGGTGCACTAATTAAGAGAGGGTCAGTATGAGTGCTTATATGCTTAAGGGACAAACACGATATTGGTGGAGTGCCACACAATGTATACTGACTACCAGCCATCCGATGATCAGTTGAGATACCTTTCAGGCAGCTTTTTGAACTGAGTATGTCCCTCGCTCTACCCAGAGGAAGATGCAAGCAGATTTTCTAAATCTAGTACAGGGCAGTATGACAGTCGACGAATATGAAAATCAATTCACCACTTTGCTGAGATATGATCCGGAGACTGTCAGAGACGATGAACACCATATAGAGTAGTTTGTTTATAGGTTGAGATAAGCCATTCGAGATAGATTGTTGGGAATTTGCATTACAGAATTAAAGGATGCTATCAAACGGGTGTAAAAAATAGAGAGGGGACTAGATTTGATACAGTCTCAATCTGAGTCTCGGGTAATGATCAGAGATAAGGGTAAGAGACCTGAAGATTCTCAAACAGATTTTAGGAGGGGTTCATCTAAGAGATGGAGGATCGAGGGGTTGAGAGCGAGAGTTGATGACCTAGGATTCCTCTCAATGTTGCGGAGACCCCTGGAGGTGCCTGATCGAACATTCAGATTTGTAGAGACTGCGGTCGGCCACATGAGGGTAATTGTTTCAGGATGATACGAGGATGTTTCAGATGTGTGGACATGGGTCACAGGGTGAAGGACTGCCTACAGCTTCAGAGACTGTATTCCTAAGAGCGTTCTCGATAACAGCCTAAGAGAGCGATTCCCCGGAGAGGAGCCACCGCTGCTGATAAGGGTAAGAAGTCGGTCACAGAGGGACACATATTCACTATAGATAATGAGACTGAGGCTATTCGAGGTAGACTTCTTGTTTGTAATTATGAGGCTCATGTGTTATTTGACCCCGGATCCATGCATTCTTTTATTTCATCACGCTTTGTATGTAAACTGAACTTAGAGCCTAAACCTCTAGCTCATATTTTACATGTAAGTACACCTATGCATGAGTCGCAGAAGACTGATATGGTGTGTAGGAAGTGTAAGATTAAGGTGGGAGATAAAGTAATGTTAGCAGATCTAGTTTTGTTGAATATGAGTGGCTTCGATGTGATTCTAGGGATGGATTGACTAGCGACCAATAGCGTGAGTCTAGACTACTAAACTAAGACTGTAACTTTCTCCCTACCTGAGAAATTCAGTGTACGTTTGACTATTAAGGAATAAAATGTGTAAAATACAAGTAAGGAATTGTATGACTTGGTTACTATTTCCTAAAATTACTAATTAAATTATTGATGTGAAGGTTATATTGCACTCATCTCTGATGTCAGTCAAGAATATTCGAGGATAGAGGATATACCGGTAGTATGTGAGTTTCCAAATGTGTTCCCAGATGAGTCGTCAGGGTTACCGTCAGAGAGAGAACTGGAGTTCACTATCGATTTAGTGTCGAATACCCAACCGATCTCTAAACCTCCCTATAGGATGGCATTAGTTGAACTGAAAGAGTTAAAGAAACAGTTGCAAGAACTACTTGACCGGGGTTTTATTAGACCTAGTGTGTCACCATGGGGAGCTCCGATTTTATTTGTGAGGAAGAAGGATGATAGTCTCAGATTGTGTATTGATTATAGACTCCTGAATAAGGATACAGTAAAAAAAAAAAATCCCCTGCCAAGAATAGATGACTTGTTTTATCAGCTGAGAGGGGCTTCTGTCTTTTCTAAGATTGATTTAAGATCGGGCTATCACCAGTTGAGAATCAGGAATGAGGATGTTCCGAAAACGACCTTTAGAACTAGATATGGCCACTATGAATTCTTAGTGATGCCCTTTGACACGCCTTGAAGGTAATGTCAGCAAGTGCATGGGTCGTACATGTAATAATGAGATTTGAGTCCCGAGTTATCGTCCCTCAGAGAAGTTGGTTAGCCTAATTAACTACCGATTAATCTTACCCTATGGTATATTCTAGCAAATTATGAAATTTAAAGGAGTGGTCTACTAAGCTAGAATTAAAAATACTGAAAGCAATAAAACTATAAAATAAAGAAAAGAAAACTGAGCAAAATTACTTACAATGCTCCATGCAATTAAAATAAAAAACCTACAAAAATAATTAAAACAGTTAAAACTAATTAATGCAATTAAAATAAAATGCAATTATGAAAATAACAAAGCAAGATTAATTAAACTAAAATTAAACTAACCTAAAATGCAATTAAACTACTTAATCAAAATGCAATTTAAACTAAGTTAAGATTTAATGAAATAAATTTACCCCTAATCTAATTCTAAATGAACACTTAATTAACTATCAGCCTAATTAAAACTAAGTTTTATACTACTAAGCAATAATACTAACATGCAATTTAACTAAAGACTCTAAACTAAGCTAACAGATTAAATTGAAATTAAACTATACTAACAATGCATGAAAATGAATTAATTAACTACTGTGCACTAGCCAAACAAAGCCTTAGCAAATTTAAATCAACCCCATGTCCCTCAATTCACTGTTCATGTCTTCATATTGCTCATTTTCTGGTTTGGTCTCGGGTTGGTTGTCTCAAGGCGTGCTGCTGCATGTTATCGGGTCTGTCCTCTCACCAACTCTGCTCGGTTTCGTGTGCTTCTTCCTTTTCTGCACAACTTCAACACCTCACGTTACCAACCACTTCAGCTGCTGTTTCTGGACAGACCTGCTCCCCGCACATGTCCTGCTCCTGCTTCTTCTCCACTTCCAGCTGCTGTCCAAGTCTGTCCAGCTCTCTCGATTTTCGACGTTATGCTGGTCTCGATTGTCTCCAGGTGCTGCATCAAGGCTTCTGTCCAGGTGCTGTTAAACCGAGAGCTTAAGCACACAGTAGATGCAGCACGCACGACAGCACCTCCCTGGAACCGAGAGCAACCAGCCTTAGCAACACCACAATAAGCTAGCACCCCGAGTCGACTAGGAGACGCCCAGCAATGCCCAACTGCAGCTTTGATCCTCCTACACCCTCCACAACAGCTCAATTACAGTAATACTATCCTACAACCATGTTAATGACAAATAAAACAATGGTGAATAATGTAATGCTTAAAGAACAGGGCAGAACAGAGGAGAGGATTGGTCCAGCTAGCTTCAGCATAAATTCCTCATGCCACTCGGTGATGGATACACGGAGTAATGAGAAGGAGTTTAGCCACTGTCACTAACTTACTAGCCTCTCTCAATACTCGGTTGCACCACAAAATCGAGATCATGATTGAACAATAACAAAACAACAATAAAAAAAACAAACAATGGAACCCGAAAGCTAACAAAAATGGGGAAAAAATGATTATCATGGTGACCCGAAAATAAAGAGCTGGGAATTTAACAAAACCAAACATAAGAGAAAATAGAAAAGATAACTATTCGTTAATGTAAAAATAACTAAGAACAAGAATTAACAAAAGCTTTTCAAGAAAAATAAGGACATTGCTAAAAATAGTAACTTGAAATGGTGACTAATGGAAATTGCAAGGTAAAACAAATGGGAAAGTAAAAAAAATACTAGAAAGGAAATAACTCTAAAAACTACTCTACCTACACTACTCCTACTCCTAAATTACATCCATCTTTAATTGCCATCCTTTCCTATTTATACACACACTTATGGGTAAAATTGTAATTTTCTCATCCTAGATGAGTTGGCATTATTTGACCACTTATCTTCACACCATTGGCTCCTTAAAAAAATAGTATTTTCATGTCATCTGTCTTTTTATCCAATTGGATGTGCTAGGCTCGTGTTGTCCGCGTGGTCCAATCTCGATTTTAGCCAAATTTTGGTTCATTTTCTAGCAAAATATTCAAAATTCGTCCGGATTTGATTTATTTGCAAACGTGAGAATTTTAATTAAATAAAGGGGATAATTAACAAAATAAATTGGAGATTTAAATAATTAATTAAAAAATTAAGCACAAATAATTCTAAAAAAATAGAATTATCACACCCCCAAACTTGAGTTTTTGCTTGTCCTCAAGCAAAACAAAATAATTGTAGGAATGACAAGCACAAAACACAATAATTTCCCCAATATCATCCTCAAAGAAAAAGTCCAGACTATGATCTTAAAGATTCACAATTACAAGTCCAACACTCAGAATCATTCAATCATAAGTCCTAATCCAAATTGGACTCCTCGTGAGTGTGTGAAAAATGTCAAAGTCACTTCACAGTACATTACCCAGATCAGATTATGCAAACACGGTGAATGCAAAGTCAATGGCATGTGATCATTCCCATAAGTTTGCTTTTCACTTCTCTCTCCACTAATGTAGTCACACTTAACTAAAGATCAAGAGGACTTCATTAAGCTTGTAATATAAGGCTGTGGCTAAGGTATGATAAAGTTGATTTAGGTTTAATTACCCCTTAACATGCATTACTTCTAGGATCTTCAATGTAAGAGCTCAAATTTATTTCCCCCAAACTTATTTATTTCATTAGACTTTTTATTCTATTTTTGTATTTTCTTCTTTCTTCTTTTCTTTTTCTTTCATTTTTTTTAAAACTTTCACTATCACCAGATACCCATATGTACAAAGCTCACAATATATCCCATGACTTTCCATGCTTTCGGGGTAAGGGATAGGAAAAGAGTGGTTAAGCTAAGGAAAATAAGTAGGTGTATTTACAGAGAAAAGCTTATTTGGCCCAGATGTGTGACTAGGGGCAGAATATGTACAAGGACGGCTAGAAAGGCTCAAACGATCCAAAGATGGCCTAAATCATCTCTCTAATTAAGTGTGATCTAATATTTCGCCTCGAGATTAGATCAAACAAATTCTAGAATATGATGCACCAAATCAATTGAACAAATGCAATCCTATGTACACATAAGCTTTCTCTAAATAAATATACCGATTCATGACATGACATGTGCATAAGATGAGGCAATCACAATCAGAATTAAGACAAATTCAAGAATTCAACTTCATGCTTTTCCTATAATCATGCTTCTCAATCAATCAAAGTCAACTAAATCATGGGGTCATATCATCGGAATATGGGAAAACTACATGCTAAGCACTCAATCATCCCAAAATCAAGCAATTTAAGCTCATATTATAAAAAAAAATTTTGAAATTCTTTCTCAGATTTTTGAAAAAATTTTGAAAATTTTTCCAATTTTTCACAAAATTGCTCAAGTGATATCCCCTCCCCCAAACTTAAAGTGCACAGTATCCTCAATGTGCAGATAATATAAGAATTTAAGCTCAAGAACAGAGTACTCCCCTATCTGATGATGATGAATAACTGAAGCTTGATTGAAAGAATAAACTAGAAAATAAACCTGCAAAATAAACAAAGAAAGAAACAACAGAAAAGAAAAAGAACTATATACAAAGCGAAAATAGAAACACAACCACTTCAAATGCAGCTGTAGAAAACAACACTCAGCAGCAGGGCGAAGAGTAGGAGGATTAGCCAGAATGGTGATAGAATGTTAATAGTTAACTCCTCCTTAGCTTTATCTACCTCCCTCATTCTTTCAGATTTCTTATGCTTAAGCCTTATGTCCTCCTCAATATCCATCTTAAAACACTTTTGAGAGTCATCAAGGAGTTTCAAAGGTTTGAAAACATGAAATATCACCTCCTGATCTAGGACTCTCATAGTTAACTCCCTCTTCTGTACATCAATCAAAGTTCTACCAGTCGCTAAGAAAGGTCTGCCTAGTATAATGGGGACTTCCCTGTCTTCCTCCATGTCTAAAACAATAAAATTAGCAGGAAAAACAAATTTGTCCACCTTTACTAACACATCCTCAATGATCCCTTTCGGATATTTAATTGATCGATCAGCTAACTGGAGGGTCACTGTGGTGGGCTTGGCAGCCCCTATTCCTAACTTCTGATAGATAGACAAAGGCATCAAATTTATACTGCCTCCTAAATCACACAGGGCTCTACCAAAGAATAGATTTCCAATAGTGCATGGTATGGTAAAACTCCCGGGATCCTTGAGCTTGGGGGGTAATTTCCTCTGAATAGTTGCACTACATTCCTCAGTTAAGGCCACAGTCTCATAATCTTCCAATCTTCTTTTCCTAGAGAGGATGTCCTTCAAAATCTTCACATAACTTGGCATTTGCTCTAAGGCATCTGCGAAAGGAATGTTGATGTGAAGTTTCTTAAAAATCTCAAGAAATTTGACGAATTGTTGCTCTAGCTTTTGATTTTGGAACCTCTGAGGAAAAGGTACTGGTGGTCTAACTAGAAGGGATGTAGTGGTAACAGGTGTAGCAGCAGAGTACGAGGAAGGCTATGAAGTAGAAGAAGGTATAGATGAAGAAGCACTTAACTTGGATTCCTTTGCAACCTGATCTTTAGGTTCCTGCTCTTTCTGAGCTACTTCTTTGGGACTTATGAGTTCCTCAACTATGGGTTCAACAGGATTGGACTTAACTTGTGACTCCTCTAGCTCTTTGGTGCTCCTAAGGATAATGGATTTTACATGTTCTTTACCCTCCCTTTACCTAACAGGATTAGCTTCAGTGTTACTAGGAAGGGTCCCTTGAGGACGTTGGCTAAGAGCATTTTCTATTTGTCCTACCTGAACCTCTAAGTTCTTAATTGAAGCATCTTAATTTTGCAGGATCGTTGAAAACATCTCCTCTAATGTAGGTTTCTTCTCAGCTGCTGGTGCATGTAAATGTTGGGGCTATATCTGTGGTGGTGGTGGTGGTTAGTGGAAGTGATGTGGATGATGTTGAAATTGAGGTGAGGATGGTTGATGGTATGGAAATGGATGGTATGGAAATTGTGACTGTGGTGGTACATGAACCAGTGGAGCTTGAAAACTAGGGGGTTCTACAGGTCTAGAACTAAAAGATTGCCTTTGGTTTTGGCTCTAGGAAAAGTTAGGATGTTTCATCTACCCTTGGTTGTAGGTGTTTGACAAGGGGTTATTCTGTTGCTTAGGAGGGGCAACGTACTGAACCGATTCTAAGTTAAGTGGACACCTATCTACAGAGTGGGTACCACTACATAGCTCGCAAGAAAGGAAAGGACTTTGGACAGAATAAATCAGATTAGGACTAGTAGAAGGATTATGCTGGGTACTGAGCGACTCTATATTCTTCGTAAGATTAGCAATTTGAGAGGTCAAGGTAGACAGCATGTCGAGCTCATAAATACCCATCGACTTCTTTGGCAATTTCCTCTTCGAGGACCATAGATAGTTATTATCCTCCATCTTGTCTAAAAGCTCATAAGCTTCCATCTGTTTTTCACATTAGCACTCCACCCGCAGCAGCGTCAACAATGGTCCTATTCTGGCTTGTAAGTCCGTTGTAGAAGGTCTGGACTTGCAGCCACAAAGGTAGACCATGATGAGGACACTTCCTAAGAAGCTCCTCATATCGTTCCCATGCTTCATTAAGAGTTTTCGAATCGAGCTGGGCAAAGGAAGATATATCACTACAGAGTCTGGCCATTTTAGAGGGAGGGAAAAACTTGGCTAGAAATTTATGGGCTAACTCATCCCATGTAGAAATGGATCCTGGAGGCAGGGAGGTTAATCAGTGTCTCGCCCTATCCCTAAGTGAGAATGGGAATAATCTAAGCCTAAGAGCATCATCAGATAATCCATTGTGTTTAAACGTGTTGCACAAGTCCAGGAATTGCCCAAGGTGAGCATGTGGGTCCTCATGAGAGAGCCCACTGAATTGCAATGAAGTCTGGATCATCTGGAGGATTACGGGCTTAATTTCGAAGTTATTTGTAGGGACAGCTGGTGGCCTAATGTCGGAATAATATCCTCCAATCGTCGGCATTGCATAATCTCCAACGGTTCTAATTTTCCTATTTTCTGCCATGGTGAATTGCAGGGGAGCTATAAATTTCCTAGACTCCTTTCGAATTTTCCTAAGAGTTCGTTCAATTTCAGGATCTAGAGGAAAGCAATCAAAACTTCTAGCTCTACGCATGCAAACATCACAAAGTCCTAAATTTTTTTTTAAAGTTTTTCAATTTTTTAATTTTTTTTTATTTTAATTTTTCAATTAACTAATCTAGATTAAACTTCTAAGTATTTACAACCTAAATATTTACAAGCTAGAATTACACCTAAGCATAAGTTCACCGATATTAACTAAAGGCTAATTAAGACTTCCTCGGCAACGGTGCCAAAAACTTGACACGCCCTGAAGGTAATGTTCGCAAGTGCACGGGTCGTTAAAGTAATAATGGGATTTAAGTCCTGAGTTATCGTCCCTCAGAGAAGTTGGTTAGCCTACTTAACTACCGGTTAATCTTACCCTATAGTATATTCTAGCAAATTATGAAATTTAAAGGAGTGATCTACTAAGCTAGAATTAAAAATACTGAAAGCAATAAAACTATAAAATAAAGAAAGTAAAATCGAGCAAAATTACTTACAGTGCTCTACGCAATTAAAGTAAAAAACCTACAAAAATAATTAAAACAGTTAAAACTAATTAATGCAATTAAAATAAAATGCAATTATAAAAATAACAAAGCAAGATTAATTAAACTAAAATTAAACTAACCTAAAATGCAATTAAACTACTTAATCAAAATGCAATTTAAACTAAGTTAAGATTTAATGAAATAAATTTACCCCTAATCTAATTCTAAATGAACACTTAATTAACTATCAACCTAATTAAAACTAAGTTTTATACGACTAAGCAATAATACTAACATGCAATTTAACTAAAGACTCTAAACTAAGCTAACAAATTAAATTGAAATTAAACTATACTAACAATGCATAAAAATGAATTAATTAACTACTGTGCACTAGTCAAACAAAGCCTTAGCAAATTTAAATCAACCCCATGTCCCTTCATTCACTGTTCATGTCTTCATATTGCTCATTTTCTGGTTTAGTCTCGGGTTGGTTATCTCCAGGCATGCTGCTGCATATTCTCGGGTCTGTCCTCTCACCAACTCTGCTCGGTTTCGTGTGCTTCTTCATTTTCTGCACAACTCCAACACCTCACGTTACCAACCACATCAGCTGCTATTTCTGGACAGACCTGCTCCCCGCACATGTCCTGCTCCTGCTTCTTCTCCACTTCCAGCTGCTGTCCAGGTCTGTCCTACTCTCTCGATTTCCAGCGCTATGCTGGTCTCGGTTGTCTCCAGGTGCTGCATCAAGGCTTCTGTCCGGGTGTCGTTAAATCGAGAGCTTAAGCACACAGCAAACGCAGCACGCACAATAGCACCTCCCTGGAACCGAGAGCAACCAGCCTTGGTAACACCACGACAAGCCAGCACCTCGAGTCGACCAGGAGACGCCCAGCAATGCCCAACTGCAGCTCTGTTCCTCCTACACCCTCCACAGCAGCTCAGTTACAGTAATGCTATCCTACAACCATGTTAATGACAAACAAAACAATGGTAAACAGTGCAATGCTTAAAGAATAGGGCATAACAGAGGAGAAGATTGGTCCAACCAGCTTCAGCACAAATTCCTCATGCCACTCAGTGATGGATACACGGAGCAATGAGAAGGAGTTTAGCCACTGTCACTAACTTACTAGCCTCTCTCAATACTCGGTTGCGCCACAAAACCAAGATCATGATTGAACAATAACAAAACAATAATAAAAAAAACAAACAATGGAACCCGAAAGCTAACAAAAATGAGAAAAAATGATTATCATGGTGACTCGAAAATAAAGAGCTAGGAATTTAACAAAACCAAACAGAAGAGAAAATAGAAAAGATAACTATTCGTTAATGTAAAAATAACTAAGAAGAAGAATTAACAAAAGCTTTTCAAGAAAAATAAGGACATTGCTAAAAATAGTAACTTGAAATGGTGACTAACGAAAATTGCAAGGTAAAACAAACGGGAAAGTAAAAAAATACTAGAAAGGAAATAACTCTAAAAACTACTCTACCTACACTACTCCTACTCCTAAATTACATCCATCTTCAATTGCCATCCTTTCCTATTTATACACACACTTGGGGTAAAATTGTAGTTTTTCCATCCTAGATGAGTTGGCATTGTTTGGTCACTTGTCTTCACACCATTGGCTCCTTGAAAAATAATATTTCCATGTCATCTGTCTTTTTGTCCAATTGGATATGCTAGGCTCGTGTTGTCCGCGTGGTCCAATCTCGATTTTAGCCCAATTTCGATCCATTTTCTATCGAAATATTCAAAATTCATCTGGATTTGATTTATCTGCAAACATGAGAATTTTAATTAAATAAAGGGAATAATTAACAAAATAAATTTGGGATTTAAATAATTAATTAGGAAATTAAGCACAAATAATTCTAAAAATATAGAATTATCACCCTTTGGTTTGACGAACACCCCTGTTGCATTCATGAACCTGATAAATGAGGTATTTCGAGACTATCTAGATCAGTTTGTGATAGTCTTCATTGATGACATTCTCATCTACTCTCAGTCCCGAGAGGAGCACGTACGATATTTGAGGACTGTGCTCCAGATACTCCGTGATAAGCAGTTGTATGGGAAGCTCAGTAAGTGTGAGTTTTGGCTGGATCAGATAGCTTTCCTTGGTCACATTATTTCTAAGGACAGGGTGTCAGTTGATCTGTCCTAGGTAAATGATGTACTACAATGGAAAAAACTGAGGACAATTAGAGAGATTCAGAGTTTTCTGGGAGTGACAGGGTATTATAGGAGGGTTGTTAAGGGATTCTCCAAGATTGCAGCTCCTTTAACTAAGCTTACACGTAAGGACGTCCCGTTTGTACGATCTAAACAGTGTGAGTAGAGTTTTCAATAGCTTAAACGAAGATTGACGACCTAACCCATTTTGACTATCCCAAGTGGATCTGGAGGCTTCGCAGTGTACAATGATGCTTCCCATCAGGGTCTGGGGTACGTACTCATGCAACATGAGAGAGTAGTTGCTTATGGTTCACGTCAGCTTAAGGACCAGGAGCGGAACTACCCCACGTATGATTTGGAATTAGCAGCTTTGGTTTTTGCCTTGAAGATGTGGTGACATTATCTGTATAGGGAAAGATTTCAGATCTTTACTCACCATAAGAGTCTAAAGTACATCTTCGATAAAAAAGCTTAATATGAGGCAGAGACGATGGATTGAGCTCCTTAAGGATTATGATTGTGAGATTTTGTACCATCCGGGGAAGACAAATATAGTTGCTGATGCCCTGAGCAGGAAAAGTATGGTTTATGCTATGATGATCAGGGAATGAGATTTATTAGAGTAGTTCGTCGGACTCAGGATTAATGTTGAGGAAGCAGAGGTCGGATATATGGCTAGCCTACAGATAGAGCCTAGTGTTTTAGATCAAATCAGAGCAGGGCAGAGAAATTATCAGAAGTTACTAAACATGGTTAGCCAAGCTAAATAGACCTTGCAGTCAGATTTAGTGGTCAGTGATGATGGGTTACTGAGGTTTAAGGGTCGTATCTCTGCTTCGAGTGATGATACCCTGAAGCAGCAAATTTTGAGGGAGTCTCATTGTTCCTGTTACACTATACACCCAGGTAGTACCAAGATATACCATTATCTGCGCAAGGTGTATTGGTGGAGTGGTATAAAATGAGATGTGACAGAATTTATGGCCAAATGTTTGATATGTTAGCAGGTGAAAGCTGACCATCAGAAGCTCGGTGGAATGCTTAAGCCTTTACCCATCCCTAAATGGAAATGAGAGCATATCACCATGGGCTTTATCATAGGATTATCGAGGGCCCGAAGAGGTCATGATGCAATCTGGGTGATAGTGGACAGATTGACGAAGAGTGCCCACGTCCTAGCCATTAAGAGAACGGATTCCTTTAGTGCCTTGGCAGAGTTATATGTCAGAGAGGTAGCTCGACTGCATGAGGCCCCCATGAGTATTACATCTAATAGAGATTCCAGGTTCACGTCCAGATTTTGAACCTATTTTCAGGATACCATGAGATCTCAGTTGAATTTCAGTACCGCCTATCATCCTCAAACTGACGGTCAGTTCGAGCGAACTATTTAGACCTTTGAGGATATTTTACGGATGTGTACATTGGACTTTAAGGGATCATGGGATGATCACCTACCCCTTGCCGAGTTCGCCTCTAATAATAGTTATCATGCCAGTATCGGTATGACACCCTATGAGGCTTTATATGGAAGAAGATGTAAGTCTCCGATAGCTTGAGAAGAAGTGGGTGTCAGGAAAGTATTTGCTCCGGATCTTATTGAGCAGGCAGTCCAGGGTGTACGAATTATTTGTGATAGATTATGGACTGCTCAGAGTCGACAGAAGAGTTGTGCTGATGTGAATAGACGACCACTTGAGTTTCAAACTGGGGATTCAGTGTTTCTCAAGGTGTCTTCAAGTAAGGGTATCATGCGCTTCAGAAAAAGGGGAAGCTGAATCCTCGTCTTATTGGTCCGTTTGAGGTATTAGAGAGGGTGGGAGATGTTGCCTACCGGTTAGCCTTGCTCCCACAGTTTTTCGGGATACATAATGTCTTCTACGTCTCTATGTTGAGGAAATATTAGCCGGATCCCTCCTATATCATTGAGTATGAAACATTAGACGTTCAGGGAGACATGAGCTATGTAGAAGAGCCTATCCGGATCATCAACAAGAAAGAAAAGGTACTTCGAATCAAGAGAATTTTGTTGGTAAAGGTTCTCTGGAAGCACCACTCGACAGAAGAAGCGACTTGGGAACTAGAGAGCCTGATAAAGGAGAAGTACTCTCGTCTATTCGATAGACCTGATTGAATTTGGAGGACCAAATTTCTAAAAAGTGGAGAGGAATGTAAAATCTGAATTTTTCCCTACTACTAATCATTTTAAGTTAAGCTGAGAAGTCTAATACTCATGTCAATGTTCATGTAGGGCCTAAAATGCTCGAGAAGCTCGAGATAATGGCACGAAGCTCGAGGCACACACTTCGACGTAAGAACCTAAGTTTAAGAATTCTTAAAAAGTATGATTTAAATCATGAATTGATGATTGAGAAGTGAAACTAAGGTGTTAGAAGTGAAAAGTTAGTGGAACTCGAGTTTCTCCTAACCAAGCAAATAGGCCCAATAAGAGGAATAAATTCGAAATAAATTTTAGAAATTTGTGAAAATTATTTTGAGGATAGAGGAAGTTCACATAAGACATAATTGACATGTTCGATGTTTGAATGAATTATTAAAGTAAACCGAAAACCTTAAGCGATTTTGATCGGTAATGACCAATCGCGTGAAATGTGCCCAATCGGGAAAACTTTCTTAACAGGTGGGCCCCAAATTCTTATGAGAGATACTAGAGACATAGTAGAACATTTAAGAAGTGAGAAATTGGAGGAACTTGGACTAGAAATAATTTTTAAGGATTTTTCAAAACAGGGTAGTGGGTTGTTCTGTTTTAGGAAGCCTATATACCCAGCCAAGTTGGCCCAAATTGAAGCCCATCCCGCAACCCAAAATTTCCAAGCCTCTCTAGATTATTTCTAAACTCATTGAGCTTTAATTAGGTCTTGGAATCACCTAGAAAGGATATCAAACCCGAGAGAACCATCCCCATCTTCTTTGCCATTGACGTCACTATACAGCCAAGCTTGGGTGAATTTTTTGAGCCCTTTCCAGCCATTTTCTGATTTTGACCAAGAAGGAAAAAATCTTCCTACTTTACCCCTATATAACATATACAAATTTCAGTCCCAATGAGGGTCATTTTCTTGGTTAAATCTTAGAGATAAAGTCAGGGATAGAAATTGTCCTATTTAGAGGTGAGAGAAAACTTTGATTTTAAATTTTTTTGTTGGTTTTTATGGTTGTTTTGGATGATTTTTTAAGATGTATATATGCTGATTTATAGTTGAGGACTAATTTTGAGGATGAAAGAAGTGGTCAACATTGGTCAAAGGTGAGAGAAACTTGATGAATGTTGATGAACTCATGATATGTTTATGTTTGATGATTTTTAAGTTTTTTTGGTTAAGTGGAATTGAAAGGATTAATTGCTATTGGTTAGTGTAAGTTCGGCCAGCCAAGTATTCTTATGGTTATGGTGAAATATGGTTTGATTCAAGGTTGTTACTTGCTAAATTTATACCAAAGAAACTCAGTTTCTAGCTCGATTAAGTGAAAAAAATTGTAAAAGAGTGAAAATTGACAAATTGGGTATTGTGAATGGTTAAGTGAAACCTAGAATAAATGTTTAAGCTATTCGGTTGATAAGCCATAAATTTGGTGGAAAGAAACTAATGAAATAGCTTAAACCGAGACTTTATCGATAAAACCAAAGAAATAGAGAAAGTAACCAAAAAAGGGTATGAATGACCCCGTTTTAGTTTCAAATGAATAGAAATGTGAAGTAGAGATAAAATCGAACATTGATAGATGGTTTGGTCATTATTTTGAAATAGCTCGAGAGGTTGGCATACAAAATGAGGTGAACCCAGCCCTAAGAGATTTAGGGCTGCTTCGACCCCATTTAGGTAAGGGATGCAACTATTTTTAAACATGAGCACTCTTTATCGACAAAGTAATACTAGTAGTATGAAAACATTTTATAAAGTGAGCGTATTTTTCGAGAAAAATGTATAACCTTAGATTCTAGCTTCGAGTGCATGTTTTGTCGTGAGCTTGGTTTCATGATTTTAAAGCTTTGCAAATAAACATATTTTCATATATGCATGAGATTTATGAAGCAAACTTTTATGAGCTATACATTGAATGTAAAACTATTTTCAGCATAATAATGACACGTTTTGAGTCTAAAGGCATGACATGTTCATTTTGATGTATGACTCCGCTTTGGTAGCATTGAGATGACTCCGCTGTGGTAGCATTGAGACTATTCCGCTCTGGTAGCATTGATATGATTTTGCTCTAGTAGCATTGAGATAATTTCGCTCTGGTAGCGATGATATGACTCTGCTTTGGTAGCATTGAGATAATTCTGCTCTACTCTAGTAGCGTTGAGATGATTCCGTTCTCGTAGCGATGAGATGATTTTGCTTTGGTAAAGATGAGATGAGATGACTCCATTTTGGTAGCACTGATATGGCTCCACTTTGCTAGCGTTGAGCCGAAGTTGTATGACCCTGATCCAGTCTACAGTCTTGCCATGACCAAATGTGATGATATTCCCTTTCTGGAGGATGCCCTCGTATGAAGATGGAGTGATGATGTTCCCTCTTTGGAGGATGCCCTTGTATAAGGATGGAGTGATGATGTTCCCTCTTTAGAGGATGCCCTTATACGAGGATGAAGTGATGATGATCCCTCTTTGGAGGATGCCCTCATTTGAGGTTGGGATGATGATTGCTCTTATAACAGTGATAATAATGCCTAGTCTTTATAACTATTATGAACTATGTTCTATTGTGATTGATAAGCTGATGATTGACTAATGTGTGTGATTTTAATCACGTTTCTTGAAATGAGAAATTGTGCCATTATTTAATGTATGCTTTGATTATTATTTATAATCTTACTGCACTCCTTACTGAGCTAGTTGAAGCTCACCCTTATTTTCTTCCTCCTCCCAGATTACCTATAGTAAGTACTTGTACCTACTGCATATGTGACATAGGCTAGTGGACGAGACTCTCCCCAGGTTATTGCTTGTACACGCTTGAGGTATTATTCATTTTGTATCCAAACAATTTACGTTGTGCAGACACTTGTATATAAGTTAACATTATGATGTAATATAGTCTCACATGTATGTGAATTGGGAAAAGTAAGTCGTTTTGACATTATGTGATATAATGAAATTAAATGTGGATGTTTAAGAAATTCTTGAGTTTCCTGTGTATGAGATATAAAGTAAAATTAACTGGATTGTGGATATTTGTATTTGTCTTGAAATTTGCAAGAGGATAGGGATATATATATATAAGGGGTTATGCTGCCGGATTTTTTGTTGAAAATGATATAAATATAAACGAATATGAGAAAGAGTAATAACAATAAGATAAGAGGTAAACTGACACTGTACAGGAATACACCTTGAGTAGAAAGTTAGACTATATAAAAAAAACTAGCCCTAAATTCCACGTTTCTAGGATGTTACAATATTTTTCAAGAGTTCAAGCCTGAATTGCTGCATTTGTTGAATTTGTGCATAAATTATATGAATCTTATGGTATAAATGCGTAATATGAGTGCACATCTGTGTGTAATTCTATGTCTATGTACATGGTTGCACACCTGTCGACACTAATCTTGCTAAACAAACAACCACATTAAAGCAGTATCTTTTGATCTTGTCATACTGTTGTGATACTATCAAATTAGAAATTCTTCTAACTAAAAGTAAGGGAAGAGAGGCAGACTATTACCTTTTCATTCAGAGGGCCATTTTCTGGAAAAGGAAAGTAGATAGAAGTCTTACTATTAGAAGATTCAAATAACTATGGTTCAATCCTTCTAGAGAAAAGAGTAAAATCATGTTCAATTTCTTTAGAGCATTTTATCAAATCCAATATTCCGCATGGATTTAGAGACGAACTTTAGAAAGGTGAAGCAATATAATTTCTCTCACAAATGTTAAAAGAGAAGAATCCAAGCATGAGACCTATGACTATATGCCATGATATCATTTATTACAAGATAAAAGATATCTTGTAGAACTTCCACAACTTTGCCATATTGGTTTTCATTTCCTTCAACCTTATATTATGCCATGTGACAAGTTATGAGATTCCAATACCAGATTATTAGGGAAAAATAATATTTTAGTTCACATTACCTTGACATTTATAGGAATTTTAAAATCTTTAATATCATATAAGATTTGATTAATCCTTTGTTGATTCCATGCAGCAATCTTAAGTTTTGAATCTAATTCAATTCCACAGTGAAAAATTTAAAATACATGATCCAAAAAAAATCTATGCAATAATATACAAGTGACATACATCATTAATTTCTAGTTACAAAAATACGATTAAAAAAATAGTACAAATAACTAATTAAACAATACTAACTAAAGAATCATAACACATCCACACAGCTATCTTGTTTTACCTTTCCTTGCGTACTTTTGTGACGAAAATCACGAATTCTGGTTATCAACCTTTGACATATATGTTTAGCCTAATTCAAATGTTTACTAAAATTTATACTACTTAGGCATGAAAGGTATTTTTGTTATGGTATATGTGCTTGCTGAAGGGCATTGTAAACAATTTAAGGCATATAAAAGAAATTTGCCTTGAAGTTATTTGAATTAGACAATAATGTTGTAATTTCATATGAAATTGGTTACAAACACTTGATTTTTCTAACTCATCAATTTTAGATCGAACAAGGAAGGCCTTGTTTGAGACACCAAGAATTACTAGTACTATTTTAGGTGTCAACGGTATTTGATCACCGTTGTCAAGACCCGAAGACCGTGACATTTTGGATACTTCACTACGGAAGGACGAAAAATTTGGGCTAATTTTTTTTCATTTTTTCTTTAGCACTTGACTGTGTTGTGATCAGTCAAGTATAGTAGAATCCAATTGATATCTAATTTACACAATTTAAGGAAAATTACCTACGATCCCTGTCTAATACAACATTTATTGGCTTATGCCAATTATTCTGTTTTCTTTACCAAGAATTATTCATTTATCTCGTAAAATTAACATTTATATATACCATCATTTTTAACATTATACACATCATGACTCTTGTACTGAAACTATCTGAAATAAATACATTATAAATATATACTGATATGAACTGTGAGATCTCTGAGGCCTTAACTTCGAAGTCGATACTGCTGTCGATGCTAATGCGCCTCTAGTCTGAACCTGTGATGGAAAATAGAAGGAGGTTGAGCTTAGGGTGCTTAGTAAGTAACCAATGCAAGTACAAAAGTAATAACATACAGATATTGAATTCTAATGCATGTCTGATGCATTCTCATTCAATCAATTTCTTATCACTTATTTGATCACCTTTCAATGACTTATCGAAAAATACATTTTTTGGGGTTCATGGACTAGAATAGTATCTAGACACTGTCAAGTTTTTCAGGTAGAGAGGTATTTTGAAATAACTCGATTGACCATTAAACCTGATCACCCTAAAACGATCACTATAACACTTATAACTATTCAATATGATTTTTGATAACAACATTTCTATCACTTTTTGATATTCGATAACATCTTCACTAAATTTTCGATACCATGACTTGGTGACGTTGCCTAGGCTTTTAGGAGGAGAAGATACTTTGAAATACCTTGATTTTCTTTTTGACTCGACAACATAGCTACAAAGTCCTATCACTCTCCCAAAAGCAAGCTATGAGCCAAAGGATGTAGGAATATCGCAGCGGTCACTTTCTACTGAAAGTAATCTGTAGAGGAGGAAAGTAAAGGGGTGAGGCAACATGCTCAGTAAGAAAAATATGTAAGCAGTAGATAATCATACTATCTACATGCTTATAATGCATGTCTTATCACTTGTAAAGCAATTACACTCAACACAATCGATAGCGATAAAAGCATTTGACAATTCTTTCAAGGCATTTAAAACACTTTCGATGCTTTTAATTCACTGGCAATTCAATCACTAAACGATTCAGTTTCGATTCAATAAAACAATTATTTAACGACTCGATAAAACAATAATCGATAACACAGGAGATTAGGATGGGTTTCAATTAATAATGGTGGACATATGACCATAGTCGGTGATCCCAAGCATCACTGATCAGGTGTGCAAGGGTATCATGTGCCTAGGGAGGTGGGTCAATCCAACATGTCGGCTGATCGATACAATGCACTAGTCAGAAGACTTAAAGCATAGCATAACTTACTCCATGTATACTCACACGGTACCACGTACTCCATGGACCCCACTACACTGCACTATGACTGGTGGTACCGAGTAATCTCAAGGATTTACCACCCTAGCATCAATAATCAACCATCGTCTTGTCTTAAAATTCAGTGCCAACCAGAAAGTGTAACACTCAGTCGATACCCAGCTCAAGCACGATTTAAATCATAAATCTGATAGATGGCTCGGTAACGTTGAAAACGGTTCAAAAATCGAAGTTTTATGCGTAAAACGACGCAAAATACAACTAAGGATGGAAACTTCCTCGGGGGTTACCCATCCATGGAAATTCTTCCACCCAAGCACGCTTAACTTTGAAATGTGTGCTATTTTATGCAAATAGTAAAAATGCTGGTCAATCTACCCATATACCATTATAAACAACATTAGACGATAAAATACTGAAAACATACAATACATGCATTAATGTTGTGTCGATGCATTTTCGGTATGATTTAATCTATAAATTGGGGTAATATAAGGATTTCCTATTACTAGGTTTTTACCTAGATATTTTGATGATTATATTATCTACAGTATTTATTTGCATACTAGAGGTAAAAAATATACGTATAGCTATCTCCAATAGCTTGCGTAAATCCCTTACCTCGATATCAATCGATTGCGCTTTTACTTTTTCACTTCTAGTCAATTGATCTATCCGGCTCCAATTATGTCTTCTGGAGCTACAGGTAATCATCAATCACATTAATTAAACCTTATAAATCTGTATTCCACTTTCACCACAGTTAATTTAAAATTTTGGGCCTAATTACTCTTATTGGGCCTTATTACTCCTTAATGGGCCCAACTCTATCTTAAGCCCATTTTAACTTTCCTATTCATCCCATTAAAGCCCATTTAGCTCTTTAGGCCCATTTACACTTATTGGGTCATTCATGGTTTGGATTCGGCCCATTGTGATTGGCCATCATCACCTTGGTTTCATTTCGGCATTATGCTGAACACTTAGTGTGCATAGCCATCATGCACACCAAGGCCGAATGCCATCACCCTTTCATGCCAACCTTGTCATCTTAACCCATATTAGCATTTTATCAAACACTTGGAATGCATGCCTTAAGCCTTTTACATAGTTCATTCATGCATTTTAACAAACACTTTATCTACATGCATGATAAACTTAACAATTCTTATAAATTGATTTCACCCAATCACACCATCATTATCTACACATTATAACCATCACATTTATACCATTAAACACCATGCATATTCATCATCTCACTACCATATCCATTTGGCCATACCTTAGTTCACTAGGTTCTAGGTTGTTTTGCAATTCAAATCATACACCAATCTACTCCATAAATTCCCTAGATTAACATATGTAAGATTGGTGGAATGAAAACTCACATAGCTTCACTTTGTCACTTTGGCCGAAACTTGTGGGAGTATCTAACTCCTTCAATTTAACTTATATTGGGTGATAGGTTTTGGATATATTATTCTCCTTACAATATGGAACAACTTTGATGAAGAAGACTTGTTCCAATTATGTTTGTAGATAGGTGAAATCTAGTGAGAGAAAGCTGGGTTGGTAAATTGGTTATGGTTATCAAATATACAAGGATGAAGAAGACGAATTGCCTTGGCAATTTTCTGGTTTTAAGGCAGAAAATTCAACCAATAATTGGACAAAAAATCAGCCCATTAAATTGGGCTTGCATTGGTTTTGGGCTTAGACATTAATTGGGCTTGGGTTTTGAGCTTAACTATTTCAATTGGGCTTTCATTTTCTTTTCTATTGGGCTGTTCAGTTTGGGCCTTCCAAATCAAATTATTGGGCTGGAAAATTCATATAATTTTGGCCTATTATTTAGCTTAATTTTCAGCCCATTTGTTGGCCCAGAGTTCGGCGCAATTGTCCCATGAAATTCGGCCTATGTAGTTTCATGCTTAATGGGCCATGACAATTTAACTAAAGAAGCCCAATAGTAAACTTTCAATTCAGCCCATTTTTAATTAAACCCAATTGCATTTATTTAGTTTTTTAAGTTAGTTGGTCGAAATTTTAAGTGTTTTTTGCCCAATTAAATTTTCTCCATGCATTAACCATGGTTGGGTTACATTTAACCACGGTTTAGTCACTTAATCAAAGTCAACATTCCAATTCTTATTTTTCGTTGACTTTTTACCTTAACCACGTTTGACTAATGTCAAATAACCCAAATGTGTGGTTTCCAATGCATGAGATGTTCATCTTTGTGTTTTGGGTGCCTTTGGAAGTTGAAAATGCTAAAAACAGCTCAAACGATTGATTTTGAGCTTGTTTAGGCATTTTTTGGTATTTTTACCACTTCAAAATTACCGGGACCAAATGGAACCAACTTCCCTTCTTGGGCTACCTAAATTTTGATGTTCTGAGTCCATATCTTCAGTTGGATTGGTTGAAATCCCTTCGGTTTAGCATGTGGTCACTATAGCTCATATTTTCACTTTTAAGGCATTCATGATCATTTCTTAACTTAATTTGACTTGGAATTGAAATACAACTTCTCTTATGATTCCAATAACATAATTCAAATTTATAATGATAAATCATAAGGAATATAATAGAAGTTTTAGGTCTTACAAATGATTACCCATGGAGAAACCAAAGAAACATTTTGAGATCTTCATGGTTTTTCTTTCTTAATTTCTCTTTTAGAGAGGGGTCTTTTCTTTCTCATTAGTTTTTTTGGTTAGTATAAATCATGAGATGTCTCAATACCATATTGAATATAAAATTAATTCTCACTCACGCTTCGTGACGGACATTGATTGAAGGGAATTTGACCCGATGAAGGTTTGAAGATGAAACTTCTCATTATAAATTGTCCTCACTAAAAAATTTAATGTAATCTTACACCACTGAGCCAATAATAATGACCATTCTGATTTCCTTTTGCATTTAAATTTATTAATATGTCCTCCTCTGTTGCTCTGTACAATGCTATTTGTTCTTAAACAAGTTAATTAAGAAATATTTATTGATAAGAAAATGAATTAAAAAGAATAAAAAGGAGAAGTTTTGGCTAGCTAAGGCTGAGGAATATGCAGGCAGATTGAGTAAATTTTTAAGGTCAAACAACTTTAGGATGGAAAAGCCTTTCCAAGAAAATCAAGAATGTGATAAAGAAGACAAATTTTCCTCATGCCATGCCATGTCGTCTCTAATTATTTGTGGTGTTTATCACAAACTACCAACTCAATACACAAAGAAATTGTAAATTTAAACAAATATTTTGTTGCTTAACAAGTGAAACAAAACCTATATATACCAGAATGATTAAGGTGGTCACTTCTTACATACAAAGTTGAGTCATTTGGCTTGTTTCAGTAAATTTCTTACTTACTAAGATTATAAAATTAAGATGTTATTATTAAATAATGTTGGCCCAATTTTGATAATATATATTTGTGTAGGATTTGTTTTTTTTTTATTTTTTTTCTTTTTAAAAGATCTTACGTGAAAATTAAGCCACCAACATTCACAATAAAATCGACAAGTGTACCTTTTTCAGCAGATATGGTTGAAACTTGAGTTGATGACATGATTGACAAGTCTTCCTCTTCTACTTCTCCACAGATGTCTCTCAATTGGTAGATACCGAACGAATAGAAGCGAAGAGGGGACTTGGCCATATATTTTTAATAACCTTTTACTAAAACCCTAATGCCCCCTATGAGACCCAAATTGTTCCCATGCTACGATTAATTTTGAGATAAGTCGAGAAGCTTAAGACTTATTTGAATGTTTATGTAGGGCCCAGGAGAACCAGATGCTCGGAATAGTGACACAAAGCCCAAGGCATGCATTTCGAGGTAAGAAAATGAATCTAAGTATTCTTAAGGAAATATGTATATGAATGTGTTTTTATGATTAGAAAGTAAAACTAAGGTATCAGAAGTGAAAAAAGTTAGTAAAACACGGGTTTCCACTAAACCATGCAAATAGGCCTAATAAGATAAATAAAATCGGAATAAATCTTAGAAATTTATGAAAATTATTCTGAGGCTATGGGAAATTAGTAAAAGGTATAATTTAGATGAGGGATGAATATTGAGTGGAAATAAGGAGCTTTTGATGGCCGAATGAATTTTTAAAGTAAACCGAAAACCTTAAGTTACATTACTCGATAATGACCAAGTCATGCAAAATGGACCCAATCAGGAAACTTTTCTTCAACAAGTGGGCCCAAAAATTTTTATGAGAGATACTAGAGACATATTAGAACATTTAAGAAGTGAGAATTTGGAGGAAATTGGACTGGAAACAATTTTTGGGAATTTTACAAAGCAGAACAAAAAATTTTCCTCTTGTAGTAAACAGACCACTACCCAGAAAGGCCTAATTTTGACCTATCTACATATCTGATCTAGACCCAGACTTTTAACCCATGAAAGTGCACTTAAATAGTGTTCATAAGGCTCTAAAATCACCTGGAAAGCTTCTCCCACGCGCCCTCACCTCCCTCCCAAAATCTCCATACATGTTTTCACCTGAAGAAGAAAACATGATTCTTTTTTAGCCCCTTCCAGCCATTTTCAAACTTTGACCAAAGAATGAAATCTTCTCCTTCCAGTCCTCTACAACATATAAAAAATTCAGCTCTAAAAGAGTCCATTTGATAGGTGAAATCTTAGAGAGAAGAATAGAGGGTAGAGTTGTCTTGTTCTGAGGTGAGAGAAAGTTTCAATCTTAATGGTTTTTGGTTGATTTTTCTTGTAGTTTTTGATGAATCTAAGCTACAAACATATTGATATACAGTTGAGGAGTAGTTTGGAGGATCAAAATCTTGGTCAACCTTAGTCAAAGGTGAGAGAAACTTGATGAATGATGATGATGATGAGATATGTTCATGGTTGATGATTTTTAAGGATTTTTAGTTAAGTGAAATTGAAAGAATTAATTGCTATGGATGAGTGTAGGTTCAGCCAGCCTAGGGTTCTTGTGATTGTGGAGAAATTTGGTTTGATTCATGGTTATTAACTACTAAAATTATACCGAAAAAGTTCGGATTATAGCTTAGTTTAACGAAAAATTAAAAAGTATGAAATTTGGCAAAATGGGTTTGATGATAAGTATAAATTGTGAATGTGAATTAGTATTTAGACTATTAAAAGGGTGAATATGAAGATAGAATAATAAAATTGGCAAGAATAGCTTAAACCAGTACTTAAATTGGTAAAACCGAAAAAGTAGAAAAAGTTGCCAAAAAGATCAAATTAGTCAAACTTTGGAAAGATAAATATATATTTGGATATGTTGAGATGAAATTGAGCAACATTTGATAAGTTGATATTGTTTTGGATAGCTCAGGAAATCGGCACGTATAACGAGGCAATATCAAACCCCGGTGAAATAACGCCGCTTAAACCCAGTAGAGGTAAGGGGTGTAATTTAGCATAGTTCTGACTATCTATGTCTATTTATGATTTATAAAATGATTTATGAAGAACTTTCGAAACAAAAATAAATGATGATGAACCGAGTTTTTATCTATAGTACATGAGTTTAAGACATTGATATTTTATAGTCAACTATATAACTTTATTTTCTATGTTTCAAAAGGAATTTTGATGATATCAAAAGTAAGTAAGTAATGAAAAGAGATTTTGAGACTAGAAGGCTATCTAAATGCATGTCCCTGTGTGTAGTGGCTGATACGTTGGACCCGAGTAGTACTTACTTTCACCTGTGTGGTGGTTGCTTCACTACTCGTGGTATATGATTATGATTCTCGTAGTATCTCGAGGCTCGTGCAGCACACATGTATATTTCCTGCACGACGAGTGCCAGTGGTGCCTGTGCCCTAGCTGTGTGCTAGTGTATGTTAAATGATTAGATATTACCCATGTTTATAATTGTTGTACGACCCTGATCCAATTTACATCCCCCCACCATGGATATCAGTATGATATGAACCTCTACGGATGATGAAGTATGATGCATGTTAGCTACTTAGATATAGCCTAGTCTCCACATTTTAATGATGATGTTTTTATGAAAGAAAGTATGAATGATGATGTCTTTATGAGAGAAAGTATGAATGGTGATGTTTTTATGAAAGAAAGCATGCTTTATGTTTTCAGATGAAAAGATATGTATGTTGATAAACAAGAAAGTATATACTATATGATATTTTCATGTAAGGATGTTTTACGCACGAAATAAAGTTTATGCGTACGTTTAAATGTCATTTTTCAAAATAAACTCATGAATCAGTCTTTATAAGTATAAATGTATGAAAGCATGATTTTCACTTGATTTATATAGTCAGCACTATTCTAAACGTATTCCTTACTAAGGTTTTCCCAGAAGCTCACCTCATTTTTCTATATTTCAGGGTATCTGCAGTAAGATCTCACAGCTGTCACAGAGTATTCAAGTAGCTGGTGGATTTAGTGCCTCCCAGCCTACTTTTGGTACAAGCTCAGGTATATCACTAGATATATTTATTCCCAGATATGTATTTGTATAGATACTATATGTATAATTTCTTTTAGGATGTAATCAATGGTTTATGGATAGTATGTGAATATTTTGGGATGTATGGAACATGGAAATGAAATAAGTTAAGGAAATTAAAATCAACTGCCTTGGGAATGTGTATAAATTGTGTTTATTTGCAAGAGGATATGGTATAAAATAAGTCGTTATGCTGCCGAAATTTCTGGCAAAATTAAATGACTAAAAGGATAAGTAAAGGAAAGAAATGAAGTACCTACACTGTACAGGAATACAACCTAAGTAGAAAAATAAGATTAAAAGAAAAAGTTAACCCCTATTTCTGCGCTTCTGGGACGTGACACCCCCCTCCAATCAAGTGCTTATAGAGTTTTAAGGCATATACAACCACTTTGTCACATTGACCCAAAAGAATGTGCAAAGTCCATAACTAATATGATCACAACAACTTGAATTGGGCTTATTGGTATGTTTTATACCAAGATTAAACCATCAACCTTATTAAAACATAAAATTGCCAATTAATCTTAGTCCACAACAAGATATTTCTAACATTCTCCCTCTTGGACAATATTAATTGGGGCTATTTAATTTTAAGAAAAAATTGATTTTGAAAACAAGACTAGGCTGATTGACTTTATTTTGATGTGGCCACGATTTTATTTTTTTAAAAATCATTTAGTCATTGAAACAACATCCTAAAGCTCTCGTTTAATATGACCAACTAATACCGAATCATGATAGTGATTGCTCTCTTTACTGACGCAAGATCAATACATGGTTACAAATATCAGTGATCATATCAACAATTGACCCAGTGTGACTGTATAGTAAGAAAATAACACACATGGTGATCACATTAATTGTGTTATTTTCTTGTCAGTCCTCAAAGATTTCTCCAATCTTGCCGAAAAACTTAATGGCAAGTCGACAACAAGAAATCTTCATGGTACCTAGATATGCCCAAAACTTAATAGCATCCAAATCTCGTATGCCTCATCACTCTTAAGGTTTCATAATGATATCATTTACCGAGACATACATTCAATATAAAGGATTAACTTTGCAAAATCCTCAAATGTACATGTACAAAAATTCATCATAACAATACGTGACATAAAACAGTAATAATACTCAATATATCAAGCAAAATATTATGTAAGTGTTCTAAACATGAAAGCAAATATAAGTGTTAAACGTTGATCACATACTCCCACAAAACTAGTACATCAAAAGATTCTAAAGCACCTAGGTTCTCAACATGCTTACTAAACACAACAGGTCTTAATCCCTTAGTCACAGGATCAGCTATCATGCTATATGTGTCAATATGCTCAACAAAAATGTCACCATTTTTCACTAAATCTCTAACCTTAAGATATTTAATCTTCATATGTTTGGATCCACTAGTGTTTTTTTATTTTTAGTGAACAAGACAAAAGACCTATTGTCACAATAAATCTTAAGTGGTCTAGAGATGGAGTCAACAATTTTGAGTCCTGAGATGAGGTTCTTAAGCCAAATAGCCTATGTAGCAGCCCCATAACATACAACAAATTCAGCCTGCATAGTAAAAGATGCCAAAAGTGTCTATTTGATATTTTTCCAGGACACAGCTCCACCAGCCAATATAAAAACACACCCAGAAGTGGACCTAAAGTCATCTTGGCATCCAACAAAATCAGTATCTGTATACCCAACTATCTCAAGATTATCAACTATTCTATACACCAGCATTTGATTCTTCATTTTCTGTAGATATCTCATGACCTTCTTAGGAGCAACCCAATGATCCATACCGAGATTAGACAGATATCTACCAAGAACACTAACTACAAAAGCTATTCTAGTCTAGTGCAAACCTGTGCATACATAAGACTCCCAATTACACTAGAATAAGGTATCTTTTTCATGGATTCTCTCTCCAAATCATTCTTTAGACACTGACTGTGATTAATTCTGTCACCTTTCACCACAGACATGTTTTCAACTTTACAATCCTGCATATTAAATCTTCTAAGCACATGATCAATGTAAGCTCTTTTAGAAAGTCCCAACAAATTTCGAGATCTGTCCCTATGAATCTCAATGCCAAGAACAAATAAAGCTTCTCCAAGATCTTTCATATCAAAAGCCTTGAATAATAGCTATTTAGTCTCATACAACAACCTCACATCGTTACATGCTAGCAAAATGTCGTCTACATATAAAATAAGAAATATGTACTTACTCCCACTGATCTTAGGCTATATGCATTCATCTATTTTGTTCTCTTCAAAACCCATGGAAGTAACTACCTTATAAAATTTTTAGAACCACAGCCGAGATGCTTGCTTGAGGCCATAAATGGATTTCTTAAGCGAACACGCCAAATGTTCTTTTCTTGGCAGCCGAAAACCTTCATGCTGCAGCATATAAACTTCTTCTTCAAGGTCACCATTCAGGAAGGCTGCTTTTATTTCCATTTGGTGAAGCTACAAGTTAAAGTGTGCAACTAAAGCCATGATAACTCTAAAGGAATCCTTAGAAGAAACTGGTGAGAAGGTTTCATTATAATTCACATATTCCCTTTGATTAAATCCCTTAGCCACTAGTCAAGCTTTAAATCTTTCAATGTTACCTTAGAGTCTTTCTTGGTCTTGTATACCCATTTACAGCCAATCAGCATACATCCATTCAAAAGCTCAATAACTTCTCAAACTCCATTTTGTGCCATCGAATTCATCTCATCTCTCATTACATATAACCACATATGGGATTGAGGGCAACTTATAGCATCATCATAAGTCATAGGATCCATCGCTTGCCCAATGTCATAATCATTTTTTCCCAAGTTAAACAATATAATCATCTGAAATAACATATCTCCTTTGTCTAGTGGATCTTCTTACAGACACTCCAATTTCAACACCTTGGTCTTGAGGAATATGAGCAGGATTCACAGGATTCATACCTTGCTCATGAGTGTTAGCTACAGCATCAACATTACACGTATCATCACTGTGAGAAGTAGGTAGAGGAATGATAACATGTTTAACAAGCTCTCTTTCACCAAAGTTCTAAACTGCAACATCATTATCAGGGACATCAAACTCCAAAAATTTGGCCACTTGTGACTCCAATATTTTAGTTCCACGTGTAAGGCAAAAAAATTGATACCCTTTAGAATGTGCTGGGTACCCTATGAAATAGCAACGAATACTCCCAAGTCCAATCTTTCTTTCAGTGGGGTTATAAATTCTAACCTCAATAGGACAATTCCAGACTCTAAAATGGTTTAAATTAGGTTTCTTGCAAATCTACAACTCAAATGGGGTTTTAAGAATAGATGTAGGTGGGATTCGATTTAAGATGTACAAAGCAGTTTTAATAGCTTCACCCCAAAGTGACTCAGGAAGTTTAGTCATGCTCATCATGCTTCTCATCATGTCCTTTAGGGTGCGATTCCGCCTTTCAACCACACCATTTTATTTAAGACTACCGGGCATGATATACTGAGCAACAATACCACATTCTTGCAGGTACTTGGCAAACGGTCCCATATGTTGCCCAGTTGTACCATGTTTGTCATAGTACTCACCACCTCTATTACCTAATTGTTTCTCAACTTCAGTTTTGAAAATTTTAAATTTCTCAAGTACATCGGATGCGAAACCCGATACTTTTTCATATTATGATGCTTATGAGAAGTAAATTATATCTCAAGGTGACATTTTACAGGCATGTAGACGACAAAAGCACTCGGTTCTAGCATGGGGCCCGATGGCACGTAAATTAAGGTAAGGTCTTAGACCTGAGAATTGTTTAGAAATGCCATGTTCATGCATGAAATGATGTGTAGAAGGAAACAATAAGTGATTGGGAATGGAAAAGTGAGTCCAACTCGGGTTTTAAATTAAATCGAGAAAACGGACCTAATAAGGGAAATAAATTCGAATAAAATTATAAGAATTCGTGAAAATTATTCTCAGGTCATAGAAAATTAATATAAGGTGAAATTGACATGGAAAATAAAAATCATGAAGAAATATGGAGATTTAGGGGTCCAAATGAATTTTTGAAGTGAATCGAAACCTTAATTCCATTTTGCTCGATATTGGTTAAATCGCGCAAAATGAGCTCGTTCGTGAAATTTTTCTTCAACAAGTGACCCCTAAATTTTGATGGGATACACTATAGACATAGTATAACAATTGAGAAGTGAACGTTTGAAGAAATCTTATCAGGATTAATTTTGGTAATTTTTCTAAAATAGAACAGTCATTTCCTCTACATATTGTAATCTGTCAGCCAATGAAAACACACCAATTTGATGACCTTATAGATGTTTGTTGTTTCTGATATTTTCCAATCTGAAATTAAACTGGATAAGCTTCATAAAAAGGTAAAATTCACCCCGAAATGAGCAGAAACTCGAGAGCTACCCCTCCCTCATTCTGTCGCAGGCGGTACTTCTGTTTCTGACTTGTGCAAATTTTTCGGCCACCCTCCGGCTAGTTTCAGGTGACCATCCCTTCACATGAAATCTTCCTCTTCCTTCTCTCTATCACATATAAAAAATTAAGACCTAATCAAAGTCATTTACCCCCTTAAAAGTTAGAGAGAAGAACAAGACAGAAAATTGCCCAGTTCCGAGGTAAGTAAAGATGGAATTTTTGGATGCATTTGATGACTTCCTTGGATGATTCTAAACACTTCTAAGCTCTATAAATGTTTTATTACAGTTAAGTGAAAATTTGAAAGCTTGAAATCAAAGTCAAAGTTGGGCAAAGGAGTGAAGAAGTTGAGGTATGGTGATGATGATGAGATAGGTTGTTAATTTGTGATTTTTGATGAATTTTTTTTGAAGGAAAGTTGATGAATTGAATTATATGATGGAGCTCAGCTGCTGCCAGCATGATTTAGTTGTTGTAATGATGATATTGGATGTAATTAAAATGAATTTACAGTTAAAATTATACTGCAAAGGTTCGTTTAGTGTTTAACTAGGCAAATTATCAAAATAATACAAGAATCGATAATTTAAGATATTGTATGAAGTAGAATGAATCGCTGGAATGTAAGACACGATGTAGAGGTATTGAAAATGAATTTAAATGTGTCGAACATGTTAAGAAAGCTTAAACCGAGGCTTAAACCGATTAAATCAAGCAAAACGACCAAAGTAGCAAAAAGTCAACTTTTGGTCAACATTTTTAATGTAATCACCTATTTGAATGTACCAACATGAATTTGAGCTATATGTTATGATTTGACTTTGGTATGTGACAGCTCGGGTTATCGACACGCTCTATGAGGCGAGCTCGAAAAATCGAGGAACGTGCACTACCTCCAACGCTAAGAGGTAAGTGATATAATTTAGAGTAGCATTAGTACTTTCCTACCTTACCAAATGTCTATGTGGATAATTAGTTGAGTTTTCTGTGAAAAAGGTCTTTCTTGAAAGTCGAAATGAGTACTATTAACTTAAAACTGAAACAAATTTATCCCAGCCTTTCAAAATGATATTTATTGCATGAGATACATTTTAATAAGTATGTTTATTGTATAAAAAAGGGATTTTCACTTATGGAATGAAAGTAGAATATGTTTTCCATGAGTTTACATGTTAAAGTCCTGAAAATGTTTTACAAAAACAACGTTTTCAGTATATGGAGTAGATTGAGATAATCGAGAATAATGTTTATGAAAAACATGTTTAATGTGTTAAGACTATGGCATGATGTATAATGTTATAAGGTCAGAGTGATCTAGGGTCGATCTTGTATACTGAGAAAAGGATACAAGAATGATCAAGGATCTTCTTAGCCGACGGCCAGGGAACGGGCAAGGCTCTGACGAGATGAGATGACTTGTGGTGCCATGTAACCATTTAAAGTTCGTGCGTTGAGACTGCTTAGAGACTGCGAGTCCTTTGCAGGCACGTAATGAGTCACCCCACCATAGCCTCATACTACACAGCCTAGTAGGGCACCGTACAACCCTGATCCAGTCTTACAGTTCCCTGTACTATGGCCATATGTACCAATTATGTTGACGATATCCTTCAGGACCAATTATGGTGAAGCCATGTATCCACGAGAAAGAAATATGTTTCAGCACATTTCATGCTACCTTATATGTTATTTGTTATTTAGTACATGTTTTTCTATAATGTGATTTTTATGGTAGCCCATGAGTTAGGTTTTTATGAAATGTGCATATGAAAGTTATGTTTTCACTTTTAAAGTGAACAGTATGATATACATGATTTGAGACTTATGAGATGTTTTATGACTGTTTACGCTAATGATATGTTTATAGCATGATACGTTTTACGAAAAGGATGCATGATGTGTAAACTAATGATTTTAAAGCATGTTTTTACTGCTTTTATAAATGTAAGCATCTCTACTTTCGTACATGTTTATGCTGAGTTGTGAACCACGTGTTTTATTTGTTTAAAGTACTAAGGTTACTTTAAATGTATCTCTTGCTGAGCTTGAAAAGCTCATCCCTTTCCTTTCCATCCTCCAGATTACTTACAGTGATTCTACTGCACTCACGCTTCAGAGGTCGTAGACGAGGCGTTCCAACCTTTTCTCATATCATTTTATAGCGACGAGGTATAGCCTTACTTGTATTCCAGACCTCATGTACAACATAGACACTATTGTACATATCAGTGGGATGTAATAGATGTAAATGATTTTGTACAGAGTTTAGTTATGCAGTGTAGATGAATGTATGTATTGAATCTCAGGAGATCCTGAGATGAGAATTGAAATTGTGTTGCAGATGTGGGTTGAAAATTATAAACTGCGTTTTAAACTTTACAGGTTGGGTTAAGTCATAATGCAACTGTTATGCTGCCGAATTTTATAAAAGAATAAAAGTTAAGAAATTGACATAGACAGGAACACAACTCAGTTAAACATGTTAAAATGTTTAAATTTGTCTCATTTTCCACGTTTTCGGGCATGACCGTTTACATGGTATCAGTGCAATAGTTGTGTGATACTATTTGTGTCTAGAAGTAAGATTAGATTACATCCCTAAGTGTCTATGTTAGTCTAGTAATAAAGTAAGCATATCTGTCAAAGTATGATCAAATTCTTGGATTTTGTGCAGATAGTAGATCACTAATCATGAGTGGTAGACGGGGCTGTCCATGGAATCCCCACCTCAACCAGAGAGCCCTACTGAGAGAATAAAGAGGCTTGAGGAGACAGTACATGGTATGAGGGAAGGACTTATCACTCTTACCACTATATTTGCCCAGCAGTTTGGGGCAAGTGCACTTGGTACAGATACAGCTCCACATGTGCCTAATCCTCCTACCCCACCAGTTCCTCTAGTAGCCCTAGTCCCTCAGCCCACTGTTCCCTAGCATAGGGATGATAGAGAGACTTAGAGGGTGAGAGACTTCTTAGGTGTGCATCCTCTGCAGTTCACATGGGTTAAGAACCCAGTTAAGGCTAAGGAGTGGATAGTGGATATTGAGGTGATCTTCTAGTTATTGGGGTGTACTGATAGGGAGAGAGTGATCGTGGTGGGTTATATGATGAAGGGTTAGGTTAAGTTTTGGTGGAGATCCACATAGATGATATTAGTTAAGGATCCCTCAAAGATCACATGGGATGCTTTCTTTGTCGCATTTCGAGAGCAGTATGAGTCGCCTGTAGATCGAAAGAAGATGCATGCAAAGTTTTTGGATTTGAGACGGGGAAGTTCTACAGTAGATGAGTACGAGAACAGATTTACGACCCTAATGAGATACGATCTAGAGATAGTTAGAGATCTCGAGCGCCGGACAGAGAGATTTCTGGCAAGATTGAGATCCGAAATTAGAGATAGGCTATTAGGTCAGAATATTGTGGATTTTAGAGATGCTCTGAGGCGAGCCCAGGAGATAAAGAGGGTCTTAGATATTACTCAAGCAGAGCATTATTTCAGGATATCAGTCAGAGATAAGGGGAAGAGAGTAGTTACTTCCTGACATGATTTGAGAGGGGGTCAGCCCAAGAGATAGGACATGTGGCAGGATACACCCTGGACCTTGTCGAGCGGGTACATTTACTAGCTATAGATGTGGTGAAGTAGGGCACATAATGAGAGATTGTCCACTTATAAGGTCTTAGGAACCTCGAAAGGCACCTAGACCGATTGAGAGATCGACTCAGGCTCTACAGAGGTAAGCACCACCGAAGGAAGCCACAGCCGCAGACAAGGGTAAGAAGCCTGTCTCACAAGGTCGAGTATATGCCATTGATAAGGAGACAGCCGATACATCCTCTGATACTATCAGAGGTACTCTCCTTGTCTGTAACCATGAAGCACATGTATTGTTTGACCTAGGTTCCACACACTCTTTTGTGTCACAACAATTTACATGTAAGTTGAATAGGAAACCTGAGTCACTAGATTACATGTTACATATAAGTACACCCATGCACGCATTGCAAAAGACTGATATGATATGGAAGGATTGTGAAATCATGGTAGGAGATAAGAAATTTCTAGCAGATCTAGTTTTATTAAACATAAAGGATTTTGATGTAATATTAGGCATGGATTGGTTAGCTACCAATCGCGTGAATTCAGACTGCTACACTAAGACCTTGACCTTCTCCTTACCAGAAAAGTTCAATGTATGTTTTACGAGAAGGAAATAAAAAAATTGCATGGTGATGAAAGTTTTTGTGTTATGTGTTATGTGAAGATATAATATATATGTGTGAGATTAACGTATGATGTTTTTATTGTGTGAAGGATACATTGCCTTTATTTCTAATGAGAGTCAGGAACCACTAAGTATAAAGGATGTTTCGGTGGTATGTGAGTTTCCCAATGTATTCTCAGAGGATTTATCAGGATTGCCACTAGAGAGAGAAGTTGAGTTTGCCATTGAGCTAGCACCTGATACTCAACCCATCTCCAAGCCACCTTATCGAATGGCGTTAGTAGAATTAGAGTAATTAAAGAGGTAGTTGCAAGAACTACTTGATAAGGGGTTTATAAGACCTAGTGTGTCACCATGGGGTGCTCCGGTACTGTTCGTCAGAAAGAATGATGGTAGTCTCCGCCTTTGTATAGACTACAGGCTTTTGAATAAAGCAACAGTTAAGAAAAAGTATCCCCTGCCCAGGATAGATGACTTATTTGATCAGTTGAGAGGGGCTTCAGTGTTTTCAAAGATAGACTTAAGATCGGGTTACCATCAGCTAAGGATTAAGGAGGCTGATATACCGAAGACAGCTTTTAAGACCCGATATGGGCACTATTAGTTTTTGGTGATGCCCTTTAGACTGACTAATGCCCCAGCTGCATTTATGAGTCTTATGAATGATGTCTTTCGAGAATACCTAGATAGATTTGTGATGGTATTCATCGATGACACCTTGATCTATTCTAGATCCCGAAAAGAGCACAAGCAGCATTTGCGGATTATACTCTAAACTCTCCGTAAGAAGAAATTATATGGTAAATTCAGTAAGTGTACATTCTGGCAAGAGCAGATTTCCTTCCTCGGACATGTAGTATCTAAGGACAGGGTGTCTGTAGATCCATCCAAGGTAGAGGCACTGTTGTAATGGGAACGACCGAGGACAATTACGGAGGTCAAAAGTTTCTTGGGATTGGCAGGGTATTACCGACGGTTTGTTGAGGGGTTTTCACGGATAACAGCTCCATTAACCAGATTAACCTGTAGGGATGTTCCATTTATATGGATAGAGCAGTGTGAGCAGAGCTTCCAAGAGCTCAAACATCGATTGACTACGACACCAGTCTTGACCATTCCGAGTGGTTCTGAGGGATATGTGGTGTATAGTGATGCTTCCCACCAGGGTCTTGGCTGTATGCTTATGCAGCATGGTAGAGTGGTGGCTTGTGGATCTTGTCAGCTAAAGGATTACGAGCGTAATTATCCCACTCACTACTTAGAGTTAGCTGCAGTAGTGTTTAGGAGAGAAATTTCAAATCTTCACTGGCCACAAAAGTCTCAAGTATTTATTTGATCAGAAGGAGCTCAATATGAGATAGCGGAGATGGAGAAAGCTCCTGAAAGACTATGACTGCGAGATTTTATATCATCTTGGTAAGACGAACGTGGTAGCTGATGCCCTGAGTAGAAAGGGTATGGTGTCCTACATGATGATCAAAGAGTGGGATTTGTTGGGACAGTTCACCGAGTTTAGGATCAGTATAGATGAGGTTGAGTATGGATACATGGCTAGCCTATAGATGGAGCCTAGTATACTATATCAGATTAGAGCTGGACAGAGGAATGATCAGAAATTACTGGATATGGTTAGCCAGGAAGAGGACAGATTGCAGTCTGAGTTTATGGTCAGTAAGATGATGGATTATTGAGATACAGAGGCCATATCTATGTGCCACACGATGACACCTTGTGACAGAGCATACTGAAGGAGTCCCATTGTTCTAGATTAACCATGCACCTGAGCAGTACCAAGATGTACTAGGATCTCCGGAAGGTGTATTGATGGATTAGGATGAAGAGAGATGTGGCAGACTTTGTAGCTAGATGTCTAGTTTGTCAACAGATTAAGGCTAAGCACCAGAGACTTGCACGACTATTGAAGTCACTACCGATTCCTACATGGAAATGAGAGCATATTACGATGGATTTCATTATGGGTTACCAAGGACCCAGAGAGGTTATGATGCAAACTGGGTGATTATGGATAGACAAACTAAGAGCGCTCACTTCCTTGCTATCAAGAGCACAGATTCACTGGATAAGCTAGCTGATTTATATGTCAGAGATATAGTACGATTGCATGGGGCACTTGTGAGCATCACATCTGATAGAGATTCTCGCTTCACTTCTAGATTCTGGACTAGATTTCAGGAAGCTATGGGGTCCAAATGCATTTAAACATATATTTCTCAATAGCATTTTTGTGTCAATCAAATATGCCGAGCTTCCATTTAAAACATGCTCATAAATAGTGCCCTCACGACACAAATGTGAAATCAGAGATTTATCAAAAACACAAAATCTCTTTCTTCTCTTAATTCATTTTTTCTGTAAATATCTTTCTTTTTTGAGATTATCTCTGTTTCTCGAATCTCTGAGACAGGCATGGAATTTTCGGCAATCAAATATCCACAACATATGGCCATAGTCAGTGATCCCAAACCTCACTGATCAGGTGTCCACAGGGCATCACTTTGCCTGAAGGGGAATGGGTCAGTCCTGCCCTCCGGCTCATCTCAATCAACCTCATCTCCTCATATACTCACGGTAAAGATACGTCGTGTGTCATCTACGCGATACTCATACTCACGTGCACCCAGCACGGTACATAGTATACCAACGGACAATTACACTGTACTACGTACGACCGTGGACCCAAGTCCATACTCCAACTCCGATGAACTTTTCATCCTTAACCATGTCTCGTATACCAGGTGAGCAAACAGCATGACACACAGTCATCGCAAGGCTCCAGCGTGGTACGATCTATCGTTAAGGCCCAGCCCGTTCAAATGGCCGTCGACTGGTATCCCCTTGGGTCCCAAACTCCCAGGTTTACCTCAACTCAATAAAACAGTTGCGAGCAAAGTTCCCGCACTTTCTCAAAACCATCGTGCGAGTTAAAACTCTAGCACGGTACATCAAAGGCATTAAAACGGGTGTGAGCTAGCGCTTCAACACCAAATCTCATCTCAAAATTGATAGATGGATATTTTCTCTTTTTAAAACTCAAAACATGTTTATTCATACAGCATGCCTCTTCATGCTAAAACATGTGAAATTAGCCAACCTATCATCACATTTGTCAATCCTCAGTATCAATATAAAATTGAGGAAAACATTGAAAACATGCATATCATGCTATTTCCTTACCCTATCCCATTTCTCAATACATATATACATCATAGTACTTTTCATGCTTCCATATCATTTCATAGAATTATAATATCGTACTAGTTTTAGCAATATATCTACAAAATTGCTGTAAAATACGCACGAACATCTCTATAGCTAACACACAGTCCCTTACCTCGCTTTGCTTGTGTGCAACTATCCTCCTCTACGCTTCTCGCGTTCTCATCTCGACTTGCTCCGGCGTATCATCCGAAACTGAAATTCATCCATCAAACACTTAAGTTAACGTTTCTAACTCTTATTCAACTAAGCATTTATCCAATGCCTTAAATACACATTTTACCCCTTGTGGTAAATCTCATAATTTTATCCCAATATCAACATACCCAAACCATGCCCACAACATAATCATCCTCTCAAGATATCTCATTCATCATTAACACTTCTACATTCCACTTTCTCACACTAGACCATTTCTAAGTTATATTCATTTCATGCCATTCTAGGTAGTTCTACCCACAATGTGCACACCCAATTAACTTCATAATCATTAACTAGACCAATGTACTTGGATTTGTGCACTAGAACTTACCTCCTTGGATTTCCTCTTTGCTCCAATTAGAAATGCCCTTTATTCCTTCAATCCGATAAATGGAAAAATTCCTCTAGACTATGTTGTTCTTCTCTTAGACGTGAACGACTTTGTCTCTAATAGCTTTTCCTCAAATCTTTCTGAAAATGGCTGGATTTAGGAGTGAGAGAGCTAGGTTTTTGAGTTGAAGTGAAAAGAAATGGTTTATCTCGAAATCTACAGATCCAACTGCTCCTATTTATAGATTTAACTTGATGAGATCGATCTTCCTTGGGTGGAGATCGATCTGGTCCTCTAAAAATCTCTCTTTTCTAAGACATTTTAAAGGCAAGAGATCAATCTGTCGAGGCTTGAGATCAATATGCTGTCGAACTAAAGCTTAAGGAGATCGATTTAGTTTTAGGGAAGATCGATCTGCTTCCCGAGAGCTAAGGAGATCGATCTGATTCCCTTGGAGATTGATCTGCTTCATTCGATTACTCACATAAGAGCTTTCTGGCTCTTCCAGATCGATCTCTCATCCTATGAGATCGATCTGGCCTTCACATTCCAGATTTCCTGCAGTTTTTCTGCAACAACTTCGTTCAAAACTTCCTCAATTTACCTCCATAGTCCTTTCCTCATTCATCCCTCCTTGAGACTTAAAAATGCCATCCAATCACACATAGCACGTATTAAAACTTGTGGGCAATCTTTGTATAACCAAATATACACGATATTACCCGAATGGAAGTATACAACTTAAGTAAATCTTTCCTTCCATTTTACCACACTACTCATATTCCATTTCATTCACATTCTTCTCGTGTTTAAGTTCATTTCTTCATACTCATTCATAATGCAACTTGTACGTATAATCACGATTCTTATTACAAGTGTGTACATTATCTTATGGACTTACATTGCATATACATCACATTACAAATGTATCATCATACTTATGATTTCATCTATGTTCCTATATACAACTATACATATACGGGGTCTCACAATTGTACCCCTAAGTGCGTATATAAATAGAAAAAGATGGCAATTGAAAATGTAATATAGCCTAGGTTAGGAGTAGTGTAGAGTAATTTAGGAGTAGTGTAGAGTAATTTAGGAGTAGTTTTAGTTTTTATAATAGTTTAAAGTTTTATTGTTAGATTTTTTTTTTTTTCAAGCATTTCTCGTTAGTTTATTTAGCTAAATTTTACTGTTCATTCAATCTTCATTTTATGAAAAAGTTTGTTTCATTTTCTAGTTTCTTGGTATTTCATTAGCAATCACGTTTCATCTTCTTCTTCTTCTCGATTTGTAAAAGTTCATTCCTTGATGTTTCTTATTATGTGAGTTTTAAATGAAAGTTTATAGTTTTCAATGTCAAGCTCTCGGTTTGTTATTCTTTTACTGTGTTGCTTCAAGTTTCTTCAATGTTTTTCATTTTGCCTTTAATTTTAGCTTAAAAGGAAGATCAACATTAGTATAGTTTTACTTGCTACATTTTTACATAGTCATTTGATGTAATTTTTTAAGATTTTCCAGTAGTATTTTTATGTTTACTGCATGTATGGTTTAATGCTTATGCAGCTTCATTTTCTGGATTTTAGTTTCTATTCTTCCTACAATCTTCCGTGAACCATGACTTCAGCCCTCTATTTTATTCCAGCATGCATAGTTTTTTTTTTACTGCTTTAGTTTCACTCCTTCTCCTAATGTTGATGTCAGTTTTGGTGGTTCTTTGATTATCCATAGTATTTTCTATTTTGCTCTGTTATTATATGTTTGTTACCGTTCACTATAGTTTAATCGTTATTATGCATTCATCCATTGCTGTTGATGCGTCGCTTTGTTGTTGATGACATTTTCAGTATATTTTGCTTCGGTGAGTTATTGTAATTTGATCATGATGCAGAAAATATGGTTGCTGAAGCTGGTGGGAACAATCTTCTCCTTTGTTCAGCTGGGTGACAGGATTTCCCTATTGTTGCAAGCTGGAGTCCAGTTGTGAGGAATTGGATGGGAGCTGGTTGTCATCTGGAGCAGCAGTAAGACAGCAGCGAACTGGGCAAAACCGAGACCAGCATAGCGCCTGGAACCAAGAGAGTAGGACACACCTGGACAAACCAAAAAAGATGTAGGAGCCAGTACAGTAGTAGGATGTAGAAATAGTCGGACAATAGCAGCAGATTGCAGGACTGAGCAGACCGAGGAACAACAGCTGAAGCAAAGGTTGCAGGCCAACTGGAGACAACACAAACAGCAGCACTTGCAGAGGACGTGTGTAGCAGCATTGCACCTGGAACCGAGAATGCCTGGAGCTGGAATTTGCAAAGAAGACAGTGTACAGTGCAGTATCGGGACCACCCACTTGATTTCCAAATTAGCTTAAGGCCTTGTTTGGTCACCTCCATATTTGCATTTTATTTTAATTGTGTTATCTTTTGTAGGTACTTTCTTTTATTGCTTGGAGCACTGTAAGTACTTTTAGCTCGATTTTATTTTCTTTATTTTTTAATATTTATTATTTTCAGTACTTTTAATTTTAGCCATGTAGACCACCCATTACAATTTCATAATTTGCTAGGATATACTTAGGGTAAAATTAACCGGTAGTTAATTAGGCTGTGTAACGACCCTTGACACTTGAAAAATCGAGGGATTTTTTTTTTGAATTTAGTTTACCCACTTATTCCCTTATTCACTTAGACTGTATTCTTGTTCAGTGTCAATACTTAAAAATATCTCATTTAATTTATCCTTATACAGATTTCATCCCGACACATTATTTTCAATAGATGTCTGTGCATACAAATAGTCTGGTAAAGAGATAAGAATGTATACCTCACGCATATACGAAAGGTAGTCTGGGGAAGCTCATATCCACCAGCCTACGTCGTCTACGTAGCATTTATTAGTTGTAATTAACTGCAAAAATCTGAGAGGTAGAGGGGTGAGCTTTTGGGGAAAAGCCCAGTAAGGTAATACTCTTAAAGCAGTTCTGATATATAAAAACATTTGAAGTTATTCATAAAACGAAACTTAATGCAATACATAAATTGCCATTTCATGCATAATCGCTATAAAGCATGCGTGTCTTTGAAACAAATCACATGCTTAACTGTTTTATCACAAACCTTTCATGAACATTTCATAGATCATTTCGTAAACATTTCATGAATATTTCATAGTCATTTCGTAAACATTTCATGAATAATTCATAGTCATTTCGTAAACATTTCATGAATATTTCATAATCATTTCGTAAACATTTCATGAATAATTCGTAATCATGAAAACACATATTCATTCATCATAGTCGATTTTCATAATCAAATCGAGGAGACTAGGCTATAACTAAGTCATGCGATACGTGTCATTCTCCATTGGAGAGTCATCATACCTATGGCCACGGTAAGGGGGCTGTAGAATGGATCAGGTTCGTACAGCAATAATAATTATAAACATGGGTAGTATCTTCATATTTCTTATTATATACTAGCACATAGCTAGGGCACGGGCACCTGTAGCACTCACCGTGCGGGAAACATTCATCTGTGCTGCGCGGGCACGAGATACTACCAAAACATCATCGTAAACCACCAGTAGCACGACATCTTCCACATAGGTTGAGTCAAGTGCTATAGGGGCCAACGTACCGGCATCTCAGGTGGTGTAGCCGGAACACCACAAGAAGTAACCATGCATGAAGCCTATAGTCTCAAAGCAGAGTTTCCAAAATCTTTCTTGGGTTTTATAATTCATAAACTCATATCGAGTAATAACATCGAATTTCCTTGAAATCTGAATACTCCTTCATAAAACCGAAAGACTGTGTGGCACTTTGTTCCCCTAGGACTCAAGAGGTGGCCCCCACAATCCCCTTTCGAAAACAATTTCTTTTCTTAAATACTTTTGAAATTGTCGAAAAGTTCTTCAACAATATGGATATAAAAACATAAATAAATGTAAAACATCCATACACTTCATACTTTAGGAAATTCATTTCACAGCATGAAAAGTACTCGAAAAATATTTCGATAAATTAAGACATGCATCGTAAATAGTTTCCCAAGTATAAAAGCATTGATAAATCACTTCAAATCATATGCTCTTTCATAAAATCATTTATTGGTGACACAAAAATGCATTATCAGAACTAAGTTAAATAATACCCCTTACCTCGATTTACCGGATATCCCGAATTCGAGTGGTGACGCCTTTTTGTATCTCCCTTAAATCCTTTTACGATTCTCCTACACCGAAAATTGTATTTCTTAGTATCCTATTTGTCGAATTAACTACGATGCGTCAAAATTGTAACATTGCTTACTTATGGAAAATACACTCGAAATTATAAAATATGTATCATTATCTCCAAAACTTGCATAAATTCCTTACCTCGGTGTCTGTCTATAATCCTTGATCGCTTTGACTTAGCGAGTCGACGGATCCAGTCCATTCGGGTTATTTCTGTCGGAGCCATTTCACCTGACTTTTCCAAATTTTAGTACACTCGTCTCTTTTCCTCAATTTTCCTCCATTTCCTATAAAATATATACTTATATAAATATAAATATATATTTATTACTTACACCTTTTTTTTTTTCTATTCCTCATTTTCACTATTCTTTTTTTTTTTTTGAATAATCCTTCTTTCCCGCCATCTCCATTTTTTTCTTCATTTTCATTCCTTTCTTCTTTGTTAAGCCCGACGCACTGTTCATCCATTTTTCTTCTCTGTTTCCAGCATTGTTTCTTCTTGTCATATTTCCCTTAGGCTCTCGGCCATCATCACCATCGTCATCATCCTTCTTCTTCTACCTGCTACCGTACCCTTTTCATTTCCATCTCCTACTACCACCTTTTACCCGCTTCCAGCCTCCATTCTGTTTCAGCTTTCCTTCGCTTCTGCCTCTTTTGGCCACGCCTCACTCCAGCTCACCACTGCCGCTCACCCTCAGTCATTGTCTTCCGGCTTCTCCACCTTCCCTTATCCCCATCTTTACCATCACCACTGTCATCATCATCGTTCTTTTGTTTCGGGTTGCAGAGAACTTGTGTCCTCTGTTTCCAATTTTGTACATACATCCTTCGCACAGTTCTTTAGCTCCACAACCAGCTTCTGCCATCGATCTCCTCCCCTGTCATCAACATTATTTTCTCCACTTTTTGTTTACAGCTTCCTGCTACCTCCTTCCAACCTGTGCCCCCCCTCTGTTCACACTTCTGTTCTACCTTTCGTGGTAGCCTTCAGCTTCGAGTGCCCAGCTATTATTTATGTTTCCAGGCGTTTGGCTATCGCCTCCACTTCAGCCCCTTGCAGCACAGCTTGGCCTCCGCGGAATGTCTTCTGCCCCCGCTCTCTTCTCGGTTTCACCATTTTTAACCAAGTTTAGCCACTATCGTGTTTCGCCTCCTATTATCGTCGTTCTAACGTCACCTCAGTCTAGTCTTACTACCCGGACTCATCCTCTGTTGGTGACTCCACACTGTCTTCCCCTAGTTTGCTGCTTTAGCTCTGATTTCTTTCCTGTGCAGTGAAGTGGTCTATCCCCAGTTTCCTTTCTTCCTTCTTGGTTTTGTCCTCCCTTCTCCGCTTCAATTTCCTGCCTTGTCTCCCTCATTTTGCTTTAGTTTTTTTTTTATACAGACCAACACGTGAGCTCCAATTCTAACTCTTTTCAATTGATCCTTCTGCTGTAGCTACACATTACTTATTCATCTATCTCATCCATTTTCCTAACCCACCGAAAACTATCTCATCACCACCTCCTGCACACGTTTTCTGCTTCATTTCCCAACCTATTTACCCCATTTCTTTTCCCCAATTAATTCTTGTCTGTCATGTTCAGTTTCCTTGTCCTATATTTGTTTTAAATTATTTCCTTCTTTTTCACGTTTCAGGTTTCCATTCATTGGCTGATTAGACTAAACCTTTTATTTTCCATTTTATTTCTTCTCAGTTGCTGCCCACGTTTCCCAGTCCTCGGTTTCATGTTTTATCTCCTGGTTCGTGAGCTTCAATGTGCTCATTCCTTTTATTTCTTCTTCTTAGTTTCTTTAGGCATCATCCCTGCTCCCACTTATCTTTGGCTCATGCTTCACGCTTTCCTTTCCTTTCCTTTCATGTTACCTTTCATCACCTTCCACTAGCTGCAACACTCCATCATTCATGTATATTGTTTTTACTTTTTTTTTTCAACTTATATATACATATATTCATACATACCTATTATATTTATATTCATTTTCCAATGCTTGGTTGCACTGCCATCTCCATCAGTTATGTATGTATGTATATATATATATATGTATGTATATATATATATATATATATATATGTTTATTTACATATATTTTACATGGATGCATTTATTTTTATATTTTGTATATTTTATCTGTGGACATTTGGATTCCCTCACACACATATATTTCTCTATATATTAATTTTGAGAAATAATTGAAATGTTGCATACATATATATGCAATTACATGTATGACTACATATTTGATTAAATTCTCCATATATATATAAATATATATATACGTATCGTTCACATATGCTACCTATCTTCAGACTCTTATTCACACTGCATTTGTACACATAAATCTTGTATGCGTGTGTGTGTATATATATATATATCTACAACGGCACGTACAAATGTATATATATGTATATATAAATGTGTATTCTCATCCATGTATTTCGAATAAATTCTCATTTATTTACTAACCAATTCTAGGTAATTATTTAATATTCCACCATGTATATATGTATATACATGTAAAGAAAATTTGTAAATCAACCTCGTCTAAGTCTGAATCTCTCGTATTAACATTAAGATATAATCTTTTTTTTTGTACCACAGGCATAATTTAATCCCAATCAGTATCACTTAAAACCAAGTACCGAAAAATTTTGTGGGGTTTACAGGCTGATCAACTTCTCTGTGGAACGATAATTCAGGACTCAAATCCCATTATTACTTTACGACCCGTGCACTTGCGGACAATACGTTTAGATCGTACCAGAAAGAAATATGTTTTAGCACATTTCATGCTACCTTATATGTTATTTGTTAGTTAGCACATGTTTTTCTATAATGTGATTTTTAAGGTAGCCCATGAGTTAGGTTTTTATGAAAAATGCATATGAAAGTTATGTTTTCACTTTTGAAGTGAACAGTATGATATACATGATTTGAGACCTATGAGATGCTTTATGACTATTTACATTAATGATATGTTTATAGCATGATATGTTTTACGAAAAGGATGCATGATGTGTAAACTAATGATTTTAAAGCATGTTTTTACTGCTTTTATAAATGTAAGCATCTCTACTTTTGCACATGTTTTTGCTGAGTTGTGAAACCACGTGTTTTATTTGCTTTAAGTACTAAGGTTACTTTAAATGTATCTCTTGCTGAGCCTGAAAAGCTCACCCCCCCTTCCTTTCCATCTTCCAAATTACTTATAGTGATTCTACTGTACTCATGCTTCAGAGGTCGTAGACAAGGCGGTCCGACCTTTCCTCAGATCATTTTATAGCGATAAGGTATAGCCTTACTTGTATTTCAGACCTGATGTACATCATAGACACTATTGTACATATCTGTGGGATATAATAGATGTAAATGATTTTGTACAGAGTTTAGTTACGCGGTGTATATGAATGTATGTACTGAATGTCATGAGATCCTGAGATGAGAATTGAAATTGTGTTGCGGATGTGGGTTGAAAATTATAAATAGCGTTTTAAACTCTGCAGGATGGGTTAAGTCATAATGCAGCCGTTATGTTGCTGAATTTTATAAAAGAATAAGAGTTAAGAAACTGACATAGACAGGAACACAACTCAGTTAAACAGGTTAAAAAGTTTTAATTTGTCCCATTTTCCACATTTTCGGGCGTGACAGTCAGATTTTTCGGCAATTAGGTATATGTAACCATAACGAAAGTCATTAATAAATGTAACAAAATAGTTGTTACCACACAAAGTAGAGGTATGAGGTCCACATATATCAATGTGAATGATATCTAGAAGTTCAGAACTACGTGCTGCACTAGTCTTTTTAATTTAGTCAATTTACCTCTTATACAATCAACACATGTGTCTAAATCACTAAAGTTCAGTGGAGGTAATATATCATCTTTTATTAATCTATTAACTCTTTCATTTGAGATATGACCTAACCTTTTATGCCACAATAAGGAAGATTTTTCTTTAATGAATGACCTTTTAGACTCTATGTTTTCAACATTCATGTAACTATATTCCTTATTAGAAATCAAACATAATCCATATAGATTATAAACTAGTGTAAAATTTTCCACAATTTTAGAGTTCAAATATAAATCAACCTTTCCATTTTCAATCCCAAAGTAATAACTTTATTTGTCCAAAACAGAAGCAGAAATTAAGTTTCGTTTAAACGAAGGTACATAGAAAACATTTTCTAAAACAAGCTGAAAACCTGACTCTAAAGTTTAAACTAATTGTTCCTACAAATTTAACTTCTACTTCATCATTGTTTCTTGTTCTAATCTTTGACTCTTTTTCATTTGGCTTCCTTTTGTTTATGAACTCCTACAATGTAATAGCAACATGAGTAGTTGCACCAGTATCAAGCCACCACGTATTAGGTGAAGCACTAACAAAACATAATTTAAAACAAATAAAAGCAAGCGAATTACCTTATTGATTATTTTGTTTCTTCAGTTTAGATTTGAGCTTATTACAATCAAGTTTCATGTGACCCTTCTTTTTGTAATAGAAATACTTGATATCTTTCTTAATGACAACATTGGGACCTCCTACCTTTTTCGTATGATTACTACCATGCCCTTTATGATACTGGACTCTATTAGAAGCATTGGACTTGAAATTCTCAGGTCTCTTAGGAGTCGCAAAGTGTGGCTTAGAATGGATGATTAACAGGGCACTCTCGCTCTTTTCTTTCTTGAGTTTTTCTTCCTCAGAAACACATTTAGAAATAAGATCATTAATGTTCTAGAGGTCATTCACAGTATTGTAGGCTATTTTTATTTAGGTAAACTCAGTAGGTAAGGTATTCAGGATATGGTGGACTACGAAAATGTCAGGGAGGATTATGTCAATGGATTTAAGTTTGGATTGAATGTGGACTACCTTCATGATAAATTTCTAACCCCAATAACACTATCATACTTGATACTTATCAGCTCATTCATAAGGTTCCCAACCTCAGACTTGCTTGATATTTTGTATCTCTCTTCTATAGCATTATAAAGCTTCTTGGAATTTTCAATGGTATCCAAACCACTCAACAGGTGCTCAGAAACAGTCCTCTTAATGGTGTATAGACACATGTGATTTGCTTTATCCCACGTTTCATAGAATTTCTTTTGTTCAGCGGTGCTTTTGTCGAATAGAGCAGCAAGCTCATCAACACGCATGGCTATGTCAATCTAAGCCATCACCAAGGCATAATGCAAGTCCTCATCCTATTTCTTAAAATTGGATCCATTTAGAACCTCGATAGTAGCTAAAGATTTATCTACGGTGACAGTCAATGGTCAAAACAAAATGCAACAATCATACATTAATGGGCAATTATGGGATAAGTAAGCAGCATAATTTCATTATATCCCATCAATAATTGAAAAGTCCACGTGTATCACTACAAACTCCCCTTTGGGCAGAGAATGTAACATACTAATTGATACTTTTCCCATAAAGCTAATATAAGAATATCCAAGTTTTAAAAGCCTATCCCCTTTGGGTAGATAAACTTTCTAAACCGATATACAAATTAGCTTAATGCTTTATGTGTATCCAAAATTACTCTATACAACTACCCCCTTTAAGCAGACAATTGCATAAAATAATTTATAACAATCTCATATCTTTTATGATCACGTAAATAATTTCATTAATATCAACAAATGGGCCACTTTAGCATCCAAACACTTAAATCAATCAGTGAAAAAATTTAATCAATCCGAGAATATTGTAGTCGCCCAAATCAGTCCTTGCATACTTAGCTGAATGTATGCAATAAACTATTCCAAAATGAAATACTAGATCCAGGTGTATTTCATTAGATCCAAAACAATAAGTGTTGCATTAAAATTGTGGGCTCTAAATCTCAATAAAATCCTATTGTCATCATTCATTTTTTTATGCACTTAAATATATATGTAGGCTGAGAGTATAAAATCTAACCATTTATCTAGGGAAAGTACATACTTCCTAGAAGTTCAGAACAATCCCTTATATTTTATTATACAATAAAATCACAAAAAATTTGTGCACAACATTTAATAATTTATTAAATAAATACTAACACAAATGATAAATATTTAACAATATTAGAAAATTACAAAAACATCATAAAAAATTATAAAATAAAATTAAAGTATAACAAAAAAAAGGTAGCCGAAAACTCCACCTGAGGACACCGCACGTGCCAATACTGGCGCATGGGGCTTGCAACGCACTGTATAGTGCATCGTCCTATTTTGACCCGGTTGCTATGTTATCTGACCCGAATAGGTCTGTAAGGTATTCCAGCTTGTTTTTGTGCGATTTTCATGGTTTTTTTTAAGCAAATTAAAACTACCTTAAGTTAATTAAAACAATTCTCTATCAAGTCCATGCCAAAATCGTATTAAACATTCAACATAGTGATTAATTTCTTCAATCATTTATGAGACAAACCCACTTGCAACCCGCTTTCTATTTATATGACCCGAACGGGTCTGTGTGTTTTCAATCCTATTTTTTTAAACGATTTTTCATTTGTTTTCAACAAATTAAGATTACCTAAATTTAATTAAAGTTATTTCCTACCAAGCCAATGTCAAAAACATAATGAAACCTTAAAGAAAAAAGCAAATGATATCATCAAAAGTTTATGATACAAGACTTTTTGTTAACTCATTTTGTTTTCTTTTAAAATTGATCAATTACAACCGAGATTAACATGACCAGAACACATCAACTCATTCTAATTCTTTCATAATCGGGTTTCATAATCGGGTCAAGCTTTTAATTATTTTTATTACTAATCATCTAATTTACAAACTAAATTTACCTAGATTTAGGGTCTTAAATTCACATAAACTAAGCCCTGATACCAAATATATGATTTATTTTTATTTTTTTTAAAAGAACTTTTGTGAAAATTGACATTCATAATAAAATCGACAAACGTACCTTTTTCTTCAGTAGACATGGTTGAAACTTGAGTTGACGACATGATTGACAAATCTTTCTCTTCTACTTCTCCATAGGTGGCTCTCAATGGGTAGATACCAAACGAACAGAAGCGAAGATGAGATTTAGCCATATATTTATAATAACTCTTTACTAAAACCCTAATAACCTCTCTATCAAAGACTTATAGAGTTTTAAGGCCTACATAACCACCTTGTCACACTGACCCGAAAGAATGTGCAAAACTCATAACTAATATAATCACAACAACTTGAATTGGGCTTGCTTGCATGTTTCATACCAAGACTAAATCATCAGCTCATTTTTATTAAAATATAAAATTGCCAATTAATATTAGTCCACAACATGAAGTCCATTACTTATATATGTGAGATTTATAAGAACTTTTGATAGACTCTATATTATTTTAAATTTTGATTGATTATTTAAATAAAATAATTATATGTGATATGCTTTTGGAAAAAAATGAGGGATTAAAAAATGGAGTTGAAAGTTTTTGTCATAAGAATAACTAAGAAATTTATGAAATAAAGAGAGAGATTACATGAAGAACATATACGTACATCTACACTTGGTGATTTGTGACTATTATGTTGTGTAAATTTCGTGTTATATAAAACATAAAAGTTTTTGTTAAAATTCGTATTGACATAAAAAATAAAAAACATATTTTTTTAAATTTATAATATATTAATATATAATTCACTACAAAAAAAGATACCTTCAGCGACGGATTTTGTGACGAAATTTCCCTCACAAAAATTACAATTTCGTTACTAATCACGTTTACAGACGGAATTAGTGATGGATATGTCCGTCGCTAATTCCGTTGCTATTTTCGATGTGGCTGATACTCCTCCGTTACAGATACATTATTCTGTTACTAATTCCGTCGTTAAAAGTTATAAAATTTATTCCGTTACTGAAACCTTTTAGAGACGAAAATTTCGTTGCTGAAAGTTATTTATTTTTCAATTTGATATTCCGTTACTGATGCCCTTTTGTTTAAGTTTATATAAAATAATATAAATAAATTAATATTTCTATTAGAAAAAGACATCAGCAACGGAATTCCGTTGCTGATGCCCTATTTTTTAATTTTTATATAAAATAACATCAATATAATAAAAATTCCATTACAGAAGTACATTAGCAACGGAATTTCGTTGCTGATACTCTAAATTTTATATTTTTTTAAAATAAAAACTAATTAAACAAAAATTTTCGTTACAAAACGGCATCAGTAACGAAATTCCGTAGCTACTCAACCGTTTATCACCTTTCTTTTATCTTGAATAATCAAATTAATATAGTAACTATTGTTTACTTAACCAGAGAAATCAACCATGAAAAGGCTAGGGAATATGGAATGATTTAAACAGTAACATTGCATCTGAGCAAAATCTTTGTCCTAGCGTTTCCGTAGAGGACAATTCGCCATACGAAAAGCTCATGAATTACCAAGCAAAGCAGCCAGTACCGGAGCAAGCAAATACCAAGGCCAAGAAAACATCGCAACTAGAAAAAAACTCAATAGGCTTGGCCTTGCATATAGCTCACAGACAAGGAAACAATTAAAGCCGAACAATATAAATGCCAACATGTAGCAGGGCAGAAAATTAAATAAGCCTGATCAAGCAATGCTAATCAAAGAGATAACCAATAAAGATTCAGTATGCCAGGTCAATGTTATACCATAGCATGCAAAGCAAGGCATACTTGGCCAGCCCCGAGTTTAAATTAAACATGAGCAAGTGCTAATGCAAGCACGCAAAGGCAAGATGCAATACATCAATAGTATTTAGCCAAGTTAATATTTAGCCATCATTTATAGCAAGTCAGTGAAATCATGGATACTCGTCAATTGTGGCATAGCACAGATCCGTTAAGTCCACTATACAAATTGTATATACAAAAGCCATAACAATAAAATAGATCTATAACCTGTCCTGTGATGTAATTGGCAGCAGGGTTTAGGGCCAAAAATTCCACCAGTCCAGCAACTTCTTCTGGTTGGCCATACCTTCATGTATCCATAATAAATATAGTTACAACTGCTGCAAATCACTATGTGTTACTACTCAACATCCAACTGAATCAGTGGAAACTAGGATGTCACATTTTAATAAGATTTTATAGTAATAAAGGCAATGGAAGAAAGTTGTGCAAGTACATTACAAATAAAAAAAAGATACAACATATTTGGTGCATAACAAGATTAGAACTTTAAGGCATTTCAAATGAAAGCTAGCAAATATTACTAACTTAATTAGGGCTTGGAAAGCTAACAAGTTGAGAAGCATTGACAAGAAATCCACTAATATGGAAATTAAGAACTTTGATTATATATATTTCAAAAAAAAAAAAACCCTTGATTTTAAGTAATCATCTCTTACCTAAGGGGATTGTTTCTAAGATTTTCTTCTCAATGTCTTCCCCAAGCTTGGCAGTCATATCCGATGCAATGAATCCAGGGGCAACAGCATTGACCTGGAAGAATATTTTATATAACATTATCAGAGTATACCCAGCATTAGCAGCATAAGCCCTATTCCCTCAGCCCCCTATCAGCACAGCATCCTTAATGTTTATTTTCCTCATGTTTCATATAAGTCAATAACTGAATAGTGAAGACATTAACTTTCATCCTTCTTCACTTTATCCAACATTGCATATTCCAATTCTTTTCTTCTTAAGCGAAAGGGGCAAATCTTGGATTGAGAAGATTTGGAGTATTCATCTTGACAGAAGTGTGCAGAATAATCCAAACCACATAACCCTGGATCTTTCTTATTAATGGAATGAAAGTGTAATAACTCTTGAAAACTTACATTAATGTTTCTGCTGGCATATTCCTTTGCAACAGTCTCTGTCAAGCCAATAACTCCTGCTTTAGCAGCACTGTAGTTGGCTTGCCCAACGTTGCCAACTAGACTAACTACTGATGCTATATTGATTATTTTTCCCTGAAATTAGAACATATATTGAGACATGGCATATATTCTAAAACAACACTCTTGAAACATGCTTAAAAAGCTTTACTTACTTTATTTCTGACACTACAAAAAAGAAAGTACCAACAAGAAAGATGCATCTTTGAAGATATGACATGTTAAAAATCTCACTTTACAGGCTGTAGCTCAATCAGTTTATTTGGAGAGGAAAGTTCAATTCCAAACAAATTGACAAGCAAGTATATAACCTCTTTCTTTCAAATGAGAAATATCCTATTACCTTTTTCTTCTTCATCATGATTTTGGCTGCTGCCTGCAAAGAGCAAAGTAACTCAGTTCTAATAAATAACTCAAGCATCCACTAGGATAATCAGTCAGATGTCCAGCATTCAGACCTGTGTACAAAGAAATACTCCAGTCAGATTCAGATCAATAACCTCCTGCCATTGTGATTTCTTCATTCTCATCAACAAAGTATCCCGAGTAATTCCTGAAACCATGGTCAGCATATTAAGGGACTAGATTGAAATCAACAATTGAATAACTAATGAGAGAAGAAAGGATTTTCAATAACCTGCATTATTTACCAATATATCAACAGTTCCCCATAGCCTGCAGATATAAAAGTCATGAAACATGCATCTACTAGTAAATTACAAAATACGAAATGAAAGGGAACATTCACTCACAGTTTTTATCATTGCCTCCACATCAGCTTCTTTTGAAACATCTCCACCAAAAGTAACCGCCTGACCACCATATGACTCAATCTACAGAACAGTCACACGAACCAGTAACATTAGTCATTTCAAGTTTCAACCATGCAGCATAATTCAACTATTGCCTAAAAAATATTACAGATAACTAAAAAATAGAAAAGCATAAAGACACTTTGGAAAAAGTTTTAAAGCAAGATTTAAGTAAAGAATAAAGGTGACAAAAGATCAAGCATAAAAAATCCAATTATTATCTGTAAAGAGAAATATTTGTGAATCCTTTCCTTTAGATGCATAATAAAGCATGTCCAAATAGAGCGCATAAATACTAGAATTAGACTTTAGGCAGCCTACAAAGTCTCATCTGCCAGTAGATTAAAGATTTCATTCTAGCAAATAATAGTAGGTTACTAATATGAATTCTTATGCGTTAGACTACAAAAATTCTGTAACAAAAGCTGTGAAAAAAAGAAGTAAAATCCCACTCGAGTGTTCATATAAATTTTTTCAAACATATTGCTCACCGCTTTTGAAACTTCCTCAGCCTCCTTTGATGATCTAGCATAATTTACTAGGACCTGCAACAACATAAAAGCATCAACAACCATCATTTCCCAAAAAAAAAATTAAATAGTAGCAAACAGAAAATATCTTAGTTGTTGAAACACTAGTTCTTAAAGTACTTGAAGGACACTTGAATGCAATCATTATCAACAAAGAAGAATGAAAGGCATCAGGACAGTAAACATTACATAATGGACCATGAGTCCACCCCATATCTCAAAAGTTCAAGTTTAGAGGAGATCATTTGACAAGTAGTTTAATTTAGATTATTGTAATCATGAGCAGTTTATTCTTATTAAAGATCATATGATGAAGTCATCCAAAGATTTGTTTTAGTCAAGACTTCAGCTGCCGTAAGTTATATTCTTCAGTCTTTCTATGGATTTACCTCAAATTAAGGTGATGAAAATAAGGGAGAAATACTTTTCCCTTTAGAAAAATATTAAGATCCTGATAAGGAGAACACAGTTACCCACTAACCTTGCAACCTGCTTTTCCTAAGGCCAATGCAACTGCTTTACCGATTCCTCTAGAAGCTCCAGTAATTATGGCTACAGGAGCTTCCACTTTTTGAGTTGCTTCAGTGTTAGCTTGTTCAACAGTGGCAACCTGAGCTCTTACACCTGGAAAAGGAAAAATAACAATTAAAAAAAAAATCAAAAGTCAAATTAACTAGAATGTGTCTCGAAAATTTTCAATGATTTCTCAGGTTATCAACAAATATTGGTTTTTACATGTTAAACTCGTTAAACAACAAATTTCACAAGCTCTGATTGTATTTTTGACTTTAAGTATCCTTAATTCATAAACAAGCTAAGCTTTTCTGATAAATGAGCAGAAAGAAATCACATAAAGATAAAAATCACTACTTAAAAGCAGAAGAAAGCAAATACCTGAGGAAGCAAACGATCTCCTCGATCTGCACTGGAGTCCGATGCATAGCCGAGTCTGAACCGATCCGAATCCACCAGAAATCGAAGACCATTGTCGAATCTCAACAGTTTTTCGGTCACTGCAATCTCCGAATTTCAAGACCGATTTCATGGCAACGACATTGGATCCGGCAACAGCAGCCATCGGAATGGGAGCTCCGTATAATCCGTGAACAGCGAGAAGAGAATAAGAACGAAAAGTAGCGAAGAGGGTAGCCAGAAACACCCATGTTTTTCTATGTTATTATTCCATATTATTTCTTTTTAATATCCAAAACCGTTTATTACAAACAAGAAAATTTTATCACCCCTCGCCCCCCCCCCCCCCACCTTTCTTAAATATATAATAATCTTTTAACCAATTATAAACAAGAAAATTTTATAATTTTCTCAAAAATTAAAAAGAAAGGTGGGGGGGGGGGGGGTCGGTTCTCGAGCAATTCCCTCCCACCCTCCTTTTGTTTGTCATTTACCAAAAAAAAATTTATATTTTTATTCAATATAATTAAATAATGACCATTTGTAACGGATTTATATTTTTTTGAAATAATTTTTAAAATAAAAAAATAGGACATCAGCAACGGAATTTCATTTTTGATGCTTTATTGTAACGAAATTTTTGTAAATTTTATATTGTTTTTTAAAAACATTTAAAAATAGGGCATCAGCAACGGAATTCCGTTGCTGATGCTATTTTGTAATGGAATTTTATTTATTATATATTGTTTAATTTATAAAAAATAAAAATTGGGCATCAGTAACGGAATTCCGTTTCTAATGCCCTTTTGTAACGGAATTTTTGTAAATCTTTTATAAAATTTGTAAAAAGATTAAAAATAGGGCATCAGCAACGGAATTCCGTTGCTGATGCTTTTTTGTAACGGACTTTTATTTATTTTATATTGTTTATTTTATAAATAATAAAAAATAGGGCATCAGTAACGGAATTCCGTTTCTGATGCCCTATTGTAATGGAATTTTTGTAAATTTTATATTGTTTTTTTAAAACATTTAAAAATAGGGCATCAGCAACGGAATTCCGTTGCTGATGCTATTTTGTAACGGATTTTATTTATTATATATTGTTTAATTTATTAAAAATAAAAATAGGGCATCAGCAACGGAATTCCGTTTCTAATGCCCTTTTGTAACGGAATTTTTTGTAAATCTTTTATAAAATTTGTAAAAAGATTAAAAATAGGGCATCAGCAACGGAATTTCGTTGCTGATGCTTTTTTGTAACGGACTTTTATTTATTATATATTGTTTATTTTATAAATAATAAAAAATAGGGTATCAGCAACGGAATTCTGTTTCTGATGTCCTTTTGTAACGGAATTTTTGTAAATCTTATATTGTTTTTTAAAAATATTTAAAAATAGGGTATCAGCAACGGAATTCCGTTGCTAATGCTCTTTTGTAACGGAATTTTATTTATTATATATTTTTTAATTTATAAAAAAATAAAAATAGGGCATCAGCAACGGAATTCCATTTCTGATGCCCTTTTGTAACGAAATTTTTGTAAATCTTTTATAAAATTTGTAAAAAGATTAAAAATAGGGCATTAGCAACGGAATTCCGTTTCTGATGCCCTTTTGTAACAGAATTTTTGTAAATCTTATATTATTTTTTAAAAACATTTAAAAATTGGGTATCAGCAACGGAATTCCGTTGCTGATACTCTTTTGTAACGGAATTTTATTTATTATAAATTTTTTAATTTATAAAAAAATAAAAAATAGGGCATCAGCAACGGAATTCCGTTTCTGATGCCCTTTTGTAACAGAATTTTTGTAAATCTTTTATAAAATTTGTAAAAAGATTAAAAATAGGGCATCAGCAACGGAATTTCGTTGCTGATGCTTTTTTGTAACGGACTTTTATTTATTATATATTGTTTATTTTATAAATAATAAAAAATAGGGCATCAGCAACGGAATTCTGTTGCTGATGCTCTTTTGTAACGGAAAATGAAAATTATCTTTTATTTTTTTATAAACATTAAAAAAATAGGGCATCAGCAACGGAATTCCGTTTCTGATGTCTTTTTGTAACGAAAATTTATTTTTCATATTTTTTATTTTAAAAAAAAATTAAAAAATAAGGCATCAGCAACGGAATTCCGTTTCTGATTCCTTTTTGTAATAGACTTTTTATTTAATTTATATTCTTTTTTATAAACATTAAAACAAATAGGGAATCAGCAACGGAATTTCGTTGCTGGTAACTTTTTGTAACGGAATTTGTCTTTTCGGTATTAGCAACGGAATTCCGTTCCTGATACCTTTTGTAACGGAAATTTTTTTAATTTATATTAATTTCTATATAAAAAAATTATTGCATCAGTTACGAATATCCGTTACAAATCCGTCGCTAAATCCGTCGTTAAAATTTTGCGTTATTCCGTTACCAATTTGTAACGGAATTCTGTTATAAATTCTGTTGCCTTTTGCTAATAGTAAATGTACCATTATTAGTGACGAAAATCTGTTACAAATCTGTTACAAATTATTTTTATTTGCAACGAAAAAATTTCGTCTCTAATTTTCCGTTTCTGAAGATGTTTTTTTTTAGTGATTTTTATCAAATTTTAACTCATATTATTTTGATCTCTTTTTCATATAGTTTACTTGTCATGTTATCTTTTTAGGTCAAGAATTGACAAGTATTCACATGTACTTTGCTTGTCTGCACGTCAATGGAGCATGGAATTCAATATGTTAGCATGAGATGAGTTTTTTCTATTAATATTATAATTGCAATACTAAAGAAACTCACGTCACTGTCTTCAATTATTTTAGACAATCAATGACAAAAAAAAAAATGATAAAAATAATAAAAATGATATTAGTTAAAATTTTAAAATAAATTTTATATACATTTAAAAAATTAAAATTGTATTCTATGTGTCCATACAAATTATAAAATAATAATTTTTATATTTAATATGGTAAAAAATATTATAGATACATAAATTATCTAATCAGTTGATAAAGTTTACCGGCATTGGCCCTCAGCAGTACGTACGTTGTAGCAAGACTAGATGACGGTGCAAAAGGTGTTGGACGTTTTCCATCGAGACACGAAGTCTTGGAAACCGACTTCTTCCTTGCGTATAATTTCAGTTAATTGACTTTCGTGAATTTGTTTTATAAAAGGCGAATCGTAAATTAAAAATAACGAGTGCCGAATAAAACTCTATTATACAATGATTAACAAATTCAGATTTTGTTTTGAAATTTTAACACCTTGCACTTGCATATGGTTAAAAAATAAAAAGAAATTAACAGATGAAAAAATAAATTTAATTTCCTCCACTTAAGTCTTGTTATTATCTCATCTAATTTACTCCTTTTATTATTCAGAAAATAGGACAAATAGTTAAGAATATTCTTTTTTTTTTTTTTTTTTTGAAAAGTCCTAATGTATTCTAATTCAATTTGTGTACTACTCCTTCAGTTGATTTAGATTTTTCCAAAGGATAGCTTGCTTTCATTACTTAGTCTTCTTAATTCCGCTTTTCCAAATTAAATTTAGCATGGCGAAACCAAAAAAAAGACTTCCCTTGTCTGGTCTCATGGCCCTTGCTTTGTTTCTGCTCCGTAATGCTTGCCTAGCCATAGGTAACAAGGACTGCGGCTCTTCTCTGTGCGGAAACGTTACCATTAAATACCCTGTTCGATTAAAAAGCCAGCCTGGGGATTGTGGATATCCTTGGCTTCAATTGGAATGCGACAACAACCGCACCACTTTGGTCCTAAAATACGGTAAATTCTATGTCCAAGAGATCTTCTACGAAAACTCTACGATGCAATTTGTCGATGCGAGTCTGGGCAAGGATGATTGCTCCTTTCCTAGCAGCTCCGTATCTCCATGGCATGATTTTGGATTCGTGAGAATAAATGCAGAAAATTATCTTCGTTTTGGAAAGCATTATAGCACAATGTTTCTTGTAAATTGCACAGGAGCAGTAAAATCTTCTCTCTATATCGATGCCTTTCGTTGCTCCAATATCTCTTCCCATCCGCCAAATTCTTACTTTTATTTTTTAGATGAATACACCAAACCTCTCGATTTCAGTGAATTTTGCACAGTCGTAGCTCTGGTTCCTGCTACCTTTCGGAATGTCAGAGGTCTGTCTGCTTCGCATATTTACGAAAAGCTCTTGCTGGGTTTCGAAATAACGTGGGAATTGGGCAAATTTGAATCCAACAAACTTTCATTTCGTGTGATGTAAGAATTTGCTAACATTTCAATTTAGTTTCTTTTGTTGAGTTAATTTGTTTGGGTAGGTAGATCGTAATTTATTTTTTGGATCAATTTAAACCATTTTCATTTGAGATTACAAATTAGCATCTATTGTTTATTTGTCCTTATATATTTGTACTTTTTTCTTTTCAAATTCAATCTTTCTAAAAATATGAGAAAAAATATTTATTTAAATTCTCTATTTTTTCTTACAATTTTATTCCTATCCTTTTATATTTTTCTTATTTTTCATTTTTCATTTAAATTAAAAAAATTCATTCCATTTGCTTTTTTGTTTCTTTTCATTTCTCCTCTTACCAAAAATATTTGTGTATATTTTTTTAACAGTTCTTTTTCTATCAACATTTATTTTAATATCATGTGATTTGATTCGGAGAAAAGAGACTAAAACTGTACTATTTAGGCAAATAAATCATATATATCAACCATTAAAACAAGTCCCGGACTGCGTTTTAATTTCATGAATTTCCTGTGTTGCATGTTCCATCCAGATTGGAAGCATTGAAGTATGCCTTGAGCACCTACGTTGACAGCTTTGTATATTTTCTTTTCAAAGGCCCCCACGTATCCTATAGCTCGTTGTATCCACCTACAAGTATGCATTGATTGCAGAGTTTATTATTATTCTTTTTAATTTATTGTATGTATGTACTTCTTTAATCTGTACTTTTGCTGAAACATTAATGTTATATTTCTTTTATCTTTAGTTTTTCTTTACAGGTACGTATGTCAAGTGTCTTGGAATCACAGGTAAATTTTAGCTTTGGAATTTTATTTATTTATTTATTTATTTATTTGAACTCTCAATTTTAAGAATTAAAAGAGCCTAGCTATTACATCAGACGAGTTTATATTTATTTTAAATTTCAATACAATAGAAAAAAATCTATAAAGCTCTTTAAGGATCAATTTTGGAGGTAAGGAGGTTTTATAATACATTTATTATCTTGTATAGATACAGATTAATATGTATATCTAAAAAGAAAAACAAAATGCGAACAATCTATAACAATATATATATATATATATATATATATATATATATATATATAAATCCCACTGCTGATATGCTGACACTGTTTTACTTTGAATTTTTGTATTGTCTGTTGAATAGCTACTGAATTAACTTTTATTTGTCTTTCAAAGTTCGGGTTCGAGCAGACCTCAAGTAATTACAATAATTAGAAAAGAACTAGTTCGTAAATTAAAGAAAAAAAAGAGAAGACATTAATGGCATGGTAGTGAGAGAGATAAGATGGTTGAGTTCTTTGACGTTTTGGGTTTTGAGGTTTCTCCTAAAATGATGGCAAACCTAGCTACTGAGGAAGAAAAAACCCCATGAATTATTTATGCCACCAAATATACTGATTATTTAATTAATGATCATTTTTTCTTTGGGCCAAAAAGAAGAGTACTTCTTAAATTGCTCAAAAGTATTACAGTATACAACGAATATCCTATAGCCAATACAAGCAGCAAAATATGCATTATTATCGAGATTTGTAATAAAACCTCATAACACCTATTTGCAACATCAAACTAATGGGGAGGGGCAGGTAGATCATCTTTGTCAAGAATATGAACCAAGGAAAAAGAGGCACATGGACCCAATTAAACAAGCACTTTTTCTTTTGAATTGAGTAGAGCTACTCAATCCACAGCAACATTTGCTTCTCTATTTGCCCGGCAAAATCTACATCCCTCAAACCTCTTCTTCAGCACCACAATATCACTTATTATTGGTTCAATTCTCTAATGCCTTTCCTCCTTTCTAGTTCTGCAATAACAATCTTAGAATCAGTTTCAATTACTACCTTGTTGAGTCACATATTACTAGCCTCAATCTGCCCTTCTTTTACTGTCAATGCTTTAGCTTCAATACAAGAGTTGATTTCCTCTTGCTTTCCAGAGCCTCCTATCATTCTCCCTTCATCATCCCTTATGATAATTCCAATTCTAGTGGAGAAATTCTTATCACTAATAGCACCATTACAATTGATCTTAACCCATCCTTTCTCAAGTTTCATCCATCTAACTTGATCCCTCATTTTCTCCTTTCCAACCCTCTTCACCATCATATTCAAACTTTCAGCAACAGCTCTCTTAATTCTCAAAACAACTTCCTGAGGCTTTGGCATCAAAGACTGATATACCACCCTGCATCTTTCTTTACAAATCTCCCAGCAAGCATAAGCAATAGTGATTAAACACTCCTTTTCATTAATAGCTCCATTTTTAGCTATATCCAACATTTCAGCCAACCACTGATCAACAGTATCTATACCTCCCTTGTTCACTTTATACCCCAAACCAAACCATACAGCAACTGCCCAGTCACACAATAACAATATATGCTCAGTAGTCTCAACCTCAGCACAACATATACAACATAAAGGATTCTCTCTAAATTTCCTTTTTCAAACATTACAATTATAAGCCAAAGCATTAACACATACCTTCCACATGAACACAGAACCTTTGTATGAATAGGAATCTTCCACACCTGATCATTAACCACATGTGAAGATGAAGGGTTGTAACTCTTTTTCATCTGAGTCTGCTCTCATAGCACATGATAACCGGATTTTATTTAATACTCACCACTTTCATTGTAAGGCCAAATAACTCTGTCCATTTCCGTGCTATACTAACTAATAGGAATTCTTTTTATAGCCTGAATTATATTAGAAGATAAAAAACTTTCAATGAAGTCCAACCTCCAACATCTTGAACTCTTATCAATGATCTCATCCACCTTCATAGGTAATCCCGACATTCTGTGTGCCTCAACTATTATTGATTTTGTTGTGGCGTCCTAACTCAGCCGGTAGCGACCCACTCAACCGTATTGTCCGCTTTGAACCCCGTTTTTATGGTCCCGCCCTCACGGCTTTATCGCGTCCTTAGAGATTCGAACCCAAGACCTTAAAATTTTTGTTCTTACATAAATGATACCAATTACTCTATTAGAACAATTTGTATCATTTATATAAGAACAAAGACTTTAAGGTCTTGGGTTCGAATCTCTGAGGACGCGATAAAACCGTGAGGGCTGGGCCATAAAGGCGGGGCTCAAAGCGGACAATACGGTTGAGTGGGTCGCTACCGACTGAGCTAGGACGCCACAACAGATATCAAACTATGCCTCGGGATCCATTTGTCATTCCATGTACACACACTTTCACCTCTCATAATTTGCCCGTTTGCAAATTTTTTGATAACTTCCCTCCCTTCTAATAAACTTGACCAAATCCATGATACTCTAAACACCTTTTTTTAGCTTCCCAAGCATTACTTCTAGGAAAATATACTCTCTTTAAAATCTAGCCCACAACGAATTAAGAAAAATCAGCAATCTCCTAAATTGTTTAGCAAGAAGATCTTTATTCATAACTCTTAAATCTTTAAAACCCATACCTCCAACTCCCTTACTTTTTGTCATCTTTTGTCAACTTATCCGATGAATTCTTTTCTCCTCCTTCAGCTGTCCCCATAAAAAATTAGCCATTTCAGAATTAACTTTATTACATATCTTTGCTGGAACCTTGAAACACTATATAATGTAAACAAGTATTGCACTGGCCACTGCCTTGATTAATGCCTCTCTTTCTCCTTGAGACAGTAACCCCCGTTTCGAAGATTTCATCTTGCACAGAATTTTATCCTTGATACATATCATAGCTTGAACCTTTGTTTTTCCCCAACAAGATGGTATTCCAAGATAAGTTGTAGGATTCCTAGCTATGTGCATATTAATGTTGTTAGCCATTTCAGCCTTAACATTGTCCGGAGCATTTGCGCTGAAAATAACGACTTATTAAAACTGATCAGCTGACCAGAAGACCTACAATATAGGTTCAAAATGCTGGTCATCTCATTACAAATCCTCTCATTAGCTCTAAGAAAAAGTAATGCATCATCTGCAAACAAAATATGGGTTAACATGGGATAATCCTTACTGAATTTGACTCATTCTATTTTCTTAGACTTAATAATAAAGTTAATTGCTCTAGACAAGACATAAATTGTTGGAAAAAAAACAGATAAGAAGATAGAGGATCTCCTTGTCTAAGACCTCAACTTGGAATGATCATGTTAGAAAACTTTCCATTAACAATAATCTTGTAGGAGACAGAAGGGACACATTCTATGATGCAATTAATTAAACACTCATTTTCATTAATACCGCCCTTTTTAGCTATATCAAACATTTCAGCCAACAATTGATCAACGGTAACTATACCTTCCTTGTTCACTTTATATCCCAAAGGCCCAAATCAAACCACACAGCAACTGCCCAGTCACACAATAACAATATATGCTCAGTAGTCTCAACCTCAGCATAGTCAACATAATGGATTCTCTCTAAATTTCTTTTTCCAAACATTACAATTATTATACAAAGCATTAACACATACCTTCCACATGAAACACAAAACCTTTGTATGAACAGGAATCTTCCACAAAATCTTCCACACCCGATCATTAATCGCATGTGAAGATGAAGGGTTGAAACTCTTTTTCATCTCAGTCTGCTCTCATAGCACATGATAACCGGACTTTATTTAATACTTACCACTTTCATTGTAAGGCCAAATAACTCTGTCCATTTCCATGCTATACTAACTAATAGGAATTCTTTTTATAGCCTGAATTAAATTAGAAGATAGCAAACTTTTTAATGGAGTTCAAACTCTAACATCCTGAACTCTTATCAATGATCTCATTCACCTTCACAGGTAATCCCGACATTCTGTTCGCCTCAACTATTATTGATTTCAAACTATGCCTTGGGATCCATTTGTCATTCTATATACACACACTTTCACCTCTCATAATTTGCCAGTTTACAAATTTTTTGATAACTTCCCTTCCTACTAATAAACTTGACCAAATCCATGATGCTCTAGCACTTTTTTTTAGCTTACCAAGTTTTACTTCTAGGAAAATTGTAATGCCCCAATTTACTGTACAATATGGTTGAATTACAAATCGATAACAGACCATAACAATAAATCCATCTATTCAATTTATTTCTTGATAACAAATTTAAATAAAGCCAATAGAGGTGCTTTCCAATTTATAAGCATAATTGTTTTTTTACAAAATATTCATATTTACATTCTCTAAGCACATTTCCACATACATTACTATACTTACAAAATTTAGATACAAAATAGATGTCTATAACGGGTATAACTTTAACGCAGAAAAATACTTTGCTGACGTATGACTGTGCAAAATAATCAACTTACAAAAACGATCTTCGCTACTGATGAGTAAAGTAAGAGATAAGCTCAACGATACTCAGTAAGAGAAATTTCGAAGCAAGTAGATAAATATACTAATTATCTATATAAGCTTCGAGTGAAAATACTATTTCTTTGACAGTTCAATAAAATTAGAGTAAAAAATTATTAACGAAACCATGTCAATAATATAAAACATTATACAACAATAAGTATAAAATTGAAAATTTTATATAGTACGATAAATCAATTTCATGCAGTATTTCAATTCGTACAATCAATTCAGTAATTCAAATAGACGAGGTAAGACAAAACATGCTATAACAGTAATCAATAGAATAATTGATTAATGTCGATGACTCCGGGTATCACTGATCCGAGATGTCAATCGCCGTGAGAATGATCATGTGAGAGACCTTTTTTTCGAACCCCATTGGAAACATTCTCACTTGATTCATCTATATTATCCGCTTTGTCAACCCTACAAGGCACTCACGGTCTTATCGAAGTAAATATTTCATTTCGCGTTTCACATGGTTCGAACTCAATACCTTAAAATTTTTATTCTTACACACATGATATTTATTGTTGATATCTTGTGGGTAAGAATAAAAACTTTAAGGTCTTTGAATTCGAACCACATAAAACACGAAGTGAGATATTTACCTTGATAAAATCGTAAGAGATCTGTGAGACTGATAAAGTGGACAGTAAAGGTGAATTGGGTGAGAACGTTTCTAATTAGGTTTAAAAAAATACCTCATTTCGCGTCTCACGTGATTCAAATCCAAGACTTTAAAATTTTTATTTTTATACATATGATATAATAATTGATATCATATGTATAAAAATAAAAATTTTAAAATTTTAAATTTGAATAACGTAGAACGCAAAATGAAATATTTTTCTCGATAAAATAATAAAAAATCTGTAAAACGAACAAAGTGAACAGTACAGATAAAGAAGGTGAGAACGTTCCCCTGACAATCACTTCATCCTTTTCTGGCTTCAACACAATCTCCAATTCATTCCTCATCCTACCAATTACAGCAAACTCCAATCTCTTACCATTAGAGACTCAATTAAACAAATCAACAGATGCACAAAGTGAATCGCTTCTATTACCCTATCAATGGCATTTGCTAATCCATGATTTCCGTAAGAATTGAAAAGCAAACCCTAGAAAAAGAAAGTTAAAAACACAAGGAAAGACTCAAAGAAAGACACGAACAAACCGTAAATTACAAAAAGGAAAGACTCAAAGAAAGACACGAACAAACCGTAAAATACAAAGGAAAGTAAGGATTGAACCACGACTCAAGATTGACAATCAAGACTCAAAGTATTACGATCAAGAAAAAGCTCAAAATTCTCACTTATGGAGAAAGAAACTTTCACAAAAGGAAAGAAAAAACTTTCACGAAAGGAAAGAGTTCATTAATTAATGATCTCAACTTTTTTTATTTTAAATTTATTCTTCTTTATTTCTCATTACATAATTATTAAAATTAATAAAATAGTTTAATTTGTTAAGTAAATTGTGAATTTTGATAATAAAACTATTAGTTGGGTCATAATATTATTAGATTATTTTGTAGGAATAAACATAGTTTTTATTTTTGTATTCAATTTCATGTATTTTTTCTTCCTTTTTAAATATTTTAAACATTTTTTATGTAAAAAAGCTATTAAGCATACATATTTTTTTATTAATTTATATCTTTAAAATAATTAATTTTAAAAATTAAAAAAGAATTGCATTAAAAAATCATTCCACTTGTGCTCTAATCGCTTTTTTTAATTAATTAGACTTTTTTTCTTGAATATAAATTAAAGTAGATTTGATAAAAAAAACTACCAATATATAATTCAATTCAATAATCCTACATTTAAACATTATTATAAGATTTTACATAAATTTATAATTATTCATTTGTCATTGACTCATTTAAATAAGTATTAAACGTTTACCAATGCCAGCTGGTAGTAGTAAATAGAGGGGGGTAAACATTTAACCAATGGCGAATGGTAGTAGTATATAGAAAGGGGCCATGGCCCCCCCAAAATTTTTAAAGCCCTCTAATATATATGTGATATATATTATTTAAATATTTTTAAATGATTTTTAAAAATTATTCTGGCCCCTCCAAAATCTTAAACCTTAATATATATTTAATATATATTGTTAAAAAATTTAAATGATCTTTGAAATTATTTTTTTATTTTTATGAAATCTAATATTTAATTTTAATTTAATAAGACTAAAGATCATATTAACATATATCTATTTATTATACCAACCAATCGTTATTGTAAATCTTTTAAAATAATTAAGAAGTTTCACAAGGGTTAAATTATAATGTAAATTTAATGCAAAAATAAAATTAACTTTCTATTTTTTTTATTAAGTCAAGTACTTAAATACAATTTTTTAATAATTAAGGTTTGACTTAATAATTGTTATTTTTTTTTTAAGGGATTAAGCTTAAGGTACGAATCCCTCTTCCGACTTCCCCTTTTATACCTCAATATGAACTAAAAAAATATTTTTCTTTTTTTTTTTAAGTAGGCTACAACTTCTTCCTCCCTATAGTTTTTCACTTTTAATTCTACCCTAAATCCTTTTATTGTTTTATAATGTAAAATTTTAAATATAAAAGTCAAATTGAAATTGCTTTATAAGAGGTTAAAAGAGCACCCAATTTCTAATATCAAATTTCTTTTACATTATTTTAATGATAATTTTTTTTAATTTTGATAAAAAATATAATATTGTTTAACAATTGATTTTTTTATACTTTTTCTAAAAGAAAGTTGCTCACAATTATAAGTAAGATTATTTATTTGATGTATTATTTTTCATTATACATTTATTTATGAATTAGTAATATTTATAATTTTAAAAACTTATTAATTTTATTTAATATACTACTTGCACAGATATATATATATATATATATATATTAATAATATAATAACACATTTTATGAAAGAAAATATAGGTACTATAATATTAGTGTCCCATAAAAATTATTATCAAACAGAATCAAACCATAAAAAACAATATATAAATATCATAATTGATTTTGAGTTACCAATTATTTGAAAAAAATCAATGTAGCATAGTTGATCTACTTAAAAGTAGGAGCATTAAACTGTTTGTATGAGTTTTGAGAATCCATTATTTTCTTTTATAAAATAGTCATCTGATATTCTCGTTATTCTATGAAGTTTGTTTGGCCTAAGGTAGAATTACATATGTTGCACGAACTAGCTCCATCACTTGTCTTCAGGGGCAACGATGCCCCTCGTTGAAACATACTAATGTGTTCAAATACGTTTTTTCTTGGAAAGGAGGAATTGTCTGGCCAAGATTATTACTGGGGATACCTTGCTTGATTGCGCTTGTTATATACAAATTTCGGAGGAGACATTTATCCATGGATGATACAATTGAAGAGTTCCTTCAAAGTCAAAATAATTTAATGCCTATAAGATATTCTTATCATGAAATAAAAAGAATGACTAGTGATTTCAAAGACAAAATAGGTGCAGGGGGTTATGGTTCGGTGTTTAAAGGTAGGCTTCGTAGCGGTCATCTCGTGGCAATAAAACTATTGGATTCAAAAGCTAATGGTCAGGATTTCATTAATGAAGTTGCAACAATTGGGAGAGTTCATCATATTAATGTGGCAAAACTTATTGGATTTTGTGTTGAGGGATCAAAACAAGCTCTTGTGTATGACTTCATGCCAAATGGATCTCTTGATAAAATCATATTTGCAAGAGAGGAGAAGATTAGTCTAAGTTGGCAAAATATGTTTGATGTTGCGCTTGGAGTGGCTCGAGGGATTGATTACTTACATCGGGGATGTGACATGCAAATTTTACATTTTGATATCAAGCCTCATAATATCCTTTTGGATGAGAATTTGAATCCAAAAGTTTCAGATTTTGGTCTTGCAAAATTGTATTCGGTAGATGATAGTATTCTATCTCTGACTGCAGCACGAGGTACCATAGGATATATTGCTCCTGAATTGGTTTATAAGAACATTGGAGGCATCTCATATAAGGCTGATGTTTATAGTTTTGGGATGTTGTTAATGGATATGCTTGGAAGGAGGAAAAACTTGAATGCAGTCATTGAGCAATCGAGTCGGGTATACTTTCCTTCATGGCTTTATGACAGATTTGATCAAGGAGAGGACTTGGAGTTGGGAGATGTTACCGATGATGAAAAGCTGATTGCGAGGAAGATGTTGGTAACTGCTTTTTGGTGTATCCAAATGAAGCCAGCCGATCGTCCTTCGATGAGCAAGGTACTAGAGATGCTCGAAACAAATGCTGAGCTCCTTACACTGCCTCCCATGCCTTTCCAACTTCCTTTTGAAGTATCAACTGAGAATCAGTGTTGTGGGACTCCAATTGACGAGTCAACAACATCACTGCAGGACGTGACCCTTACCTGCAGCTTAAATGTAGTGTGAGCAGTGAAACCATTTCTATTCATTATATACCTATGCAGAAGTTCATGGCTGCTTGGCTGTGTCAACATGGCCTTTTTTAAGACATTTGTCATATGGTTTTATATGAGCAACATCCTTGAGAGGAAAAGATTTGAACAGAAAGTAGCCCATTCTTTATTTTTTATTTTTATTTTTTTTGCATGCTTGCTATTATGACCCAGCTTGGAAGAGTTAACTCTATCAACTTGTTAGAGCTTTATAATTTGTCATTTTTTAGGCTTTTAGACTTGTTGTGCACGATATTAAGAATAAAAAAAGTACTTCAAGTGGCGCACGAAGAAAACATGTATAGGCATAAGAGAATCTGACATTTAATGAAAAAACATATGCGTAATTAATGACAGAGAGAAACCCCTATAAATAGGGGTCAGGTATGATTCATAAATCAGATCGAAAAACTTCATACAAAAACTATGCCAAACTCTCTGACTTAAGTATCGGAGTGCAAACGCATGAGAGAACCCCTGCGTTCCTCTGATCTTCTTCTTTCTTGTAGAAGCTCTCGGCAATACGTGACAGGGAGCCCGAAGAGAAAACGTAAGCGATTCGTCATCATTGTTTCAGGTAACAACAAGACTTTAACTTTGTTAATTGGTTGTCATCTTTATTAGGTTTATAGAATTTATAATCATATAAAAATTCCTTAACTAATTAAACTATTAAATAAATAAATAAATTTAAAAATTAAATTTAGACTCACATATAGTAAAATTTTAAAATTTCATTCTGTTTTTTTATTATCGAATCAAAGTGTTATGAAACATACTAAAAATTAAATTTTCTATTAAAACTCTTTTATTTTCTAAAGAATCCCCCTTTTCTAGTATCTACATAATGCATTAATTTAATTTTTCAAATAAGGAAAGTTTTGGAACTTGATTTGAATATAAGTGGATCGTGTGTCTCATGGACAGCATAGGATGGAAAAGTATATTAGACTTAAAAATCCAAGAGCATATGTCCTTGCATCTGCCGTGGAGACAAATTTAATCTGATAGCCTTTTTCTGACTTCTAAACTCGCCTTTTCTGACTGATGAGCAAGAAATAGGAAAAACAATAAGCACAGGAAAACAAGTCAACTGATCAGGGCAAAAAACATGTAAACAAGGCAAAGGCAAATTCAATAAAGGGCGCTCAGCTGCAGACTTATCGTGAGTCGTGTCTCGATCTAAAACTAAGATATTAAGAAAGTAAATTTAAGTTTAAAATCTAATTTGATATATTTTTTGGGTTTAGTTTTTTATTTAAATTTATTTTTACTTATAAAGTATAAGTTTAATTTCATTTAAATATTATTAATTTTTTAAATAAAATATAAAAATATTAAATTAAATAATAGTTAATAAGTATAACTTCATAAATTTAAAAAAAGTAATATAAAACATGAAAATTTACATTAAGATATAAAAAAATACAAATTCCAAAGAAACGGATTAGAAAAGAAAAATAATTAAAAAATACATTAATATATAATAATAAACAATTATAATAAATAGTCGAGTTGGGTTTGAGTTTAAAATAATAAATTTTTCTGTTGCTCGATTACAACGGTGATGAATTGCTTACGTCTTCGCCTTGATTTTTGTATCACGTGTTACTAAAAATTCTATAAGAAAAATAATGATCAGAGGGACGCAAAGATTTTTCCTTGCGTAACCACTACGATGCTTAAGTCAGACAAAAAATTTGACAGAGTTTCTGTAAAGCAAATAGAGACTTGATTTCATGAATCATACCTGATCCCTTTTTATAGGAGTTGATTTCAGCTTTAATTACATATTTATCTACTAATTAAATATTTTGTATTGTTTTGTAAGTCTTGCATACTTAAAATATTTAAGGATAAAATTATCAAGATAAATTTTAATGCAGAGTCCCTTCACAGCGAAAACATTTATTTTCTGTTTCTTGTGGGCGCGCCCACATTCATGGGCGGGAGAGTCTCCCGCCGTGGCGCACCCACAGCTATTTGCGGGAGGATCAATTGGTGGGAGACCATGGGTTTCCCACCTCGCACCACGTGGCAGTGTAATATTTTTTAAATTATTATTGTTATTATTATTTTTATTTTATTTTATGCACAACAATTGCTCCCCACTCTTTCGCTAGGTATAATCTTGTGGAATAGTACACGTATTCTCCTTATAGTCTCTCGTCAAATCCTCAGGTTAAACTCTGAATTTAAATTCTAGAGTCGAACCTTGATGCCAAATTCTCAAGTCAAATTCTCAAGCCCTTGTTTGAGTGTATGACTTACCTCGCATATTTTTTGCTTGAAGCCTTTGAACAATCTTTATGGCTTACCTCGCGCACTTTTTGCTTCAAGCCCTTGTTTAGGTGCGTGGCTTACCTCGCGCATTTTTCGCTTCAAGCCCTTGCACATTTTCTTCGTGGCTTACGTCGCGCATTTTTCGCTTCAAGCCCTTGAACAATTCTTTGTGGCTTATATCGTGCACTTTTCACTTCAAACCTTTTGTTTTGGGTATGTGGCTTACCTCGCGCATTTTTCGCTTCAAGCCCTTGCATATTTCTTCGTGACTCACCTCGCGCACTTTTCACTTCAAGCTCTTCTTGCACTTTTTTTCTTTATGGCTTACATCGCGCACTTTTCGCTTCAAGCCTTTTGTTTTGGGTGCGTGGCTTACCTCGCGCATTTTTTGCTTTAAGCCTTACACATTTCTTCGTGGCTTATCTCGTGCATTTTTTGCTTCAAGCCCTTATTTAGGTGTGTGACTTACCTCATGCATTTTTTTGCTTCAAGCTCTTGCACATTTTCTTCATAGCTTACATCGCGCACTTTTCGCTTCAAGCCTTTTGTTTTGGGTGCATGACTTACCCCGCGCATCTTTAGCTTCAAGCCATTGTCTGAGTGCTTAGCTTACCTCGCGCACTTTTCGCTTCAAGCTCTTGTACTTTTTTTCTTCATGGCTTACCTCGCGCATTTTTCGCTTCAAACCCTTTATTTTTAGTCATCTACCAATCATTAAAATTCTCAATGAGAAATATCAATATGGAATATATCGCAATCAAGTTCTTGAACATGGTTCAATAACATAAACACAAAAACAAAAAATAACATCGAGAAATTAAAATTTTATTGCCAATATGGTTTAAGTGGCTGGCATTCCATGTCTTCGCTATCTTTTCGCCTTGCAGACTTTCCAAGATATATGTGTCGGGTCCAATCATCTTCTTGATCTTGTAAGGTTCTTCTTACTTTGCCCTGAACTTCTCATCTTCTTTCAAAAGCCTTGGTGGGCTACCAACTATGTACTCTCCACCGAAAATTACATTAATAACAGCTTTTATAGGTTTATTGTCTATCTGTTGATTCCTACGTTCTCCCCTTCTAGCCTCATTTCCTCTTTCTTCGTTTCTCCTCATATTTTCTGTCATTGTCGCATCTATCACGCGGTCTATTGTCTTCTCGACCACGAACAGGGTATCGAATCCTTTCATTCCTCCACACATAGAGGTCTAACTTCCCTTCTCTAGCCAACTTCTCAAGCTGGTTCATTAGTTCCCGACATTTTTCAGTTCTATGGCCAAAGGCAGAGTGGAAACTACAGTAGGACCCAAGATCTTATCCTAAATTACCTTCACCTCTCTTGGGGAATTGAAGCATCCCAGATCTTTCTATTGTTGCTAAGATTGAAGAACGTGGTTCGACGAATTACGTGTAATTAACATATTTCAACTTTGAGATTTTATCTAATCTTTCTGTGTTTCTATCATCAAACTCTCTTTCTCGCTTCCTTCCTTGCTTAAAGTCGCGTGTTGGTATCATCTTCATCACCTCTTCTTGATCGACGTACTTATTTGCTCTAGAGAATAAGTCCGAAATCGTTGTTGGCTGATCCAAAGATAGTGATTCTTGCAATTTTTCAGACCTTGTGCTTTGTAGCATAGCTGTTACAGCTATTCCAACTTGTAGATTTTGCAATTCAAGAGTAGCATTACGAAACCGATCTACATAGCTTTTCAGTGATTCATTATTTCCTTGTCTTAGGGTAAGCAGATAAGTGACCTCTTTCCCTTTTTGGCTATTTATCACGAAGGCCTTTAGAAATCCGCTCCTCAATTGATTAAAAGATGAAATGGACCCTTCTGGTAAACTGTTAAACCACTTCAGCGCATGACCGGTCAAAGTTAGGGAGAATGCCCTACACATGATCTCGCCTTCTCATCCATGCAGTAGAATTAACGATTCATAATTCTGAATGTGGTCATAAGGGTCAGTCTTCCCAGTATAAGCCGTTATCTATGGCATCTTGAATTTTGGGGGTAACTGTTTTCCCATGATCGTTGTATCGAATGAGACTCTTCTCCTTTAGTTTTCTTCAGCCGAAGCTAACCTTTTTTCCTCAAAGATTTGTTCCATCATTTTAATCATATCTCGTAGATTATGAGTTCGCTTCTGATTAGTCTGATGTGGCACGTTTACCATTTCTGCTTCGGGGTTCCGAGTCGGATCCATCTCCGAGTTTCTCCTCCAAGTATGAGACCCTGTCATTCCGACACCTCCTATTCCATTATTTGGTGAGCCATTTGTGTTTTGGAGCCAAGGATCTTCCGCATCCAAATATCCAGAACCTACCATAGCTGGACTCTCAAGGTTTCCAATATTTTAATGTCTCCAGCCACTAACAATCTCCCGTGTTGAATTTCTTGTACCATGAGTGTCGATCTCGCACTGCCAGGCCGTGAGGGTCACGCGCTTGGGCTCTTGCTACCAGGCCGTGAGGGTCTCGCGCTACCAGGCAATGAGGGTCACACGCCGCTAGGCCGTGAGGGTCTCGCGCAGTCTCACCCTAGGGCTCCCCAATAACTCGACGTTCGTTAAGTGCAGTATCCGAAGTACTCTTTCTCTGGGTTCTTTCTCTCACTAAGTTTCGAACAATCGGAGGCAAATTCACTTGCGCAAAAATACCCCTAAACAGATCCACCAAAGTTTGTGTCACATGGTCGTTCTCTCCTATAGAACTTTTCACAGTGATGGCCTAAGTTCCCCGCAACTTAGTACAGCCAATCTCCACACTAACCCAAATCCGGGTCAATACGCAGTGATATAACACTCGAGTAGAAAGATGACTCGACAAAGTATATTAATAAAACAAAGAACACTCAAGCTTTAGAGAAAAGAGCATTTCTATTAATCCGCAATAAAAAGGAATACAATATTTAGCCAAGAAGATCGCTCTTAGCTATCACTCTCTTTCTCTCTGAATGATTCTCTCAATGAATGATGAATGAATACATTCTACCCCATCCCCTGGGGTTTATATAGGCAAGTGAGGACATCCCCCTCACATAGGCAACTGAGTTTGATTACAACAGAAACTCTATAGGATTAATTCCCATTAGACTAAGGACTCTCTGGATGATCGCCACCTCAATGTTCTTCAGAGTTTATATCCGTGATAATCTCAAGTGATTCGGTCTGCCAAGACTTCTCCGCTTATCCCGGCTTATGACCCGTATTCATCCTTATCCCGATTTTCAAGGATTCGCCTTAGCTCTCACACCCGTGTCCTATGACTGCACGATCTTTGCTATGGTCGTTGTCAACCACTTGGTTCACGTTTCTAGAGTGTCGGCAAGTTAGCTCGTCGCCCGCAAACTACGATCATCGTCCGTTAGCGTCTCCGTTTCATGCTTGGCAATCTGCCCAAGCCAAGTGCCTGTCTTGCCTGTTTTGGTGCGCATCTCGTTGCGCCCCGTGCAAAGTTTTCCCGCGCTCCACACTTGTCACAGCGCCCCCAGTCGATCCCTTGCGAGTTGGGTGCCTGATCAAGTAGTTAGGATCTAACAATTTGTAAGGTTTGAACGATCTCTTCCCCTTGTTTTTTCATGGCTTCAAATTTTGTCACGAGTATTTTCATCATGTTCGTATCTCGCTCCCCCTGGACTCCATTGCCCAAGTCACCAATTGGAGAGCTCACTGTATCTTCATTCTCATCGCCGCTGAACGTATCTGTACCATTATTGTAAAGCTAAAAACTTTTCTTCCGTTTCTCACAGACGGCGTCAATTGTTGTTACTCGATTACAACGGTGATGAATTGCTGACGTATTCGCCTTGATTTTTGTGCCACGTGCTACTAAAGATTCTGCAAGAAAAATAATGATCAGATGACGCAGGGGTTTTTCCCTGTATAAGCACTCCGATGCTCAAGTTAGACAGAGATTTGACAGAGTTTCTGTAAAGCAAATAGAGACTTGATTTCATGAATCATACTTGATCTCTTTTTATGGGGGTTGATTCTATCTTTAATTACGTATTTATCTACTAATTAAATTTTTTTTATTGTTTTGTAACTGCTGCATACTTAAAATATTTAAGGGTAAAATCGTCAAGATAAATTTTAACGCAGAGTCCCTTTATAGCGAAAACATTTATTTTCTATTTGTTGTGGGTGCACCACGTGGCGCACCCACGACTATTTATGGGAGGATCACTTAGCGGGAGAACCCCGTCTCACGCCACGTGGCGTGCCTAGCTCGCACCACGTGACGGTGTAATATTTTTTTTAATTATTATTGTTATTATTTTTTATTTTATTTTATTTTATGCACAACAAATTAAAATTTAATTATTTTTAAATAGATTTAAATTTTTAAATATAAATTTATTTAACATATTTAATATTTTTTTTTACCTAAACATAGTTTCGGGTTTGAAAAACTTTTTTTTTTTTTAATTTTTACCTTGTTTTATCAAGATTTAACATTGAATTTTATCATCATATTTTAATTTTATTGAATTTTATCATTATTGTTAAGAAAAAAAATGAAGTTATTTCATTGGATATTTTGTTATTGCAAATAGAAATTATGTTATTGTATTTTCAATTTTCGTTGGTAATGAAATAGAATATTTTCTGAAATATTTTATTGATTAAATAATAAATTTTCATATTTTTCTTTATTTTGTTTTAAAAATAAAAATTGAAAATATAATAAAAAATCAAATTCAATATTAACATTTAGAAATGTGGAATATTTTTTAATTCCTAATCTTATAATTCAATCAAAATATTTTAATTCATTTAATTAATTTAGTATTGCTTTCAAAAAAAAAGAACTCAAATCTAACATATTATAATGTTTTGGGTGGATGGTTAATTTGTTATTTTTATATGTTTATTTGGATTTAATGAATACTATTCCAGATTGTCCTTGTTGCGGTATGGCTCGGAAGTCAACTTCGAATGCTTTTATACACTACCTTTTCGAAGGCCCTCATCTCGCTTCTGACACCAGACTAACACCTAAAAGTATGCTTTGTAGTGTTCATTAATTATCATTGTTTTCTTTAATAATCCTTATTATGTTCAGATAATTAATATTTCCTTTGTATATATTTTTTTCAACAGAAACATACATTATCAGTCTTATAACAACAGGTAAATTTAGCTCTCAATTACATTATCTTTTCATTGCAGCATTAAAAACTCTAGCTATTCAAGCTCTTTACAGATTTTGAAGGCGAAAGGGTACTAGAATAAAATTATTTCATTTTACAGATGTAGAAAGAAAGTTAAAAACCAGGCTTGAATAATTTGAGGAAATGATTGAAGAAATTAGAAATATTATGATCTACAACTATAAATATATAAGGAGATCTTATTAAAAAACTATCAAATTCACAAAGTAGTAAGATACTATTTAATTTTAAGGGAGCACTAAACTGTTACATTAATAGATTTTATGAAAATCTACCATAGATTCATTGGGCTTCCTAGCTTTAATCATGTTATAAAATTCTTTGGAGAATATACCAGCGCTAGTGTTGCATCACATTCAATATTAACATTTATATGTAAATATACTTATATATTCAAATGTGATTTTCTTGAAAAAGGAGGAATTATTCTGCCAAGAACATTGTTGGGGATTTTCTGCTTGATTGCATTGGTTAGGCATAAATGGCGAAGGAGACATTTATCTGCAGATAATAAAATTGAGGAGTTCCTTCAAAGTCAAAATAATTTAATGCTTATAAAGTATTCTTATTATGAAATAAGAAAAATGACTAGCGGTTTCAAAGATAAATTAGGTGAAGGAGGTTATGGCATGGTGTTTAAGGGAAAGCTTCGGAGCCACCATCTTGCGGTAGTAAAAGCTTTAGGCAAATCAAAAGCTAATGGACATTATTTCATTGGTGAAGTCGCTACAATTGGAAGGATTCATCATGTTAATATAGCAAAACTTATTGGATTTTGTGTAGAGAGATTAAAACAAGCTCTTGTGTATGATTCCATGCCAAATGGATCTCTTGATAAAATTATATTTTCAGGAGAAGGGAAGATTACATTAAGTTGGCAAAAAAATTATGATATTGCGCTAGGAGTAGCTTGAGGGATTGAATATTTACATCAAGGATATGACTCGCAAATTCTACATTCGATATCAAACCACATAATATTCTTCTTGATGACAACTTTACACCAAAAGTATCAGATTTTGATCTTGCAAAATTTTATCCAGCAGATGATAGCATTGTATCTCTTACAACAGCACGACGGACATTGGGATATATTGCTCCTGAATTGCTGTACAAAAGCATTGGAAGCATCTCATATAAGGCTGATGTGTATAGTTTTGGAATGTTATTAACGGAAATGGTGGGGAGGAGAAAGAATTTAAATGAATTTGTTGAACGCTAAGTCAAATGTACTTCCCATCGTGGATTTATGACAAATTCGATCAAGGAGAGTATATGGACTTGGGAGATGTTACACTTACGCGTACTGAAAGTATTATTATGAGGAAGATGGTAATAACAGCCTTTTGGTGTATACAAATAAAGCCTGTGGATCGTCCTCCATTGAGCAATGTGTCAGAGATGCTCGAAACTGATGTTGAGCTTCTTGAAATGCCTCCCGAACCTTTCCAACTTCTTGAATCGTCAAGCAGTGAAGAAGAATCCAATTGATGAGCTCACTACATCACCAGAGGTTATGAATATAATTAGCTAAATGTAGTTTAATAGCTATTTGGAAATTTCTGAATAGAACATGAATTTGGGACACCTTATAATTTTCTTCCACTAGATTTATATGGCTGTAGACAAAGTAGCAAGGAAAGGAAAACCTTCAATAGAGATATGTTTCAGTGTTACTATTCAAGTTGAATAGTTAATATAATTCGTGTCAAATTTAGATGCTACAGAACTAATGTCCTTTTCCAACATTATTTATTCTAGACTAGAATGGAATCTAAGTATTAATTGTTTATTTTATGATTAAACTACTTGCTTCTTTAAAGAGTTGTAGCTATTAATATAGATAAGTACATTTTGGGTTTAAATCAGTAAAATTCAAATAAGCTGATAAAGAAAAATAAAATTGCTGAATATATATATACAAATTTCACGTCCAGAAATTTTAGAACATGAATTGGTGATGAACTTTGATTTTTTATTTGTATATGAATGTGGATAGAAATCTCTATATTGAATTCTGAATAAGAGAATAATACTTGTTGTCTTCTGACTTCGGAGAATGATCGATATTTTGAAAGTTTCAAATTCTTTGAGAAGGTTGAGACTTCTTTTCTTTATGTGTTTTCTACCCCTAAAGGAGCTTTCTATTTATAATGTTAGATAATAAAGAGTTTCAAAATGAATCAATCACTTTAGGATTTATCTCTCATTAATTTAATTTAATTAGAGATAATATATATGATCAATTCCTTTTAACCTATCTATTAAGAAATTATTAATTGATTAAATATTTAATTAAATTAATTAATAATATTAATTAAAATTTTTTTGATGCCTATAAATGCCCCACTTTAAGATACATGCGTACGCATGTCAGCAGCATGACAGCTGAGACAATATTCTTCAGAATTTTTTTTTAGCACAACATTTTTTTCATATATTCTCTGAATTTTGTGTTTATTTTCAACATAATTTGAGACTAAAAAAACAAATCACAAATGAGTCTTTTTACTTAGAGTTTGACTTAAATTCTTCTGTCAAAATAATCAGTCTTTCTCTCATAAATTTCAAGCGGCTTAGATTTTGCTTTACTAATACTTTTCTACAAGAGTGTTGAAGATAACTTAAGGTATGATTTTTTTTTTTGGTGATATAAGCATACTATGTAACACTGCACTGAATTGATTGAAACACGGGTTCTACATGGTCTTTAGAAACCAATGACCTCGTTATTGAAAGACCAGCTGCAGCCAAACAATGAATTGCTTCAGGTTCTCTATCTTTCAACTAAAAATATGTACGACGAAGTAAACGAATGTACTAGAACTTATCACGAGCCACGTCAATTGAAACAGAAGCAGCCAGGTCCTTGGTCTTCTGGTATCATGCCACCTCCCTTGCTTGTATCTACTGATTCTAGCAATATCACCACTTCATCTGTGTCAGGACGTCTTTCAGGGTGTGCATCCTAATATTTTCGCCTAATGCTTGCCAATGAATTTGGGCAACATTTGGGAATTTCTGGTCGTAAATCCTGTCGTACTACTGCTGATGATTCAATTGTCTTCTCTTTCTCCTATACTCACCGCTAATCTATCCTTATATCTTCGGTCAATAGCAATCTTTTATTTTTGGAAGTCAAATCAGAGTAAATTACATTATGTTTTCTTTGCAGGAATTGGGTTCAAGAGTGTCTTTCTGATCGGTGCTCAGCCTTACATATTTAGCAATGGCTATCAGATACGGTTCAACGAAGGACCTTGCTCGCGCTGCGGAATTGGCTACATTGTTCCTGAATGGGACGACGAGAACCCAACTCTTGACAACATTAGAAGAGTTTATGGGTCGAGTTCTGCGCTTCCAACCAAAATAATCGTCCTGCCATTGAAGCCTGACAAGGTCAAACCTGTGAAGCAGCAGCAGCTCTCAAGTGTTCGTTCTGAAGTCCTGCTGTTTCTTTCGAAGATGAAACGTTTGTCCGTCAAGGAGGAAAACGAGGATCCCAGGCTTGATACCATAAGTGCAATAGCTATTGAAAGAGAGACTGATGCGGTAAAAAGGAAGAACATTGAGGGAAAGGGAAAGGGTGACACGTCTGTACGAGAATGCAGCTGCTATATGTGGAAGCAAAAGTTTCCTGTCAGGCAGAAAAATAAACTGGAAAGGAGAAAGGATCTTGAAGAGTTGGTGTTCACGTTAGCTTTTCCTTATGAGACCCTCTCCGTAGAGGGATGACTTTGCCTAGGGTCTATGCATTTCTTCTTCATAGATGCTGGGAGGATATCCTTGATGCGATCAACAATGCCGAACACCTGATATATATAACCGGGTGGTCTGTGAACACTTTAATAACTCTTGTAAGGGACCCCAGAATGCAAAAGCCGGGAGGTAACTTGAAACTCGGAGAACTGCTGAAGAAAAAGGCCAACGAAGGTGTGACAGTTCTTATGCTTGTTTGGGATGATAGAACTTCTGTTAAAGAACTAAAGAAATATGGTTTGATGGCAACTCATGATCCAGAAACCTATGATTACTTCAAGGATACAAAAGTGCATTGCGTTCTCTGCCTGCGTAATCCTGACGATGAAAGAAAAAGTATTATTCAGGGCATTGAGATTGCTTCCATGTTTACTCACCATCAAAAGACTGTGGTTGTTGACGGTGAGTTGCCCCGCGGAAGGTCAGGCTCAAGCGTGCAATCGTCAGTTTTGTAGGGGGCATTGATCTCTGCGATGGGAGATATGATTTACAAGACCATCCGCTCTTCGAGACTTTAGGCACTATCCATCACGACGATTTCCATCAGCTGAATTTTGTTGGCTCTTTGATCAAGAAAAGTGGTCCCAATGAGCCCTGACACGATATCCATTGCAAGCTAAAAGGTCTGGTTGCTTGGGATCTTTCTTTATTATTATTATTATATTATTATTATTATTATTATTATTATTATTATTATTATTTATGTGAATGATTTGATACTTATTACACAGTCATATTTAATTTCATTTTTTTACTATATTGTTGGATACTTCTTTACTCTAAAATTAACTCTGTCTATGACACTGAAATAAAACTTTACTTCTTGTTTGATCGGGACTTCTAGCAGGTGTGTCACCCAATGATCACTCTCTACTTCGACAACAGTTTCTGGCGGGTTGTGTTACTCATTGATCACCCTCTATCTCGGCAACGATTTTTGGCGGGATGTGTCACTTGTTGATCACCCTATATCTCGGCAACGATTTCTGGCTGGGTGTGTCACTCGTTTATCACCCTCTACCTCAGCAATGGTTTTTGGCGAGGTGTGTCACTCGTTGATCACCCTTTACCTCGACAACGGTTTCTAGCGGGGTGTGTCACTCGTTGATCACCCTCTACCCTGGCAACAGTTTCTGGCGGGATGAGTCACTCGTTGATCACCCTTTACCTAAGCAACAGTTTCTGGCGGGGTGTGTCACTTGTTGATCACCCTCTACATCGACAAGGATTTCTGGTGAGGTGTGTCACTTATTGATCACTCTCTACCTTGACAACGATTTCTCGTGGGGTATGTCACTCGTTGATCATCCTTACCCTCTACCTTGGCAACAGTTTCTGGCGAGATGTGTCACTCGTTGATCACCCTCTACCTCGGCAACAGTTTCTGGCATGGTGTGTCACTCATTGATCACTTCTACTTGGGCAACAGTTTCTGACGGGGTGTGTCACTCGTTGATCACCCTCTACCTCGACAACGATTTCTAGTGGGGTGTGTCACTCGTTGATCACCCTCTACCTCAACAATAGTTTCTGGCGAGGTGTGTCACTCGTTAATCACCCTTTACCTTGACAACGGTTTCTGGTGGGGTGTGTCACTCGTTGAACACACTCTACCTCAGCAACGGTTTTCTACGGGATGTGTCACTCATTGATCACCCTCTATCTCGACAACGATTTCTGTTGCTGATGAAGATATGGAGAACATTGAAGAAATTAGAAGAGCATTGTAGGTTCATTGGGACTCTTTGGTTGAAAATTGAAACAAAATGTCTTAGATATCGCTTGGACATTTTTTTTTTTACAATGGACATTTTCATGATTTTTTTTTTGTCAGCATTTCATCTATGTCATATGAGACTTTAATTATTATTACAATTTATTTGCCCTTCACCATTCATACTCATGAAAGCAAATATTATTTTTTTCTTTTTGTTGTGACTGAACTTAGGATGAAAGAATTTCCTATGTTGCCTACGTACCTTCTAAAAGAAGGATCAAGTCATTACATATTTGTTTTTTCCTTAATTTTTTGCCTAGATCGCCCCAATGAAGTTTTCAATCTAGTAGGCTTTTTTATTTATTATTTGCCTTAATTTTTGCCTAGATTGCCTCAATGAGATTTTTAATCTAGTAGGCTTTTTTATTTATTATTTGCCTTAATTTTTGCCTAGATCGACTCAATGGAGATTTCAATCTAGCAGACTTTCTCTCTTTTTTTTTTTTTTAATTTGTACATAGAAGTTGCAACTTTCATGCATAATAGCGTTTCAAAAATTTCCCATTGATAGGGCCAACTCGCAATCCTTCACTGTCAACTATCTTGTAGACATTGTTTGTATAAACTTCTTTTCACAATATAAGGTCCATCCCATTTGGAAGTAAACTTATCATCAGGATGATGATGGAAGTTAATTGGCCTGCGCATAACAAGAACTAAATCTCCTACTTGAAAGGAACGTGGGTGAACTTTCTTGTTACAAGCTTTAGAGAGGTGTTCTTGATAATATTCAAGATGTTGTTGTGCTTGCAAACGTTTTTCATCCAACGCTTCAAGCTTTTGGAGGCGTAATCGAGCATTACTTTTTTGTGTTAAGCCTTCTTGGATAGTAATTCTTAAGGTAGGAATTTGACATTCCAACGAAAAAATAGCTTTGACACCATAAACAAGGCATATGGAGTAGCTTGCGTGGGTGTTCGATATGTAGTGTGATACGCCCAGAGTGCTTCTCCAATTCTTTCATGCTAATCTCTTTTATTTTTTGCAACTACTTTCTTCAACAAATTACAAAGTGTCTTGTTGAATGCTTCTGCGAGACCATTTTTCGAAGTATTATACATGAAAGAATTGTATTGTTTGAAATTGAATCTCTCGCACAATTTATTCATGAGGCTATTATAGAATTGTTTGCCATTATCGGTGATGATGTATCGAGAAATTCCATAGCGATAGATGATTTGCACGCGAATAAACTCTACCACTTGTTCTTTCTTGACTTCTTTGAAAGATAGTGCTTCCTCCCATTTGGAGATATAATTTATTGCTGCCAAAATGTAAAAGTGTCCTTGTGAAGACTTAGGTAATGGCCCTACAAGATCAAGATCCCATCCATCGAAAGGCCACGATGCAACCGTGAGATGAAGAGGCTCTGGTGGTTGATGTATGTAATTGGCATGGAATTGGCATGGTTGACATTTCTTTGCAAAGTCTATGGCATCTTGCACCATTGTAGGCTAATAGTACCCTATTCTTTTAATCTTATGATACATTTTCGGCCCAGATTGATGCACACCACAAATTCCAGAATGAACCTCTTCTAACACTTGTTTAGCTTCCTCACTTCTTAGGCAACCTAAGAACATTCCATCAAATGACCTACGATACAAGGTATCCTCATAATAGATGAACCTTTTCGCCCTACGTCGTACTTCGAACTTGTGACGTAAATCATTTGGAAGTTTGCCATGCTGAAGATAATCAATAGTAGGTTGTCGCCAATCTTCAACCTCAATTGTGCATATCGATATTGCACTAACTTCTTCTTGAACTATGCCTTGAAGAGGCACTACCCATCTGTGACATATTGGAACATTCAACTTTTCATCATCATTGATGGCTAAAGTGTCAGACCCAAATTTTATGTAGCTTGTTCCTTATGATTCCTATGTGTATGAATACTCTATTATTATAGTTGAATCATAAGAAGAGTATTTACTAGATTTAAAGTGTTAGTAAAATGATTTAACACGCAAAAGCTACATAAAAAGCCTAATGTGAGATATAAGAGTCACAGGCTGAACCGAGTGGATCTCAATCATTTTGACTGAAAATAAGAACTTAAAATGAGAAAGTATAGAGAGCTCATGAAGGAAAGTTAGCTTGATTTAGTTCCGAACACAGAAAACGAGAGTAAAAGCTAAAAAGGGTAAATTGGACCTTTTTGGCGAGTTAAGGTATTTAAGGTGTTGCAAGTGTAATTATCCACCGGGAAAGGTTGAAACATAAAGACGAGAGTGTAAGACATAAGATATGACACTTTCAAAATTTTGAGAAAAAGTCAACTTGGTCAATGGTTAAGGAAAAAGTCAACTATAGTTAAGAAAGTGGACTTTTACCATAATTGAATAATCATGGTTAAAATTAACCTAAGTATGGAGAAAAAATTAGAAAAAAGTATTCTTGATCAGAATACAAGATAATCATCCCCGGAAGTAAGGAAAAATTATTCGAAAGGATTTCGAATTTAATTTAATGGTTAAAAACGTAATGGGCCTAAGGTGAAAATTTTAAAGCCCATTAAGGTATACTAAACGTATATCGAAATTCTTAGGTCCCTTAGACCGAATTGTTGGACCAATTGATTGGCCAAATATTGAGACAATTAAAGGCCCGAGGTATGGTGAAAATGTCAGCCCGAAACCCATTAAGAAAGCCTAAACCGAGATGCCCAAATGGAAAGCCCATGAGATAAATATCTAACCATAGTTAAGGCTAAACATGACTCATAAGGTGACTCATAAGGTGACTCATAAGGTGACTCATGACTAAGGATTAGGAAGTCAAGTATAATGGCTGGAAAGTAAGGCTTAATGGCTAAGTAAGTGGCTTATAAAATCAGCCACACCATTGTCATCTTCATCACACCATTCTCGGCTACACAAGGAAACTATTGAAATACAATTATCCAAGCTTTCTCTCACTAGAAATCACTAGGAATTAGGCATATTTGGAACTGGCTATCAAGGAGAGTGACATATGTTGGAATTGGCTATCAAGGAGCCATAGAGTGCAAACCGTGAGCCTCCAAAGTATTCAGCCAAGTGTGAACACAACAATTGGTATATTTTCAAGTTTTCAATTTCATATATGTTAATGTATGAATGATTTTAAGTATATTGGTATATGTTTTAAGCATTGAAACATATGAAATCACTATGATATTGGTTAGGCTGAGAGTGACCAGTGAGATATTGATTTATGTCCATATGATTTTAAGGCATAAATGGATTAATGTACATGTGTTAATGATTATGGTGTAATTAAAATTAATCAATTTGATTAATTAATACATGTAATTAGTTAGCAATAAAGGTGTTTGATAAAATGTCTAAATGAACTATATGATGTTTAAGAATATTGCCAACCAAGTGTTTGTGAAAATGCCTAAGTGAATTGGCTAAACAAATAGGCATGGATGGCATGCCATGGTGTAACCGATGGCATGGATAGCTCTCGGCCATGGCATGTGGCCGAGAGGCCCAATGGGCCAAGCCCAAATATTTTAGGACTAATATGATGTAATGGGTCTAGGACAAGCCCAATAAGAGTTAGTGGGCTCCACAAGACCAATAGGCCAAACGAAAATGAATAGTAAAATAGAAATGGGCTTAAGGCATAGTTAGGCCTATTAAGGATTATTAAAGCCCATTTAGGGAAAATATACTGTATTTAATGTGAAATACAATAGGAAAAGTGTAATTAACCTGATAAATGATTATATGCAGCTCCAGAGATTATTGGAGGAGCAAATCGGACTGCTGAAACGAGCAGCGCAGAGAAAGTGAAATTTCTCGAGTGATTGCAGGTAAGGGACTTTTGTGAGTAGTTAGAGATACCTGCATGTATTTTCATCTGCTTTTACATTCACTTAAAAACTCTGAGGGTCAGAGAAAGTGAATAATAATTATTGTGACCCGATAGTGGCAAATTACAATTTTGCCCCTAGTTAGTCAAAAAGTCAACTTTTGTGAAAAGTTGTAAAAAGCATGGAAACCACCATTGTGAGTGTTTAACTGCTATTTAGCAGAAAAATAAATAGATGAGCTAATGAGTTTAAGGTTGATGTGAATTAAGCATACTTTATATAGTGCTGATTTTGATGTTTTGTAAATCATCCATTTTTAAAGAGCCATCTATCATATTATGTGAGAATGAATCATGCTGGAGCACAGCTCGCATTGGATTTCATATATTTTCCACATATATTAGTGCTGGATTTTGATTCGTACTAGATTTCCATGACATGCATGATATAGTGCTGGAGTTATTACTCGTACTCAATTTTATATGATATATGCATGAGAGAGTGCTGGAGCGATTAGCTTGTACTTGAGTTTTACATGAGATGTATGACAGAGTGCTAGAGCGTTGCTCGTACTCGATTCTTCATGATTTATACATGACATAGTACTGGAGCTATTGTTCGCACTTGATTTGATGATATTGTGCATAACATGGTACTGGAGTTATTGCTCGTACTTGATTTAATACATGAACTATGCATTGACCTAGTTGCTGGAGGTTTACTCGCACTAGAGTTGAGTTTGTGCTGTGAAATCGTGTTTGAGCGGAGTGTCAACTGTGAATCGCGCTCAAAAGCGCGTACTGTATGTGATATATAATACATGTTGAAATCCATGCTTGATTCCTTGTGTAGACTAAGTGTCACACTGTGAGAGGATATCCGCATGAGGATACTAGAGACGTGGTATGATATTCCATGGTTTGAGGGCTAAGACCTATGACAGGCATCCCGACTATGATGTAGGGTCCACGGAGTACGTTGTACCGTGCGAGTGGTATGGGGTACACTGTACCGTGTGGTGTTATGGAGTTGAGGAGGATATAGCTGGCGGTTGTGATGGACTGACCCCCCTCCCGTTGCAGCAGTGATGCCCCGCACACTAGGATTTCGTGTAGCTTGGGATCACATTTCGGATATGATCATAGTCCAGGATACTATTTACATTTTCACCACAGAGTCTCACATGATATATCACTTGATTGATTGATTTAATTACGGATAGACCTGAGGGATGGGTCAGACTCCGATTTTGTGTTGTGAATGATTTAAACGCCATATTTACTGTGATTTAAATATACATGGCATGATTTATCTAAAGGCATTGTGATATTATAAAGATGCATTGTTTTGCACTACATGCCTACATTTGAGAAAGAAAGCATGATTTCTGTACATGCGATTTAATCTGTACAAGTATATATATATATATATATATATTTAAAGACATGCTTTTAAATTGAATTAAGGAAATAACATTTTGAGGCATAGCATTATTTTTGAGTAGATAGTATAGATGTCTACTTGCTTGCCTGATTTCCTTAGTGAGCGCGTTGTATACTCATCCCCCTTTCTTTACATCTCTCTACAGAGCATCAGCAGTAGAGCGAGAGCTATTGAGGGATAGTATTCCTGAGTCCACCACTATTTCCTATCGATTGCCAGGTATACATATTTTGTACGGTTATGTATCTAAACATAGAAACAACACAGTGATGTATACGATATATATTATGGGGAATGTAATTGTAGTAGACTTAATATAATCTAACATGTATTATAAAAGAAGCTACTGTCAGTAACAGTATATTGACATGTATGTAAATGGATGGATAATGTGGTAAGCGAGGATTCTGACATCGAATCACAGCCCAACCATTGAAGAGAGGAAAGGTAAGTTAAAAATGCGAAAAATTTGTAGTAGTTTTTGGTTAAGTCATGGATTGAGAACGAGTCTTGACACAAAGTTGTTGCCAAGTTAGCTAAAGCACTTGCCTGTCGATTTTCATCTCTTGGGACATTCTTTAACACTATGTAATCAAACTTTTCCATCAATCGTCTAGCATATTTGAAATTGGACATCAAATCTTCTTTCGTGACTGCATATTCTACTAAGAGTTGATGGATTATTAGCTTAGAATCTCCATATACTTTAATGTCTTTGATCCCCATTTCAAGTGCCATTTCAGCCTAAGATAAGTGCTTAATACTCAGCAACATTGTTAGAGCATAATTCGCTCAAGACAAAAGAATATGGCAGGACTTGATTGTAAGAGGTAACAAAGATTGCCCCCGCTCCTACTTCATTTTGTCTTGCAGCTCCGTCAAAGAATAGTTTCCAACTTGGCTTTAGGTCTACAAAGAGGACCTCTTCATCAGGAAAATCATCTGACAATTTCCAATCAAATGAGACAGGATGATTTGCTAGAAAATCTGCCAAGGCCTGTCCCTTCACTGCCTTTTGGGGAACATAAACAATGTCATATTGTTGAAAGATTACCGCCCACTTTGCCAATCTCCTAAAAAGAACTAGTTAGGATAAGATATATTTCACAGGATCTGCTCGTGCTATTAACTGAACCATGTATGCTTGCATGTAATGTCTTAGTTTATCAATGGAGAAGAATAATTCAAGACATATTTTATCACTAGGGGAGTAATTTAATTTTGCCCCTACAAGTGTTCGACTTAAATAGTATAAAGCTCTTTCTTTCTTTTGTTCATCTTTTTGTGCAAGTAATGCCCCCAAGGACTTGTCCTGTGCAATAATATAGAGGATTAATGTCTTTTCGGGAATTGGTGCTCCTAAAATTGGAGGATTAAGCAAGTATCTTTTAATTGCATTAAAACCGTTACTACATGATTCGTCCCACTTGAATCACGTATCCTTCTTCATCAGTCGACTGAATGGTTGGCATCTTCTAGCTAAGTTCGAAATAAACCTTTGAATGTATGCCAATTTACCCTGAAGACTTCAGAGATTTTTTAAGTTTTTAGGCTATGGCATATTCTGGATGGCATTTATCTTAGACTGATCTATTTCAATGCCTCAGTGTCTTACGATAAAACTAAGAACTTTCCAGATGTCACTCCAAAAGCACATTTCAGCGGGTTCATCTTTAGTTGGTACTTTATCAGCTTATCAAACACCGAGCGAAGATCTTCTAAATGGTCATTTCTTCTTTTTGACTTGACTATAAGATCATCGACATAACATTCTACTATTTTATGCAACAAGTTATCGAAAATTCTCTGCATAGCTCGTTGATAGGTCGCATCGACATTTTTCAATCCAAAGGTATTACTTTATAGCAATAAATACCCTTAGGTGTCTGAAATACAGTTAGTTCTTCATCTTTTGGAGCCATTCGGATTTGATTATATCCAGATGATCCATCCATGAATAACAAAGTGTCATGACCTATAGTAGCATCGACCATAAACTCGATAATGGGTAGTGCAAAATTATCCTTTGGACATGCATTATTTAGATCATGAAAGTCGGCATAGATGCGAAGTTGTCCATTCTTCTTTTTCACTGGCACTATATTAGATATCCATAATGGATATTTCACTTCTTGTATAAATCCCGCCTCAATTAACTTGTTGACCTCTGCTTCTATGAGCAAGATAAGGTCAGGTCTATAGTGCCTTTGGGGTTGTTTAATTGGTTCACTCCTCTTCGAATGACCAAATTATGAATTGCAACTTTCGGATCAAGTCCAGACATCTCTTTATATGTCCAGGCGAAGACGTCTTTGTATTCTAGAAATAATGCGACATAATTTTCTTTTTCTTTTGGGCTAAGGAGTGCACTAAAAATTATAGGGTGAGGTACATCCGAGGTGCTAAGATTTACCTCTTTAAGCTCGTCGATAGTTGCTTATCCCCCATCTTCTAAGGTAGTAGGAGCTTCTTCTGCTTCGATCTCGGATGACTCTTCAAGCTCATCTTCTGAGGATTCATCATCCGTACTCTTTTGGATGGTCACATGATATGTTGAATAAATTTTTGTCTCATCTTCATTGTGAGACCTGAGAATTTTATACACATCTAATTATGTAATGTGAACATGAAGTGTAATTAATTGAGCTAAATGTGATGTACTCATATATTGAGGTGGTAAGGAATGAAATTTCTAAGTGAGGAATGAGTATTGAATGAGAAATAATCAATTGAGTAAATCATGACAATTATATGTGGAAATTTTATGCCAAGTGTACAACCATAGTGTGAAACTATGAGGCTAGATAGATCTTGGAGAAGAAGGGATCGATCTGGTAGGTCGAAATGACAAGGAATGAGAAATTTAAATGTGCAAATCGATCTCTAAGGAAGGCAGATCGATCTTCTTGTGATTCTGCCTCAAAGGGATTGATATCTTATAGGAGCAGATCGATCTTCAAATGTTTCTATAAAATGCAGATCGATCTCCTCAGGATTATGAGATCGATCTTGCCCCCATGACAGATTAATCTGATAGGCATAAAAATAGCAAAAAAGTTCCTAATTCAAAGGCAGATCGATCTCTACCCGAGAGCAGATCGATCTCTCGCCTCCTACCTATATAAGGACCCCTGTGTTTTTGTTGGAATTCATTTTCTCTCTCTCCAAAAAATTGAAAACCCCCATTTTGATCGAATCCCTAACTTTTTCTCTCTTCCAAAATGCCCATTTTCGTTCAAATCAGAGGTAATGGCAAGAAGGAAAATTGTTCCTCATCGTAAGGAAAACAACATACTTGGAAATCGAAGGACGATTTGTGCTGAGGCGTAAACGGAGCACTCCACAAGTTTTGGGTAAATTTCTAAGCTTTAATCTTTGATTTTGAAGTAGGTTTCTGCGATTGTGACTGTAGGTGTTGTGATGAGTTGGCTAAAAATGGTTAGAGTTGTTAGAATTATTGAGGTATTAAGAAATTATGAGAATGTGAGCAATTATGCTCGATGTTGAGATTTGAGACAATGTGATGATGTTTTTACATCGTTAGGACAGCCCGGGAGTTCCCGAGAAGAATGCGAGGCTAGTCCGTCGTTCGGGGGAACGATTACACTATACGAGGTGGAACGAGGTAAGGGAAAACTCAAAGTCATTTATGTATGTGATTTGTGATGACATTTGTAGCATGAAATGTTTTTTTTAGAAAACAAGCATGTTTTACGAGTTATGACTGATTTATTGCACACAGTTTTATAGTCGGTTGGGGCCTGATTCTTATGAGTTGTAAACAAAATGTGAAATTGTTTTACAAACTGTTTTGAGTTTGAAAAGTGAAAATGGCATTTGGGCTCTACGTTAAGGCTTACTGAGATTTGAGAAATGTGTGCGTGGTTTTGTCGGTTTGAGCTCGATTTTGACATGTTTTATGATGAGTACAAAAAGGGCTTTCAAATGAGTTTTATGAGAAAAACCATTACGAGCTCTACGTGAAGGCAAAACAATTTTATATGATAATGGTTGATATTGAGACTTAGGCGTGTCATGTGATAAAACATTGGGCCTTGCTCTGGTAGCATGTAAGTCTAATATTCCTCTGCTTTGGTAGTGAGAGATGCCTCCGTTCTGGTAACGTGAGGTGACCCCTGCTCTGGTAGCGCTGGGTGGCCTTGCTTTGGTAGCATGTAAGTTCGGGCCTTGCTTTGGTATCATGTAAGACCAATAGTGTGCATGAGGAGAGGCCTTGCTCTGGTAGCATGTAAGTCCGGGCCTTGTTCTGGTAACACGTAAGACCAATACACCATGTGCACAACCATATTGTTGACATTCCCTCTTTTAAGGATGCTTGAGATGCGCACCCAGAGGAGATTATCTTGATGTGCCATGACAGATGTTTTCATCTGAGTTTTATTTGCCTAGTCTCCGTTTTTACACATGAGGTTGTGTTTTGTGGCTTTGCCACATGCATTATTACTGAGGTGAATTCTATCACGTTTTTACGAGAAAATCCATTATCGCATCCTGATTTCCACATGTTTGTAACTATGGTTTTTATACTGAGCCATTTAGTCTCATGTTTTTGCATGATCTTAGAGAAATGAGATGATAATGATGTTTTAATAATTTCATGCTACGTTTTCTATCGAGCTTATTGAGTTTCACTTACAAAATAAATTGATTGTGCTGTGTAATTAATGATTTTTGTAAATGAGTCCCTTACCTCCTTACTGAGCGATTTAGAAGCTCACCCTATTTTTAATATCCCCTAGATTTCTTCAAGTGAAGAGAATTTCCTGCGACGTACGGAGTAGTGGCTAGTGGAGGACTTGAGCTCTAGGCCGTATATTGTATTTTGAGGTATATTTTAACATTTCATGTACCCAGACTAAAGTTGTATTTACAAACACTTGATGAATAATGATGTATGAGATGTATTAAGATTAATTAACTCTAAACTGAAGAATGTATATGATATGATATATGAATATTAGATGATGAGATCCTGAGGTGAAAGTTTTATAATATATGTATCATGATGTATAACACTGCATAGGAATGCACTCAGAATTGTGTATTGATGTAATTAAGTTTTAAATTTGCCCTGTTCTCCGCGCTTCTGGGGCGTCACAGAGTTTATTTGGTATAAGAGCCTAGGGTGTTTAGTATTTCCAGTGTCGGTTAAGTGAAATAGAATAAATCCCAAGTGTCTGTGTAAGTCTGGTCATGAAACTGAAATTGAGGATTGAGATTTCAAGCAAGTTTGATGTGTATGCGCAAGAACGTATTGAGGCTGAAAATGAGTGGATGACGAGGTCGTTCGAAGAGGCAAACAGAGCAACCTCCGCCACCTACCCCATAACCGGAGAGTCCTACCTCTCGAATTAACCAGGTTAAACAAGATGCGCAGTAGGGTTTTGAATAGATGGCAGCGCTATTTGCGCAACATTTTTGAGTTAATGCCTCAGGTACTACTCCTACACCACCACAAGGACCTCCCGCACCCTCAATATAGATGGACCCAGTGCCTCCCTCTACTCACATGATGACAGAAGTATGATGCGACTGAAGGACTTTTTGAAAATGAATCCACCTGCGTTCAAGGGGAGAAAGGATCCCTTAGAGGCGGAGGAGTGGTTGACTGAGTTGAGAGTCATATTTGATCTTTTGGGGTGCACTGATGCTGAAAGGGTTAGTATGGGTGCTTATATGTTGAAAGGGAGAGCTTGAGATTGGTGGGGTACTACCCAAGGGTATTCTGATGTCACGCCATTTAAACTTTGCAAGGAGGTAAGTTCATAAATAAGTCATTATGCCGACAAAATTTCACAAAATGAAAAGGTTAAGAATTAACACTGATGGGAATGCAACTTAATTGAGAAATTAAGAAAAAGGAAAAATTAGCCCATATTTCTATGTTTTCAAGCTATGACAAAGGTGATGACACGCCCCTAAGTCATGAGATTTTTCCTCTATTCAACTATTATGGTTCGCTTCTATGGGGCTTATCGTTCTAGAGTCGTGGCTTCTATTATTGGAAGGCCTTGTACTATGAGCAATCCTTAACATATGCCCCGTCTCGCCATAGTTAAAACAGGATCTTATGGCCCAATAGTAATTTCTACTGTGAAACTTACCACAGCACTTACAAGCCTAACTCGACTAATGAAGGCCTCTAATAGTCCTGGTGGTGGCTATAGGAGTTGTGAGCCTGTAAACTCTCACCTGAGACTCATCTGTCCTTTATCTCTTGGGCTGACCCATTCTCAAAAAAGATTTGGTATCATCAACTCTCTTATCTCAATCTCGACTCTTACTCTTAATGCCATACTCAGCTTGGGTAATATCGAGACCTGGTTCAGCTATCTGGGCATGCCTGAGGGCCTCCTTAAAATCAACAATATCTAATGCTAACAGTTGGTCTCTGATAATAGGTCTTAGTGAAACCTCTCAGTTCGGTGCTTTTCATCTCTGAGGATTTCGAGGTCATAACAGCTCAAGATGGTGAACTGAGTCTCATATGCATCAATTGACATATTATCTTATACCAGATTCAAAAACTCTTACTTCATTTTTCATTATACTGCTTTCGAAAAGCAATTAGAAAGATATTCCAATTCGCAATAGGGTGCCTAACAGTCCAAATAGTCTTTATAGATCTCCACCAATGTCCAGCCTCACCCTGTAACATAGATGTAGTCATGGTAACCTTCTGAAAATTAGTACACCCCAGATACTTGAATGACTTCTCTAGACTCAAAAGACATTCCTCTGCCACCGAATCTTTGACCCCTTTAAATGCCGGAGGACACATCTTGAGAAAATCTCATAATCTGACCATGTCTCTTTTAGCCATGTCCTCAACTCTATGTTGTGGTAGGGCCTCTAGCTGAGGAATAGGTGCCTAGGGCTGAGGCAAAGGAGGCTATGGAATAGGTGGTGTCGGAGGTACTTGTGGTGGTGGAGAAGGTGTTACACGTGGCGGGGGAGGTGCAGGTATTGCCTGAGTAGCATCCGTCTCAAAATTGTTTACCTTGAAATACTCGGAAAATGTGGCAGCAATAGATTCGAAGCTCTGCTTTAGTCGTTGCTCAAGTCTAGTTATGCGATAATTTAGACTTTTGGGCTGTGGAGGAGTTGGTGAAGGTGGCTGAACCTGCCTCCGAGGACGGCCTCATTTCCTATTCATAATGTGATCAGTACTTGCACGAAACAGCTAATTAAGTATAACTTTAATAGTTATACTCAATTGATAATAAGATAAGTATAGACGCATGAGATGTAATCTTAATTCTAACTAACCTACACTTACACGTACTAGACAACTCGGCTCTGATACCAATCTATAACACCCCAAAAGTGCAAAAATTTGTGCTATTTATTATATATTTAAATTTTTATAACTTATATCCTTATCACTTAATGTTGCCTTCTATGCAATGTAAGTTGCCAACACATTTTATTAATTAACCTTTATAATCCTTTTTTGCTTAAACTAGTCCGTAAACCATTGATAATATTAGTGATACCATTAAAACCAAAATAAATCTCAACATACATAAATTAACCTGATCATGCATCACATGAATTAACTTAGTTCGATAAGTTGTAAACTAGCATACTGAACTTAATTATATCCCAAAAGTATCAAAATGAATACATGTATTGTTCCAACAAGACATATGAAAATAAATACATAAAGGGGTTATACCTCACACTGTACAAAATGTAACCTGAGGAGGCGTCACTCTACCAGCCTACGTAGTGTGCTCCACTAGTGTAGTCGCTGTAAATGGCATGAAAGAGTAAAGGTGAGCTCTGGGGAATGCCCAGTAAGAAATGTATTTAAAAACTCAATAGTATATAAAATAGTTTATGAAAACGATAGTGCTAAATAAATCACAAATGCATTTTTAAATATTTACAATAAGTATTTCCAAACTCAAAATGTAGTACAAAACTCACAATTTTGTAATTAAATCACACATGAAAGTTTCAAGCTCAGTTCACAAAATTTCAAATTATTTGTTCATAAATATTTTACATAGAAATTCGTAAATTAATTCACAGAGTTGGAAAATAACACAATTTTATATGGAGACTAGGCAAAGACACTATAGCTATCATGCAGTCAACACAATCAGTCATCCTCAATGGAAGGAATATAGTACCTATAGCCATGGTAGGTTGTAAACTGGGTCGAAGTCATACAACAATACACAATCTTGGATATAACTAGTACATAGTGTAAGACCCATATTTTTTATGTAAACTTTATGAAATCATGAGTATGGTGATGTATTTGCAATGTAAGCATAAATGATGTAAGTTCATGGATTCGATGTACATACGTGTAATATGAGTTGTAATGTACATACAAGTTTCATTGTGTATGAATATGAAGAAATGAGCTTTTATAAGTGATGAATGTGATTGGAGCTCAAAATGAGTAGTGTGGTAAATGGAAGGAAGTTGCATGAATCTAAATACTTCTATTTGGTTTTATATTGTATACCTTTGGATATACAATGAATACAAACAAGTTTTAATATGTATAAAGCTTGAATGGATGTCATTTTCAAGTTTCAAAGGTGAATGAATGAGGAAATGACTATGACAGCAAATTAAGAATGTTTGGGTGTGAGTTGTTGCAAAAAAACTGCAAAAAATTTGAAAAATATGAAGGCCAGATTGATCTCATAGTATGAGAGATCGATCTGGAAGAACCAAAATGCTCTTATTTGAGCAATGGAATAGAGCAGATCGATCTCCAATTGGGCCAGATCGATCTGATAAACATTCTGTAATTAAGAGATCGATCCTTGAAGCAAACAATAGATCTCCGATTGGCTACTAGAAATAGCAGATCGATTTCTTCCCTTAGCCAGATCGATTTCCTTAGCCTTCTGCCTTAAATAGATCAATCTCCAAGCCCGACAGATCAATCTCCTGTCTGTAAAATATCATGAAAAAGATGAATTTTAAGAGGACCAGATCGATCTCCTTCCCATGCAGATCGATCTCATCAAGCAATTCTATATATAGGAGTACTGAAATCTGCCATTTACGGAAAACACACTTCACAGTTTCCATTTTCAACCCAAAACCTAAATTTTCCTCTCTAAAATCCTCCCATTCCAGTTAGATTTGAAGGGAAGTCATTAGACACAAAGTTGTTCATCTTGAGGAAGAGAACAATATAGTTGAAACCCAAAACCTCACTATTGGTATTGAAGGAGCAAAGAGCATTTCCCTTTGGAGCAAGAACAGAAACTAGATTTGGTAAGTTTCTAACACCTCAGCCCAAGTACATTATCTATTTAATAGTCTTGGGGTTGATTTGCATGTGTGTTGATAGTCAAACTACCTAGGTTATGATGGAACTAAGGTAACCTAGAAATTCGGATGAACCTAGTGTGAGAAAGTGTCATTTTGATGAGTCGGTGGTTTGTGGATTTTGATAAGTTGTTATTGAAGTAATACGAAAGATTTGTAGTGGTTAAACAAAGCCACATTAAGAGTTTATAGAATTTGTGGGGAATAAGGTCGTAAATGCTTGATAAATGCTATAGTGAAGAAATCAATGACATACGAACACTATGGACTTAGTATCAATCTAATATCGATTTGGAATGAGTTAATAGGCCTAAGAAAATCCATAGACTCAAGTTATGGGTAGAGTAATGAAACGAGGTCTCATAAGCATTAATAGAGACTATAGGTCGAATCGACTATAGTAAACGTAAGAGTCTTGTTATATGGACTAAATTGATGTGATTTACGACCTTGTGCAGTTCCGGAGAGTTCGTTGGAGATGAATCGAACTACGCACAAGTAAGCAGCTTGAAGGAAGTGGAATCACGCGTCGCGATTCTAGGTAAGGGAGTTCTGTAAATATATAGAGGTAGCTGCTCGTATTTTGTGGGTATATAAGGCTTTGAAAATGTGCACGAGTTTATAGAAATGTGTTTGACGATGTATGGAAGTAACTATGAGTATTTGTATGAGTTTTGTTTGTTGAAATGGTATTATAAAGAAATGGGATAGTAAGGCTAATAATTGCATAAATCACGTGTTTTGAATGTTTTTACAAAACACCATGCTTTGTTTTAAGCAGAATGACTGATAGGCTGGCATATGTTTGAATAATGTTGTGTAATAGCACATGTGAGGTTCTAAATGTGTTTTGAGATTGGTTTTTGAATGTTTATGAGCCCCCTATCATGTTTATGTGAATTAAACTGTGCTGGAGCTTAGGTCGCACTTTAATTTGAATTGTGGTGATATGTTATAAACCGTACTGGAGCTTTTGCTCGTATGTGGATTTCGATGGTTTTTTATGCATATGACCGTACTGGAGCTATGCTCGTGCATGGTTTCTTCATGACTTAATGCATAAATGCCGTACTAGAGTGTTGCTCGTACGAGGTGTTTTATTTATGATGCATAAATTGTGCTAGAGCCTTGCTCGCACAAGTTTTCACACCGGGGTACGTATAAGGTCGTGAAAGTTAGTAAGATCCTCAAACCCTACATCCTTAAGCCAACATCCTTAAGCCCGAGAAGGTGGGGAGGCTCTGTTCGGTATGGAGGCTCTCTTACGGTAAGACCCTCAAGCCCAACATCCTTAAGCCCTGGAGGGGGCGGGGAGGCTCTGTTCGGTGGGGAGGCTCTCTTACGGAAGGATCCTTAAGCCAACATCCTTAAGCCCTAGAGGGCTGGGGAGGCTCTATTCGGCAGGGAGGCTCTCCTACATGGGTACAGAAACACAATATTGGTCTGCGGAGTACGATGTACCGTGTATATCACATGGAGTACGATGTACTGCGTGATGGTTATGTGATGAGAAAGTCTGGCGAGGGACTAAACCACCTTCGTACCAGCATGATACCCCACACACTTGGAAGCGTGTGGTCTGGGATGATCTATGACATAGTTGGCCAACATAGTTTTGGGATATAGTGACCTGTCTCATTTGATTTACATAGTACCACATGTTTTGACATATAAATGTGATTGTGAACTGTCCAAGGTAGACCCGAGGAAGGGGTCAGAGCCTTATGGGATTTTAATTGAGAAATGATTATGAGGTTTGTGATTGAGAAATAATTTTAATGGGATTTTGGTGTGCTTGAGAAAGAGCTTTGTGATGTGATTTAAAAAGGAGGTTTCTTAATTGAATTTCCTTTTTTATGAGATTAAATGAGAATGAGCATGAGACGGTTTTACATGTTGATGTTTCCATGTTTTATATGCCAATTTTACATGATTTTGATACATGATATATGTATACTTATATGGCACGATTTTATTTCCTCATGCTCTTATTATAAATGATTTTGTATAACACTATCAACATGTAGATAGAGTAGTTATCTACCATGCTTGTATTATTGCCTTATTGAGCATGTGGTTGCTCATCCCTCTCTATTTTCCCCCTCCTACAGAGCGTGCATAGTCGCCCAGTAAGGACTGAGGCGTTTTGTTGAGACATCAGCTGCATCTCCATCACTCAGAGGTATATACACAGAGATGCTTTTTGTATATAAACAATTGTAAGAGCACAGTAGTCATTTGAATTGTAATTATGGGGGATGTAGATTTCAGTAATCATGTTCTGTATAAGTGAATGATTTAACTTCAAATGTATGACATCGCTTTTATTAACTGGAATAAATGTTAAGAGTGGATTATTATTGACTCACAGCTCAACTGTGTGGTGATGAGTTGTTCACGACCGGGTGATGGAAATGGAAAAATGCGCGAAAAATTTATAGTGATTTTCGGTTAAAAAGAATGAAAAGGGTCGTGACACATAGTTAAGGCATGGACACTAGTAGCACTCACTATGCAAGAAATCACATGTAAACATGCCTTATAGGCATGAGTCTCACAATCAATCACCACAGAGGCAGTGCATGATATGCTCGTGGTATACACTATAGGTAGCCTAAGTCTCATGAATATTTCACATCGAAGCACAATTAATTTCATTCTCAAAATCATGATTTATTAAAATATATATAGAAATCAAGTTCAAAATTCACAATTTATCGAATCACATGAATTTCTTTCTAAAAAGAATTATGCATTGATTGCATTGATGAAATGAGAATTTAAAGTTATTAAAGTTTAAGGAGAATTATTTTCATAGAAAATTTATTAAGCAAACTTAAATCAAAATTTTCCCTAAATTGTAGTATATTCATAGTTCTTGTTCGGAAATCGCCTAAAGCTAATTTTGAGAAATCAAATCATATTTCAACATTTTATTTGTTAAAAGCAAGATATAGGATACCATTACAGATTTAAATTACATCTCTGACCTCTCGCACACCAAGGGTAGCAAGCAAGCTTCTCAAGCACCAAGCACACTTTTAATTCGAATAAATCACGCCATCTTGCTAACATAGACATTCCAAGTATTTCAGTCAATAGTAAGCCCATTCTAATATGTCGTTACACATATTAACAACTACAATCTTCACCATTTACACATTACCTTTGGTTTGGCTGAGTGCTTCTACTAATGTGCCTTTGATGCAACCTTGCTAATTTCTTTTTAATCAAGCCTTGACACATCTTAATACATTTAATCCATTCCTAAACAACAACTAAAACCATTAATTTAACCCAATTACTTAGGACTTTTCACCATAGTTGAAAATACATATTGATAATTCTATTTTAAATAGAATTATTTGTGCTTAATTTTTTAATTAATTATTTAAATCCCCATATTATTTTATTAATTATCCCCTTTATTTAATTAAAATTCTTTAATGTGCAGGTAAATTAAATTCGGATGAAACTCAATCATTTCAGTAAAAAATGGGCTGAAAACGGGCTAAAAGAGACTGAACCACTTCCAATTTGCAGACCAAGTCACCAGTCGTCTGGACACGCGTGATGCCAGGTGTCCGTATTTTATTTGCTCCGAAACGATAAGATCGACGGACACCGTGCCAACTTTTTGGAAGACACACGTCAGGCCACATCGCACAACCAATTAGACAAACTGACAAGTGACGTGGAAATATCTACTCTGCAACAAATAAAATGAAGACAAGTGGCCAAACAATACCAACTCATCTAGGATGAAAAATTACCATTGTACCCCTAAGTGTGTATATAAATAGAATATGATAGCAATTGAAAAAAGAGAGGTAGTTAGGGTAGAATAGTTTTTAGGGTAACTTTAAGATTTATTTCCTGGTTTTTAAGTTTTCCCCGAGTATATTTTTTTAGCCACCATCTTTATTTTACTGTTCATTCCATCTTTATTTTATGAAAAGTCTCTTCATTTTTTAGTCTTTGATAATTTCATTTATGACAATCAATTTCATTTCCTTCTTCTCGGTTTTGTTAAAGTTCATTTCCTTTATTTTTCAGTTTTAATGTACAGCTTATATTTCCTATAGTTGGTAGTTTTCGGTTTGTTCATTCTTAAGCTTCAATGTCTTTGTTCTTCATTGCTCATTTGGTTAAATCATTTTACTTCATCACTGTCCCTCTTGATTCTAGTGCTTTGATGTGGTCTTGATGCCTAGCATTATTTCCACATCAATGACAATGTGGAATCAAGGCAGTAGGAGCAGGAATTGAAGCAACCCGAGGATGCTAGTTATCCACGTTAATGTGCTTACGGGTTTCTCTTGTTTATTTTTCATCTTCATCCTTTAATTAAAATCATATTTTTCATAATGTTGAACCATCATTTATTCTGCATTATAGTTGTTTATTTGATGCATGATATTAAATCTTCTCCTTTTGGCATTTAGAGTAGTTGTGAATTTTTGCATTTAGCATCTAATTTATTTATTTTTTACTTGTTTTGCCATTATTCATATCGTTATTATTAATTGCTCTTGGTTGTTTTCACTTTGATTGTTGGCTGGTGTGCTAAATGTTGATCGGTGTTAAGCTTTAACAGAATCGGGATTGTAACGTGGCTTTGGACAAAGACTAGCTTTGCACCTCTGTTCTGCTCTGTTTTGAACCATTATTACTGTTCATTTTCATTTTCTATTTATGTATCTTGAATTCTGCTGGTATGGTTTGCAAGAGTTTCGAGTTGAATGTGTTTTGTTGCAACGACTAGAACCTAGCTGGGCAGAGTCGGCAAGCTGCTGCATGAGCAAATTATAGTAGCAGTCGGGTAAATTGCATGGATAGTTGGAGGAAAACAACACCTGGGAAGGAGTTTGATGGCAGTCTACGTTACAAGTTTTATTTTATTGCTGTGCAGAAACGTACTCTAGCTGGGCAGGCCGAGGTCGTATAGTGGTACAGGCTGGGAGCTGTGTAAGCCGAGACATGAAGCAGATAACATGGATCTGGAAATGAAACCTAGAGACAGCACAATTCACACCTGGAAATGAAGCTTGGAAGAGAAACGTGTACAGTGCACAAGTCGGGACCGCAACAGCCAGCTGGAAATTGTAGTCAAGGCCATGTTTGGCCATAGTGTTTATTATTGCAATTGGTTTAAGCATGTTGGGATTTATTTTTTTGATGTCATTTACATTTTTTTTTTTTGTTAAGTTAGGAAAAATAGATTTTCATTGTTTGTTAAATTAGTGCCTAGTGTTAATTAGGATAATAGTAATTTTTGATTACATTAGGGAGGTAATTTTATGTTTCTTAAGAAACTCATGAATTGCATTTAGAATTAATTTAGAGATAGAATTAGTTTATAATTTAGTTTTTAAATTGAAAAAATAAAAAAAAATATTTATTTTTCATGCATTATTTACTTATTTAGACAAGTTAGTAATTAGTTAGAGTTATAATTAATTTAGGGTCATTTTTATAGGTAATTAGTTTCTTAGTTATATTTAGGAATTTCTTTAGGATTGCTAGAAGTTTTATTTTATTAGACTTTAGGTTAGATTAATTTACTTTTTTATTAAATAGTTTAATTACATGCATATTTTATTTTAGGTTTGTTCAATTTTAGTTTAATTAATTTTGTTTCTTTATTTTTATATTTGCATTTTAGTTTAATTGCGTTAATTAATTTTAATTGATTTTAATTTTTTTTGTAGGTATTTGCTTTTAATTGCGTGGAGCATTGTAAGTAATTTTTGCTCGATTTTATTTTATAATTTTTATTGTTTTCAACACTTTTAATTTTAGCTTTATAGATCACTTCCTTAAAATTCATAATTTGCTAGGATATACTTAGGGTAAGATTAACCGGTATTTAATTAAGCTAATTAACTTCTTTGTGGGACGATAATTCGGGATTCAAATCTCATTATTACTTGTACGACCCATGCACTTGCGGATAGAACGTCTAGGTCACTTATAGTGGGCATAGTTCGTATCACATATCACCTTTATCTTAGTTTCCAATTCATTCCAATCACATAAACTAATATTCCTAGTCTTTAATAATATTATAGCATCAAGGTAAACCATCGAATATCATTGTTCCAACATGACCCTTCATGGTTGAAACCCTAAGGTGATTCTACAAATTTTATTTCAATTTTCTATCTTAGCCAAAATCATCCAAGCATCACTAAACACAACATTGATGAAATTTGAATTTTTATAAAAATCCTTACCCTTATTTGACCAACTTTTTCCAAGCATAAATCCACCTTTAAGACTTCAGTTGTTGTAAAACACAACATCAATGGTCTTAAAACACTTAAAACAACCATAAAACTCAACCAAAGATCAAAGGAACCAAAGTTGTTCTTATCTTGGTTCAGGACAGTTTTTGTCCAGTAACTTGCAGCAAGCTTTTCACCACTTAATTGACCTTAGAATGATCTGAAAATTTTATATGTTATTTAGGGAAGTGTGAGAAACAAATGTCTCTTTTGAGCTAAGGCTGGTTTGGTCTCCAGAATTTTACAAAAATTCTTGAATTTAGACTGCTTAAGAACACCTCTCACCAAGTTAGATTCTGTTTGGCCTATTGTTTTAGCCCTCAACACTTCTCAAAAGGATCCAAAAAACTTATATGATGTAGCCAAGAGGGAGAAGATCATTTTGTATGAAACCTTGACCCAAATCGTTTTCTATTTTTTCTAAAAATCACGTTTTCTTGCTAGACTAGGTGAAACTTTAAGTAAAAGCAGTTTTTTGTCCAACCACTTCTAACAAGGTTTTCACCACCCAAATCACCTTGGAATGAGTTGAATTGTTTATATGTGATAGAAGGAAGGGAGAGGAAGATTTTATCTTTTTTCGCAAAGGCTGAATCAGCTTGAAAGATGATGAAGAAAATGAACAATCTGACTACTACAAGGACTCCTACGGCAACTTGGGGAAGGGAGTGTGAGTTGGTTACTTCGAGTTAGGCTATAGTTTTTGGCTTAAATAAACCTTATGAAGTGATCTATCTTGAGTTAAAAGGCCAACTTTAGATCATGTCTCCAAGTTAGTTAAATTATATAATTTTCAAGGCTAATAGTTAGTAGGAGCAGATAGCTACTGATTGGTCTGATTTCAAAAATAAAATTAAATTATTTTTTAGCCCATTCCAATATTTCTCCTTCTTGAGAATCTTCACAATGTGTCTAGTTTATGTCTATAATAATTGGAAATCATTTGGTTTATAAAAAATATAATTTAATTCACTTAGTGCCTAGTTTGATATAATGGAATTAGGTAATGGCTGATTTTCATATTTTGTATCTTACTTTCCCACTACAATTCAGCTCACTTTGTGGCACTTTTGGCACCCTAATTTGACATTTTTTAATACTACAATATGTCTCCTAAAATGTTTAGTGGTGGTAGGCAATTTGCATGGCCAACTTGCATGCATTTTCCATGCACACAATCAGCCAACTAAGGAGACCCATCAACAAATTTCGGTTCTATCCAGCCTAAATTTTGCCTTTTTCCTCATGGCCTTAATGACCTTATATCTTTTTGTAACTTTACCCAAAAATCATTAACACCCTAAGCTAGATGTGTATAAAATTTAGTGTCATTTCGAGTTCTTCTTGACCTTCAAATAATTTTCTAATTTCACCTGAAAAACATTCCATCAAGCAATACATTCTCCAAAGTTTTCGATGTTACTTCTTCAATTTATTCCATGACCTTAGGCATGGTGGTTTAACCCTAATTTAATTTATTCTAAATTTTTATTCCCTATATTAATTTATTTTAATGTTAGATTAGTTTTTATTAGCCTTGGGGAATTTTTATTAATTTAATCTTATTTAGTTAAATTTTCTCGGTTTTGCACTATCTTGAGAATTTCTAACTTAATTTCTTTTTAATAGTTGCCAATCTATCTTCTAAGCATGCAAACACGTTTGTATGAGCATGAATACTTGCAATTTACCTTAACTAAAATTTCTTACCTTTGTCTTCTTGCCCTATACTTAGCTCCAATCATCATGCTCCGTGATTACACTCGGATCCTACAATAGTCACTTGGTTAATCCTTGTTAATCACTTGATTAACTTATCATCAAATATAGAAAATTTGTAGATTTTACATTGGATCATTTAAGTATATGATCATTTCTTATTCTTGACTCACTACCCAATTTTATCACCCTAAGTTATTATTCTTACTCCTACTTTTATTTATTTATATTTTATTTTTATTCTTATTATTTTATTTTATTTTATCCTATCATTATTTTTATTCTTACATCTTTTAAATAAACATGAATTACTTAATATTGAAAACTTTCCTCTAGACCTTCCATCAAGCTGGTCAGACTTTAGAGAAAATTCTCTCACTTTAGAAATTTTTAAAGAAACTACTCAAGCACAGCCCCCTTTAAATTCCATCCTCGGAATAACTCATATTTATTCAAATAATTTAATATTAATTTCATCTCTATTTTATTAATTTTTTATCTATTTCCTAATTCTGAATTATTTAATTTTAATTTATTGATTTCATTTTAATTTTAATTCTTAAGAATTATTAAATATTGGAAACATGCTCTTAAATCTTTATTATGCTGGTCAGATTTACAGAACTCTCTTCACCTCACGATCTTTAAAAGTATTACTCAAGCGCGATCCTTTTAAAGTTCAATCGTCAGAATAAATTATATCCAATTTTAAGATTTAAAGGGTTATCTTTGTTTTACAATTTCATTATTTATTTATTTTTAATTTTTAAGAATTTACTACCATTTTTTAATGGATCATGACTCTAAACTAATCAAATAAATTTAACGCAACAACGTAAATTTAATGGATAATATGGATAATGGATAATTTCTTAGTTGTAGATGGTAGTGTTGGGGAATTATTTATGTAGGCCTATATATATCAATTGATTGTACATTAAAAGCTATCTAATTTGTTTAGTCCATTTAAATGTGATCAAATAAAATTATTAGACTTTAAAGCATCTTAATTAGTATGAGTTTCGCAATGTGTAGAGACCCAATATTTTATTCTATTTTAATAATGGACCAAAATAGGATAAAGTATACTACAATTATAAATAGATTATGATCCTTAGTCTAAATGTTAATTTTTCTCATTCTCATATCCCATCAATGAGTGAGTTATGGTTTTCTCTCATAAAGTAAGGTTTAGACGTGGAAGACTACTAACTCTCAATCAATAAATTCCAATGGATCCAAGTATTTTTCCATATTCTAATTTTCTTGATGATTGAACATGAGATCCTGGGTATAGGTATTATGTAATTAAATTTCCTACAAGTGGTATCAAGAGTCAATTCATGTTTAATCATTAAGAATTAAAATTATTGTTGGAAACATTAGAGCTTTTATTCCCTATAAAATAAAGGTTAAAAATTTGTAAACAATTTTTTGGAGTTAGTTTCATGTTTCAAGTAATCAAAAGTTTTAATTCTTTAAATCCCGAATTGAAAATTCAACCAAAACATTTATTTTGTATATGTTTTGATTCAAATTGATGAATGATAATTTTTTCTTATGACTTTTATGGTTGAGACACAGTTACAAGTTTAATAAATTTTTGTTTTGGCTGAAAGAAAACTAGAACATAAAGATTGTGTTTTAATGGTGGAATCATTTCATTCTTGTTTGCTTGGTTTGTCCCAATTCTTTGATGTTTTCATCCGTTTTTTGTATGGGTATTGTGGAATACACATTTAGTTTCAATTATGTAGAGTTAATTTGGTGAAAATAAGTCTAAAAAGTTGTTAAAAATAAAAAAAAAAGAAAACTGAAGAACAGACCCGAAACGAGTTTGTTATGCATCCAATAGGATCAAACCGACCCGGCTAGAGGTTGAAGAAGGTGGGAGACCCCGATTGGGATCTCCCCCACGTGCAAGGGGTGGAGCGTAGACCCCAAGCGCCTCCATCCGATGGCCCGACGACCACCGTTTTCTCTAGTTTGGAATAAAATTTGATTTTAAAATATTTGGTGATTTTTTTGGAATTTCTAAAAATTGTTAAATATTTATTATTTAATACTTTGTATTATTTGAATTAAAGTTGTATGTTATGCACATGATTATTGTTGTTTTGCTTTACGGTGATATGTTTTATGATGTTTTAAGTTGATTGACAATATGTACTCTTCTTAAAATTGTCAATAAATTTATTTACTCTCACCTATAAACATGTGTATATTTTATGAAAAATAAAGTTTCAAAATAAATTAAATTGATATAAAATGCCACCAAAGTGACATCTTTTATGTTAATTTATTTATTTTGGAAAGTAAGGTTGTCATTAAGGAATTTATATGATAGTGTTTTTTAATTCATGCGGAAAATATTTGGCTTAAAAGAAAATTATTTTTAGACGAATTATTAACACATAAGGTTGTAAATATGTGATAATTTTTTTTTACCATGTATGCAATATGTTGGTCCAAAGAAGGGTATATTGTTGGCAGGATTTAATTATCAATACTTACTAATAAAATTTAAGAGTACCGCTTACAAATTGATATTTCTGTCAATATTGTGCTTGGTGTCTTATATGATCCATAATTATTTAATTGTGAGCTAATTATTATTATTTTCTACTTATAGTAAATGTTTCTTTCATATCTGTCAGTTTGAATAACATTCAAGTGCTTAACGGCACTAACTTTGAGAAATGGAAGGAACATGTAACCATTGTGCTTTAATGTATGGATCTGGACTATGCGATCAAGTCAGAACAACCTCCCGCCCTTACTGATAATAGTTCAGCTACAGAAAGGGTACTGTCATGACCTTCACTATCTGTCCGTGACCTTTATCTTACCACTTACAGTTGGGCTGTGATTCAGTATCTAATTCATTTCCCATCCATTATAGTTAAAATATTTATACAATTGAAGTAAAATAGAAACTGGACTTTTATAAATAAGTACGGAAGCGTTTACATCAGTTTCTATTATATACATCCCAAAAAATACAAAATACAAGCTTTACTTTGCATTAATTTACGGGATATAAAATTTTTCATCTCAAGTGTATACCTCCCTGTACTGCTGGATGGCTAGAGAAAATACGATATCAGGGACGACTGCAGTGTACTCACTACTGCGTAGTTTTGTGGAGGAGAAAATAAGGGGGTGAGCATAACATGCTCAGATATGAAAGTAGGTTGATAACTACACTATCTACATGCTCAAAATACATATACATTCATTTTCCTTATAAAGCAATATGCATGTTCTTTAAAACAACTTCCATCAATGCGAAACCGTTCGCTAGATGGGTAAATGCATATTCCACAGAATCACACAGCTTCGCACAGCATAATCTATTCACATAGTTCATACATAGAAAATGCTTTATATTTAGTAAATCAACATTTATTGAGACATAAATTATGGGTTATCATATCCCCAGACACACAACAAGGGAAAACATATGTCACCTCACACAGTAGTGACAATGTCATATCACTCAGATACATAAAAACTTATGGCCATAGTCGGATTTCAGGCTACACTGATCAGGTGTGCGGGAACCCTACGCTTAGGGAGGCGGATCAACCACCCGTTCAGCTCATACTCAACTCACGGCACATCGTACCCCATGGCTAATACTCGCGGTACATCGTGCTCCCGTGGATCCTTATCACCCATTTCTGTTGTCTCAAAATCTCGTGCGAGCAGGTCACTACAAGACACACAGTAGGACACGATGGCTCAAGCACAGTTTAGTACTCATCACATCACATTCATAAAACACGTGTGAGCAGGTCAATGTAAGACACACAGCAATACATGACGACTTTAACACGATTTTACTTAACACACAGCACAATCATAAAAACCCTCGTGCGAGCAACTCAGCGTAAGACACACAGCATACCTGAGGCATCGAGCATGGTATTACTAAGAAATTACATGCGAGCATAGTCAGAGCAAGACACACAGCAATACTCGAAGGCTCCAACATGATTCCCAAAATCTGGTGTGAGCATCTCGAGTGGAACACACAGCATCACCAGAGGCATCGAGCACTCTTTTGTTTTCTCAAAATCCTTTAAAATAATGTGCAAACAAGGCTGATCAATATACCGTTGCCACTAGGCTCTAGAATGATTTCACACAGGAAAGAAATAGAAGGGACTCCATGTGTAGTCATGAGTGAGAGGGAAAATCTCCCTTCAATCACTCAATAAAACATTTCATGCAACTGGTTAAAACCGAGAGCCCGTCTATTGTCATTCTTTCTCAAAACATTTGCAAAAACCTCTTTTCACAACAATCATAGAAGTCATGCAACTCATATTTAAAGACATATTCTCATAGATAGTTTTCACCTAGATAGATTAATATCTATGTACGTATCGCATACATTCGCACACAGCAGGTAAGAAAACATGCGTATAGCTATCTCTATAGCAGGCATAAGTCCCTTACCTCGAATCACGCTTGTATCGCTTTCCTTCGATTCTCACTTCTCGTGATTCGCTCAATTGATTCCAACGATATCTTCTGGAACTGAAATTGTGTATTACACACATCAATATATTGTCATGTACTTCATTTCACTTGCATGATTTCCAAATCAATGCATTTGACCATTTATACCATTTTGGGACTTTATCCTTTCACAAGTCCATTTCGAGTATTTAACTTGTGTTCGAGAATCTTTCAAACTCCTCGAGTCTATCGATTCGTATTAAATCGGTATTAAGCTTATAATACCTCAAGTTCATGATTTTCATTTCATTGTGGCATTTCATCGAACACCACATATACTTACTTTCAGTCATTTTTGTTTTTAGCACATGAACTTCATCAAACTATTATACAATCATGTATATATGCTCAATAACATCTATTCATGCTTAAATCATCATTAAATCCATGCCTACTCAACTATCTCATATTTTCTCACATTTCACCATATATAGGTTATGGATATTAAGCATGTTTTAAGATGTTTAAATCAACAATATATACACCAATCAACTCATAAAATTGTATAGATCAATATGCATGAGATTGGTGCATTGAAATCTCACCTAGATGGACTTTTCTCCTTTTGGCTGAATTTGAAGAAATCACCTTGTTTCCTTCAATCAAATAGTTTCACCACTTGTTTTTGGACTAAGTTATTCTCCTCTTCACTATGAATAACTTTGTTAAACCAACCTCTCTCAATTTTCATGAAAAGTGATGGTTTCCTATGGTGAAAAACTAGGTTACTTTGCTTAGAATGAAAGGTTTATGTTTCTCTCGTGCATTGCAGTTCAGCAGGCCCTATTTTATAGAAATCGTATTGATGAAATCGATCTCCATTAGTGAGGGATCGATCTGCTACTGCTTTTAGCCTTTTAGAATTTAGTTTTTAAGCTTAGGAGATCGATCTATCGAAGAACATGAGATCGATCTCTCCCAGGCCGAGAGCTTCACAGATTAATCTGGCAGGGTAATGAGATCGATCTGCTTCAGGCCGAGGCTTAAGGGGATCGATCTGCTTGGACTGAGGATCAATTTCCTTCTTCAAAATGCCTTTAAGATCGATCTCCCCTTGTCCTGCAGCCATACTTAGCCAAATTTCACTCAAAATTTTAAGGCTAACTTCATATCCATTTACCTTACTACTCATTTTGTATTCAATACACATTTTTCACTTACAAAGGTTCATTTCTTGTTATTCATACATAACGAAACTTGTGTGTACATCACGAATCCACATAACTAGTGTGTACATCGAATTTAAGGACCTTACATAACTTATGATTCATATTACATAAATAAATGTTTACTTAGGAGATCATAAGGGTTACATGTAAAAATATAGGTCTTACAGGTACTTTATGAAAAATGGGAGCGTTTAGATCGCATAGTTTGATAATCATGAAGTACTTAATTTCGGATGCCATCAAGGGCACAATACCTTAAGAAATTCTAAAAGTTTTCTAAAGCAGATTGTAGACAGATTCGCTGCAAATAAAAAAGTCGAAACAAGCACTATTCTGACTAAGCTTGTTTCAATACGGTATAATGGCAAAAGAAACATAAGGGAGTATATTATGGAAATGTCTAATCTTGTTGCAAGATTAAGGACACTAAAGTTAGAGTTGTCTGAAGACATATTCATGCACCTGGTCTTGACATCTCTTCTTACACAATTCAATCCCTTTAAGATAAGTTCTAATAGCCAAAAAGAGAAATAAACTTTTAACGAGCTCATTGCTTAGTGTGTGCAAGAGGAAGAGAGGTCGAAAAAAGATAAGATAGAAAGTGCTCACTTAGCATTTTCTTCCAATGATAATGTTGCCAACAAGAAAAGGAAAAGGAACAATACAGGAAAATGTACTACAAACTCTGAAACTTCACAACTTAAGGAGCAACAGAAACAAGATAAGGTGATCACTTGTTTCTTCTGTCGTAAAGATGGACATGTGAAGAAATATTGTTCTAAGTATGCAAAATAGCTTGCCAGAAAGAGTAAACTTCTCAACTTTGTTTATTCTGAAGTTAATTTAGCTTTAGCACCAAATCACACTTGGTGGATAGATACAAGTGCAACTACTCACATAAGTGTGACAATACAGGGCTGCCTAAGGAGCAAAAAGCTAATTGATACTAAAAGTTTCATCTATGTAGGAAATGGCGAGAAAACTCTTCTTGAGGCTATTGGTCTATTCAAGATAAAGTTAAAATCTGATTATTATTTAGATTTGGACAAGACTTTTTATGTACCGTTATTTAGACGAAACTTGATTTCTGTTTCTAATTTGGACAAATTGAGTTATTCTTGTTCATTTGGAAATAGAAAGTTTAGTATTTTTCAGTATTCAAATCTTATTGTTACCGGTTCTTTAGTTGATAATTTATATAAATTGGACCTCTATGCCTCATATGTTAATGAATGCTTGCATGAAATAATTGTGGTACAAAGTGAAAATTAATTAATGAGAATTCTTTTATGTTATGGCACAAACGTTTAAGGCATATTTCTGAACAAAGAATACAGAGACTTGTGTTAGAAGGAATTCTTAATTCTCTTAATTTTTCATATTTCAAAATCTATATTGAGTGCATTAAGGGAAAATAGACAAATGTTAAGAAAATAGGTGCCAGAAGGAGTTCAAATGTCTTAGAATTAATTCATATTAATATATGTGGTCTATTCCCTGCGGCTTCTTGGAATTGTCAACAATATTTTATTACTTTCATAGACGACTATTCCTGTTATGGGTATTTGTACTTAATTCATGAGAAGTCTCAAGAACTATAAAGTTGAAGTTGAAAATCAACTTGGTAGGAAAATTAAAAATGTTAAATCCGACCGTAGTGGTGAGTACTATGGCAGATATGACAGATCAGGTGAACAACGCCCAAGACCCTTTGCAAGGTATTTAGCAGAGTGTGGCACCATTCCTCAATACACCATGCCGGGGACTCCAAGTCAAAATGGTGTAGCTGAAAGATAAAATCGGACCCTAAAGGACATGGTGAGAAGTATGATAAATCATTATTCTTTACTAGAATCACTTTGGGGAGAAGCCTTAAAGACTGCAGTGTATATCCTTAATCGAGTTCCAAGCAAAGTAGTAGCTAAAACCCCATATGAGTTATGAACAAGAAAGGAGCCTAGTATTAGGCACTTGCATGTTTGGGGTTGTCCAACTGAAGCTAGGCCATACAAGTCTAATGAAAGGAAATTTGACTCAAGAATAGTAAGCTATTACTTTGTTGGATACTCAGAAAGATCGAGGGGTTTCAAGTTTTAAGATCCCTCAAGTAAATCTTTTTTCGAGACGGGAAATACTAAGTTCATTAAGGATGTTGAATATAGTGGGAGTGTCAAACCCAGAAATCTTATCTTTGAAGAAGAACATGTCACTATTCCTACAGTTACAATTAAAAATGATCAGACAGTTATGTCTTACGTTGTTCAATATGCAGATCCAGATTATCAAGATGCTTTTGGGTTACCTCCTGCATATATTGAAGAGTCGGTTTCTATTCAATTGAAGGAGCAACAACAACCTTAATTAGAAGTGCCATTAAGGAGATCTTCTAAGGAGAGGAGATCAGCGATTCCAAATGATTATATCGTTTATCTCTAAGAACATGAGTTTGATGTAGGAGTGGAAGATGATCCAACATCTTTCAGTGAAGCCAAACAAAGTGTTCACTCCTAATAATTGATATAGGCCATGAAAGATGAGATGAAATTAGTGGAGGACAATGACGTTTGAGATCTTATTGAATCGCCTAAAGGAGCAAAACCGATTGGTTGTAAATAGATTTTCAAAACCAAATGAGATTCGAAAGGCAATATCGAAAGATATAAAGCACGTCTAGTCGCCAAAGGTTTCACTCAGAAAGAAGACATTAATTATAAAGAGACTTTCTCTCTAGTTTCATCGAAAGACTCTTTTAGAATCATTATGGCACTTGTAACTTATTATAATTTAGAGTTACATCACATAGATGTAAAGAGAGCGTTTCTCAATGGAGACATTGAAGAAACAATTTATATAGTGCAACCAAAAAATTTCGTGTCAGATAATTCAAAACATCTAGTATGCAAATTAAAGAAATCCATATATGGTTTAAAGTAAGCATCTCGTCAATGGTACCGAAAATTTGATCAAGTGATTACCTCATTCAGCTTTAAGGAGAACACTATTGATCAATGCATTTATCACCAGATCAGTGAGAGAAAGTTTATTCTTCCGGTGCTGCATGTCACGACCCTCAACTCACCAAAAATACGCACAAATTTTTCGCTTTTCATACATTAATTAATATTTCATTCTTTCCTTACTCCGATCGTGAACAACTACTCTCTCTCTCGACAGTTGGACTGTGTGTCAATGTCTATCTCATCCAACCATACCAATTTAATTTGCATTATAATTTAAAAGTAAACACTTGTATAAATAAATCAGAGTTGCTGTTTACATGTGTTTACATAGCTTAACATCCCCAATGATTACATTCAAAATGCTACTGTGCTATAGAAGGTTTAGATAGAAAATTCTCTAAGTGTGTATACCTTTAGTGATGAGATGTAGCAGATACCAAAAGGAAAACCTCCAGTCCCTCTCAATCTATACTCAAAGCTCTGTAGAGAGGGAAAAATAAGAGGGGTGAGCAAACCACACGCTCAGTAAGGCAATCATGCGAACAGGTAGATACTGCACTATCTACGTGATCGTGATGCCATGCTCAAAACCATACATTTCATCATTTCACCTCAAAACATGAGTTCATGCTTGTGTTAATCGTATGTAAAGCAATTCATGCTATTAAAATTCAGTGCACAATTCAAATACAAAGCATGGAAAACCATCATGCGTATTTCATAAATAAGGCATGGAAAACTCATCATGCGTAAGTGCCCTTTAAAACCATTAACATACTTTCTCATCTCAGTAAAATCATCACTTGTCAAGACATCAGCCCCTCCCTCGGGCTGTCCTGACTCACAAAGCATTTCAAACATTGATTTATTCATAAAACATAGACATGTGAGATATGCAATATAATAGGGAAATCTCCTCTAGGACTATAGCCATATCCTGTGATCCCAGGCTACATTGATCAGGTGTGCGGGGTATCACCACTATTTACTTCCACACGGGAGGTGGGTCAAGTCCAACCCGCCAGTCCATAGCAGATTTAAATATCGTCTGAAGACGGCATATCACAATCTTAACACGGTACAACGTATTCCATGCTACCTATACGGTACAACGTACTCCGTGGACCCATATCAAAACATCATATCACGCCACATCTCAAAATGCACGTGCGAGCCTATTTAATAGGTGCGACACCTAGTCTACCCGCAGCTCCTAGCACGACTATCAATCATGTCATAAAATCATGTGCGAGTAATCTCAAGCACGACAACAAGTATGATGGGCATCGAATGCGAGCTATACTTCAGCACCATGCCAAAACTAGTAGAAAGTCTGTGCGAGCTCAACTCAAGCACAACATCATAAAAATCCATGTGAAAACTAGTGCGAGCTAAGCTCCAGCACTCATGTGTATGAAAACACATCAAATCTCGTGCGAGTCATACTCTAGCATGCTTCTATTCTCACGAAATCCATGTAGGTGGCTCAATTCTTTGCAGAACATGGTTATAAACCAAATCAAATCATTTCTTTTGTAAATCATTTCAAATATCAACCATCCTACCATTCACTTGCTAAAAAGCAACAAAATAAGGTTTTCAAAGCATCATGCTTTTGTTTTCATGGACATTTCTCAAAACCCAACTCTTTGCCCTTCAATCACCCAATTTCATTTTCTAGTATCACATACACTCTAGTAAAACATTTAAGCGCTCAAAGTGCGCACATATATCTCTAAGAGTCCACACAATTTCTTTACCTCGATTTACTCGGGGTGCGACTCTCTTCCTCTTAGCTTTTTCACGCGTTTAGCTCAACTAGCCCCGGTGTAACCTTGGAATCTGCAATTCATTCATCAAACACTCGAGTTAGTGTTCCTAACTCTTATTCAACTATGCATTTTACCAAATGCCTTAAATACACATTTTTACCCCTTTTTGGGTAAGTCTCCCAATTTATTCTATAACACCATCTTAAAATCATACCCATAACACCATTATCATCTCAAGATATCCTATTCACCATTTATTCCACTACATTTTACTTTCTCACACTAACTCATTTTTAGGTTATAATCATTCCATTGCATTCTAGATAGTTTCTACCATTAATAATCACACCAATCAACTCCCAAAATCAAAACTTAACAATGTACTTGAGTTGGTGCTTTAGAAACTCACCTCTTTGGATTTCCTTCTCACTCTAAATGCCAATGCGCCTATCTCTTTCAATCCAACAAAAAGGGAAAATGCCTCTAAGCTATGTTGTTCATCTCTTTGATGTGAACCACTTTGTGTCTAATAGCCTTCCCTCAAATCTTCTTGAAAATGGGTGGATTTAGAGAGAGAAAACTATGTTTTGGGTTAAAAAATGGAAAAGAAATGTTTGCTCTCAAAATCTGCAGATCCAACTGCTCCTATTAATAGATTTAGCTTGATGAGATCGATCTGCCTTGGGTGGGGATCGATCTGGTCCCTTTAAAATCCCTACTTTCACGACATTTGAAGGCAGGAGACCGATCTGTCAAAGTCTGGAGATCGATCTGTCTCAGGTAGAAAGTTGAGGAGATCGATCTGGCTAGGGAGGAGATCGATCTGCTCTTACCCGAGAGCTAAGGAAATCGATCTGCTTGCCTTTAAATCGATCTTCTCCTTACAGAATGCTTAGCAGATCGATCTGGCTCCATTGGAGATCGATATGCCCTGTTCCATTGCTCGAATAAGAGCATTTTGGCTCTTCTAGATCGATCTCTAATCCTATTAGATCGATCTGGCCTTCATATTTCCAGATTTTGCTGCAGTTTTTCTGCATAAACTCACACCAACAATCCTTAATTTGTTGTCATAGTCATTTTCTCATCCAATCACATTTGAGACTTGAAAATGACATACATTTACCCTTTTTGCTCATTAAAACTTGTGTGACATCATTGTATAACCAAAGGTATACAATACAAACACCAAATGAAAACATAAAGATTTGCACCACTTATGCAACTTCATTCCATTTACCACACTACTCATATTCCATTCTACTCACATTCATCACATATCAAAGTTCATTCCTTCACATTCATACATACGAAAACTTGTACGTATATCACAACTCTTATTACAAGTGTGTACATTGAATTTATAGACTTTACATCACTTATGCTTCACATTACAAGTTCATCACTATACTTATGAATTCATTTACATGTACATAAGATTAAACCTATACGGGGTCTCACACTGCATTTTGATGATATTCTGCTAGAAAGCAGTGACATAGGCTTGTTGCATGAAACCGAGAGATTTCTGTCGAGTAATTTTAAAATGAAAGATTTTGAGGATGCATCTTTTCTGTTGGGCATACAGATCCATCGAGATCGTTCTCACGGTATAGTTGACTTATTACAAAAAAACATATATCGATAAGGTGCTTAGCAGATTTGACATAAAGAATTGTGCATCAAGAGATACACATATTGGTAAAGGTGATAAATTTAGTTTGCTTCAATGCCCAAGAAATGAGATTGAAAAGAAAGAGATGCAGAAGATTCATTATGCCTCAACAGTAGGGAGTCTTATGTATGCTCAAGTTTGTACGCGTCCGAATATTGCGTACATAGTTGGAATGCTTGACAGATATTTAAGTAGCCTTGGTATGGATCATTGGAAAGTAGTAAAGAGGGTTATGTGATATCTATAGAGAACTAAAGATTATATGCTCACATATCGGAAGTTAGATCATTTAGAGATCGTTGGGTATTCAGACTCCGACTTTGCTGATTGCCTTGATAGTAGAAAGTTTACTTCCAACTATATTTTCATGTTAGCTGGAGGAGTTGTCTCATGGTAGAGTGTAAAGCAGTTACTCATAGCTTCTTCCACCGTGGAGGTAGAATTTATAACTAATTATGAGGCATCAAACCAAGCAATATGGTTGCAAAATTTTATCACCGGGTTGTGCATTGTCGATGGTATTGAGAGACCATTCAAGATTAATTGTAATAATAAAGTTGTTGAGTTATATTCTAAAAACAATAAAAGCTCGTCGAAATAAAAGTATATTGACATTAAGTTTCTTGTTGTTAAAGAGAGAGTTCAGAGTCTTCAGATTACTATTGAACATATAAATACAAGTTCCATGATTACGGATCCGCTTACAAAGGGGGTACCACCTAAGGTGTTTCATGAGCATATAGCCTGTATAGGTGTGGTTCATCCTAATGATATGTTTGTGTAGTGAGAGTTTGTTTCTTGATATTCATTTGTTATTGAGATATTTTTCTGATCAGACTTAAGTATTTTTGTTATTACTGAAAACTCTGAAATAAAGTGACATTCATTCACTTGCTATATGCATAAAGTTTTGAAAATATGTTATTCTTTAAATTATAAAGTAGGACCAGTTGGAAATAGGCATGTTAAGGGATCACGTTACATGTAATTTCGATGCTGCACATCCATACTTGATCTACGTTGTTAATTATATTAATAAACGTGACCATTGATGGGTCTAGTTACAAAATATATATAACGAAGATCGATTTGATCCTATATTGGTATGATTAATGGACCAGATTGTTTAGAGATGCTACTTTGTAAAAATAGCAAATATTGAGCTCTTAAAGTTATTTTTAAAATGTACAATTGTCAAGTGACATATGTGGCCCAAGAGGGAGATTATTGAGAAATTATTTATATGAGCCTACATATATCAATTGATTGTACATTATAGGTTATGTAATTTGTTTACTCCATTTAAAAGTGATTAAATAAAGCTATTGGACTTTAAAGCATCTCAAATAGTATGAGTTTTATAATGTGTAGAGACCCAATATTTTATTCTATTTTAATGATGGGCCAAAATAAGATAAAGTATACTATAGTTATAAATATGTTATATTTCCCAGTCTAAATCTTAATTTTTCTCATTCTCATATCCCATCAATGAGTGAGTTAGGATTTTCTTTCATAAAATAAGGTTTAGATGTGGAAGACTGCTAACCTTCGATCAATTAATTTCAATAGATCCATGTATGTTTCTATATTTTAATTTTTTTTGATAATTAAACATGAGAATCCTAAGTATAAATATTATGTAATTAAATTTCCTACCGGTAGTGAAGCAGCAGGCATCAAAATAACGCAACAATGTGTCAACAACCACTTAACAGCAATCATTATCCCAACAGCCACCATCCATCCGTGCATCAGCAGTCTAAACCATATGCAATTTCTACACAAATAAATGATTGGAGATCCTCTCTGCATTCTGTTTTTATAGGTAATCTTAGTAGAAGAGTGTCCGAGAATGCACTATAAGAAGCTTTCGACATTTATGAGAAAGTCAGAGATGTGTTCATATCTTATAAAGGAAGTGTAAACAATTGTATTACATATACCTTTGTAAGATTCAATAAGGAATGGGAACAACTTCAGGCAAGAAAGCAGGGGAACAGTAGGAAGATAGATGGGCATTTCATTATTGTCAAAAAACGCACAAGGATAGGAGTCAGAGAAAACTACTAAGCCTTCTGATAGTCAAAAGATTAAAAGAAACTGTTCTTTTAATGAAGTGTTAGTCGAGTCTCCACATGTCAAGAATTTCAAGCAAGATGGGGCTCCAGTTATTGAATCTTTTAAAACCTGTTGTTAGTTTCTATATAGAGATTGATCAAGAGGATTTTGTTTGGCTCCACAGAAGTGCAATAGGTTTCCTGAACAATTATATTCATCACTCATCCTTGCAAAGTAGTTTTTTCAGAGAAGGTTTTTATTGTCGAGTTCTGCCTATGGGTGGCAATTGTGTTTTGTCGACCTTCAGTGAAGTAGAAGAAATGGAGGCATGCTTAAAAGACTTTAAAGATGGTTGGCTATTTGGTTAAAAAATATCAAGCCATGGGAAGAGCATGATACTAGTCGCGATCGATTTACTTGGCTAAGACTTGAAAGTGATCCAGTCCATATATGGACAGAAAAATTCTTCAAGGCTGTTGGAGAAGTTTGGGGATCTTATGTTACTACTGATGAAAGAACCCACAAGATGCTTAGATTTGATATTTATGCAGTGGAAACAGCAGCTTGAGGATGATGGAGAGATAGTAGCACCAGTGAAGCAAGGAGGAACGGTGTGAACAGAAACTTGCGGCAGGGAGTTTCTTCACAGCAGTCAGTAGCTGGTCTTCCACAGCAACAAGGAGGTGTCAATAGTAACGCTAGCAGTGGGGAATAGCAACACAGGAGCAAAGTAAGGAAGCAGGGCAGAGGCGAGGCAGCAAAGCAGTAGAGTGGCGGTGCGCCAAGCAAGCAGGTTTGGAGCTTGAATGGGAGATGTGCAGCGATCAAAAGGAGACGATGCAGCGTAGAAACGTGATTGTGGTGAACAACTTGGGATGGTGCTGTAACATGGTAGTGGAGATGAAGGCTTGTAGTGTTGATGAGTAGGGAAAGAGGCTTGGGGCTGGAGCTTGGTGAAAATGGCAGTAGGGAGATGAAAACAGTTTTGGGATGCTGCAATTTGATTTGGAAATAAGGAAAACTACGGTGCTCCGAGGTGGTGCCGATAATGGAGAATCATGAAGCTGTTGCCGATAATTCTTCCCCGCCGTTTGATTCATTTCCTCGGTTTTATAGCCTTAAAATCAATTAATGTAGAACGTAGACAAAAGCTTAATCAAAGCAAATCAGATTTTGATATGATTTTCCATACAAATTTGACTTTCCTTTTTCTATTTCTTGATTTTTGATAGTTTGATCCTATTTCTTTTTTTTTTTTCCACAAATTTTCAAATCAACCAAGTTTTTTTTTTCAGATTTTTATTGGATATTTAAAAAAAAATAGGATCAAACAAATTTTGATATTTAAATATATATATTTTAATTTTAATAAATTTTATAAAACCGTCTTGTTATTAATTATAAAAATCATTTAAAAAATTATTTTATTATAAATTTCAAAACTACAATCTCAATTCCAAGTCTAAGTATCCTAGTCCTATTATATTTTCAATTCATATGATTTAAAATCAACTATATAAAATAAATCATTATTAAGTATATTAATAATTAATACCTTAAATAAAATTATCTATGGTATGTTTATTTAAATTAATTTATATCTACTTAAAATAGTTTATTATAAGTTAAAAACTTTAAAATAATATGATATATATTTTAAATTTAAATTAATTTTATGATTTGATATTATATAAGTCATTTAGAAAAAAAATGTTTTATTATAAATTTTAAAACTATAATCTTAACTCAAAGATCAAGTTTAAGTCTCCATTATTTGGTTTAAAATCAAGTATATAAAATAAATCATTAATAAGTATATCTTTTTTTTTCATACTAATTACTATATTAATATTATATTATTTTATATCATTGTGATAATTGATATAAAATAAACTATAAAATTTTTTAGTGTAATGTAAATTATAATGTATAAACTCTTATCAGTGATACAATGCTAGTGATAGAAGATAATTAATTAATTATACAATCTATTAAAGTACCAATAAGATTTATATTTTACATATTATAATAAAATATCATATAAATTTATACATTATTATTATTATTATAGTATCATGTATGTAAAAAATTGTCAATTGTATCTTAACTTACAATAATTTTTTTCTTAACTTCAATACTTTATCTTCACAATTTAAAAATTTTATTCTCTTAATCATAATTAACTAATTTAATTTCATGTTTAATATTATTAATTTATTTTCTAGCCATATTTATTAAAGTATTACTTTGTTTTAAAATATAAATTACTTTTTATAAAATATTATATTAGTATAAAGTAATGGATTACTTGGTAAGACACTTATTTACTTACCTTTTTGCCAAGGTTTAATTCTCAATAAAAAGCATACATGGTTACCCTATATTATGATTTATCTACAAACAAAAAATAAAATTGAGTTGACTACTTCTTCATATAATTTTTTTTTTTTGTAAATGATAGCTCGTACTTTTCTTTTCATAATATCTATATATAATTAATTTTGCAATTGATTAATATAATTATTTATACTATTTTATAACAAATATTGTAGGAAATTTAAGAATTAAATAATTTTTGTTAAATAATAAATACAAAAATATAAAAAATTTGTATTTATAAAAAATATTTATTAAATTTTAAAATTATATGAAAACTAAATTAATTATTACATTTAAAATTTTAAACAAAATGCTTAAAACTTATAAAATTTAAAAATAATTTGAAATTAGTCTGTTAAACCTGTTCGACTCGAACCGGGATCGAACTAAAAAATAACCGAACCCAAAATAGACCTAAAACCGAAAAATCTGAACCCAAAAAAATCTGAACTTTAAACAACCTAAACCCAAAAATAAATCCGATCGAACCCACTCAAACCGGCTCATTTGCTACTCCTACTCTCCTTGCATCCGCTCCATTTTTCCTCCTTAAAAAAAAATAAAATTGACCTCCATTTTTTTTCTTTTATGGTCATTGGCGTTTGTCTTTAAAAATGCTGCTGTTATAGAAAATATAGCAGCGTTCTATTGAAACAAAAACGTTAAGTTTTCAATATTAATGGTGCTCTTTTAAATGTAACGCCTAAAAGATTGTCGCTAAAAACGCAAATTCATGTAATGTCTGCACACAAAAACGGTGGTTCCGTTTAAAGTAGCCATTAATCGTGATTTGATGGTTAAGAAACAAATTAGGAAATTCACCCTATTTTAAGTTTATTACATAAACTAATAGTAATTTGGATTACAATCCAAGCCAGTTCCTGTCAAGAATTTTCTTTAATTAATCAAGTTGGTAGCAATTTTTTTTTCGAGTAAACTTTGAAGCATATACACGATTAGGAAAATTTCATCACCACTAGCAATAGCCTTTACAGTTGAATTAAAATTAGATGTATACCTATTCTCGAGTCAATAAAGAAAAAAGAAAAAGGAAAGTGAAGATCAGACGAACCGAATACAGATAATCTAGTGGTAAATAGCTGTATCATATGTCTCTTGCCACAGAGAACTATAGCCATGTTCTAATGGAATTTCACAATAATTCCTAGGAAAATCATTTCCAAATTCAACCAAGTCATCCATCGGTATCTCTTCGACATGATTCTCCACATACCATTTCATGTCATTGCTTGGAGAGGAAGGCACCATTTCCATTTCAGTCCATTCAAAGCCATCGTTGCTTTCCATGTCTCCTGAAATATTGTTGCATAAACCATGGTCCGCCTGCATTTTAATCTCTGCTTCTAGAGATTCCATTAAACTATTTACTTGCTCCTCATTGAAGTACTCCTCACAATGCGATTCCTCTAATAGGGACATTAGAATCGCAGCTTCGATTTCGGGGACTTCGATTTCGTCCATGATGTTACTCCCATCGATCAATCCTGGTTTTTCCTTCAACAAGAGAGCCATATTTCTTCTTTCTAGGGTAGAAATTAACAAGAATGAAAAAGGCTAAGATAGGCTTCAAAATGTGACACAAACTCACAATGACTCCAGCAAAGGAAATGAAATCATTTTATAGGCTAAACAGTTGTACTTGGAAACCCCAGCCAACGTGCGCCCATGTGCTCACCCAACAATTGAATAGAGATGATCAATTGGACAGAAAAATAATTGTTTAAAAGGAATGGATATTATTGAATGGTTGTGGCAGGCAAAGATGGAACCAAGAAAAAACATAAAATTATATGTTAGAAATGGTGGCAAATCAAAGTTGTAATAATGAATTTCCAGCACATGATTTTAGGTGTATCTCAAGAGAAGGATTCCAATGTTAATTGAGAAAGATAGGGAAGAATAGAAAAATCCCCACCATGTCTAGCAACAACTACTTTCCAGACAGGAAATATCTAGATTTGGTTGCGTCTGACTCAATGAAGATAAAGGCAGAGAAACAGATAGCAGACAATATCTGCATCAAATGGACATTTAATTACCATTGCCAACATGGGGATATTTGCAACGGTACGGTATGATTCATAATTATTAGAATTGTTATGCCGCTTGGCTTATTTTTAATCTTTGATTTTTTTTTTAATGTAAGCCATGATGTGTCTGTATATTATATTAAATATAAAATTAATCTTGTTTCTTAGTACGTGGTTAGTGCTGATCCAATAGAATTTAACATGATAAGGATTCGAATTCAAAATCCCTCTCTATGAATCGTCTTCACTTAAAAACTCAATAAAACTTTACACTATGAATTTAACCCTTTGAGTTAATCTTTGAATTTTTACATTTAAACAATATAAATACTAACAAATACGTTGGAGGTTTGGACCACATTCATTTGATTTGCATTAAAATGCACTTATGGTTTTTGGCGTCATGGCAAGCTGGAGTGGGTCTACAAATAACTGCATATACTCGGCAGAAAGGTAAAGCAAAGCAAAATCGATCGATCATTAATAATTTTTGTGCAATAATTTATGTTTTTATGATATTAAAAAATAATTTTTAATTTACAAAATTTTAAAAATGTTAACTCCAAAACATTGTGTAAATTAATGTTAAAAATTAAATAAAATATGCAACACCAACTCCATGTGAACTTTATGATGGGATAAAAATAGTGAAAACAATATTCTAATGAATATGTAACACAGTAAAAAAGAAAGATTATCCCTTTCTTGTGTGAGCATAGCAAGAAATTATCAAGTAGGGCAACCCAACGCAATATCAAGAGAGAAATAAAAACACCACAACCACAAGCACAAGGACACAAGCGATTTAATGTGGAAAACATCCCCCAAGCGAGGAGTAAAAGCCACGGCCCTACGGGCACCAGCAACAAGCTCCATTATCAATAATAATGGGAATACAATGTTCTCTTTAGCTAAAACTAGAGGTACACAAGCACACAATATCTCAAGAATAATAATTTTTTGCTAACAATCTTAGAAGAAAAGATTGGAGAAATCTCACCAAAAGGTGGCACAAAAAATGCTCTACGAAAACCATAGGTAGGAACCTTCAAATTGATCCCCATCATCATTCAACACGAAGACCTCTGTGTCATGAATGTGCTGTCAAAATTTCAACTCAATCAAACATCAATTTGATCTCAATCAACTTGTCGAACTTTTCAGCTTCATAAACTTTATCTCTTTTCTATTCTTTTTCTCTCTCTTTCTGGCTACCTTTTGCTCTATCTTTTTTCACACTTTGTCGCCACTCTCCTAAAAGGGTTTAAAAAAAGCCTTTAAACAAAACCCTATGTGAAAGGACAACTTTGTCCCTAATGAAGGATTTGGGATGGGTCTCGACATGGGCAAGAAACCCAACCTAACAAATCTCCCCCTTTCTGACTATGTGGAGGGAACCACCATCTCAGCGATCAATAGACAAATATTAACCTTATCCTTCAATAGTGCCTTTGTTAACATATCAAAACCATTTTCATCGGTGTGAGTCTTCTTAAGTTCAAACAAGTTGTCATTGAGAGCATTTCTTAACTAATGATACCTCACATCAATGTGCTTTGATCTTGAATCAAAAGTAGAACTTTTACCAAGGTGAATTGCGCTCTGATTATCAAAATACCATATACCTCTACTGCTTGAAACTAAGATCTTGTATGGACTTCTTCATCTATAACAACTCCTTACATGCTTTCGTTGCTACGATATACTATGCCTCTGTCATAGAAAGTGTTATACATTTCTATAGCTTCAATTGCCAAGATACAACACCACCTGAAAAAGTGATCAAATAAGTCGAAGTAGACTTTCGAGAATCCACATCTCTCGCCATATCAAAGTCGATGTAGCCAACAAGCACTTGTTTCCCACTTCTTAAAGTGAGATTCGTGTTGGAAATGCCTCGTAGATATCTCTTAATCCACTTTACTGCATCCCAATGCTCTCTCCTTAGATTTGATAGAAAGTGACCAACAACACCAACTACATGAACTGTATCTGGCATAGTACACACCATAGCATATATCAAACTTCCCACAACTGAAGCATATAGAACTCTACTCATGTTTTATTTCTCGTTGTTTGTAGAAGGGCACTGCTTAGTACTTAGCTTAAAGTGTGTCACAAGAGGAGAACTAACCACTTTAGCTTGATTCATATTGAACCACTTAAGTACTTTTTCAATATATTACTTTTGTGACAAGTACAACCTCTTGGAAGCTTTATCTCGATAAATACGAATTCCATGAATTTGCTTTGCTAACCCTAAGTCCTTCATAGCAAAGGATCTACTAATTCCTTATTCAACATAACAATCCTCAAAGCATTATTGCCAACAATCAACATGTTATCAACATAAAGAAATAATATGATAAAATCATCATCAGAGAATTTCTATCTAAAAACATAATGGTTAGAATTTATTTTTCGGTAGGCTTGCTTCTCAATAACAGACTCAAACTTCTTGTACCATTACCTCGATGCTTACTTCAACCTATAAAGGCTTTTGTTCAACTTGCACACATAATCCTCTTTGCCTTTGACTTCGAAACCTTTAGGCTGCTCCATGTAAATCTCTTTATCCACGTCACCATGGAAAAAAGTAGTTTTGACATCCATCTGCTTAACTTCCAAATCAAGACTAGATGCTAAACCCAGAACAACACGAATAGATGACAACTTAACAACTGGAGAAATGATTTCATCAAAATCAGTACCTTTCTTTTGGCTGAATCCCTTGACGACTAATCTAGCTTTGTAACGTGGTTGTGAAGTATGTATCTCTTACTTCACTCTGTATACCCATCTGTTCTTCAAAACTCTTTTTTTTTGTCACGACCCGTTTTTGCGACTACACACTTTTACTAGTTGGGCTATGAGTCAATGTCAACCACTCAATTCCTTCTTTTTAACATTCATTTCATGCCATAATGAAATAGGCCGATAATTTTTTTTTCTTAACTATAATTATGTACATTAGAGTTTACAATAATTTACATCCCCCATGTTTATAAAATACATTACTATGCATATACATGGTCAGTTATAAATTCATTAGAGTGTATACCTTATACCGACTGGTGATTGTGTCGACAAAAAAGCAAGAGGATGGCAGTGGATACACTACTGAAAATACTCTGTAGAGGAGGAGAAGAAATGGGGTGAGCTAACACGCTTAGTAAGGAAAATATGAAAGCAGGTAGATAACCATACTATCTACATGCTCATAGTGTATACTTTAACACTTATAAAAACAGTGCACACACTGAAAACGATGCAATAATTACAATAACCACGTTCCTATTCACTATCGAACACTTTCACTCATTTCTTTAAAACATTCCATTCGAACAGTTTCAATTCGATAATCATTCATTAAAACAAGTGTTCACTTTCATTGAACACGTTTCACATTCATTATGCATGCTTTAACTCATTGTAAAACAAATGCATTTACTGAAAATAACAGCAATCTATGTGAAAACATTAATTCGCTAGAAAGCTTACACAATTCAGTTAGTTCACATGGTACACATTCATTTCAAATCACATAACACCCACTTAGAAAACACTTTGCACTCAGCAAATCAACATAAATGAGACTAGGCTGGGATGTAATATCAATCACAAGGGACATATGGCCATAGTCACTAGATTTCAGGCAATCACAGATCAAGTGTGCAGGAATCCCAAGCTTAGCGAGGCGGATCAACCATCTCGTCAACTCACTAAGATAACTAAGATATCACTGTACATCGTACTCCGTGTTTTACCTCACAGTACAACGTACTTCATGGATTCTTATATATTGTGATATATAGCTAAGGGGACCGAGTAATCTCGAGCTCTACCATCTCAGTATCACTATCATCCATTACCATGTCTCAAAATCGCGTGCAGGTGAGTCAGTGCAAGAACACATATCAATACACGATGCCTCCAGCACGGTGTTTCTCATTACACAACAAAATTCATAAAACCACGTGTGAGCAGGATAGTGCAAGAACACTTAGCAATACACTACGGCTCCAGCACGATTTTATTTAAAAATCATAATAAGTTTGGAAATCACATGCGAGTAGGTCAGTGTAAGGACACTTAGCAATACCTGACGACTCTAATACGGTTTTACTCACAATCATAGAAAATCCAGTGTGAGTAATTTAGTGTGACACACAGTCTACACGAGGCTCCAGTACGGCTTTACTCACATATCACATCAAAATCTAATACGAGCAGGTCAATGCAAGATCACATAGCAATACACGACGACTCCAACACTGTTTTTACTCATAATCATATAAAACTCCAGTTCGAGCAAGTCTGTGTAACCTCCAGTTAACACAACAACTCTAGCACTACTTTTCAAATAGAAAATCGATAGATGGATCTATTTAGATGAAAACGGTACACCTGACTGAATTCATTACTAAAATATCACAAAACATGAGTGAGAGGACAATCTTCTATCTAATCCCTCATCAACATTTTAAATGCTGAAAAATGAGCAATTTAATGCTAGGAGTCAAATCGGATGCCAGTCTATCATTACACTTTCATAAAACCACTTTTTTCATGGATAAAACACCAAGTTATGCCATTTCGGGCATTTTTATCTTTTCCCATAATTAGGGGTATTTTCATAAATTTTTCCTTTTCAGTGTTATCTGAAAAATTTCACATAGAAAATCGGATGGGTGGCTCAATTCAATTGGAAACGGTTTCGAAATCGGAGTTTTACACATAAAACGATGTCATAGATAGCAATGAGAAGTGACTTCTCGTAAGGTCACCCATCATAAGATTACTCAGATCTTAGCACGCTTAACTTTGTAAAATGTGCTTTCTTATATAGATTGTAAAAACACTAGCCAACCTATCCATTTATCACTGGAAACAGATTTCCATGCTTAAAATGCTGGAAACATGAAATTTATAAAATCATACTTTACCAACTCATTTCGATGCAACTTTCCCTATAGTAGGGGCAATATGGTCTTTTGTAATCACTAGGCAATTTCTTAGATTTTTCAGTCTCTATATATTTCATACTATTTATTCTCATACAGAGATTTATAAAGACACGTACAGCTATCTCTAATGGCATGCATAAATCCCTTACCTGGATTTCAGTCGATTGCAATCCTTTCACTTCTATATTCTGTCGCTCGACTGATTCGGCTTCAATTATATCTCTTAGAGCTGAGATTCCGTGATGACACGTAAATCGAGGCTCGATTGAACTTATGTTTGTCTCTTATTGTTGCGCTACGCATTTATATATTTAAGCTGGGTTAATTTCGGTCAATTATAAATTCAATCAAAAATTAAAACGGTCAATTCCGATTGCTTATCGAGTTTGTTCTTAGCCCGAAACATCATCAAATTTTTCTCCCCATTTTTCCCTTTTTCTTTTTTTTCTCCATCCTGGCTGAACTAGTTCGAACCGATTCAGTCCGGTTTAGTACCACTTTCACCGTTCAGAGCTGTGCTGGTCTGTTCTTCATCGGCTTCCACTTCCAGCAGATCTGCGGGACATCGCAAAGCATGAATCTGGTGGTAGCTAAGCTTGAGCTGGCCGAAAAGTGATCGGTTAGGCCCTTTCTCTTTTCGGTTTCATTGTCGTTTTTCTCCTTTCGCCGTTGCCGACGCTGACGGCCGGTTCTCTGGCGGATTCCACCACCACTCGGCTCGTCTTCGCTTGGGGAATGTTTGGTTGGTGGTGGTGTTGGCCAGATCGACGTCGAGCTCGCTGATTTCTCTTCTTCTCCCTTTCGGCTCTCCTCCTTTCGATCTCCCTTTTTCTGGCGATGTGGAGCGCGTGACGGGGATCAGAGGGTCCCTCAGAGCCTGTCTTCCCCTCGCCAGCATCCTCGGTCGTGGTCTCTCTCTGTGGCTCGCCGGCAAAGGAAAACAAAGGGATTGGAGAACCCTCCCTTTAGGTCGCGTGACTCTGTCGCGCGATCCTGTTTTTATTTTTATTTTTTTCAATATATATTATATTTTAATATAATATAATATAAAAGGCAAATATCTTATAAAAAAATATAATAATAATAATAATAATAATAATAATAATAATAATAATAATAATAATAAAAAAATATCTCACATTATTTTATATTATTATTACAATATATTGTATATACATTGATATCCGCACACATCCATATATATTTAGACATTCATTTTATATATATATATATATATATATATATATATATATATATATATATACTTTATATGTATATATAGATATTATTATTTATTTTTATTTTCTTGGAAATATTTTTTCATATTTTCGAAATAATTCCCGATGTAGAAAATTCGGGTTATCCAAATAAATTCATATCTTGATCACTTGGACTTAGAATTTAATTATTTTTTCTTTATTAATCAGTATTACACGAATCCATGTTTACCATGTCAACTTCTTAAGGAAATGACACCAAATTTCGGGTCTTACATTTTTCCCTTAAGTAGTTTACTAGCTCAAAAGTGTTATTTTCATACAACAATTTCATCTCATAATGCATAGCATCCACCCACTATTTCTTGTGTTCATCCTTTATGGCCTCTGCATAACATTCGAGTTCTTCCCCGTCAGTTAGTAACACATACTGTCATACCCCGCTTTTGTGAACCCTTCTATCCATACATTCTCTACTAGGGTTGGGCTATGAGAAGATGCAATTACTAAAAATTCATTCATTTACAGCGGAATATTTAAAGCTTTAATTCACACTCCCAGGTGTGTGTGTAGATACACAAAATTAATTGTATAAATACCATGTGCTTACATATCATCCCCATAATACTGTTTACAATTCCAAGATATAACTGTACGATACGATATATTAGATACAAAATACTCGTGTATACAAATCTTATACCTTTGCGGATTGTGGGAGCTGTTTCACACAAAAGACCTAGAGATCACCGCTCTCTTACTTCTCAGTACCTGGAGGGGGAAAATAGTGGGATGAGCAAACCACAGCTCAGTAAGAAAATGTATGCTAGCAGGTAGATATCGTACTACCTACATAGCCCATGCATGCATAAACCAAAACCATGTTTTCGTTATAAATGGAAATATCATACGAGCAATGCATTTAAACACATATTTCTCAATAACATTTTCGTGTAAATCAAATGTCAAAGTTCCATTTAAAACATGCTCATAAATAGTGCCCTCATGGCACAAATGTGAAATCAGAGATTTATCAAAAACACGAAATCTCTTTCGTTTCTCAAATCACACTTTTTCTGCAAATCTCTTTCTTTTCTGAGATTGTCTCTGTTTCTTGAATTTCTGAGACAGGCATGGAATTTTCGGCAATCAAATATCCACGACATATGGCCATAGTCAGTGATCCCAGGCCTCACTGATCAGGTGTGCACAGGGTATCACTTCGCCTGAAGGGGGATGGGTCAATCCTGACCTCCGGCTCATCTCAATCCACCTCATCTCCTCGTATACTCACGGTGAAGATACGCCGTGTGTCATCTACGTGATACTCGTACTCACGTGCACCCAGCACGGTACATAGTATACCAACGGACAACTACACTGTTCTACGTACGACCGTGGACCCAAGTCCATACTCCAACTCCGATGGACTTTTTATCCTAAACCATGTCTCATATACCAGGCGAGCAAGCAGCGTGACACACAGTCAACGCAAAGCTCCAGTGCGGTACGATCTATCGTTAAGGCCCAGCCCGTTCAAATGGTCGTCGGCTGGTATCCCCTTGGGTCCCAAACCCCCAGGTTTACCTCAACTCAACAAAACAGGTGCGAGCAAAGTTCCCGCACTTTCTCAGAACCCTCGTGCGAGTTAAAACTCCCGTACGGTACATCAAGGCATTAAAACGGGTGTGAGCTAGCGCTTCAACACCAAATCTCATCTTAAAACTGATAGATGGCTATTTTCTCTTTTTAAAATTCAAAACATGTTTATTCATACAGCATGCCTCTTCATGCTAAAACATGTAAAATTAGCCAACCTATCATCAACGTTTCTTAATCATCAAGATTAATGTATAATAGAGAAAAACATTGAAAACATGCATATCATGCTATTTCCTTACCCTATCCCATTTCTCAATACATATATACATCCTAGTACTTTTCATGCTTCCATATCATTTCATAGAATTATAATATCGTACTAGTTCTAGCAATATATCTACGAAATTGCCGTAAAATACGTACGAACATCTCTATAGCTAACACACAGTCCCTTACCTCATTTTACTTGTGTGCAACTATTCTCCTTTATGCTTCTCGCGTTCTCATCTCGACTTGCTCCGGCGTATCATCCGAAACTGAAATTCATCCATCAAACACTCGAGTTAACGTTTCTAACTCTTGCTCAACTAATCATTTATCCAATGCCTTAAATACATATTTTACCCTTTGTGGTAAATCTCACAATTTTATCCCAATATCAACATGTCCAAACCATTCCCACAACATAATCATCCTCTCAAGATATCTCATTCATCGTTAACACCTCTACATTCCACTTTTTCACACTAGACCATTTGTAAGTTATATTCATCTCATGCCATCCTAGGTAGTTCTATCATGTCTATGCATACTAACCATTTCCCATATCAATATCCAAACAAATGTACTTGGGTATTTGCATTAGAAACTCACCTAGCTTGATTTCCTCATTGCTCCAATGGAAATACACCATGTTGCTTAAATCTAACCAATGGAGAAATAACTCTCAACTATGTTGTTCTTCTCTTTGATGTGAACAACTTTGTCTCTAATAGCTTTTCCTCAAATCTTACTGAAAATGGCTAGATTTAGGAGTGAGAAAGCTAGTTTTCTTTGAGTTGAAGTGAGAGGAAATGGTTTACCCCGAAATTCTGCAGATCCAACTGCTCCTATTTATAGTTTTGACTTGATGAGATCGATCTTCCTTGGGTGGAGATCGATCTGGTCCTCTAAAATCCCTCTTTTCTAAGACATTTTGAAGGCAGGAGATCGATCTGTCGAGGCTAGAGATCGATCTGCTGTCAAACAGAAGCTTAAGGAGATCGATCTGGTCTTAGGGGAGATCGATCTGCTTCCAACCCGAGAGCTAAAGAGATCGATCTGCTTCCTTTGGAGATCGATCTGTTCCCTTCCATTACTCACATAAGAGCATTCTGGCTCTCCCAGATCAATCTCTCATCCTATGAGATCGATCTGGCCTTCACAGATTCCAGATTTCCTGCAGTTTTTCTGCAACAACTCCCTTCAAGACTTCCTCAATTTACCTTCATAGTCCTTTCCTCATTCATCGCTCCTTGAGACTTAAAAATGTCATCCCATCCCACTTAATATATTTTAAAACTTGTGGGAAATCTTTGTATAACCAAATATACACGATATTACTCGAATGGAAATATACACTTATGTAAATCTTTCCTTCCATTTTACTATACTACTCATATTCCATTTCGATCACATTCTTCTCGTGTTCAAGTTTATTTCCTCCTACTTATTCATAATGCAACTTGTACGTATAATCACGATTCTCATTACAAGTGCGTACATAATCTTATGAACTTACATTGCATATACTTCACATTACAATGTATCATCATACTTATGATTTTATTTATATTCCCATGTTCCTATATATAGCTATACATATACGGGGTCTCACATTCTCCCCCACTTAAAGAATTTGGTCCTCCAAATTAGAACCAATTTAATTTGTGAATAACTCGAGATATTTTTCCCGCATCAAACTTTTCAGTTCCCATGTGGCCTCTTCCTCAGTGTGATGTTGCCACAAAACCTTAACCAATGAAATCGTCTTGTTTCGCAACACCTTCTCTTTCCTGTCCAATACCCTGATCGGTCTCTCGACATACGACATATCTTTCTTGAGCTCCAACGGCTCATAACTAATTACATGTGTCGGATCCGGGTAGTACTTCCGAAGCATAGAAACGTGGAAGACATTGTGGACTTCTGCTAGCTCAGGTGGTAAGGCTAGCCTATATGCTCCTTCTCCTACTCTATCCAAAATCTCGAAGGGACCAATGTAACGAAGACTTAATTTTCCTTTCTTCCCAAACCTCATTATTCCCTTAGAAGGAGATACTTTCAAAAATACAGACTCGCCAACATCAAACTCAAGTGGTCTCCGTCTCCTGTCAGCGTAGCTCTTTTGTCGACTTTGAGCTGTTCGCAGCCTCTCGCATATTATCTGAACATCCTCGGAGGCTTGCTTAACCAAATCGGGAGCGAGCAATTGTCTGTCACCAACTTCTTCCCAACCAATGGGCGATCGGCATCTACAACCGTATAGTGCCTCATAAGGGGCCGTACCAATACTTGAGTGATGACTGTTATTGTAGACGAACTCAATCAATGGCAAGTGATCGTCCCATGAGCCTCTAAAATCCAGCACACACGTTCTCAACATATCCTCCAGGGTTTGTATAGTCCTCTCTGACTGACCATCTGTCTGAGGATGAAAAGCGGTGCTAAAACTCAATTGGGTCCCCATCGCTTCCTGAAAATGTCTCCAAAAGTGGGAAGTGAAGCGGGCATCCCGATCAGAAACAACACTCACTGGGACTCCATGCAATCTCACTATTTTTCGCACATACAGGTTCGACAGTGCACTCAATGTATCTGTAGATCTCATGGCTAAGAAATGTGCCGATTTCGTTAACCGATCTACTATCACCCATATCGCATCATGGTTCTTACGGGTTCTCGGTAACCCCATCACAAAATCCATGGTGACATGCTCCCACTTCCATGTTGGTATCGGTAGAGGTTGTAATAATCCTCCTGGTTTCTGATGTTCGACTTTTACTTGCTGACAAATGAGACATCTAGCGACATACTCAGCTATGTCTCTCTTCATTCCAGACCACCAATATACTTTTCGGAGATTTTGATACATCTTACTACTCCCTGGGTGTATCGTATATCTCGACGAGTGTGCCTCTGATAAGATCAGCTTTCTCATCTCTAAATCCTTAGGAACACATATTCTATCTCTAAACCTTAGTATTCCATCTGGACTTAATATAAAATCGGCACCCTTCCCTTTCCGGATTTGGCTAATCATGACAATACACCATTGATCAATTTTCTGAGCTTGTCGGATTCTCTCAATCAACTCCGGTTCTAATCTCAAGCTAGCAATAATCCCATAGCTGCCAATCTCAGGTAGGGTCATATCCAGACTAAGGTTCGTGAATTGTTCCAACAACTCGTGCTCTCTAACCATCATATGAGATACCAACCCGAGACTCTTCCGACTCAATGCATCGGCAACCACATTTGCCTTCCCCGGGTGGTATAAGATCTCACAATCATAGTCCTTGAGGAGTTCCAACCACCTCCTCTGTCTCATGTTTAACTCCTTTTGTGAGAATAGATATTTCAGACTCTTATGATCCGTAAAGATCTGAAATCTCTCACCATATAAGTAGTGGCGCCATATCTTCAACGCAAACACTACGGCCGCTAACTCCAAATCGTGAGTGGGGTAGTTCTTCTCACGATCTTTCAGCTGTCTAGATCCATAAGTTACTACCCTTCCATCTTGCATCAAAACACAGCCTAGTCCTTGATGCGAAGCATCTGTATACACCGAGTAATTCCCTGAACTGTTAGGGATGACAAGAACTGGCGCGGTAGTTAATCTGCGCTTAAGTTCCTGAAAACTCCTCTCACAAGCTTCATCCCATGAAAACTCCACACTCTTCCTCGTAAGACGTGTGAATGGAGCAGCTAATCTAGAGAAACCCTCTACAAATCTCTTGTAGTAACCAGCCAAACCCAGAAAACTTCTGATCTCTGTGACTGTCCTAGGTTGTTCTCACTGAACAACTGCCTCAATCTTGGATGGATCTACTGACACCCTATCCTTCGATATAACATGGCCTAGAAAAGAAACATGTTCTAGCCAAAAGTCACATTTATTAAGCTTGGCATATAACCTTTTCTCTCGGAGGGTCTGCAAAATAATCCTTAAGTGCTGCTCATGCTCTTCTCTGGACCTTGAATACACCAATATATCATCAATGAAAATAATTACGAATTGGTCCAGGTATGGCTTGAATACTTCGTTTATTAAAGCCATAAAAGCTGCCGGCGCATTGGTCAACCCAAAAGGCATCACTAAGAATTCGTAATGGCCATAGCGGGTACGAAATGATGTCTTGGGTACATCCTCCTTCCGAATCTTCAATTGATAATACCCAGACCTCAGATCTATCTTGGAGAAGATCTGTGCTCCTCGAAGCTGATCCAATAAATCGTCAATGCGTGGCAAGGGTACTTATTCTTGATGGTAGCCTTGTTTAACATCCGATAGTCAATGCACAACTTGAGGCTCCCATCTCTCTTCTTCACAAACAATACCGGGGCTCCCCATGGTGAGACGCTCGATCTTATGAACCCCTTCTCTAACAACTCTTGCAGCTGTTTCCTTAATTCCTCTAACTCAACTGGAGCCATCCTATATGGTGACTTCGATATTGGTTCGGTTCCAGGCGTCAAGTCTATACCGAATTCCGTTTCTCTATCGGGTAGCAGTCCTGGTAGATCGTCTGGAAAGACATCAGGAAATTCTCTGACCACTGGGATGTCCTCCATATCCGGATGTACTTTGTTCAAATCCACCACATAAGCAACAAAACCTTCAAAACAACACTCCAATCATTCATACCAAAGTACTTTACTTTACACAAAATTTAAGATTTCATTTCTTCTCTTAAAATCTTACAACACATTCTCCAGGTAGAGAAAACTTAATGGACTTAGAACGACAGTCTATGACAACATGATTAGTGGCTAACCAATCTATTCCCAAAATTACTTCAATGTCATACATATTTAACAAAATCAAGTTGGCTGTCATGCACTTATCTCCCACCATCACTTTACAATCTTTATACACTTGCTCAACTAATTGGCTCACTCTCATTGGAGTACTTATTAGTAAAGTCCTACTCAAGTATGTGGGTTCTACAAAACCTTTTAACTTAGATGCACATGCAGGTGATATGAAGGAATGCGTAGCACCAGAATCAAACAAAGCTATAACCTCCAGATTGAAAATCAAGATTGTACCTTTTATCACTTCAGAAGAGGTATCAGCCGATGCCTGGTCTAGCGCATACACCCTGCCTTGACCCACAACTTGTTTTCCTTTTTCTTCAGCCGAGGCTTTCTTTCTTGCAGGAGGTGCAATTGTAGGAACCCTCTCTGGCTCTTTACCCCTCTGTGGAATTGCCTCAACTATCTCCGGGCACTCTCTAGCATAATGTCCAAATTTACCACATCTGAAGCATCGGGTACCCTGAAGATGACATGGCCTACCACCATGGTATCGACCGCATAACCTACACTGATCTGTAGTCGGTCGGGGTCCACCAATCACTATACCCCTGACTGGTGTCTGAGTCGGAGGCATAAAAGGTCTAGTAACCTTTTTCTGGAACTCATCTACCTCTCTCCGACGTTTGCTCATGAATTTTTGACCAAATTTGGCACTCTTGCCATCTCCCAGCTTCCTCGGACCCTTGTCTTTACCCCAACTAAACTCAGAAATCTACAAGTCATAATCTTGCTCACATAACTGGGCCCGTCGCATAGCCTCTCTATATGTAGCTACATCAAATGGGGCCAACTTCGCTCGGATTGAAGGCCTCAGTCCATCTACAAATCTACGGACTCTGATAGCTTCACTCCTGATCGAGTCCGGATCATATCGACCCAGTGAAGTGAATCGTGACTCGTACTCATCAACTGTTCGATTCCCTTGAGTCAGATTCAGAAATTCCATCTGTAATCTCCGTCGAGTAGTATCTGGGATGTATTGCTCTCTGAAAACACCTAAGAACATATCCCAAGTAATAACCATTCCTTGAGCTCTCAACATCGGCCTGGTGGACTTCCACCAGTGCTCTGCTTCGCCTCTCAGTACAAAGGCTGCAAGCGCTACTCTCTCCGTAGCTGAACATCTACAGAAGTCGAATAATTTCTCCATTTGACTGATCCAGTCCTCAGCCACTGTCGGATCCTTTACCCCGCTAAACGAAGGAGGCTTAAAGTCCATAAAATGCCTCAATCTCTCCATATCGCAGTCATATCCATACCCCAATTCATCATCATACTGCTGTGGGGCTACTGGAGGAGGTACTGGTCGAATATGAGGTTCCCGTGGCCTAACCGGTTCAGCTTGCGCAGGTGCAACATTCTCAAGTTTAGAAGCAGCTGCTGGGGGATTCGGTGCAGCCTGTCCCGCTGTACCAGGTGTACCCTCAAACCTAGCCATGATCTGACCCATCATGGTCATCATCATGCGCATGTCTTCCTCCAATCGAGTTATTCGAGGATCAGAAGCCTCTATCTATTCCTGGGGCTCATGACTAGAGGATGATCTACTGTGCCTCTCAGTCCTGTCATTTTGCCCTCGAGCTCTCGAGCTCTCTCCCCTCTTGCGGTGTCTCTGAGGCATAACTCACTAGCCTGATAACTTTCCTGCGTTATAACAAACATTTAATTCACTACCAGCTCTGTACACACATTTGTATCTAAATATCGCACAGTAACTTGGGGATGTATGTTTTCTTAGTCCTAAACATCAACTCACATCAGACCAACCATGCTCTGATACCAAACCTGTCATACCCCGCTTTTGTGAACCCTTCTATCCATACATTCTCTACTAGGGTTGGGCTGTGAGAAGATGCAATTACTAAAAATTCATTCATTTACAACGGAATATTTAAAGCTTTAATTCACACTCCCAGGTGTGTGGGTAGATACACAAAATTAATTGTATAAATACCATGTGCTTACATATCATCCCCATAATACTGTTTACAATTCCAAGATATAACTGTGCGATACGATATATTAGATACAAAATACTCGTGTATACAAATCTTATACCTTTGCGGATTGTGGGAGCTGTTTCACACAAAAGACCTAGAGATCATCGCTCTCTTACTTCTCAGTACCTGGAGGGGGAAAATAGTGGGATGAGCAAACCACAGCTCAGTAAGGAAATGTATGCTAGCAGGTAGATATCGTACTACCTACATAGCCCATGCATGCATAAACCAAAACCATGTTTTCGTTATAAATGGAAATATCATACGAACAATGCATTTAAACACATATTTCTCAATAGCATTTTCGTGTAAATCAAATGTCAAACTTCCATTTAAAACATGCTCATAAATAGTGCCCTCATGGCACAAATGTGAAATCAGAGATTTATCAAAAACACGAAATCTCTTTCGTTTCTCAAATCACTCTTTTTCTGCAAATCTCTTTCTTTTCTGAGATTGTCTCTGTTTCTCGAATTTCTGAGACAGGCATGGAATTTTCGGCAATCAAATATCCACGACATATGGCCATAGTCAGTGATCCCAGGCCTCACTGATCAGGTGTGCACAGGGTATCACTTCGCCTGAAGGGGGATGGGTCAATCCTGACCTCCGGCTCATCTCAATCCACCTCATCTCCTCGTATACTCACGGTGAAGATACGCCGTGTGTCATCTACGTGATACTCGTACTCACGTGCACCCAGCACGGTACATAGTATACCAACGGACAACTACACTGTTCTACGTACGACCGTGGACCCAAGTCCATACTCCAACTCCGATGGACTTTTTATCCTAAACCATGTCTCATATACCAGGCGAGCAAGCAGCGTGACACACAGTCAACGCAAAGCTCCAGCGCGGTATGATCTATCGTTAAGGCCCAGCCCATTCAAATGGCCGTCGGCTGGTATCCCCTTGGGTCCCAGACCTCCAGGTTTACCTCAACTCAACAAAACAGGTGCGACCAAAGTTCCCGCACTTTCTCAGAACCCTCGTGCGAGTTAAAACTCCCGCACGGTACATCAAGGCATTAAAACGGGTGTGAGCTAGCGCTTCAACACCAAATCTCATCTCAAAACTGATAGATGACTATTTTCTCTTTTTAAAATTCAAAACATGTTTATTCATACAGCATGCCTCTTCATGCTAAAACATGTAAAATTAGCCAACCTATCATCAACGTTTCTCAATCATCAAGATTAATGTATAATAGAGAAAAACATTGAAAACATGCATATCATGTTATTTCCTTACCCTATCCCATTTCTCAATACATATATACATCCTAGTACTTTTCATGCTTCCATATCATTTCATAGAATTATAATATCGTACTAGTTCTAGCAATATATCTACGAAATTGTCGTAAAATACGTACGAACATCTCTATAGCTAACACACAGTCCCTTACCTCGTTTTACTTGTGTGCAACTATCCGCCTTTATGCTTCTCGCGTTCTCATCTCGACTTGCTCCGGCGTATCATCCGAAACTGAAATTCATCCATCAAACACTCGAGTTAACGTTTCTAACTCTTGCTCAACTAATCATTTATCCAATGCCTTAAATACATATTTTACCCTTTGTGGTAAATCTCACAATTTTATCCTAATATCAACATGTCCAAACCATTCCCACAACATAATCATCCTCTCAAGATATCTCATTCATCGTTAACACCTCTACATTCCACTTTCTCACACTAGACCATTTCTAAGTTATATTCATCTCATGCCATCCTAGGTAGTTCTATCATGTCTATGCATACTAACCATTTCCCATATCAATATCCAAACAAATGTACTTGGGTATTTGCATTAGAAACTCACCTAGCTTGATTTCCTCATTGCTCCAATGAAAATACACCATGTTGCTTAAATCCAACCAATGGAGAAATGCCTCTCAACTATGTTGTTCTTCTCTTTGATATGAACAACTTTGTCTCTAATAGCTTTTCCTCAAATCTTACTGAAAATGGCTAGATTTAGGAGTGAGAAAGCTAGTTTTCTTTGAGTTGAAGTGAGAGGAAATGGTTTACCCCGAAATTCTGCAGATCCAACTGCTCCTATTTATAGTTTTGACTTGATGAGATCGATCTTCCTTGGGTGGAGATCGATCTGGTCCTCTAAAATCCCTCTTTTCTAAGACATTTTGAAGGCAGGAGATCGATCTGTCGAGGCTAGAGATCGATCTGCTGTCAAACAGAAGCTTAAGGAGATCGATCTGGTCTTAGGGGAGAAAGATCTGCTTCCAACCCGAGAGCTAAAGAGATCGATCTGCTTCCTTTGGAGATCGATCTGTTCCCTTCCATTACTCACATAAGAGCATTCTGGCTCTCCCAGATCGATCTCTCATCCTATGAGATCGATCTGGCCTTCACAGATTCCAGATTTCCTGCAGTTTTTCTGCAACAACTCCTTTCAAGACTTCCTCAATTTACCTTCATAGTCTTTTCCTCATTCATCGCTCCTTGAGACTTAAAAATGTCATCCCATCCCACTTAATATATTTTAAAACTTGTGGAAAATCTTTGTATAACCAAATACACACGATATTACTCGAATGGAAATATACACTTATGTAAATCTTTCCTTCCATTTTACTATACTACTCATATTCCATTTCGATCACATTCTTCTCGTGTTCAAGTTTATTTCCTCCTACTCATTCATAATGCAACTTGTACGTATAATCACGATTCTCATTACAAGTGCGTACATAATCTTATGAACTTACATTGCATATACTTCACATTACAATGTATCATCATACTTATGATTTTATTTACATTCCCATGTTCCTATATATAGCTATACATATACGGGGTCTCACACATACTCATTAGTAGGATACCTCGTGGAAGGTTATCTATCCTTTGTAGACCTTCTGAGTAGAACATCTGGTAAAACCTCTATTGGAACCTTTGGAACTAGTGGCTGTCATCAACATCATCATCTAACTCAAAATGTGAAGAACTAGTACCAACACCATTTGTATTATGTTGGTCATTCGAAACATCTTCAACTTCTGTCGGCACATGTGTAAGAGAAACTAGATCCAAATAATCAAATTATCACTGCTTTGAGGAACTGCTATCTCAATTTTCTGAATATCTTCTATAGTTTGGTCTTCATAAAGACAACATCTCGGCTTCTTACAAGTTTCTTCAAAACTGGATCATAGAAATTGTAGCCAAACTCATCTTGGCCATAAACGAGAAACACATTGTCTTGTCTTAGCATCAAGCTTAGACCTTTCATCTTTGGAAATATGCATAAATGCTTTACATCCAAAGGTGCACAAGTGATCATTGGAAACATCTTTACCGAATCAAACTCTATCATGAACATCAATGTTTAAAAGAATGCATGGTGTGAGATTTAAAAATGAACAACTGTACTCAAAGCTTTACCCTAACAGAACTTTGACAACTTCGCTTGTGAAAGCAAACATCTCACCCTTGCAACTAGTGTTCTATTCATCCTTTCAGCTAACCCATTCAATTAAAGAGTCTTAGGAGGTGTCGTTTGATGCCTAATGCCATGCTTCCTACAATACTACTCATCAAAAGGTCTATAATACTCACCTCCATTATCAGACTTAATGTATTTCAATTTCAAGCCTGTATGCCTTTCAACTAAAGCATGAAATTGTTTTAACACATCAACACTTGGTCTTTTGTCTTCAAAGTGCAAACCCATATTTTCCTTGAATGATCATATATGACAGTCACAAAATAAAGAGAACCACAAAGTATTTTCACTTTCATAGGTCCATAAACATCAGAATATATCAAATCAAGAAAACTTGGCTTTCTTGTAGGAAGGAATGTTCTGAAAGAGACTTTGGTCTACTTCCTTACTAAATAGTGGGCACACTTCTTCAATGTCACACTCTTCATTCCAAGATGAAGATTTTTCTTGGCCAAAACCATCAAACCCTTCTCGCTCATATGACTAAGTCGGTTATGCCATAACTCAATTGTACCATCTCTATCCATAGCATTGATAATGAAACAACATATCTAAGCCTACATCATATACAAAGAGAAGCATTTCGAGCCCTTAGCCACAACCATAGAGCCTTTAGTGAACTTCCATATACCATTACTAAATGTGCTATAAAACTCTTCATCATCAAGCTTTCCCGTGGAAATCGAATTCATACGGATATCAGGAATGTGCTTAACATTTTTTAGAACCAATGTTCTACCATTATTAGTTTCCAAGCACACATCTCCCATACAAATGACTTTAACAGAGCCATCACTACTCATCCTAACAGTCCCAAAATCACCGAATGTGTAAGATGAAAAGTACTATGTGAGATGTACCATGAATGGAGGCACCATTGTCAATCACCCAACTGGTCTCATGGCAAGCAAAATTGACAACATCATCATCACGTAGAATAAGGAAGTCATCTGTAACAGCGACAACTTTATCGACATCATTATCATTACCATCTATCTTTTCGTTACCCTTGTCCCTCTTGTTGTCTCTTTTCAACTATCGACAATACATTTTTATATGCCCTTTTAGGCTGTAATGATAACACTCAATATTAACAAACTTGTTGGACTTACTCTTGCTTCTACTCTATAGTTCAGACTTTTACTTTTACTCTTCCTCTATAGACTATAACTAAAACTTCTGACTGTAGAGAAGAACCATGAGACTTTCTGCTCATCTCTTCATTCAAAACACTGTTCTTAGCTAAGTCTATGCTGATGACATCATTAAGGTTTGAGCTAGATAACGACGTTCCAAACGTCTCCTAAAATTTCGACAATGTATCAAGAAGCCATAAACCCTGTAACTCATCTTCAAAATTAACATTCATACCAACCAACTAATTAACAATGCCTTGATATATGTTTAAGTGATATGTCATAACAACCTCATCCTAATACTTCAAGCTCATCAACTCCTTAATCAAGAATAATTTATTATTCCTAGTTTTACGAGCATACAATTACTCAAGCTTATTCCATAATGTGCATGCATGTGTCTCTCCACTAATATGATTCAAAAAATTATCATCTACCCATTGTCTGATGTACCCACACACTTGTTTATGACATAACTTCCATTCTTTCTTAGTTTTATTCTCAAGCTTTTCAATATTATACACGGGCAGATAATAATCCTTCACATATAGCAAATCTTCCACTTTATCTCTCCATATGTGATAAATTGAACCATTCAAATTAATCATTCTACTTGTGTTAACTTTCATGTTCAACATAACGCCAAAACACGATAATAAACACAACCTGATACCAATTTGATAGGATAAAGACAACAAACAATATTTTAACGAATATGTAATATAACAGAAAAACATATTACCCTTTTCTTATGTGAACCTAGAAGGAAATTATCATTCAAAGTAACCCAACATAACATCAAGAGACGAGTAAAAACACCACAACCACAAGCACAAGGTGTCACAACCCTCAACTTATCAAAATGCGTACCAATTTTTTGCATTTTCATGCATTATTTATTTCTCATCCTTCTTCGATCGTGAACAACTACTCTCCTCAACAGTTGAGCTATGTGTCAATGTCTATCTCACTCCACCATACCAATTTAATTCGCATTTTAAATTAGGGTAAACACTTGTATAAATAAATTAGAGTGTTGTTTACATGTGTTTACATTACTTTCCATCCCTAATAGTTACATACAAAATGCTACTGTGCTATAGAAAGTTTAGATACAAAAATCTCATCAGTGTGTATACCTTACGCGATGAGATGCATCGGATACCAAAAGGGAACGCCTCCAGTCATGCTCAATCAATACTCAAAGCTCTGTAAAGAGGGAAAAATGAGGGGGTGAGCAAATCACACGCTCAGTAAGGCAATCATGCGAACAGGTAGATACTGCACTATCTACGTGATCATGATGCCATGCTCAAAACCATACATTTCATCATTTCATCTCAAATCATGAGGTAATGCTAGTGTTAATGGCATGTAAAGCAAATCATGCTATTTATTAGTGCACAAATCAAATTCAAAGCATGACATAAATCATCATGCGTATTTCAAAAGTAAAGCATGACATAAATCATCATGCATCAGTGCACTTTAAAACCATTAACAAGCTTTCTCATCTCATAAAATCATCATTGGTCAGGATTCATCCCCTTCCCCTCAGACTAACCTGACCCACAAAGCATTTCAAAAACATGGATTTATTCATAAAACAAGACATGTGAGATAGCCAATATAATAAGGGAAATCTCCTTTAGGACTATGGTCATATCCTGTGATCCAAGGCTACACGGATCAGGTGTGGGGTATCACCACTATCTGCTTCCACACGGGAGGTGGGTCAAATCCAACCCGTCTATCCATAGCAGATCTCGTCCAAAGACGGCATAACACAATCTTAACATGGTACAATGTACTTCATGCTACATGCATGGTACAATGTACTCCGTGGACCCATATCAACACATCATAGCACGCCACATCTCAAAAACGCACGTGTGAGCCTATTTAATGGATACAACGTCTTGTCTACCCGAAGCTCCTAACACAGTTATCAACATGTCAAAATCTCAAAATGCTTGTGCGAGCCTATTTAATCGGTGCAAAACCCAGTCTACCTGAAGCTCCAGCATGACATCAAGATGTCAAAATCTTAAAAATGCACGTGCGAGCCTATTTAATTGGTGCAACACCCATCTACCCGAAGCTCCTAGCACGACATCAGCATCATAAAAATCCATGCACTTTATGCGTATAAAATACATCAAATCTCGTGCAAGTCATACTCTAGTACGTTTTCATTCTCAAGAAATCCATATAGGTGGCTCAATTCTTTGCAAAACACAAATCAAATCATTTCTTTTGCAAATCATTTCAAATGTTAGCCAACCTACCAATCATTTGATAAAAAGCAACAAAACAAGATTTCAAAGCATCATGCTTTTGCTTTTCATGCACTTTCTCAAACACCCAACTTCTTACCCTTCAATCACCTAATTTCATTTCCTAATATCTCATGCATTCTAGCAAAGCATTTAAGTGCCCAAATTGCTTACATATATCTCTAAGAGTCCACACAATTCCTTTACCTCGATTTAAATAGGGGCGCGACTCTCTTCCTTTTAGCTTCTCGCGCTTGTGGCTCAACTTACTCCGGTATATCCTCAGGAGCTGCAATTCATTCATCCAAACACTTGAGTTAACGTTCTTACTCTTATTCAACTATACTTTTTACCAAATGCCTTAAATGCTCATTTTACTCTTTTTGGGTAAGTCTCCCAATTCATTCCATAACACCATCTTAAATTTATACCCATAACACCATTATCATCTCAAAATATCATATTCATCATTTATTTCACTACATTTCACTTTCTCACACTAACTCATTTCTAGGTTATATTCATTTCATGGCATTCTAGGTAGTTTTACCACTTCTAAGCACCCCAATCAACTCCAAAAATCAATAACTTAACAATGTACTTGAGTTGGTGCTTTAGAAACTCACCTCTTTGGATTCCCTCCTCGCTACAAATAGAAATGCCCCTTGTTTCTTAAATCCCAAAAATGGGGAAATTGCCTCCAAGCTAAGTTGTTCTTCTCTTCGATGTGAATAACTTTGTGTCTAATAGCCTTCCCTCAAATCTTCTTGAAAATGATCGAATTTAGAGAGTAAAATCTAGGTTTTTGGATTGGAAGATGAAAGAAGTTGGTTGTTCCCAAAATTTGCAGATCCAACTGCTCCTCTTTATAGACTTATCTTGATGAGATCGATTTGCTTTGGGTGAAGATCGATCTATCTCAGGTAGTAGCTCAAAAAGATCAATCTGGCTTGGGTGGAGATCGATCTTGCTTCAACCCAAGAGCTAAGGAGATCGATCTGTTGGCCTTGAAATCGATCTTCTCATTACAGAATATTTAGCAGATCGATCTGGCTCTATTGGAGATCGATCTGCACTGTTCCATTACTCAAATAAGAGCATTTTTTGCTCTTCCAGATCGATCTTTCATCTATGAGATTAATCTGGCCTTCATATTTTCCAGATTTTGCTGCAGTTTTCTGCAGTAACTCACACCCAAAAATCTTTAATTTGCTGCCATAGTCATTTTCTCATTCAATCACTTTTGGAACTTGAAAATGGCATCCATTCACACTTTATACTCATTAAAACTTGTGTGAAACCTTTGCATAACCAAAGCTATATAATATAAACTAGATGGAAGTGCACAACTCATGCAATCTTCCTACCATTTTACCACACTACTTATATTCCATTCTACTCACATTCATCACATATCAAAGTCCATTCCTTCACATTCATACATAATGCAACTTGTACATACAATCACAACTCTTATTACAAGTGTGCACATTAAACTTATGGACTTACATCACATATACTTCACATTACAAGTATATGACCATACTTATGAATTCATTTACATATAAACACGATTAAACCTATACGAGGTCTCACATTCTCCCCCATTTACAAAATTTAGTCCTCCAAATTAGAACCAATCATTTTGCGAATAACTCGGGATACTTCTCCCGCATCAAACTCTCCAATTCCCATGTGGCCTCTTCCACCGTATGATGTTGCCAAAGAACTTTCACCGAGGGAATTGTCTTTGTCCTCAACACTTTCTCTTTTCTATCTAATATCCAAACCAACTTTTCAACGTATGTCATACCCTCATTGAGCTCCAATGGCTCATATCTTATCACATGCGCCGAGTCCGGGTGGTGCTTCCGTAACATGGATACGTGGAAGATGTTATGTACGCTCGCTAGCTTAGGTGGCAATGCCAACCTATAAGCCTTATCTCCCACCTTATCAAGTATCTCAAATGGCCTTATATATCGAGGGCTCAACTTTCCCTTCTTCCCAAATCTCATAATCCCTTTCGAGGGAGAAACCTTCAAAAAAACTGGCTCACCCACATTAAACTCTAGTGGTCTCCGTCTCCTGTTAGCATAACTCTTCTGTCTACTCTGAGCTGCCCGTAACCTCTCATAAATCAACTGGACATCCTCTGAGGCTTGTTTGATCAAGTCAGGAGCAAAGATTTATTTGTCATCAACCTCTTTCCATCCAATAGGGGAACGACATCTGCGCCCATACAATGCCTCATACGGTGCCATCCCGATACTCGCATGAAAATTGTTATTATAGGCGAACTCTGCGAGTGGTAAATAGTAATCCCAAGAGCCTCCAAAATCTAATGGACCCGCTTTCAACATATCCTCCAGGGTTTGTATAGTCTTCTCTGACTAACCATCTGTCTGAGGATGAAACGCGGTACTAAAACTCTACTGGGTCCCCATCGCTTTCTGAAAATGTTCGCAGAAGTGGGAAGTGAAGCGGGCATCCCTATCAGAAACAACGCTCACTGGAATTCCATGTAGCCTCACTATTTCGCGAACATACAAGTTCGCTAATTGGCTTAGAAAATGGCATCATGGCCTCTGTGGGTCCTCGACAATCCCATCACAAAATCCATAGTGACGTGCTCCCACTTCCAAGTCGGTATCAGTAGAGGCTGCAATAACCCTGCATGCTTTTGATGCTCTACCTTCACCCACTGACAAACGAGACACGTAGCGACATATTCAGCAATGTCCTTCTTCATCCTTGACCACCAATAAACCTTTCGAAGGTTTTGATACATCTTAGTACTTCCTAGATGTATCGTATACCTCGATGAGTGAGCCTCTGTCAAGATCAACTTTCGGATCTCTGAATTATCAGAAACACATATCCTACCTCTAAACCTCAGCAATCCATCTGAACTTAACTCAAAGTCCATCTCCGTACCCCTCTGTATCTGCCCGACAATATCACTGCACTGTTGATCAATTCGCTGAGCCTGTCGAATTCGATCTACCAGATCTGGTTCCAACTGCAGACTAGCTATCATAAATCCACTATCAACGTTAGGTGGGGTTATATCCAAACTGAGGTTTATGAACTGTTCCAACAACTCGTGTTCCCTAATCATCATGAATGATACCAACCCGAGATGCTCCCTACTCAATGCATCAGCAACTACATTTGCTTTACCGTGGTGGTACAGGATCTCACAATCATAATCCTTTAAAAGTACGAGCTATCTCCTCTGTCTCATGTTTAACTCTTTCTGCGAGAACAGGTGCTTAAGGCTTTTATGATCAGTGTAAACCTGAAATCTCTCACCATAAAGATAGTGGTGCCATATTTTTAATGCAAACACTACGGTCGCTAACTCCAAATCATGGGTCGGGTAGTTCCTCTCATGATCCTTCAACTGTCTTGATCCATAGGCTACTACCTTCCCATCCTGCATCAATACACAGCCCAGTCTTAGGTGTGAAGCATCCGTATATACCGAGAAACCTCCTGAGTTGGTAGGAATGGTGAGTATTGGAGCTGTAGTCAGACGACGCTTCAACTCCTAAAAACTTTCCTCACACTTATTGTCCCACACAAGTTCCATATTTTTTATGGTGAGACGTGTCAAAGGAGTAGCTAACCTCAAAAATCCCTCAACAAACCTTCGATAATACCTAGCTAAACCCAGGAAACTTCTGATCTTTGTCACTGTCTGGGGTCTTTGCCACTGTGTCACTACTTCAATCTTTGATGGATCCACTGCCACTCCATCCTTCGATACTATATGACCCAGAAAAGATATATGTTCCAACCAAAAGTGGCACTTACTAAGTTTAGTGTACAACTTCTTCTCTCGGAGGGTCTATAACACTATCCTTAGATGCCTTTCATGCTCCTTTCTAGATCTTGAGTACACCAGTATGTCATCAATAAACACAATTACAAATCGATCTAAATATTGGTGAAATACCTCATTCATCAATGACATAAAAGCTACGGGAGCATTCGTCAACCCGAATGACATAACCATAAACTCATAATGTCCATACCGGGTGCGAAAAGCTATCTTGGGTACTTCTCCACTCCGTATCTTCAACTGATAGTACCCAGATCTCAGATCTATCTTGAAAAAGACCTGCGCTCCCCTAAGCTGATCTAACAAGTTATCGATGCGTGGAAGGGGATACTTATTCTTGATGGTGGCCTTATTCAACAACCAATAATCTATACACAGTCGGAGGCTTCCATCCTTCTTCCTTACAAATAGAACTAGTGCTCCCCAAGGTGAGATGCTCGGCCTGATGAACCCCTCCTCCAGTAACTCCTGTAATTGTTTCCTTAATTCTTCTAACTCAACTTGAGTCACTCTGTAAGGTGGCTTGGATATCGACTTTGTACCAGGTGCCAATTCTATACCAAACTCCATCTCCCTATTTGGAGGTAACCCTGGTAACTCATCCGGAAAGACATTTAAAAATTTCCTAACCACTGGAATGTCTATCAACTCCAGACGTGCCTTATCTGTCTCAATCACATAAGCAATGAACCCTTCACATTATTCTTTCCACCATTAGTAACATAATCATCACATACACACATATAATTGATAAACAAATTCATCTCTCAAATATCATGTATTGAGATCATACTATTTTACTTATGTTAAACATATCTTTCATTTCATTTCACAAAACTTACTACAAGATTTTCTATCTCGAGAAACATCAATGTTTTAGCCCGACAATCCATAACAACATGGTTTGCAACCAGCCAATCCATTCCTAGGATTACATCGAAATCACTCATATTTGGTAAAATCAAATCGGCTGCCATTTCTTTACCTCTTATCCTCATCTTACAATCTCTATATACATGCTCAGTCAATTGACTATCATTCATAGGGGTAGATATCATTAACATCTTATCTAGCAGTGTGAGTTTTACATGCTTCAACAATTTACATGCAAAGGATGGTGATATAAAGGAATGCGTGGTTATAGGTCCAAAGGGTATTATACGCAAGTGCACGAGTCGTACAAGTAATAATGGGATTTGAGTCCCGAGTTATCGTCCCACAGAGAAGTTGATCAGCCTAATTAACTACCGGTTAATCTTACCCTAAATATATCCTAGCAAATTATAAGATTAAGGTGGGTGATCTACTAAGCTAGAATTGAAAATACCGAAAGCAATAAAATAATAAAACTATAAAATAAAGAAAATAAAACCGAGCAAAATTACTTACAGTGCTCAATGCAATTAAGATAAAAAACCTATAAAAGAAATTAAAACAGTTAAAACTAATTAATGCAATTAAAATAAAATGCAATTGTGAAAATAACAAAGCAAGATAAATTAAACTAAATTTAACAAACCTAAAATGCAATTAAACTACTTAATCAAAATACAATTTAAACTAACCTAAGATTTAATGAAATAAATTTACCCCTAATCTAATTCTAAATGAACACTTAATTAACTATCATCCTAATTAAAACTAAGTTTTATACTACTATGCAAGAATACTAACATGCAATTTAATTAAAGACTTTAAACTAAGCTTAACAAATTAAATTGAAATTAAACTAAACTAACAATGCATGAAAATGAATTAATTGCTAGAGTTGAATGCCAAACAAGCCTTAAGCATTTTAAACCATTCCCTCCAAATACTATTCACGTGTCTTCCAAATTATGTTTCTTTCCATTTCCAGGTGATGGCCTCGGGTTGCTCATTTCATTGTCTTTCCAAGTGCATGTTTATTTTCAAGCTTGCACGATTTTAGCTACTGTCGGTCTGCTGCATTCTCCCTCTCGGTGCTGACCAAACACTGTTCCAAGTAAGAATCGCTTCTGCTGCCTGCTGCACCAGGCATTCTCGATTTTGGCTACTGTTGGTTTGCTCCAACCGGTCCTGCAGTCTGCTGCTTCATGCCATTGGCTCTCGGTTTGGACATACACTGCTCTTGGTCCTGCATCTGCTCCAGACGTTCTCGGTTCTGTGTGTCCAGCTGTGTTTCCAGGTGCTGCAAGCGCAACCAGCTGCTATCCTGCTTCCTCCTCTGCTTCTTACTCCAGCCGAGAGGACAACACACTAGAAACAAATGTTGTTCATGCTCCAACGTTACCTTTACTCATTTCTGGTACCAAGAGCTTCCAAAAAATAATTTACAAACACTACAACAACTACATCGAGATGAGCAGTAGCAGAATATAGGAAAAACAGAGCTAAACAGAGGAAAAATGGGAAGTTAATTTGCTGCCATGAATTAACTATGCCCCTTCGAATTGTTTCCTTAGTCTCTATATCGGACAGCCAACCCCTATCTTTTCACAATCCAACAGCAAGAAACAAACTACAATGAAGCAGAAATAAAATGCAGCAAATGAATTCTATGCAAGAAACGTGAATGAATGCAGTAACTATGGAAGCTAACTCTAATTGCAATAAAGAATTGAAACATAAAATGCATGCAAGTGGGAATGAAAGAAAGAAACGAAAGAGCAAGAAAATATAGCAAACATGATGTTAAAATCGAGAAGAAGTGTGTAAAACAGAAAATAACACAACTACTGGAATTAAACAATCAATCCCGTAGCATCATCAACGTGAAAAACCATCATCATCGGACTGCTCTAAATCCAGCTCTTAATGCCATGGTTCCACATTGCTTAAATGTGAAATAATGCCTAGCATTTGCCCACATTCAAGCACCAAAACCAAACAGCAAAGAGGAAGGAATAAGTGAGGAACCGAATGCACAAAGAGCATTACTCGAGAGCAACTACATCTACTGGTGTTTCAAATAAAGAAGAAAAAAAATATATAAATAAAGTTTCTATGTAAAACCGAGACATACATTAGAAAAATAGGTTATGGAAATCGAAATTGACAAACAAGAAACCCAAAGTTACCAAACCGAGAGCATGACATGAAAGTGATTTTCATTGAAAATGAAATTTTACAAAGACTAATGAAGAGCATGAAAATGAATAGTAAAACATTGAGAAAAATGACTAACGAAAAATGAAGAAACTTAAGAATAAAATAAAACCTAAGAATACCTTAAAACTATTCTACCCTAAAAATTACATACTCCTTCAATTGCCATCTTTTTCTATTTATAAACACACTAGGGGTAAAATGGTAATTTTCACATCCTTGATGAGTTGGCATTTTTTTTGGCCAGTTGTCTTCACACCATTAGCTCCTAGAAAAGATATTTCCATGTCATCGGTCTTCTTGTCCAATTGGATGTGCTAGGTGGCATGACTCGTGTTGTCCACGTGGCTCAATCTCGATTTTAGCCCAATTTCGATCCATTTTCTATCGAAATATTCAAAATTCATCCGGATTTGATTTATATGCAAACATGAGAATTTTAATTAAATAAAGGGGATAATTAACAAAATAAATTGGGGATTTAAATAATTATTTAGGGAATTAAGCATAAATAATTTCAAAACTATAGAATTATCACGTGGCACCAGGATCAAACAATACAAATGCTTCTAAATCAAAGATTTGGATGGTACCTTTAACCACATCCAAAGATTGATCTGCAGTGTCCTGGTCCAGCACGTGCACTCATCCTCTGCTCACACCCACTGCTTGCTTCCCCTTTTCCTCCTCTGTAGCCCTCTTCTTTGGAGCAGCTGTCCCAACTGGAGCTCTCTCTGGCTCTCTGTCCTTATGTAGGGCTCACTCTGTCATCTCTGGGTAATCCTTGATCATGTGCCATGTTTTCCCACATTTGAAGCATATTGTAGGAGGTCCATAGCATGGTCGAGTACCATGGTACTTGCCACACTTGTCGCACTGTTCTATCGTAGGCCGTGCCCCCTCCAATCATAATTCCCTTAGCTGGAGCGATGGTCGGATACATGAGAGTATTAACTGTCCTCTCCTGGATCTCTTCAATCCTAGGTCTCTTTCCAAAAAAACCTCTTGCTTCCCTTATAATTGAAGCCTCTATCCATCACTGATCTATTCTTGTCCTTATCCCTCACTTTACTGACTTTCCCAAACTCTGATGCCATTCTATCAATGTCTTGCTCACATAATTGCGTCCTACGCACTGCCTCCTCATAGGTCAGTATATCCAAGGGGATTAATTTGGACCTGATGGTTGGTCTCAATCCATCCACAAACTTCTGGATCTTCTCGACCTCAATACCTATCGTGTTGGGATCATACTTGCCCAGAGAGATTAAGGTCGTCTCATACTCATCCACAGTCCTAATCCCTTGGGTTAGTCCCAAAAATGCCATTTTCATTTTTCGCTGAGCGGTATCCAGTACAAACTGTCTTTGGAAAGTCTCTAAAAATATATCCCAGCTGATCTCAGTATGTTAGGCTCTCAAAATAGGATTGGTGGATTTCCACCAATGTTCTGCTGATCCCTTCAGCATGAAAGCGACAAACGCTACCATCTCGATAGTAGTACACTTGAAGAATGCATACAATTTCTCGATTTTATTTATCCAATCCTCAGCAGCCATTGGGTCCTTAACTCCGCTGAAAGACAGCGGTCCAAACTTTTGGAACTACCGCAGCCTATCCAAATCACAACTGTAACCCTAGCCTCCACTGGCCTGTGGTGTAGCAACATGAGTAGGCATATCCTGTGCGGGTGGGGGTGTAGGTGTCGCTGTCGTCTGAGGTCTCTGGGCTGGTCGTGCCCATGCCTCAAGAGCTGCTGCCTACTCGGCATCACCTTGTGTCGCGGGACTCAGTCTGCCCCCAACTCCAGGTAGTGTTTGAGTGAGCAACTCCAAGATCATCTTAATGCTCCGCTCAATCCCTGTGAAGCGTGCCTCAGCACTCTCGGATCTCTCCTCTGGACCCTATGGAGCATGCTTAACCTCAACCTCCACCTCATTCTCTTCCTGAGCCTCGTGTGTTTCTGGCTCAACACGACCCCCAAGCCTACCTCTACGGCCTCTAACTTGTGGTCTCGCCCTTCTACGGCGACTGGTGTTAGGCATAATTTCTTAATTCCCTACATTCACATCAATTTCTTAGTCAACTCATCAACACACATATAATTTGTATCTAAACAAGCACAGTAACATGGGGATATAATTTCCAATTTATTAAGTATTTTAGACACTAACACACGTCAGACCAACTCAGCTCTGATACCAACTTCTGTCACGACCTCAACTTATCAAAATACGTATAATTTTTTTGCATTTTCATGCATTATTTATTTCTCGTCCTTCTTCGATCATGAACAACTACTCTCCTCAACAGTTGGGTTGTGTGTCAATGTCTATCTCACTCCACCATACCAATTTATTTCGCATTTTAAATTAGGGTAAAACTTATATAAATAAATCAGAGTGTTGTTTACATGTGTTTACATTGCTTTCCATCCCCAATAGTTACATACAAAATGCTACTATGCTATAGAAAGTTTAGATACAAAAATCTCATCAGTGTGTATACCTTACGCGACGGGATGCAGCGGATACCAAAAGGGAGCGCCTCCAGTCACGCTTAATCTATACTCAAAGCTTTGTAGAGAGGGGAAAATGAGGGGGTGAGCAAATCACACGCTTAGTAAGGTAATCATGCGAACAAGTAGATACTACAATATCTACGTGATCGTGATGTCATGCTCAAAACCATACATTTCATCATTTTATCTCAAATCATGAGGTCATGCTAGTGTTAATGGCATGTAAAGCAAATCATGCTATTTATTAGTGCACAAATCAAATTCAAAGCATGGCATAAATCATCATTTGTATTTCAAAAGTAAAGCATGACATAAATCATCATGCATCAGTGCACTTTAAAACCATTAACAAGCTTTCTCATCTCGTAAAATCATCACTGGTGAGGATTCATCCCCTTCCCCTCGGACTAACTTGACCCACAAAGCATTTTAAAAACATGGATTTATTCATAAAACAAGACATGTGAGATAGGCAATATAATAAGGGAAATCTCCTCTAGGATTATGATCATATTCTGTGATCCCAGGCTATACGGATTAAGTGTGCGGGGTATCACCACTATCTGCTTCCACAAAGGAGGTGGGTTAAATCCAACCCACCGGTCCATAGTAGATCTTATCTGAAGATGACATAACACAATCTTAACATGATACAAGGTACTCCATGCTACATGCATGGTACAACGTACTCCGTGGACCCATATCAACACATCATATCACGCCACATCTTAAAAACGCACGTGTGACCCTATTTAATCGATACAACGTCTTGTCTACTCGAAGCTCCTAACACGGCTATCAACATGTCAAAATCTCAAAATGCTCGTGCGAGCCTATTTAATCGGTGCGACACCAAGTCTACTCGAAACTCCTAACATGACATCAACATGTCAAAATCTCAAAAATGCACGTGCTAGCCTATTTAACCGGTGTGACACCCAGTCTACCCGAAGCTCCTAGCACGACATCAACATCATAAAAATCCATGCACTCATGCTTGTAAAACACATCAAATCTCGTGCGAGTCATGCTCTAGCACGCTTTCATTCTCAAGAAATCCATATAGGTGGCTCAATTCTTTGCAAAACATGGTTATCAACCAAATCAAATCATTTCTTTTGCAAATCATTTCAAATGTTAGCCAACCTACCAATCATTTGCTAAAAAGTAACAAAACAAGGTTTCAAAGCATCATGCTTTTGTTTTTCATGCACTTTCTCAAACACCCAACTTTTTACCCTTCAATCACCCAATTTCATTTCCTAATATCTCATGCATTCTAGCAAAGCATTTAAGCGCCCAAATTGCGCACAGATATCTCTAAGAATCTACACAATTCCTTTACCTCGATTTAAACCGGGGCGCGACTCTCTTCCTCTTAGCTTCTCGCGCTTGTGGCTCAACTTACTTCGGTATATCCTCGGGAGCTGCAATTCATTCATCTAAACACTTGAGTTAACGTTCTTACTCTCATTCAACTATACTTTTTACCCAATGCCTTAAATGCTCATTTTACTCTTTTTGGGTAAGTCTCCCAATTCATTCCATAACACCATCTTAAATTTATACCCACAACACCATTATCATCTCAAAATATCCTATTCATCATTTATTTCACCATTTCACTTTCTCACACTAACTCATTTCTAGGTTATATTCATTTCATGGCATTCTAGGTAGTTCTATTTCTAAGCACCCCAATCAACTCCAAAAATCAATAACTTAACAATGTACTTGAGTTGGTGCTTTAGAAACTCACCTCTTTGGATTCCCTCCTCGCTACAAATAGAAATGCCCATTGTTCCTTAAATCCAACAAATGGGGAAATTGCCTCCAAGCTAAGTTGTTCTTCTCTTCGATGTGAACAACTTTGTGTCGAATAGCCTTCCCTCAAATCTTCTTGAAAATGACCAAATTTAGAGAGTAAAATCTAGTTTTTTGGATTGGAAGATGAAAGAAGTTGGTTGTTCCTAAAATCTGCAGATCCAACTACTCCTATTTATAGATTTAGCTTGATGAGATCGATCTGCTATGGGTGGAGATCGATCTGGTCCTCTTAAAATCTCATTTTTTGCACGACATTTGAAGGCAGGAGATCGATCTGTCGAAGACTGGAGATCGATCTGTCTCAGGCAGTAGCTCAAAGAGATCGACCTGGCTTGGGTGGAGATCGATCTTGCTTCAACCCGAGAGCTAAGGAAATCGATCTGTTGGCCTTAAAATCGATCTTCTCATTACAGAATGTTTAGCAGATCGATCTGGCTCCATTGGAGATCGATCTGCACTATTCCATTACTTAAATAAGAGTATTTTTTGCTCTTCTAGATCGATCTTTAATCCTATTAGATCGATCTGGCCTTCATATTTTCTAGATTTTGCTGTAGTTTTCTGCAGTAACTCACACCCAAAAATCTTTAATTTGCTGCCATAGCCATTTTCTCATCTAATCACCTTTGGAACTTGAAAATGACATCCATTCACACTTTATACTCATTAAAACTTGTGTGAAACCTTTGTATAACCAAAGCTATATAATATAAACTAGATGGAAGTGCACAACTCATGCAATCTTCCTTCCATTTTATCACACTACTTATATTCCATTTTACTCACATTCATCACATAACAAAGTCCATTCCTTCACATTCATACATAATGCAACTTGTACGTACAATCACAACTCTTATTACAAGTGTGTACATTAAACTTATGGACTTACATCACATATACTTCACATTACAAGTATATGACCATACTTATGAATTCATTGACATATATACACGATTAAAACTATACGGGGTCTCACACAAGGACATAAGCGATTTAACGTGGAAAGCCTCCCCAAAGTAATGGGTAAAAACCACAACCCTATGGGTACCAATAACAATCTCCACTATCAATAGTAATAGAAATACAATGTTTTCTTTAGCTAAAACTAGAGGTATACAAGCACACAATATCTCAAGAAGAATATTTCTTGGCTAACAATTTTACAAGAAAAGATTGGAGTAACTCACCAAAAGGTGGCATAACAAATGATTTATGAAAACCATAGGTAGGAAGCTCCAAACTCGATCTTCACCGTTTAACATGAAGAACTCAATGTCATAAACGTGCTGTCAAAATTTCAACTCAATTAGACAACAATTCGACCTCGATCAACCTTGTCGAACTTTTCCAACTTCACAAATTTTCTCCCATTTCTTTTCTTTTTCTCTCTCTACATGGCTACCTTTTTCTCTCTTTTTCTTTTTTTTCACACTTTATCGCCACTCTCCTCAAAGGGTTAAAAAACCCTTAAGACAAAACCTCATGTGAAAGGATAATTTTGTCTTTAATGAAGGATTAGGGTGGGCTTCCACATGGGATGAAACCCAACACAACACTTTTACGTGAGATAAAATCCAAGTTTAGAAATTAAATGGGTCGATCTATTTTTATTACATGGATATCCATAATGCATTGACATGGTAAATTGTCATAAATGGTGAAAAATTAAGTTAAATTTTTATATATGAAAATAAAAAAATATTATAAAAAACATTAATGCATCATAAAATTTACTCATCTGACATGATAATCTTATATGTATCATGTCGTATTTGTATTTTACAAAAATTCAAGCTTAGTAATTAGTCTAATATTCAATGCAGGTGTGCAGCATAAGCCTTAAATTTTTTTATTGTATAGAATTAAAAGCAAGTTTTAAGTCTTTTTACTCCACGAATCACATCCGAAAATATTTCAAGATTTTAATCATAATAAAATAAAATTTATAGTTTCACGCAATAAAAAATTGAAAGTTACTTCTTTTTATATTTCGATTTCGATGAAGTTTGAAATTTTATTTGGATATTCTCTATTTTATCTAATGTTCAATTGAGTTCTCAGACTATTATTTGTCATAGTTATATCCTTGAAACACTAATGCTTCAATATTGACTTCTACTAAAGTAGAATTAAGGTTGTTGTTGCCCAACAGAATGATGATGTGTTGCTGACGTCCTTGCTTTGATCTTCGTGCCACTTGTAATCATATTTTCTGTAAGAAAATGAATGATCAGATGGACGCAAGGGTTGTTTCTTGCGCAAGTACTCCGATGCTTAAGTTAGAAGGGAATTTCGGCAGAATTTCTATAAAGCAAATAGAGACTTAGGTTTTTAAGTTATACCTGTCCCCTATTTATAGAGATTTATTTTGCCTGTAATTACATATGTATCCTTGGACTAGATATCTTTTTTTTGTCTTATTTAAAACCTATATATAATGAATAAAATATTTGATCTTCCTCATGCCACGTGGTAATTTTTGATTGGCCCAAGTGTATTAAGTATTTTTATTCTCAACAATTGCTCCCTGCTTTTTCGTAAATTTCAATTTACTGAAGAGTACACTTTGTTTTTATTATTATTATTATTATTATTATTATTATTATTATTATTATTATTATTATTATTATTATTTATTTTCTTAGTAGTATTCACCGTTAGAGTCATCTGTCTGCCGGAGTCTACACAACTTGCGGCATATATATAAGTGTCGTGAGTCGTCGGTGTTGCTTCACTCGCATTTTCTCTCGGGCAATACTCTCATGGCAGACTCTCACGTCAGACTCTTGCGGCATCATAATCTCACGGCAGTATATCTTTCGGCATTCCATTCTCGCGGTAATTACTCTTGTGGTATTGCACTCTCGCGAAACATACCCTCGCGGTAGATACTCTCGCTCCAAGTACCCTCACAATACATATCCTCGCGACATATACCCTTGCAGCACATACCTCTCGCGGCATTGCATTTTCGCGGCAAGTTCACCCTTACGGGAAAACCATCCTCTCGGCATAATCCGTTCATTCATTTGCTCAATTCATTTTCTATGGCTAGATAAGGTACCGGAAAACAAATTAATTTAGAATCTTACTCTAGGTTTAGGGAGTCCGATCTTGAATTCATTCGTAATGCTTTTCCTCTCCCCGATGGCTATTATTATAGACTCCCAATCGATGCGGAATACATACCTCAAGCTGTTAGTAGTGGTGTTCCCGTCAATCAAGCCTTATTAGAATTTGGATTTCGTTTTCCCTTACCTGACTTCAGAGTTGCTTTCCTTCGATACTACGATATAGTCCCTACTCAACTTCACCCTAATGGATGGGCACAAGTGGTCGGGTTTACGATTATATGTCATAGACTTAATGTTACGCCCACCATTCTTTTATTTAACTCCTTCTTCAGAAATCGTAGTGTTCGAAACTCGACATGTTTTTGCATTCAGAAGGCTTTTGGGAAAGGACAAAGTAGCAAACTCTTTGGGAAGCCTCCTTCTAAGCTTCATAATTATGCCTTTGATTGGCTTATCGTCGAGATTCCTTCGACTCTGCACATCCCCTTACATGTAGTTGATGCAACATTACATGTTTTCGCACTCCTTTGATCTCCTCTTACTTGCCCCACACCTTTGGGGGTTAGGAACTTCATCAGCAGATAACACGGGGAGAGTATGGCTCTTATGTCGCTCAACAATTGCTGTCCCAAAATAACATTGTAGGCCTGAGATGTTGATTTGACCACCATAAATAAGACCTGTCTCGTAATACTCTTAAGGTCTTCTCCCAAAGTAACTGGTAGTTTAATCGACTCTACCACTCTTACTTTCTCCCCAGTGAAGCCAAACAAGGGGGTAGTTACGGGTTTCAATCTATCCTCACTTAGATTCATCTTTTCGAAACAGTTTTAGTAGATAAGGTTTACCGAGCTCCCATTATCTACCAGAATTTGGCCTATCGAGTGTTTAGCCATGACTATCGATATGATCATGGGATCATCATGTGGAACAATAACATCTCCTTGATCAGGAGGCGTGAAAGTAATCGCCTCTCAGTCTTCGACTACTTTCATCATAGAATGGATCTGGTACGCTTGCTTAGCTTATGCCTTCCGAGAAGCAGATGAGCCACCAGCTGTGCATTCTCCACTAGAGATAACATGAATGGCGGCCCTTGTAGGCTCATTGTCTATCTATTGATTCCTACGTTCTCCCTGCCTTGCCTCATTTTCTCTCTCTTCGTTCCTCATTCTACTTACCTTGTTGTCATTACGCCTATCTCGTAATCTGTTGTCTCCTCGACCACGCATAAGATATTGATTCCTCTCATTCCTCTGTACGTAACGATCTAAGAGTCCTTCTCTAGCTAATCTTTCAAGCTGATTCATCAAATCACGACACGTCTCAGTCGAATGACCAAAGGCAAAGTCGAAGCTACAATAGGACTTGAGGTCTCGTCCTAGGTTTCCCCCTCCTCTCCTAGGGAATTAAAGCATCCTAGTTCTCTCGATCGCTTCTAGGATCGAAGCACGCGGTTCAATAAATTACGTGTAATTAGCATACTTCAACTTTGGGGCTTTGCCTGATCTGTCTGATCTTCCTGTGTTCTTCTCATCAGACTCTCTTTCTCGCTTCCTTCCTTCTTTAGAGTCTCGCGTTGGTATCATTTTCATCACCTCCTCTTGGGTAATATACTTGTTCGCTTTAGAGAACAAGTTTGAATTTGTCGTTGGCTGATCCAAGGACAATAATTCTTGGAGTTTTTTAGACCTTGTCCCCTGAAACATGGTTGTCACTGCTATTCTGACTTGTAGACCTTGTACCTTAAGAGTAGCATCACGGAATCGATCTATGTAGCTTTTCAGTGATTCTTTATTCCCTTCTCTTAGGGTGAGTAAATAGGTGGGCTCCTTCATTTTCTGGTTGTTTATCATAAAGGCTTAAAAAATTCGCTCCTCAGCTGATTGAAAGATGAAATTGACCCTTCTGGTAAGTTGTTTAACCACTTCAGTGCGTGGCCAGTTAAGGTTAGGGAGAACGCCCTACACATAATCTTATCTTCCCATCCATGTAATAGCATTAATGACTCATAATTTTCAACATGATCGTAAGGGTCAATCTTTCCGACATATGCTGTCATTTTTCGGCATTTTGAACTTTGGGGGCAATGGTTTTCCCATGATCGCTATGCTGAATGAAATTCTTCTCCTTTGGTTCTTTTCAGCCGAAACCAACTTTTTCTCCTCCAAGATTTGTTCGACAATTTTCTTCATATCTAAAGCGTCTCGTGTTATGGATGCAAGTTTATTTTGGACCTTGCATGAATCAGCTTGATCATAGTCTACAGCCTCTCTCTCATTATCACATATTTAGTTCTGACGGGCCCTAAGATGAAAATCGACCATGTCAGCTTTAGGGTTCTATGTTAGATCTGCTTCTGAGTTTCTTCCAGTATGTGTCCCTGTTATTTTGATGCTTCTGACCCCATTACTCGACGAGACATTTATGTTCTGAGAACAAGGATCTTCTGTATTCGAGTAACCAAAATCAACTATAGCCGAATTCTCAAAGCTTTGAGTATTTTGGCGTCTTCAGCCACCAACAATCTCTCGCGTCGCATTCCTCTCCCCCTGACGTCGTGGTTCTTCAAAACCCTAATGCCTTCGGTGAATTGGATTCTCGCGCACGAGATCTTCTGTAGTTTAGCATCTTAGGTCATCTAAACCCTCATGCTCAAGGCTTTTCATACCTTGGGACCTCATGTCTCTTGCTACTTCATGTCCCAGACCTTTCGAAACTTCCCGTATGGGATCTTGGGTGCCCTTTCGCCTCAATTCTTCCGCAGCATCACGGATAAAATTACCTGCAACTTCGCGTAATAGATCTTCAGTCGCCAAGCCTACAGGGTCTCACGCCATTCGAACGTCAGAGTCTTACACAGACTGACCGTAAGGGTCTCAAACTGATATGTCGTGAGGGTTTGCAGGGGGCATGCCGTGAGGGCCTAACGCGTGCATGCCGCGAGAGTCAGCTGTGGGTATGCCGTGAGGGTTTAATGCGGGCAAGCCGTGAGGGTTTAATGCTGGCGTGCCGCGAGAGTCAGCTGCGGACATTCCGTGAGGGTTCAATGCGAGCATGCCGCGAAAGTCAGCTACGGGCATGTTGTGAGGGTTCAATACGAGCATGCCGTGAGAGTCCAATGCGGGCATGCTATGAGAGTTAGCTACGGGCATGCCGTAAGGGTTCAATACAAGCATGCCGTGAGGGTTCAATGCGGGCATGTCGCAAGAGACAGCTATGGGCATGCCGTGAGGGTTTAATGCGGGCATGCCGTAAGGGTTCAATGCGGGCATGCCGCGAGGGTCCAATACCCACGAGAGTCAGTTGCGGGCATCCCATGAGGGTTCGATGCGGGCATACCGTGAGGGTCCTATGCAACACTTCTTTCTCCCACCAAATTTTGTACAGTTGTCGACAGATCCACTTGTGGGAAGGTGCCTTTGAACAGATTCACCATAGCACGTAAGGCTTGGACGGTTTCTTATCCTTGTTTCTTCATGGCTTCAAATTCAGTTACGAGAATTGTCATCATACTTGGCCCTCTCTCCCCTCGGACTCCATCACCCATGTCACCAATTAGAGATCTCGTCGCATCTTCATTCTCGTCACTCCTTATCGCTGCTGATCGTGTTCTCACCATTATTGTAGAGCTAAGAACTTTTCTTTTGTTTCCCACAAACGGCGTCGATTGTTGTTGCCCAACAAAATGATGACATGTTGCTGATGTCCTCGCTTCGATCTTCGTGCCACATGTAATTAGATTTTCTACAAGAAAATGAATGATCAGAGGGATGCAAGGGTTGTTCCCTGCGTAAGCACTCTGATGCTTAAGTCAAAAGGAAATTTCAGCAGAATTTCTATGAAGAAAATAGAGACCTAGGTTTTTTAGTCATACCTATACCCTATTTATAGGGATTTATTCAGTCTGTAATTACGTATGTATCATTTGACTAGATATCCTTTTTTGTCTTATTTAAAATGTGTATAAAATGAATACAATATTTGATCTTCTTCATGCCACGTGGTAATTTTTTATTGGCCCAAATGTGTTGAGTATTTTTATCTTCAACAAAGGTTGACTCGTTTATATCACTCACTGATGATGATGTTCTTTTCGCCAAGATACACACTGTTTAAAGTAACATAATATTATATTTTTGTATCTGTTTTCGGTTACTCTAGAAATTTCATGTTCTTGATGAAAAAAATTCTCATCTTCATTCTTACTATAGTTTTTTTAAACGTTTATTTATTTTTTCATTGATCTTCATCATTTTTTCTTTTCTTTGATTTTGATGCCACTTCGGTGCTGGATTTTGTCATAAGCTAAAGACAGTCCCCTTCAACGAATTTTAATAAACAAGAGAAGGATGATTTATAAGGCTCAAAAGTGATTTTCTAAAAATTTATATATATAAATATATAGATCATCAATCAACTGCTGAAAACTCTATCAATATAATATCTAAAATTATTTAAGATATGGAAATTATGGCCATTGAAATACTATTAATTTTTGTACAAAAAGTTAAATATGAGATGGAAACTCTGAAAGTGAAATATGGTCGATCTTGCTGTACATTTCTAAAGCATCTATTTCAATCCGTGAAGTTATGTACATTTGTCCCTTTAGGATATCATCAAAGCAATTTATTTCCTAATATTCATTTTCAATCTCAATCAAAGCATCTACTTCCTCTCTCTTAATCCATATGCTAATAATTCACGTCATGGCTTGGTGAAGCGAGAGGTACTGGCTCCAAATCACCCAACTCAAAGTCAAGATCATCAACTGACTCGTAACTATGACTTTCTTCTTCATCAGTAGAACTTTTCGATTCCATTATTAAATCTTGAATATCCATCTTGCTCATATTGAGTTCGGCTATCTAATCCTTCGTGGTTGTACTCTTCACCTTGCGCTTCTTCGAGAAAGGACATGAGAAGGGTAATGTCGAAGTCATTGTTAGTACAGTTGATGTGCAAGGAATTTTCTTCCACTAGAAATGCCATAGCTGTTAAGGAGGGATTGAGAAACAAAGCTAGTGAAATTGCTAAAATGATGATAGTTAGAATTAGTATTGAACCGCAATTCATAATGGCTCCCTCAATTAAAGTAAAACTTTATATAGGAAACTTTGCATACATGCAATCCTTCTCCAATTATGAACTCTTTGATTTGATTAGATAATTGTCCCAAGTAAAGAAGAAACAAGTGGAAGCATATAATTAATCCAATAGTGACTAGAAAAGAGAATAGACAAACTATTAAGGGTAAGAATCAAAGGTTACCAAATTTAACGAAGGATGATAATAATTTTGATTCTTAATCCTATTTATGAGAATGCGTTTCCTTTAGACACTCATTGAGATTTTATTCTTGTAGACTAAGTTAAGTCTAAACACTTACTCTTGTAATTGTGTATATATACACACCGAATGTCAATGAAGAAATCAAGCCTTAAAAATATATTTACCCTACCTACTTTACATGATATCAATAGAGCATACGCTTAACAGCAGTAAGATCCTAATGGCCACCATCCCCACTATCTCGTCCTCCTCTACCTCACTTATCTCACAAGTGCTCCAAATCAACTCCTCCACCCAACTTCCACTCAAATTGACCTCTTCCAATTTCCCTTCTTGGCATCTACAACTTGAAGCCATTCTCACTGGCCTAGATCTAATAGGATATGTATCTGACGATACTCCATATCCCAATAAAACAATTTCCACCGTTGGCAAAGACCCCGAGCCAAACCCTGCCTATTCATTGTGGATTAGGCAAGATAAATTAATCCTACATGCAATTCTTGCTTTCCTGTTCGAGACAGTTATACCAGTTATTGCTAGATCAGTTTCATCCCAAGATGCAATGACAAAACTTGTCAACATCTACTCTGGAAAAATCAGATCGCGTATTATGACGCTGAAGAAGAGACTTTCTCTTGTAAACCAAGAAAACAACGGCATTGATGAGTACCTACAAATCGTCAAAAACCTTTCTGATGAACTAGCCATGGCACAAGCCCCTGTTGATGATGATGATCTCGTTATCTCCATTCTGAATGGACTCCGCCCTGAGTTCCGAGAGATAACTACAGCCCTACGTCTGAGAGAGACCTCAATCTCATATGAAGAGCTCCACGACAAGCTGACAGATTTTGAAGCTATGTTAAAGAAGTAAGAAGCACCTCCAATGACCACCAACTTTGCTCACAGAAGCAAGGGTCAAAAATCAAACCAGCGACCGGGTTATGTACAGAACAATAGAGGAAGCCGACAGAGTTATGGCAACAATAACTCTAATTACCAAGGTAACAATGCTTTCAATAACCAAAGGTCTTCTAATAATCAGGGGCGTAGAGGACCAAATCAGTATGCCAACAACAATAGCAACCACAACCGATCAGTATGCCAACTTTGCGGTAAGGTAGGCCATGTTGCTAAAAACTGCTGGAATTATAATGTGTCCCAAGTGCAGGAACAAACCGCCAACTTTGTGCAGACCTCACACCCCTCTCATGCATAAACCTAGGTGATGGATAGTGGAGCATCCACCCATGCAACTAATGATCTTAAAAACCTTTCATTGTATTCGGACTATGGAGGGACAGATGAGCTTCTTGTTGCTGACAAATCAGGTTTGTTTATTGAACATTCTAGCTCAACCATTTTCCATAGTAAACCAAAACCTATATTTCTTTCTAATGGTCTACATGTCCCTCAATTGCAAAGAAATCTTTTATTTGTTTCTCAGCTTTGCAAAACTAATGATATTTCCATTGAATATTTTGCAAATAAATTACTTGTGAAGGACTTGGACACATGGGCAATTTTGATGCGAGGATACAACCGAAATAATCTCTACGAGTTGGAGCATCAAATCAACAATGCAAATCATGTTACTTTTTCTAGTTCTATTTCCTCTAGTGATTTATGGCATAAACGTTTAGGGCATCCTGCTTTAAAAACTTTGAATTTTATGATTAAAACTTTTTCTCTTAGTGATAAAGTTTCCTCACCAATAAATTTTTGTAACTCCTGTTTATACAATAAGAGTCACAAATTGCTATTTCAAGAGTTAAGTTTTCAGAGTACCAAACCTTTAGAACTTGTGTTTAGTGATGTTTGGGGAAGCCCTAAGTTACAGTCTAATGGTTACCATTATTATGTTGTTTTTGTTGATCATTTTACAGGTTTCTCTTGGATATTTTCTATGAAATTAAAATCCGATGTTATTAATATTTTTCCTATCTTTAAAAATCAGATTGAAAAATTATTAGGAGAAAACATTATTTCTTTGTTTACTGATGGAGGAGGTGAATATATTGGATTAGCTAAGTATCTTAGCCAAAATGGAATAAGACACCTTACAACTCCACCTCACACACTTGAACATAATGGGATTTCTGAAAGAAAGCATAGACACATTGTTGAAACTAGTCTCACTCTTTTACATGAATCACAAGTTCTTACAAAATATTGGAGTCATGCTTTTCAAACGACAATTTATTTAATTAACAGAATGGTGTCAGCCAATTCGGACAATAAATCTCTTTTTGAGTTACTTTTTAAAAAGAAACCCAATTATCAAAAATTAAAGGTATTTGGTTGTCTTTGCTATCCTTGGTTAATACCATATAAAGATAGTAAATTGCAACCTAAATCCATAAGGAATGTGTTTCTTGGCTATTCTACTAGTCAAAGTTCTTACAATTGCCTAGACTTAAACACTGGAAAAATTTTTTTATCTAGGCATGTTCGCTTTGTCAAAACTAATTTCCCTTTCAGGAATAATGAGAAAGTACATGAGAAGCATGATGATTTAATAATTCTTAGCTCGGATGTTGTCTCGGCTGTGCCCAACATCAGCACTACCTCTATGTTCGTCCAACTAGGTATGATTTCTTCTCAACCTGATTCTTTTGTCACACCTAGAAGCCATCGGACCCGTACCTCTACTATCCAGACAGAATCTCAAACTGAACTTACCACTACTACCCGAGCAGCTGAGACACCTCAACCTATACAACTGACGCCTATATCACTTCATCCCCTAGAAAGCCCGACGCCTATCTCTCCCACAAACACTGAATCTGAAACCCCAATGCCTATACTTGGTAGAACACATTCCATGCAAACTAGAGCTCAAGCTGGAACAATTAAACCGAACCTAAAATACATGTACAACATAACCAAACACCTCATAGCATCCTTGGCTGAGCCAAGAACTGTTTCAATAGCTTTATAGGATCCTAATTGGCGTGAAGCCATGTCCCAAGAGTTCAATGCACTAGTTGCAAACCAAATATGGACCTTGGTTCCAAGAAAAGATACACAAAACGTGGTTGGGAATAAATGGGCCTTTAGGACCAAGAGAAAGTCAGATGGTAGTGTTGAAAGATTGAAAGCTAGACTAGTTGCAAAAGGGTTTCATCAACGACCAGGTATTGATTTCAAGGAAACATTTAGTCCAGTTGTAAAATCGAGTACTATAAGAACAATTCTTTGTATTGCTATAACAAAGGGTTGGTCAATCAAACACCTTTATGTCAATAATGCCTTTTTACAAGGCACCCTACAAGATGAAGTGTATATGTTGCAACCTACAGGCTTTAAAGATAAGGATCATCCCACACATGTTTGCAAATTGAACAAGATGATCTATGGACTTAAACAGGCTCCAAGAGCTTGGTATACCAAATTAAGTAAATTTCTACTTCAATTTGATTTTGTCAATACAACATCTGATGCTTCACTACTTGTGTATCACAATGACAACATTATCATATATTTTTTAGTATATGTGGATGATCTAATTGTTACAGGAAACACTGAAAGGTTTATTGGTGATTTCTTAACTCAACTGGCAGCAAGGTTCTCTTCGAAAGATCTCGGCCCTTTGCAATATTTTCTTGGTGTTGAGGTAGTTAATCTAGCCAATGATATGTTTCTTTTCCAAAAGAAATATATCTTGATTTGTTGGACAGATTTGAAATGAAAAATGCTAAGCCTGTCGCAACTCCTATGGCTTCCTCAACTCAAATCAAACTTAAAGATGGCTCCAATCCAGCGAATGCAACAAGCTATAGGCAACTAGTTGGTTCTCTACAGTATCAATCCATGACTCGTCCTGACATAAGCTTCTCGGTGAATAAGCTTGCACGATATATGCATATCCTTACTGAATCTCATTGGTCTCACTTGAAACGGATCTTGCGGTACCTCAAAAGCACACTACACTATGGTCTTCTTCTCAACAAGAATACAATGCTTGAAATTAATTCTTATAGTGATGCCGATTGGGGAGGTAATGTTGATGACTGATCTTCTACAACCGGGTACATTGTCTTTTTTGTTCAAATCCTATCTCATGGAAATCAAGTAAACAAAAATCAGTTGCAAGATCCTCAACTGAAGCAGAATATCAAGCTCTCGCCAATTCAGCTTCGGAGGTTCTATGGTTACTAAATCTACTACATGAGCTTCATGTTAAGCTTAACCGAACACCTAAGCTTCTATGTGATAACATAGGGGCTACTTATCTAACTGCAAACCCGGTGTTCCACTCGAGGATGAAGCATCTTGCGCTAGATTACCACTTTGTGAGGCAGAAGGTTCAATCCAATGAAATACAAGTCACCTATGTCACTTCCAAAGATCAGCTTGCGGATGGTTTTACAAAACCTTTAACAAGGTAGAGATTTGAGTTTCTAAGGTCCAAGACACGAGTCCATGATGGAACTCCGGTCTTGAGGGGGGATATTAAGGGTAAGAATCAAAGGTTACCAAATTTAACGAAGGATGATAATAATTTTGATTCTTAATCTTATTTATGAGATTGCGTTTCCTTTAAACACTCTTTGAGATTTTATTCTTGTAGACTAAATCAAGTAGATTTTATTCTTGTAAAGATTTTATTCTTGTAGACTAAGTTAAGTCTAAACACTTACTCTTGTAATTGTGTATATATACAGACCGAATGTCAATAAAGAAATCAAGCCTTAAAAATATATTTACCCTACCTACTTTACACAAACATGTATTATTTTGTCCAAGGTAAAGATATTCTAGATAGACAAGATCATGTAGCCTTTGTGGAGTATGACCACAGACGTAGAAGACAATGGAAACAGCAAGGACAATATCTTAAACAAAGGCAGCAGATGTTGTACACCATAACCCACAATTGAAAAGCAATTCATTGCTAAGTTCCTTAACCCAATTATTTATTTATTTTTGTTAATTGAAATCTTTGAATTTGTTAAGTGGGGATCACTTGAATAATACATGACATAAGTAAGCTGCTGTCACATGTTCGTGCTGGGTGTTGAGAAGGAAATTGGCGACTAAATTAAACATATTAAACTACGACCCATATTGCCCCATATTTTCACCAATCAATCAACAGTATGCTGCACATGCTTCGACCACCAAAAAAAAAAAGTTGAATATCTTTTGGTCGTGACGTACAACGAAAGAAAACCAAACCCATGTGCTCGGTTCTTCCCATAAATGACAATTGAAGAGTTGATCTTTGATATGTTTGTTAAGATTTAGAAGATCACGTGTCCAAAATTAATATTAATTTTGATTATGATATAATTAAAGTAGTTCATTTCACTAAATGATCCAATTTGGAGTATCAATCTCCTTTATATGCTTAAATTATACACCTAATTAGAATATTGCTATAATTGCTGTTTAGGAAAGATCCATGAGGTTGAGAGTTGGTTTTATTTTTCTAATCTGTCCCAGCAAAGCATAATATATGCATGATAGTAACTTTTCTCATTCATAAAAGTATTCCCTTCTATATATCAAAATTAATTTGATTTCAAAATTTCAAAACTGTTGGGAGATGTCTAAGAGGTATTCTTACAAACATTTGACACAAACCCTAAGATACTTTTTAAAACAAACTAGCACAAACTTGAATGAACTACTAAATTTACAACTTTTCAATTCAGTCGCACACAAATTTTTGGTACAAATTTCGAACAGAAAAGCTATATCCAATCAACCAAGTTCAATCTTCAAAGTAACAAGAAAACTAATATCAAGTATAACTCTAATTCAAACATGTAAACAATAACAATACAACATTTTATTTACTTCCAATTGCATTAGTCATAATCATTAAGGTAAAAAAAAAAGTTTGCATTTCACCTATAAAAACCCTTTTTTTTCCCTCTTGCCACACGTTTCCCCCATCTCTTTTCCTGTTTTTGTTCTGTTTTATTTTTCCTACATATTTTCCGGCCACTATCTTTCTTTTATTTTCTTTCATTAATTTAAACTTTGCTTTATAATGGACCTACACAAATACGCAAAAGAAGTCAAACTAAATATAAGCTAAATGAGCAGCAAAAATAAACGATAACTAACCTAAGATAATTAGGTTTACAATTCAACATCAATCCTCTCTTAAACCCAATTATTTCTTTTCATTCTCAATATCATCTTTATCCTTAACACATTATTCTTCAATGGTTTGATAAAGATATACGCAACTTAATCTTGAGATTTGCAATGCACCAAATCAACTTATATCTTTTCCATATGCTTTCAAATAAAGTGACGGTGAGTTTCAATGTGTTTACTCCTATAATGAAATACAGGATTTTTTATTAAGCAATAGCCAAGCAGTTGTCAACATAAATCTCTATAAAACTTTCTTGTACAAATCCTAAATAGTTCAATACATTTCTCAACCAAATAACAAGACAAACGGTAAAATTTGTAGCCATGTATTTCGCTTCACAAGTTGGTAAAGTAATAATAGGTTTCTTCTTGGATGACCAAGTGAATGAACGATCACCAACAATGAAAGCAAAATCGAAAGTGCTCTTCCTTTCATCCAAATCTTTACCCCAATCACTTTTTGAATAATCAAAAAGTTTACATCATTGCAATAAGAATAGAACAAACCATGACTGATATTTCCTTTGACATACTTTAAAATCCTCTTTCACATCATTGCTCTTCCTTTCTCGCATTAAGTGGGGAATTAGTAATACATGACATAAGTGAGCTTCTCTCACATGTTCATGCTGGGTGTTGAGAAGGAAATGGGCTATTAAACTAAATAGATTAGGCTGCCATATTGCATTGGCCCATATTTTTGGCCATTCAACCAACATTTTGGTGCACATGCTTCCACCATGAAAAAAAAAATAGAAAAAGGTTGAATACGTTATTGGTCTTAAGTGACAATGACTATAACCGTACCCATGTGCTTTGGATCTTCCAATGAATGACAATTGGAAGAGTTGATCTTGATATGTTTGTTAAGATTCAGAAACTAATTGAACCACTCCATTAGTTTGAAATTAATGTTAATTTCGATTATGATATAATTAAGGTAGTCAATGTCACCAAATCCACTTTGGAGTATCAGTTTGATCTTATATATTCTTAAATTATATATGCACCAATTCACAATATTACTAATTGTGGTTAGGAGAGGTCCATGTTTGTACTACTTTTTATCATGTTCACAGCTGGTTTTATTTTTCTAATCTCCCAAGATGGCTAATTTTATACAACTAATTTAATTCTAACCCCAAGCATTCTGTATCCAGAAAATAACCATTAAGCTAGGTATCCATTGTAATATCCGATAGGTTTCTTGTTACAATCTGCTTCTATAAAAATAGAGGAATTCATTTCACCACAAAAAATGAAGAGAATTAACAACAGAAAACAAGGATGCCGCAGTATAGTTCTCCAACCTCGTTTACTTACAAAATCTTAATAGATTAAAGTAACAAGAAAGAAATCCATAATTTATAATATTGTACTTTACTGGTATTATTTTTCATTATTCAAATAAGAAATTGTAAGTCATATTGAATTTCTAAGGAAATTCTTAATTAAGCAAGGACAGAAAACTTATCATGTATAGAGATCACAGAGCATAAGAAGTCTCCTCTGTTCACTAACATAAATATATTTTTTTTAACGAAAACTACTTCTCCCTTTAGTAAGTTATGTTTGATAATATATTGGGTTACCATGTAAAAAAATGGAAATTTGACTAGAATCCCTGTCTTGCCATTGCTCTAGTTATTCTATTGGCAGACGTCGTCTAGCTGCGGGGGTTGTTTCAGTTTTTTTTTTTTTTTTTTTTAACTTGATTAGATAATGCAAATTTTGTTGAATCAAACGAAAATTAAACTGCCTGGTTGTTGTTGTTATTGATAAAGCTAGAGAAGAATATCAGGAATTTTCTTTCAATTTGTAAATAGCTTTGCAATTAAAGCTAAAATTTATATATACAGCTTCTTGTAAGGAAAAAAAAAAGGAAAGAAAATTTAGGAAGATAGTCGTGTAATATAGCTAATTTATATTAAGGAATAAAATTTGAGAATAAAATTCCATGATGTCATCCATCTCCCTTATAGGATACTCCACATACCAATTCATCTCATGAATTGGTGAAGAAGGCACCATCTCCAGTTTATCCAATTCATCGAAGTAATCGAAGTTCCACTCTAAGTTACTGTAATCTCTGTTTACCCCGTTGACGAATTCATGCTCCATCGCAAAGTCATGGTTTTCCAATGTATCTACACAGATGACTTCTTCCAGAGATCGGCTTACACCGTTTAACTGTTCGTCATTGAACTCTCGGCAACATGGTTCCTCTAACAAGGACATGAGATCGAGAAGAGCAACATCAACTTTATAGGCTTCAATCTCTTCTATCAATCCATCAAATGCTGATCTTTCTTGTACCATCAAAGCCATTTTTTTTTACATAGAAGAAATGATGGAATGAGGCTAAGTTAGGCTTGAGAATGTGTCAAATACTCACAATGACTACAGCGAAGGAAGTACTTATTTACATAGATCGATTCCGGCTGAAACAACAATACTTAATTAGAGACCCCATCGAACGCATGTTCATGTGTTAATGGAATATATAAACTAAATTCTATGAAATATGAATATGATAAGTTCATGTCAAGCAAAGAAGGAACAAGGAAAGTACAAAATAATTTCCATCCGAGCCACGATTTTAGGCGTACCTAGTGTGAAGATTTGCGAGTCTTCTTCACAAGTACAATGTCTTTCACTTGAGAAATTAATTAAGCTTGCAAATTATTGTACAGTTGTACATTTGGCTGGCTACAACAATCGCTTTCCAGCTTGGCAAAATAAATCAATGGTTGTATCAATGAGTTTCTTCCCAAACTAAGCTTATAATATTTTTCCTAATAGAATGCATGTAATATTATAAAGTAAATTATACCCATGATCCTTATAATTTGGGCGTTGGTCTAAAACTTCAAAACCTAATAAATTAATCTTTAACGTCACATTATTATAACATATTAATCCTTTCGTTAATGAAATCGTTAATATTATTATTATATATCAATTAAATAATATATAAACCACACGTGTGCCTAATCAGTTCTATCCAACTGTTGACATGTATTATTTTACTAGCTGAAAATAATAAAATTTGAAAAATAAATTAAACTCAAAATCAATTCATCCAAATTCATCAGAAAAAACCAACCTATCAATATTTTCATCCCATAAACCCAAAAGATAGTTTGCACAACAATCAAGAGACTCTAACCCAATTTGCAGCGTACACTCAAACCCTACTCATAACCAAGAAATTGAAGATCTTTTCAAATTAGTCATCTAAATAAAATCAATCAAGCTCATCCAAAATCTCAATCTCATAATCATAAACCCACAAATCCAAAACATCAATCCAGTGCATTGAGCTGAACCCAAGCAACTTAAAAAGAGTACCCAAACCTAACAACAATAGAAACACCCAGCTTTCACAGCATAGCAAAACCCACAAGATAAATTGGGGAAAAAAATTCATAGTAAAAACGAGTTAAACACAATCTGGGATTGAGATTTTTGGTATAGGTTCCTCAAGGTTGTTTTAAGGCTCCTTAGTGTCGACTTAAGGTGGAGGAGAAATGAATTTCCAAAGGCGATGGTTTTTCATATAAATCTAGGAAAAATCCAAGTGTTTTTTTTTTATTAGGGATTTAGGATAAAGGCAGCATCAAGGTCAATTCATAGAGGTTTCGATCACTTTTCGGCATGGTTTGACGGCGAGTCATGGTGGTGCGATTCTTGGTGGCTGAAAGTCTCTTGGGCTATAGAGAACGAGGAGAGCACTAGTGGAGCAAAGGCAGATCTGAAAATGAAGGAAAGGAAATTTTGAAATTCTTATACCCATGGAAACAACATTTTTTTTCCAGATTAAATTTTTGGGTTCAAATTTTGTTATTTTCAACTCAGTAAAAAAAACACATGTCAGCATTTTACAATTGGGTATATGTGTGGTCCATGTGTTCAGTTGGTATTTAACAACAACATTAACGATTTAATTGATGGAAGGATTAGTTTGTTTCAACAATTGGACGTTAGGTGTTAACTTATTACGTTTTAAAGTTTAGGACCAATTTGATATAACGTCCAAGTTATAAAGACTTCATGTGCAATTTACTCAATATTGTACAATTAGTTTATTAATTGCTATGCACGGAATTTTTTATTTAAATATGTTTGAAGATATAAAAATTTAATATAAAACGTAATAATTTATATTTTCAAATATTATAATATAATTTAATATTAAATATGATAAATAATAATTGATATGAAAAATATATAAAAAACACAAATAGTTTCATTCAAATATCTAAAAGAAAAATTATAAGCCAAAATATTAATGAAATTGTTGAATTAAAAGTTAAAAGTTTCATCACAGTAAAAATTATCTTCAGCTGTCAGCATCTTTGTCTGGTACAAAATTTTTTGTAGACCTGTAAATATAAAAGATTCAACAAAAATGTTTATTTATTGTGCATATACATTGATTTTCAATTGTTAAATAATGTATGTAAAAATTACTTAAAATTATATACGACTTATTGGAAATCATCTTGCAATAGATAGAAGCAGTCAGGAGTATATTTTAATGAGTACAAACCACAAAATGAATTATAGAAAATGATAAGAAATAAAAAATTTGCACAAACCTAATGTAGTGGCTACGTTGCTCTACTTCTTCTTGGAAATATATTTTAAAAAAGGAAGTAAGTGTTAATCAATACATTATATCTATAGATTAAATTTTCTGTTAAGTATTTACATCAATAGTAAATTATTGCTGCTAAATTGTAGTTTGAGAAAATGAACAAACTTGAAACTCTGCGGTGATGCTTTTGCTACGATGCTTTGCTATGATGATGTGCTGCTTGTTGAATTAATTTAAGCTAAAAATATTTTCGATATATTTATAAATGGAATAAATATATTTTAATTATTACAATCTCTAATGTATAATCGATACATTTTATATTAATAAATGCAGTCAACTTTTCAATTGGAAGCCCAATTATTGTCAATTTCCTAACTTAACTCTGACTACTATAATGCTTGTATTGGAATGCAGTCAACTTTTTAATTGGTAGCCTTTTGCTAATCTATTTTCAATTTCTAACTTAACTCTGATTACTGTAATTTTGGCAATAATGCACGTGCAGATCAAAACCAGATATTATTTCAGTAAGTGTAAAATTTTATATCAATAAATTCAGTTAACTGTTTAATATTTAATACATATTGTTAATTTGGTCATTGTTTAATACATGTTTAATTATTGAAAAAATTATCATTTGATAACTGTTGAACATCTTACATGTCAAAAAAGTAGACTATCCACATAGGAGTCCACAAAAATTTTTGATAGGTAAGCATATGTATCTTATGATATAATAGTCGGTTTTAATTGTTATATTTATTTAATGAATTAGATACTAATTAATAATTTATGTAGTTTTGAAAATATATGATATTAAAATTTTATGTATTTTAAATATGTTTAGATAGAATGGGTTGATTTTAGTAGTAAATCATTAAAAATTAATTTAAGAATAGAGAAATTTTAGGAAAGTGAAAAAATTGAGAAATTAGTATTTATTGTTCATTTGACTTGGGTTGATATAAAGTTAACAAATATTTATACGTCATTTAAAGAGAAATCCATGTAAGCGTTCACGAAGGCATTCTTATCATGTTTGCTATGTACATTTTAATAATATGTATTAGATTAGGCTTTACTTCATATGGTAATTCCACATCACTCCTCTATTTCTCATTTGTATGTGCATATGTAACTATATTCATATAAATTCCAACTTTTTTTCTTCGCTAACCTTCAAAATCAAGGACTGTTGTAAGCTTGAAGCGAATATTAAAATTAAAAGACTCTTTGAATCATCCCCAGCCCTTCAGAAAGCTTTTTGGATAAGAGTAAAAATATGATATTACAAGACTTGCCCATAATTCACCTCCCACCGAAAAGGTGCTGTTCCAATTTTAAGTTATTCTGTAATCTTTCCCCTTTTCCCTAATTTCTTCATTCCTTTCTTTTATTTATGTATTTTTCCCTATATTTAAATTTCCACCGTTTTCTTTCACCCTAATTTACTGTTGTATGGATTTTTACATTCTACCCTTTCTGTCAATCCTTTCCCTAATCTTTCGCAATGTATTTTTCAAATTTTCTTTTTGATAAGCCAAGATTGTTTTAGTAAAAAGGTAGATAATCATGAAGGCTCAAATAAAACAACAAACATCGAGTGCTAGTTAAAATAATTATGTCCTTACCTTTGAAGTATGGGAATTATGCAAATCTAAGGTTTGAACATCAAAGATGCTATCTATATACAAATATGAGCCAAATCATCTAAAATCATAAAACATCAAACAATAAAAACTCAAACCAGAATTGAACACCTCACACTAAACACGCCAGTCCTTGAAGCTCCAGATTTTGCCAATGATTCAGTCAACCCATTTACTTCAATCAAGAAAAGAAGAATCATGATAATTTTGACATAGTGATGCATCCTAGACGTCTACACCGCAAATGCACGAGTCGCACAAGTAATAAAAGGAATTAAGTTTCAGATTATCGTCCCACAGAGAAGACACTAAGCCTAACTAAGTACCAATTAATCTTACCATATGTATGTCCTAACCAATTATGAATAATTTTTAAGTGTAATCTATCAGGTTTATAATAAAAATACTAGAAATTGTACATTAAAAAATAAAGTGGAGAAGAAATACTTACAGAGCTCCAAGTAATATAACAAAATAATTAGCAAAAAAATAATAAAATTAAATTTAGAAATAAAAATAGGTCAAAATGCAAATATAAGAAAATATGGGCCTAAAATGCAAATAATAAAAATAAAACTAAAAAAAATTCTAATATGGAAATAAAAATGCATGAATCTATTTTGATTAAATAAAAATGCAAAATATCCTAACTAATGCATGATGAAATAAAATCTTAATAAAAATAAAAAAAATTCATAAATGTTAAGTTTAGCCCTAAAATGTCCTAAAATGCAACTCTAAATGTCTAACTCTAAATGAATTCTAAACTAATGAAATGCATAATAAACTAATAATAACTATGCTAAATACTGCATGAGAGGTAAAATATATTTTTGATTTTTGGAAGTCGAAATGGAAACTAACCTAAAATTTCATGAAATATCCTAACCCTAAACTAACCCTAAATGAGTAACTCTAACCTTATATTAATATTAACCTAACTCTAAAGATTACTTAAGACCTTACTAAAACAGTAAATTAAAATCCTACAATGCAAATGCACCAAACTCTAAATTAGTGAATGAAAATGCAAAGAAAATGGAATTAAACCCTAAACTAGCCTAGTCCTAAATCTAATCCTATATGAAAACAATCTAAGGACACTAACTAAACCTTAAAATAGTCCACTAATAATTTCCAAATAGCCTTAACATCAAATCTGGATAGCAAGCAATGTGCATGAAATAAAAATTATAAAAAACATGTAAATGATATTCTAAAACTACTAAACTTTTTCCTAACCCTAAATGATGATGTAGATGTGTGAAACCTGATATTTTCCATATTATGATGCTTATGAGAAGTAAATTATAGCTCAATGTGACGTTTTGCAGGCACGTAGACGACTAAAGCACTCAGTTCTAGCGTAGGGCCCGATGGCACATAAATCGAGGTAAGGTCCTACATCGAGAATTGCTTAGAAACGCCATGTTCATGCATGAAATGATGGGTAGAAGGAAAAAATGGTTGGAGATGAAAAAGTGAGTTAAACTCGGGTTTTAAATTAAATCGAAAAAGCGGACCTAATAAGGGAAATAAATTCGAATAAAATTCTAGAAATTCGTGAAAATTATTCTGAGGCCATAGAAAATTAATATAAGGTGAAATTGACATGGGAAATAAAAATCATGAAGAAATATGGAGATTTATGGGTCCAAATGAATTTTTGAAGTTAATTGAAACCTTAATTCCATTTTGCTCGGTATTGGCTAAATCGCGCAAAATGAGCTCGTTCGTGAAATTTTTCTTAAACAAGTGACCCCCAAATTTTTATGGGACACATTATAGACGTATTATAACAATTTAGAAGTGCAATTTTGAAGAAATCTAATCAGGATTAATTTTGGTGATTTTTCTAAAATAGAATAGTCTTCTCTCCTGCATATTGTAATCTGTCAACCAATGAAAACACACTAAATTGATGACCTTCTAGATTTTTGTTGTTTTTGATATTTTCCAGTATGAAATTCAACTGGATAAGCTTCATAAAAAGGTAAAAATCATCCCTAAATGAGGAAAAACCCGAGAGATACCCCTCCCTCATTCTGCCGCAGGTGGTACCTCTGCTTCTGACTTGTGTGAATTTTTCGGCCACCCTTTTGCCAGTTTCAGGCGACGGTCTGTTCACAAATATTCCTCTCCCTCCCCTCTATCACATATAAAAAAATTCAGACCTAATTGAAGTCATTTACCCCCTGAAAAGTTAGAGAGAAGAACAGGACAGAAAAATGCCTTGTTCCGAGGTATGTAAAAAAAAAAAAGGATTTTGGATGAATTTGATGAGGTTCTTAGATGATTATGAATGTTTCTAAACTCTATTCATGTTGTATTACAGCTGAGTGGCAATTTGGAGGCTTGAAATCAAAGTCAAAGTTGGTCAAAGGAGTGAAGAAGTTGAGGTATGGTGATGATGATGAGATAGGTTGTTAATTTGTGATTTTTTATGAATTTTGTTGAAGGAAATTTGATGAATTGATTTATATGATGGAGTTCAGCTGCTGCCAGCATGATTTAATTGCTGGAATGATGATATTGGATGTAATTAAAATGAAATTATAGTTAAAATTATACTGCAAAGGTTCAATTTAGTGTTTAATTAGGTGAATTATCGAAATAATGCAAGAATCGATAATTTAAGGTCTTGTATGAGGTGGAATGAATTTTTGGAATGTAAGACACGATGTAGAGGTATTGAAAATGAATTTAATGGTGTCGAACATGTTAAGAAGGCTTAAATTGAGACTTATACCGATAAAACCGAGCAAAACGAGGAAAGAAGCAAAAAGTCAACTTTTGGTCAACATTTTAGATGTAATCACATATTTGAATATATTAAAACGAATTTGAGCTATATGTGATGAGATAACTTAGCATGTGACAACTCGAGTTATCGGCACGCATTTCGAGGCGAGTTTAAAAATCGAGGAACGTGCACTACCTCTGACACTAAGAGATAAGGGATATAATTTAGAGTAGCATTAATACTTTTCTACCTTACCAAATGTTTATGTGGATGATAAATTGAGTTTCTACGGACAAAGGCTTTCTCGAAATGTGAAATGAGCACTATTCACTCAAAACCCGAGATAAACTTATCGAAACTTTTCAAAATGATTTTCATTGCACAAGATACATTTTAGTATACATGTTTATGGTATATAAAAGTGATTTTCATGTATGGAATGAAACCATAGTATGTTTTCTATGTGTTACGGGTTAAAGTCCCGAGAATGTTTTACGAAAACTATGTTTTCAGTATATGGAGTATATAGAGATACCCGAGAACTATATTTATGAAAAACATGTTTAATGTGTCGAGACTACGACATGTTGTATGATGTATGAGGTCAGAGTGATCTAGGGTTGATCTTGCATATTGAGAAAAGGGTACAAGACGATCAAGGATCTTCCTAGCCGACGGCTAGGGAACGGGCAGGGTTCTGACGAGATGAGATGACTTGTGGTACCATGCAACCATTTAAAGTTTGTGCATTGAGACTGCTTAGAGACTTCGAGTCCTTTGCAGGCACGTAGTGAACCACCCCACCATAGCCCCATACCACACAATCCAGTAGGGTACTGTACGACCTTGATCCAGTCCTACAGTTCCCTGTACTATGGCCATATGTACCACAGATGTTGATGATGTCCTTCGGGACCTAGTTTACGATGAAGCCTAATCTCCACGAGAATGAAATATATTTTACACATTTCATGCTACCTCACTTGTAAATGGCTATTTAATACATGTCTATTTTATGATATGATTTTGAAGGTAGCATAGGAGATTATGTTTCATAGAATGTACATATGACTCCAGGATTTAGCTTTTGAAGTGATAAACATGTTCTGTCGTGCATGTTTGAATTTGGAAATACTATGCACTTGTTTACACTACACAAGATGTATACTATATATATGAGTTTTATCAAATTAAAGCATGATGTGTAAACAATGATTTAAGTATGTTTTGCTATCTTTATGATTTCAGGTATCTCTCCAGTGCACATTTTACGCTGATTCATAAAATTATTTGTTGTACTTGTTTTATGTATTAAAGTTACTTTAAATGTATCTCTTGCTGAGCCTGAAAAGTTCACCCCCATTCCTTTCCATCTTCCAGATTACTTACAGTGATTCTACTCCACTCACGTGCTAGAGCTTGTGGACAAGGCAATCCGACCTTTCGTCAGATCATTTGTAGCGACAAGGTATAGCTTTACTTTTGTTCTAGACATGATGTATAGCATAGACACTAATGTACATGATAGTGGGATGTAATAGATGTAAATAATTTTTACCGAGTTTTAGTTGCACAGTGCAAATGAATATATGTATAGAATGTCACAAGATCCTAAGATAAGAATGAATGCATTGCGGTGGTGGGTTGAAATTAAATATAAAATGCGTTTAAACTTTGCAGGTTGGGTTAAGTTTTATTGCAGCTATTATGCTGCCGAATTTTATAAAATGATAAAAGTTAAGAAACTGACATAGACAGGAACACAACTCAGTTAAATAGGTTAAAAAGTTTTAAAATTGCCTCATTTTTCACGTTTTCGGGCGTTACAGTTTCTATGGTATCAAAGCAATAGTTGTGTGATACTGTCTGTGTCTAGAAGTAAGATTAGGTTACATCCCAAAGTGTCTATTTTAGTCTGGTAATAAAGTAAGCATATCTATGAAATTATAACTAAATTCTTGGATTTTGTGCAGATAGTAGATCACTAATCATGAGTGGCAGACGGGGCCGTCCACAGAGACAAGCTCAACCTGCTCCCCCATCCCCACCTCAACCCGAGAGCCCTACTAAGAGAATAAAGAGGCTCGAGTAGACAGTATAGGGTATGAGAGAAGGACTTACCATTCTTACCACTATGTTTGCCCAGTAGTTTGGGGCAAGTACACTTGGTACAGATACAGCTCTGCATGTGCCTAATCCTCCTCCCCCACCAGTTCCTCCAGCAGCCCCAGCCCCTCAACCAATAATTTTCCAGCATAGGGATGATAGAGAGACTCAGAGGTTGCGAGATTTCTTGAGCCTACATCCTCCAGAGTTCACAAGGGTGAAGGACCCTATCAGGGCTGAGGAGTGGATAGTCGATTTAGAGGTGATCTTTCAGTTTTTGGGTTGTACAGATAGGGAGAGAGTAACCATGACAGGGTATATGATGAGAGGCTAGGCTAAGTTCTGGTGGAGAGCTACGCAGACTATATTAGCAGAGGACCCATCAGAGATCACATGAGATGCTTTTTTATCTGCATTCTGAGGTTAGTATGTTCTGCTGTCAGCACAAAAGAAGATGTGAGCAGACTTCTTGAGTTTGATTCAACAGAGTTTTATAGTAGATGAGTACGAGAACAGATTTACTACTCTAATGAGATACGATCCAGAGACAGTAAGAGATCTCGAGCGCTGGACCAAGAGATTTTTAGCAGGACTGAGACCTGTGATCAGAGCTAGACTATTGGGACAGAGGATCGTAGATTTCAAAGATGTTCTGGGGTGAGCCTAAGAGATAGAGAGGGGTTTAGAGGTTACCCAAGTGGAGCATGGTTTCAGGAGATCAGCCAGAGATAAGGGGAAGAGTGCAGCTACTTCCCGACTTGAATTTAGTAGGGGTCAGCTCAAGAGACAGAGGGCAGAAGGACCTCAGACAAGGCCTAGTAAGCCCAAGACTACAGTGGGTACCACAGATGTTATTAGTGGTTCTGAGACGAGAGTGCCACGATGCAGGACATGTGGCAAGATGCACCCTGGACCTTGCCGAGCGGGTATATTTACTTGCTACAGATGTGGTGAAGCATGGCACATAATGAGAGACTGTCCACTTATGAGGTCTTAAGAACCTCGAAAGGCAACTAGACTGATTAAGAGATCGGCTCATGCTCCATAGAGGTAAGCACCACTGAAGAGAGCCACAGCCGCAGACAAGGGCAAGAAGCCTATCTCACAGGGTCGAGTATATGCCATTGATAAGGAGACAGCTGATACATCCTCCGATACTATCAGAGGTACTCTCATTGTCTGTAACCATGAAGCACATGTATTATTTGACCCAAGTTCCACACAATCTTTTGTGTCACCACAATTTGCATGTAAGTTGAATAGGAAACCTGAGTCACTAGATTACATGCTACATATAAGTGCACCCATGCACGTATTGCAAAAGACTGATATGATATGGAAGGATTGTGAAATCATGGTAGGAGATAAGAAATTTCTAGCAGATCTAGTTTTATTAAACATGAAGGATTTTGATGTAATATTAGGCTTGGATTGGTTAGCTACCAATCACGTGAATTTAGACTGCTACACTAAGACTTTGACCTTCTCCTTACTAGAAAAGTTCAATGTATGTTTTGCGAGAAAGAAATAAAAGTCATGGTGATGAAAGTTTTTGTGTTATGTGTTATGTGAAGATATGATATATATGTATGAGATTAACGTATAATGTTTTTTATTGTGTGAAGGATACATTACCTTTATTTTTTATGAGAGTCAGGAACCACCAAGTATACAGGATGTTCCGGTGATATGTGAGTTTCTCGATGTATTTCCAGAGGACTTACCAGGGTTATCACTTGAGAGAGAGGTTGAATTTTCCATTGAGTTAGTACCAGATACTCAACCCATCTCCAAGCTACCTTATAGAATGACACTAGTAGAATTGGAGGAATTAAAGAAGCAATTGGAAGAACTACTCGATAAGGGGTTTATAAAACCTAGTGTACCACCATGGGGTGCTCCGGTACTGTTCATCAGAAAGAAGGATGGTAGTCTTTGCCTTTTCATAGACTACAGGCTTTTAAATAAAGCAATAGTTAAGAATAAGTATCCCCTGCCGATGATAGATGACCTGTTTGATCAGCTGAGTGGGGCTTCAGTGTTTTCAAAGATAGACTTGAGATCGGGTTACCATCAACTAACGATTAAGGAGACTGATATACTGAAGACAGCTTTTAGGACCCGATATGGGCACTACGAGTTTTTGGTGATGCCCTTTAGACTAACTAATGCCTCAGCTGTATGTATGAGCCTTATGAATGATGTCTTTCGAGAATACCTAGATAGATTTGTGATAGTGTTCATCGATGACATCTTGATCTATTCTAGATCCTGAGAAGAGCACGAGCAGCATTTGAGGATTGTGCTCCAGACTCTCTGTGAGAAGAAACTATATGGTAAATTTAGTAAGTGTGCATTCTGGCTATAACAAATTTCCTTCCTCGAACATGTAGTATCTAAGGATAGGGTGTCTGTAGATCCGTCTAAGGTAGAGGCAGTGTTACAATAGGAACGACCGAGGATAGTTACGGAGGTCAGGAGTTTCTTAAGATTGGCAGGGTATTATCGATGGTTTGTTGATGGGTTTTCACGGATAGCAACTCCATTAACCAGATTAACCCACAAAGAGGTTCCATTTGTATGGACAGAACAGTGTGAATAGAGCTTTCAAAAGCTTAAACGTCGGTTAACTATGGCACCAGTCTTGACCATTTCGAGTGGTTCTGGGGGATATGTGGTGCATAGTGATGCATCCCACCAGGGTCTCAACTGTGTGCTGATGCATCATGGTAGAGTGGTAGCTTATGGATTCCGTCAGCTAAAGGATCATGAGCGAAACTACCCCACTCATAATTTAGAGTTAGCCGCAGTAGTTTTTGCACTCAAGATATAGCGGCATTATTTGTATGGATATAGATTTCAGATCTTCACTGACCACAAGAGTCTCAAGTATTTGTTTGATCAGAAGGAGCTCAATATGAGACGGCAGAGATGGATAGAGCTCCTGAAAGACTATGACTGCGAGATCTTGTATCATCCGGACAAGACGAATGTGGTAGCTGATGCCCTGAGTAGAAAAGGTATGGTGTCTATATGATGATCAGAGAGTGGGATTTGTTGGGACAGTTCGTTGAGCTCAGGATCAGTATAGATGAGGTTGAGTATGGATACATGGCTAGCCTACGAATGGAGCCTAGTATACTAGATCATATTAGAGCTGAATAGAGGAATGATAAAAAATTACTGGATATGGTTAGCCAGGTAGAGGAGAGATCGCAGTCTGAGTTTATGGTCAGTGATGATGGATTATTGAGATACAAAGGCCGTATCTGTGTGCCATACGATGACACCTTGAGACAGAGCATACTGAAGGAGTCCTATTGTTTTAGATTCACCATGCATCCGGATAGTACCAAGATGTATCAGGATCTTCGAAAGGTGTATTGGTTGATTGGCAGACTTTGTAGCCAGATGTCTAGTTTACCAACAGATTAAGGCTGAGCACCAGAGACCTGCGGGACTGTTGAAGTCACTATCGATTCCTACATGGAAATGAGAGCATATTATGATAGATTTTATTATGGGGTTACCAAGGACCTAGAAAGGTCATGATGCAGTTTGGGTGATTATAGACAGACTGACTAAGAGCACTCACTTCCTTGCCATCAAGAGCACAGAATCACTGGATAAGCTAGCTGATTTATATGTCAAAGAGATAGTACAGTTGCATGGGGCACTTGTGAGCATCACATCTGACAGAGATTCATGCTTCACTTGTAGATTCTGGACTAGATTTCAGGAAGCTATGGGATCTCGATTGAACATAAGCACCGCTTATCATCCTCAAATAGATGGTCAGTCCGAGTGGACTATACAGACCTTAGAGGACATGTTAAGAGCGTGTGTATTGGACTTTAAGGGCTCATGGGACGTCCACTTACCTCTGGCAGAGTTTGCTTACAATAATAGCTACTAAGCTAGCATCGGAATGGTTCCATATGAGGCTCTTTATGGCAGAAGATGTAGATCTCCTATTGCTTGGGAAGAAGTGGGCGACAGGAAAATATTGGCTCCTGATTTAGTTGAACAGGCTGCTAGAGGTGTTAAGTTGATCTGTGATAGGTTGAGGACGACATAGAGTAGGTAGAAGAGCTATGCAGATGTTCGAAGACGTCCTCTTGAGTTTCAGGTTGAGGACTCCGTATTTGTTAAGTTGTCACCGATGAAAGGTATAGTACATTTCGGGAAAAAAGGAAAGTTGAGTCCTCGCTTCATTGGTCCATTCAAGATTTTAGGTAAAGTGGGAGATGTAGCAAATTGGCTAGCACTACCCACAATTGTCGGGTATACATGATGTCTTCCATGTTTCGATGTTAACGAAGTATCTTCCGGACCCTTCTCATGCCATCGAGTACGAGCCACTAGAGATTCATGAGGACATGAGTTATGTTGAGCAGCCGATCCAGATTCTCGACAGGAAGGAGAAAGTGCTCCCACTAGTGAAGGTTCTTTGGCCACATCATGAGACAGAGGAAGCTACCTGGGAGCTAGAAAGCCAAAAGAGGGAGAAGTACCCTCATCTATTCGATGGACTGGTTTGAATTCAGAGGACTAAATTCTTAAAAGGTGGGGAGAAATGTGAAACCCAATATTTTCCATATTATGATGCTTATGAGAAGTAAATTATAGCTCAATGTGACGTTTTGCAGGCCCGTAGACGACTAAAGCACTCGGTTCTAGCGTGGGGCCCGATGAAACGTAAACCAAGGTAAGGTCCTAGATCGAGAATTGCTTAGAAACGTCATGTTCATGCATGAAATGATGGGTAGAAGGAAAAAAATGATTGGAGATGAAAAAGTGAGTTAAACTCTGATTTTAAATTAAATAGAGAAAAAAGACCAAATAAGGGAAATAAATTCGAATAAAATTCTAAAAATTTGTGAAAATTATTCCGAGGACATAAAAAATTAATATAAGGTGAAATTGTCATTAAAAATAAAAATCATGAAGAAATATGGTGATTTAGGGGTCCAAATGAATTTTTGAAGTTAATCAAAACCTTAATTCCATTTTGTTCGGTATTGGCTAAATCGCGCAAAATGAGCTCGTTCGTGAAATTTTTCTTAAACAAGTGACCCCCAAATTTTTATGGGACACATTATAGACATATTATAACAATTGAGAAGTGAAATTTTGAAGAAATCTGATCAGGATTAATTTTGGTGATTTTTCTAAAACAGAACAGTCATCTCCCCTGCATATTGTAATATGTCAGCCAATGAAAACACACCAAATTGATGACCTTCTAGATTTTTGTTGTTTCTAATATTTTTCTATCTAAAATTCAACTGGATAAGCTTGATAAAAAGGTAAAAATCATCCAAAAATGAGGAAAACCCCGGGAGATACCCCTCCCTCATTCTGCCGCAGACGGTACCTCTGCTTCTGACTTGTGTGAATTTTTTTGCCACACTTTGGCTAGTGTCAGGCAACAGTCCATTCACATGAAATCGTCCTCTTCCTCCCATCTACCACATATTAAAACATTCAGACCTAATAGAAGTCATTTACCCCCTAAAAAGTTAGAGAGAAGAACAAGATAGAAAACTGCCCTGTTCCGGGGTAAGTAAAAAAAAATGGGATTTTGGATCAATTTGATGAGGTTCATAGATGATTCTGACTGCTTCTAAACTCTATACATGTTGTATTATAGCTGAGTGGCAATTTGGAGGTTTGAAATTGAAGTCAAAGTTGGTCAAAAGAGTAAAGAAATTGAGGTATGGTGATGATGATGAGATAGGTTGTTAATTTGTGATTTTTGAGGAATTTTGTTGAAGGAAATTTGATGAATTGATTTATATGATGGATTTCAGCTGCTGCCAGCATGATTTAGTTGCTGGAATTATGATATTGGATGTAATTAAAATGAAATTACAATTAAAATTATACTGCAAAGGTTCAGTTTAGTGTTTAACTAGGTGAATTGTCAAAATAATGCAAGAATCGATAATTTAAGGTCTTGTATGAAGTGGAATGAATTGTTGGAATGTAAGACATGATGTAGAGGTATTGAAAATGAATTTAAAGGTGTCGAATATGTTAAGAAGGCTTAAACCAAGACTTAAATCGATAAAACCGAGCAAAACGAGCAAAAAAGCAAGAAGTCAACTTTTGGTCAATATTTTAGATGTAATCATATATTTGAATATATTAACATGAATTTGAGCTATATGTGATGAGATAATTTGGCATGTGATAGCTCGGGTTATCGGCACGTATTTCGAGGTGAGCTCAAAAACCGAGGAATGTACACTAGCTCTGATGCTAAGAGATAAGGGATATAATTTAGAGTAGCATTAGTACTTTTCTACCTTACCAAATGTTTATGTGGATGATAAATTGAGTTTTTACGGACAAGGGCTTTCTCGAAATGTGAAATGAGTACTATTCACTCAAAACCCGAGATAAACTTATCCAAACTTTTCAAAATGATTTTCATTGCACGAGATACATTTTAGTATACATGTTTATGGTATATAAAAGTGATTTTCATGTATGGAATGAAACCATAGTATTTTTTTATGTGTTACGGGTTAAAGTCCCGGGAATGTTTTACGAAAACTATGTTTTTAGTATATGGAGTATATAGAGATACCCGAGAACTATATTTATGAAAAGCATGTTTAATGTGTCGAGACTAGGGCATGTTGTATGATGTATGAGGTCAAAGTGATCTGGGGACGATCTTGCATACTGAGAAAAGGGTACAAGATGATCAAGGATCTTCCTAGCCGACGACCAGGGAACGGGCAGGGCTCTGATGAGATGAGATGACTTGTGGTACCATGCAACCATTTAAAGTTCGTGCGTTGAGACTGCTTAGAGACTTTGAGTCCTTTGCAGGCACGTAGTGAGTCACCCCACCATAGCCCCGTTCCACACAGTCCAGTAGGGTACTGTACGACCCTGATCTAGTCCTACAGTTCCCTGTACTATGGCCATATGTACTAGAGATGTTGATGATGTCCTTAGGGACTTAGTTTACGATGAAGCCTAGTCTCCACGAGAATGAAATATATTTTGCACATTTCATGCTACCTCACCTGTAAATGGCTATTTAATACATGTTTATTTTATGATATGATTTTGAAGGTAGCATAGGAGATTATGTTTCATAGAATGTGCATATGACTGCACAATTTCGCTTTCGAAGTGATAAACATATTCTGTCGTGCATGATTGAATTTGGAAATACTATGCACTTGTTTACACTACACAAGATGTATACTATATATATGAGTTTTATCAAATTAAAGCATGATGTGTAAAATATGATTTAAGCATGTTTTGCTATCTTTATGATTTCAAGTATCTCTACTCCAGTGCATATTTTACGTTGATTCATAAAATTATGTGTTTTACTTGTTTTATGTATTAAAGTTACTTTAAATGTACCTCTTACTGAGCCTGAAACGCTCACCCCCTTCCTTTCCATCTTCCAGATTACTTACAGTGATTCTACTGCACTCACGTTCTAGAGGTCGTGGATGAGGCAGTCCGACCTTTCGTCAGAGCATTTGTAGCAACGAGGTATAGCTTTACTTTTGTTCCAGACGTGATGTACAACATAGACACTAATGTACATGACAGTGGGATGTAATAGATGTAAATAATTTGTACCGAGTTTTAGTTACGTAGTGTAAATGAATATATGTATAGAATGTCACAAGATCCTAAGATGAGAATGAATGCATTGCGGTGGTGGGTTGAAATTAAATATAAACTGCGTTTAAACTTTGCAGGTTGGGTTAAGTTTTGTTGCAGCTGTTATGTTATCGAATTTTATAAAACGATAAAAGTTAAGAAACTGACATAGACAGGAACACAACTCAGTTAAATAGGTTAAAAAGTTTTAAAATTGCCCCATTTTTCGCGTTTTCGGGAGTGACAAGATGACATAATGGAACTTTAAAACACCCTAAAAAGAACCTAAACTAACCTCAAATAGCCTAAACAACTCAGCTGACTTGAACAGTGCACCATTCAACCAATGCCAACTAAGAAAAATCAAAACAAACCCTAAATGCTTCCTAAAAAATCACCTCATGTATCCTAAATCAAATAAACTATATGAATGATATTTAAATCCATAAAAATAGATCCCTAAAAATTGCCTTAAGGATGCTTATCCTACTGTTTTGTGCAAATGAAATGAAAAATGATCCAGCCTCTAAAATTGCATGCAAACTTAATCTAAAATTTCTCTAATAATTATATGCCTTAAGTATGATCTAATATAACTTAAATATGTTTTAAAGTGTCATGAACTAGTGACCAAATAAATGCAAATAGCCCACAAACTCGGTTCAGTAAAAGTAGTAAAGTTAATGCACTAAACTTAAAACCATACTTAAAACCTATTAAATGACTTCCTAAAAATTATATGATAGACCTAAGACCTTAAAGTAACTAATTAAAGCTTAAAATGTTGCAAAAATAGCCCCAAAAAATCCTATAATTAACACCTATCTTAGGGAAAATTGAGGCAAATAATGACTAATACAAGCTTTCTACCTTAAACCATTTTTTTTGTATTTTTTTTATATCAAAACCTTAAAAACAAAAGTATAACATAAAAGAAGACCTATAAAATTGTAAATAAAAATTTATAAACACTAAAAATAAAGGAGGTAAAATAGTATAAAAAAATTCAAAGAAAACAATTGTAGATCAAGCTAAAAAACAAGAGCTATGAAGGTAGTTTTGCTACCTTTCAAGCCCCCATCCTCATATGTGAGACCTGAGAATTTTGTAGACATTTAATTATGTAATGTGAACATGAGTATAATTGATGGAGCTATATGTGATGTACTCATATATTGGGGTGGTAAGGAATGAAATTTCTAAGTGATGAATGACTATTGAATGAGAAATAATCTATGGCAATTATATAAAGAGATTTTATGCCAAGTGTACAATCATAGTGTGAAACTATGAGGCCAGATCGATCTTGAAGAAGAGGGGATCGATCTGGTAGGCCAAAGTGACAAGGAATGAAAAATCTAAATGAGAAAATTAATCTCTAATGAAGGCAGATCGATCTCCTTGTGATTCTGCCTTAAAGAGATCGATCTCCTACAAGAGCAGATTGATCTCCAAATGTTTTTGTAAAATGCAGATCGATCTCCTCACAAGGAACAGATCGATCACCTCAAGATTATGAGATCGATCTTGCCCCCACGACAGATCAATCTGGTAGGCATAAAAAGTGCCCAAAACGTTCCCAAATTTAAAGGTAGATCGATCTCTACCCAAGAGCAGATCGATCTTCTGCCCTCCACTTATATAAGGACCCCGATATTTTTGCTGGAATTCATCTTCTCTCTCCAAAAAACCAAAATCTCTAGCTTTCTCTCTCCTTCAAAACATTCATTTTCGTTCGAATCAGAGGTTGTGGCAAGAGGGAAAGTTGTTCCTCATCAAAAGGAGAATAACATACTTGAAAATTGAAGGACGATTTGAGCTGAGGCGTGAATTGAGCACTCCACAAGTTTTGGGTAAATTTCTAAGCTTTAATCCTTGATTTGGAAGTAGATTTCTGCGATTGTGGCTGTAGATGTTGTGATGAGTAGGCTGAAAATGGTTTGGGTTGTTAGAATCATTGAGGTATTGAGAAATTATGAGAATGTGAACAATTATGCTCGATGTTAAGATTAGAGACAATGTGATGATGTGTTGATGATGTTTTTACATCGTTTAGATAGCCCAGGAGTTCCAGAGAGGAATACGATGCTAGTCCGTCGTTCGAGGGAACGATTGCACTATACGAGGTGCAACGAGGTAAGGGAAAACTTAAACTCATTTGTGTATGCGATTTATGATGATATTTGTGGCATGAAATATTTTGAGAAATAAGCATGTTTTTACGATTTGTGATTGAGTTATTGTACACTGTTTTATAGCCGGTTAGAGCCCAATTCTTATGAGTTGTAAACAAAGTGTGAAATTGTTTTACAAACTGTTTGAAATTAATAGTGAAAATAGGATTTGGGCTCTACATTAAGGCGTACTGAGATTTGAGAAATGTGTGTGTGGTTTTACCGGTTTGAGCTCGATTTTGACATGTTTTGTGATGGGTACAAAGAGGTTTTCAAATGAGTTTTATGAGAAAAACCATTATGAGCTTTACGTGAAGGTAAAATGGTTTTATATGATAATGGCTATTACTGAGACTTAGGTGTGTCATGTGATAACACATCCGGCCTTGCTCTAGTAGCATGTAAGTTCGATATTCCTTCAGTTTGGTAGTAAGAGATGCCTCCGTTCTGGTAATGTGAGATGACCACCGCTCTGGTAGCGCGGGGTGGCCTTTCTTTGGTAGCATGTAAGTTTGGGCCTTGCTTTGGTAGCATGTAAGACCGATAGTGTGCATGAAGAGAGGCCTTGCTCTGGTAGCATGTAAGTTCAAGCCTTGTTCTGATAACACGTAAGACCAATACACCATGTACACGGCCATATTGTCTACGTTCCCTCTTTTGAGGATGCCTGTGATGCGCACCCAGAGGAGATTATTTTAATGTGCCATGACAGATGTTTTTATCTGAGTTTTTACTTGCCTAGTCTCCGTTTTACACATGAGATTGTGTTTTGTGGCTGTGCCACGTGCATTATTACTGAGGTAATTTCTATCACGTTTTTATGAGAAAAACCATTATCGCATCCTGATTTCCATATGCTTGTAACTATGGTTTTATACTGAGCCATTTACTCTCATGTTTCTGCATGATCTTAGAGAAATGATATGAGAATGATGTTTTAATGATTTCATGCTACGTTTTCTACCGAGCTTACTGAGTTTCACTTACAAAAATAAATTGATTGTTTTGTGCAATTAATGATTTTGTTAATGAGTCCCTTACCCCCTTACTGAGTGATTTAGAAGCTCACTCTATTTTAATATCCCCCAAATTTCTTCAAGTGAAGAGAGTTTTCTGCGACGTATGGAGAAGTGGCTAGTGGAGGGCTTGAGCTCTAGGCCGTATATTGTGTTTTTGAGGTATACTTTAATATTTCATGTACCCAGACTAAGGTTGTAATTACAGACACTTGATGAACAATGATGTATGGGATGTATTAGGATTAATTAACTTTAAATTGAGGAATGTATATGGTATGATATATAACTATTAGAATGATGAGATCTTGAGGTGAAAGTTTTATAATGTATATATGATGATGCATGACACTGTACAGGAATACACCTAGAAAATGTGTATTGATGTAAATAAGTTTCAAATTTGCCCTGTTTTTCGTGCTTTCGGGGCATCACAGAGTTTATTTGGTATCAGAGCTTAGGGTGTTTTGTACTGTCAGTGTTGGTTAAGTGAAATAGGATACATCCTAAGTGTCTGTATAAGTCTGGTCATGAACTGAAATTGAGGATTGAAATTTCAATCAAGTTTGATGTATTCACGCAGGAAATGTTTTGAGATTGAAAAATAAGTGCACGACGAGATCGTTCGAGGAGGCAGGCAGAGCCACCTCCGCCACCTGCCCCACAACTGAAGAGTTCTAACTCTCGAATTAACCGAGTTGAGCAAGATGTGCGGCAGGGTTTTGAGCAGATGGCAGTGCTATTCGCGCAACATTTTGGAGTTAATACCTCGGGTACCACTCCTACACCACTACAAGGACCGCTAGTGCCCCCAGTACAGATAGACCCGGTGCCTCCCGCTACTCAGCCCGATGACAGAAGTATGATGCAACTGAAGGACTTTTTAAAAATGAATCCACCCGCATTCAAGGTGAGAAAGGATCCCGTAGAGGCTGAGGAGTGGCTGACTGAGTTGAGAGTTATATTTGACTATTTGGGATGCACTGATGCTAAAAGGGTCAGTATGTGCCCTTATTTTTGAAAGGGAGAGCTCGAGATTGGTGGGATACTACCCAGAGTATTCTGATGTCCCGCCAAGATTTGATTAGCTGGGAAGAGTTTCAGAAGGCCTTTAGAGCCCAATATGTACCACGAGTTGCCCAGAGAAGGATGCAGATTAAGTTTTCGAGTCTGGTACGAGGCGATATGTCTGTGGATGATTATGAGAGTCGATTTACCACTCTATTGAAATATGATCCAAAGACCTTTAAGGATGAAGAGCTCCGCACCGAGAGATTTGTATATGGATTAAAGCCCATCATTAGAGATCGATTGATAAGGCTGTGTATTACTGAGTTTGGAGATACTTTGAGACGAGTACAAGAGATTGAGAGGAGAATCGAAATTGTACAATCCCAGAATGAGTTCAGAACAGTGACTAAGGATAAGGGCAAGAGGTTAGCGATTTCCCAGACAGATATTCGGAGAGGTTCCTTCAGAAGAGGAAGGATTGAGGTACATAAGGGCATATTGGAGAGACCCAAAGCTTATCCCATCATTAGGGAGACCCCTCGAGATGTCAGACTTGAGATAAGGGTTTGTAGAAACTGTGGTCGACCACATGAGGGAAGTTGTACTGGGTTGATCCGTGGATGTTTTAGATGTGGAGACATGGGTTATAGAGTAAAAGACTGTCTTCAACCTTAGAGACCACATGCTCCGAAGCCTACCAAACAGCAGCCACAAAGAGTGAATCCCTCGAGACGGGCCACTGCAGCAGAGAAAGGAAACAAGCCCGTCACAGTGGGACGTGTGTTTACTCTGGATAAAGAAACAACGGAAACTTCTACAGAAACTATAAGAGGTACACTCTCTGTCTGTAATCATAAGACTCATATGTTGATTGACCCAGGGTCCATGCATTCGTTAATTTCTGAGCATTTTTCATGTAGTTTAAATTTGAAGTTCGAACCTCTAGAGTATATCCTACATGTAAATACCCCTATGCGTGCGTCCTAGAGAACGAATGATATATAGAGGATGTGAAATAAAGGTGGGAGATAGAGTGTTGTTAGCAAATCTAATGATGTTAAATATACATGGGTTTGATATAATTTTGGGAATGGATTGGCTGGCAACCAATCGAGTGAGTTTAGACTGCTATACTAAGATTATAACTTTCTCCCTACCTGAACCTTACAGCGTACGTCTGAAATATTGAGGAAATAAATGTGTGAAATTTTGTGTAAGTGTGAGATCTGAGAATTTCAGACATATTTTATTGATGTAATAATAATTTGAAGTGTAATTTATTGAGCTAAATGAATTGTGGGAATGATAATTGGAGATTTATATGTTAAGTGTTAAAATAAATGTGAAACTATGAGGACAGATCGATCTGGGAGAAGGAGAGATCGATCTGGTGAGTTAAAAATGACAAGGAAGAAGGAATTTAAGGAGCAGATCGATCTGGGAGAAGGAGAGATCGATCTGGTGAGTTAAAAATGACAAGGAAGAAGGAATTTAAGGAGCAAATCGATCTGGGAGAAGGAGAGATCAATCTGGTGAGTTAAAAATGAGAAGGAAGGAAGAATTTGAGGAGCAGATCGATCTCCAATGGAAGAGGATCGATCTCCTTATGATTCTGTTTGAGAGAAGATCGATCTCATGAGGAAGAGATCGATCTCCAAATGATTCTGTTTGGGAGAAGATCGATCTCCTCAAGGAGTAGATCGATCTCATAAAGCCATAAAGAGATCGATCTCACCCCTCGACAGATCGATCTCCTAGGCATAAATTACCCCAAATCGTCCCAAAAATTCAAAGGCAGATCGATCTCCTCAAGAGCCAGATCGATCTCCTACCTCCAGTCTATATAAGGAACCCCTATTTTTCTCCTGTAATTTCACTTTCTCTCTCTTCCAACCCCCATTTTTACCGAAACCTAACTTTCTTACTCATCCAAAGCACCCATTTTCGACCAAATCAGAAGTTGTGGCAAGAAGGGAAGTTGTTCCTCATCAAAAGGAGAACAACATACTTGGAAATCAAAAGACGGATCGAATCGAGGCAAGAGATAAGCTCTCCACAAGTTTTGGGTAATTTCTAAACTTTGATCCTTCTATTTGAGGTGATTTTGGTGATGTTAGTTGTTAGCATTGCGTTGAGATAGCTGAAAAATGATTAGGGATTGATGAAATTGGAATGTGGTTGGAGTGGTAATGATATTTGGAAATTTTGGCAATTTTGAGAATTTGTGCTATAAATGGAAATTTAGACAATGTGGTGAATTAGCATAGATAATTGGCATGAGAAATGTAGAACGTTGAGATGTTGTGAATGAGAGTGTAGTTTGGGGTAGAGTTACGAGAATCGAGAGATTTGTGGTGTTATGAGCAATTATGCTCGATTTTTGAGAATTGAGGTTTATGAGAAAATTGAGTATTGATGTTTTAACATCGTTTGGACAGCTCGGGAGTTCCAGAGTGGAATGCGAGGCTAGTCCGTGATACGGGGGAAACGATTGCACTATACGAGGTGCAAAGAGGTAAGGGAAATCTAAACCATTTGTGTATGTGATTTGTAAACTATTATAGCATGATTTGTGGTTTATAAAACAAGCATGTTGAGTGTTGTGTTGAGATACAATTGCACACGATTTTTATAGCCGGTTGGAGCCCAATGTTTTTATGAGTTTATAACTGGGCTCTACGTTAAGGCAATATCGAGATTTGAGAAATGTGTGCGTGCTTTGCCGGTTGGAACTCGGTTTATTATGTTTTGTGTTGAGTACAAAACGATTGTCAAATGAGTTTTATGAGAGAAAAGCTATTATGAGTTCTACGTGAAGGCAAACCAGTCTTGTGTGATAAGACTTAGGTGTGTAATTTTGAGTACACACCGGGCATTGCTCTGGTAGCATGTAAGCCCGATTTCTTCTCTGTTCTGGTAACATGAGAATAACCCATTCTGTGGCTGTGCCACGTATACTTAGTGGCCGTTGCCACGTGTGAAACCCTATTTGGTGGCCATTGCCACGTGATACCCCATTTGGTGGCCGTTGCCACGTGAGAAACCCTATTGGTGGCCGTTGCCACGTGAGAAACCCTATTGGTGGCCGTTGCCATGTGATACCCCATTTGGTGGCCGTTGCCACGTGAGAAACCCTATTGGTGGCCGTTGCCACGTGAGAACCCCTAATTAGTGGCCGTTGCCACGTGAAACCCTATCCAGTGGCTATGCCACGTGTGAAATTAAATCAGTGGCTATGCCACGTGTGTTTAGTGGCTATGCCACGTGTGAAATTAAATCAGTGGCTATGCCACGTGTGTTTAGTGGCTGTGCCACGAGCATTACTATTTCAGCGATTTTATCACGTTTATTGAGAAAGCGTTTATCGCGTTATTTCCACATGCCTTGTTATTGCTCTAGACTGAGCCTTTTTACTTCATGTTTTCACATGATTTGAGACATGAGAATGTCGTTTTGAGTACTTTCATGCTATGGTTTTCAAATGAGTTTCACATACAAATAAATATTTTGTGATGTGCATTTTGGTTTATGAAATGAGTCCTTTACCCCCCTTACTGAGCGATTTAGAAGCTCACCCTGTTTTCTTTTCCCCCAGAGTTCTTCAAGTGAAAAAGGATCTCCCTGCGACGTACGGAGTAGTGGCTAGTGGGGGACTCGAGCTCCAGGCATATATATATTGTATTTGAGGTATATTTTATCTTTTCATGTACCCAGACAGTTATTGTAATTGCAGACACTTGATGTATATCATTGTATGGGATGTATTAGGATTAATTAACTTGAGATGGATTAATGTATTTGATATGTTATATAATTTCTAGTGATGAGATCCTGAGGTACGATAAATACGATAATGTATGACACTGCACAGGAATGCACCCTTAAATGTGAATTAATGAGTAAAAAGTTTTAAATTAGCCCTATTTTCCGTACTTCCGGGGCGTAACAGTAAGCAATTTGAAATTTTTGATGTTACCTCTAGAGAGTATTAAATTTGCTTTTAATGTGAAGGTTATGAAGCGTTCATTTCATATGATAACCGAGAACGTCCGAGGATTGAGGATATACATGTGGTGTGTGAATTTTCGGATGTTTTTCCAGATGAGTTACCCGGTTTACCACCAGAGAGAGAGCTGGATTTTACCATTGATTTGGTACCAGATACTCAGCCTATCTCTATACCTCAATATAGGATCGCATTAGTGAAACTAGAGGAATTGAAGAAACAACTATAAGAGTTATTGAATCAGGGATTTATTAGACCCAGTGTCTTACCGTGGGGAGCACCAGTGTTATTTGTAAGGAAGAAGGATGGTAGTCTCAGATTATGCATAGACTACCGACTATTGAATAAAGGCACGGTGAAGAATAAATATCCATTTTCAGGGATTGACGATATGCTTGATCAGCTGAGAGGGGCCTCAGTCTTCTCTAAGATTAATTTAAGATCGGGCTATCACTAATTGAGGATTAAGGAGGAAGATATTCCAAAGACGGCCTTCAGGATAAGTATGGCCATTATGAATTTTTAGTGATGCCCTTTGGATTGAAAAGCTTAGTAAGTGTGAGTTTTGGCTGGATCAGATAGTTTTCCTTAGACATATAGTTTCAGCAGAGGGAGTATCAGTTGATCCAATTAAAGTGGAGGCTGTGCTTAATTGGGAAAGATCGAGGATAGTTACAGAAGTACGAAGTTTCCTTGGTTTGGCAGGGTATTACAGAAGATTTGTTGAGGAATTTTCCAGGATTGTCGCTCCTTTGACCAAGCTTACGCTCAAGGAGACTCCGTTCATATGGACTTATCAATGTGAGCTCAATTTTCAGGAATTAAAGAGGAGATTAACAGCGGCACCTATGTTGACTATTCCTAAGGGATCAGAAGGGTTTTCAGTGTATAGTGATGCTTCCCATCAAGGATTGAGATGTGTGCTCATGCAGCATGAAAGAGTGGTTGCCTATGGATCGCGACAATTGAAAGATCATGAGCGAAATTGCCCCACACATGATTTGGAGTTAGCCGCTATGGTATTTGCCTTGAAGATCTAGCGGCACTACTTATATGGGGAAAGATTCCAGATCTTCAGTGACCATAAGAGTTTGAGGTATCTGTTTGATCAGAAAAAGTTAAATATGAGACAAGGGATATGGACGAAACTCCTTAAGGATTATGACTATGAGATTCTATACCATCCGGAGAAGACAAACGTAGTTGCTAATGCCATGAGCATGAAGAGTATGATATCTACTATGATGATCATGGAATGGGATTTATTGGAGCAGTTCATCGAACTCCAGATCAGAGTTAAAGAGGTAGAGATTGGATTTTTGGCTAGCCTGTGATTAGAGCCCAGGATCATGGATCGGATTAGAACTGGGCAGCGTGATGATCACAGGTTGATTGATATGGTTAGCCAAGCTGAGCAGACTTCGCAGTCAAATTTCATAGTCAGTGAGGATGGATTGTTGAGATTCAGATGACGAATTTGTGTACCGGATGATGATACCCTAAAGAAACAGATACTGAGAGAATCTCACTGCTCGCGATACACCCTGCATCCAGGGAGTACTAAGATGTATCGAGATTTGAGAAAAGTATACTGGTGGAGTGGTATGAAGCGAGACGTGGTAGATTATGTGGCTAGATGTTTAATGTGCCAGCAAGTGAAAGCTGAGCATCAGAAGCCCGTAGGATTATTATAGCCTTTACCTGTGCTAACATGAAATTGGGAGCATGTCACCATGGACTTTATTATGGGTTTACAGAGGACCCAAAGAGGTCGTGACGCTATATGGGTTATAGTGGATAGACTGACAAAAAATACCCACTTCCTTTCCATCAAGAGCACAAATACTGTGGATGCCTTAGCTGAATTATATGTTAGCGAGATAGCTAGATTACATAGGGCTCCAGTGAGTATTACTTCTGACAGAGATTCTCGATTTACCTCTAGATTTTGGACCCATTTTCAGGAGTCCATGAGATCTCGATTGAGTTTTAGTACTGCCTATCATCCTCAGATAGATGGTCAGTCAGAGAGGACTATTCAGACCTTGGAGGATATGTTGAGGGCGTGTACGATGGATTTTAAGGGATCATGGGATGATCACCAACCCTTAGCAGAGTTTGCGTACAATAGTAGCTATCATGTGAGTATTGAAATAGCATCTTTTGAGGCTCTATATGGTAGGAGGTGTAGATCCCCTGTAGCTTGGGAAGAAGTGGGTGACAAAAAGATAAATGCTCTCGAGCTTGTTGAACAGGCTGTACAGAGTGTGAAACTCATATGTGAGAGATTACGGGCTGCACAGAGTAGACCGAAAAGCTACGCGGATGTGTGTAGACGACCACTCGAGTTTGATGTTAGTGATGCAGTATTTCTGAAGATATCACCGAGTAAGGGTATCATGAGATTTGGAAAGAAAGAGAAATTGAGTCCTCGATATGTTGGACCATTCGAGATTCTTGAGAGAGTGGGAAAGGTAGCCTACAGGTTGGCATTACCCCCACAGATGTCTGGAATACACAATGTCTTTCATGTATCTATGTTGAGGAAGTACCCCCCGGACCCTTCTCATGTCATAGAGTATGAAGAGATGAACATATAAGAGGACATGAGCTACACTGAAGAACCCGTCCGAGTCCTTGATAGGAAAGATAAGGTGCTTCGGACTAAAATGTCAGGACCCCAGTTTCAATCCTTGACTTTAACCAAAAACCACAATAAATTTTTCGCATTTTTAACTTACCTTTCCTCTCTTCACTGGTTGGGCTGTGATTCGATGTCAGAGTCTTCACTTACCATAATATCCATTCTCATACATACATGTTAATATATTAATTCTGACTGTAGTTACTTTTATTATACATGTAAGATTTTATAAAATCTAATACGATTACATTTACATTCCCCATAATATATAACGTATACATCACTGTGCTGTTTCTATGTTTAGATACACAACTGTACATAATAAGTATACCTGATGAATCGATAGGAACTAGCAGTGGACTCTGGGACACTCTCCCACGATAACTCTCGATCTACTGACGCTCTGTAGAGAGATGTAAAGAAAGGGGGTGAGCATAACGCGCTCAGTAAGGAAATCAGGCAAGCAAGTAGATATCCACACTATCTACTCAAAATAGTGCTATGCCTTGAAAACATGATTTCCTTAACTCACTTTAAAAGCATGTCTTGAAATATAATATATATACTTGTACAGAATAAATCCCATGTACAGAAATCATGCTTTATTTCTCAAAAGTAGGCATGTAGTGCAACACAATGCATTTATATATAAATCATGCCTTTATGTAAATCATGCCATGTATATTTAAATCACATATAAATATGGCATCAAATGATTCACAACACAAATCGGAGTCCGACCCATCCCTCAGGTCTGTCCGCAGTTTAAATCAGTAAATCAACCAAGGTGATATATCATGTAAGACTCTGTGGTACATGTAAATAGTATCCTGGATTATGATCATATCCGATGTGATCCCAAGCAACACAGTACTAGGTGTGCGGGGCATCACCGCTGTAACGGGAGGGGGGTCAGTCCATCACAACCGCCAGCTATATCCTCCTCAACTCCATAACAACACACGGTACAGCGTACACCTCGTGCCACTCAGACACGGTACAAAGTACACCCGTGGACCCGTTCTCACGGCCAGAGTGCCTACCATAGGACTTAGCTCTCACACCCGTGGAACTTATCAACATCACAGTCAGGGTGCCTAACAGAGGTCTTAGCCCTCGCGCCTGTGGAAATATCATACCACGTCTATACCAACCTCATGCGGATATCCTCTCTAGCTATGACACACAGTCACGCAAGGTCTCAGGCATGGGTTTCAACATGTATTACATATCACATACAGTGTGCGTTTTGAGTGCGACTCACAGTCGTTACTCCGCTCAAACACTGTTTCACATCATAAAACTCAACTCTAGTGCGAGCAATCTCTAGCAACTAGGTCAATGCATAGTTTATGTATTAAATCAAGTACGAGCAATAGCTCCCAGTACTATGCTATGCACAATATCAAAATCAAGTACGAGCAATAGCTCCCAGTACTATGTCATGTATAAACCATGAAGAATCGAGTACGAGCCACGCTCTAGCACTCTGTCATGCATATATCATTCAAAGCTGAGTACGAGTAAAAACTCCAGTACTCTATCATGCATGTCATGAAAATCTAGTGCGTATCAAAATCCAGCACTAATATTATGTGGAAAACATATGAATCCCAGTGCGAGCTGTGCTCTAGCACGATTCATTCTCACATAATATGATAGATGGTTATTTTAAAAGGGATTGTTTATAAAACATCAAAATCAGCACTAAAAGTGTGCTTAAGTCATATCAACCTTAAAATCATTAGCCCATCTATTTATTTTCATGCTAATAGCAATTAAACACTCACAATAGTATTTTCCATGCTTTTTGCAACTTCTCACAAAAGTTGACTTTTTGACTAACTAGGGGTAAAATCGTAATTTGCCACTATCGGGTCGCAATAATTATTATTCACTTTCTCTGACCCTCAGAGTTTTTAAGTGAATGCAGAAGCAGTTGAAAATACGTGCAGGTATCTCTAACTACTCGCAAAAGTCCCTTACCTCGGATCACGTCACGTGACCTCACTTCCTCGATGCTGCTAAATCCCGCAGTCCGATCAGCTCTCGATGTAAACTCCGGAGCTGTAAATAACCATTCCTCAGGTTAATTATCATTTTCCTACTGTATTACACATTAATACAGTTTAATTTCCCTTAATGGGCCTTAAAAATCCTTAATGGGCCTAACTAGGCCTTAAGTCCATTTTTATTTTACTATTCACTTTTGTTGGGCCTATTGGGCTTGTGGGGCCCACCAACTCTTATTGGACTTGTCTTAGGCCCATTACACCCTATTGGGCCTAAAAATATTGGGCTTGGCCCATTGCGCCTCTCGGCCACATGCCATGGCCGAGAGCTAGCCATTCTCGGTTTCCACCATGGCATGCCATACATGCCTATTTCCTAGCCATTTTCACTTAGGCATTTTCACATACACTTGGTAGGCAATATTACCAATCATCCTATTGTTCATTTAGGCATTTTATCAAACATCTTGATTGCCAACAATTTACATGTATTAATCAATCAATTTGATTAATTCTAATTATACCATTAACATTAATACATGTATACTAATCCATTTATGTCTTAAAATCCAATTGACATATTTCAATATCTCATTGATCACTCTCGGCCTAACCCTCTTAATGGTGATTTAATATGTTTCAATGCTTAAAACATATATCAACATACTTGAAATCATTCATACATTAACATATATGAAATTGGAAATTAGAAAATATACCAATTGTTGTGTTCACCCTTTGGCCGAAACTTTGGAGGCTCTCGGTTTGCACTCTATGGCTCCTTGATAGCCAATTCCAACATATGTTAATCTCCTTTCAATTTGGAACAACTTCCATGAAGAATGCAAGTTCCAAATATGACTAATTCCTAGTGATTTCTTGTGAGAGAAAGCTTGGATGGTTATGTTTCAATGGTGTTCTTCTCTAGCCGGAATTGTGTGATGAAGATGACCAAGGTGTGGCTGCATTTATAAGCCACTTACTTAGCCATTAAGCCTTACTTTTCAGCCACTATGCTTGACTTTCCAAATCTGAACCATGAGTCACCTTATGAGTCACCTTATGAGTCATAGTTAACTTTAACTATGGTTAGATATTTATCTCATGGGCTTTTCCAATTGGGCTTCTCGGTTTGGGCTTTCCTAATGGGCTTTCGGACTGAAATTTTTACTATACCTCGGGCCTTTTGTTGTCTCAAAATTTGGCCGATCAATTGGTCCAACAATTCGGTCTAAAGGACCTAATATTTTCGATATACATTTAGTATACCTTAATGGGCTTTAAAATTTTCACCTTAGGCCCATTACGTTTTTAACCATTAAATTTATTCCGGAATCCTTCCGAATAAATTTTCCTTACTTCAAGGGATGATTATCTTGTATTCTAGCCAAGAATATTTTTCCCCATATTTTTTCTCCACACTTAGGTTAATTTCTAACCTTAGTTAGTCAACTATGGTAAAAGTCCACTTTCTTAACTATAGTTGACTTTTTCCTTAACCATTGACTAAGTTGACTTTTTCTCCAATTTTTGAAAGTGTTTTATATCATGTCTTACACTCTCTTCTTTATATTTCAGCTCTCGGTGGATAATTTCACCCGAAACTCCTTTTCTCGTCGAAAAGGTCCATTTTACCCTTTTTAGCTTTTATTCTCGTTTTGTATGTTCGGGTCTAAATCAAGCTGACTTTCCTCCATGAGCTCTCTACGCTCTCTTATTTTAAGTTCTTATTTTCAGTCAGAATAATTTAGAATGACTCGATTTAGCCTGTGATACCCATTGCTCACATTAGGCATTTTATGTAGCTTTTGCGTGTTAATTCATTTCAATAACACTTTAAGTCTAATAAATACTCTTCTTATGATTCAACCATAATTACATAGTGTTCATACACATAGGAATCATAAGGAAATAAGCTACAAAAAATCCGAGTCTGACAATCCTCCCCCACTAAAAAAATTTGGTCCTCCAAATTAGAACCAAGTCAGTCCTCAAATAGGTGAGTGTACTTCTCTCGCATCAGACTCTCTAGCTCCCAAGTAGCTTCCTCTGAAGTATGATGCTGCCAGAGAATCTTCACTAATCCGATGGTCTTCGATCTCAATACCTTCTCCTTCCTATCCAATATCCGAATCGGTCTCTCAACATATGACATGTCCTCTCGGAGCTCCAAAGGCTCGTAACTAATCACATGTGACGGATCCAGGTGATACTTCCGAAGCATCGATATGTGGAAGACGTTGTGGACACCTGATAAGTCCGGTGGCAATGCCAACCTATACGCCTTATCTCTCACTCGATCAAGTATCTCAAAGGGTCCAATGTAGCAAGGATTTAGTTTCCCTCTCTTCCCAAATCTCTCTATGCCCTTGGAAGGAGAAATTCTCAAAAACACGGATTCACCAACTGCAAACTCTAGTGGCCTACGTCTCCTGTCAGCGTAACTCTTCTGTCTGCTCTGAGCTGTCCTCAGTCTCTCTACTATCAATCGGACGTCCTCAGATGCTTGCGTAACCATGTCAGGAGCAAAAATCTTACGGTCATCCACTTCTTCCCATCCAATAGGGGAACGACATCTACGGCCATACAAAGCCTCATACGGTGCCATCCCGATACTCGAATGATGACTGTTGTTGTAGGCGAACTCGGCTAGTGGCAGGTGGTCATCCCAGGAGCCTCGATAGTCTAGCACACATGCTCTCAACATGTCCTCCAGAGTCTGTATAGTCCTCTCTGACTGACCATCTGTCTGAGGATGGAAAGCGGTGCTCAAACTCAACTGGGTTCCCATGGCTTCCTGAAAATGTCCCCAAAAGTGGGATGTGAAGCGGGAATCCCTATCAGAGACTATGCTCACTGGTACACCGTGTAACCTCACTACCTCGCGTACGTACAGTTCTGCTAATGAACTCAGAGTATCGGTAGCTCTCATAGCTAGGAAGTGGGCTGACTTCGTCAGTCTATCAACGATCACCCATATAGCATCGTGATTCCTGTGGGTCCTCGATAAACCCATCACGAAATCCATGGTGATATGCTCCCATTTCCATGTCGGTATAGGCAGCGGCTGCAACAATCCTGCAGGTTTCTGATGCTCTACCTTCACCTGCTGATATACAAGACACTTTGCCACAAAGTCTGCCACATCTCTCTTCATGCCCGACCACCAGTATACCCTCCGGAGGTCCTGATACATCTTGTTACTCCCCGGATGCAACGTATACCTCGACGAATGAGCTTTCGCCAATATCAATCTCCTAAGTCTTGGATCCTCGGGAACACACAATCTGCCTCTAAACCTCAATAGTCCATCAGAACTCAACTCAAAATCAGTCACGGTGCCCTTCTGCATCTGACTACTCACATCCATACAAAATGGATCAGTCTGCTGAGCCACTCTGATCCTGTCCAACAGGTCCGGCTCCAAGCGTAGACTAGCTATCACATAGTCTGTATCCATGTCAGAAGGCACGACTCCCAAACTGAGGCTGGCAAACTGCTCTAGCAAATCATGCTCCCTAACCATCATATACGATACCATCCCCAGGCTCTTCCTGCTCAAGGCATCGGCTACAACGTTAGCCTTACCCGGATGATAAAGTATCTCACAATCGTAGTCCTTCAGAAGCTCTAGCCATCTTCTCTGTCTCATGTTTAGCTCCTTCTGCGAGATCAGATACTTGAGGCTCTTGTGGTCGGTAAATATCTGGAACTTCTCACCGTATAAGTAGTGGCGCCATACCTTCAACGCAAACACTACTGCTGCTAGTTCCAAATCATGGGTCGGATAGTTTTTCTCATGATCCTTCAACTGTCTGGATCCATAAGCAACTACCTTCCCATCCTGCATCAATACATAGCCCAGTCCCTGATACGAAGCATCGGTATACACTGCAAATCCTCCTGAGCTGGTAGGGATAGTGAGAATCGGAGCGATGGTCAATCGACGCTTCAACTCCTCAAAGCTCTTCTCACAATCCTCGTTCCATATGAACGGTGCACTCTTTCGAGTAAGACGTGTCAACGGAGCAGCCAACTTCGAAAATCCCTCAACGAATCTCCGATAGTATCCAGCTAAACCCAAAAAATTTCTGATCTCGGTGACTGTCCTCTGCTGTTCCCACTGAACTACAGCCTCTATCTTAGATGGATCAACTGATACACCATCTCTTGATATAACATGTCCCAAAAATGAGATCTGTGACAACCAAAAGTCACACTTGCTGAGCTTAGCATATAACTCATGCTCCCGTAACGTCTGCAACACGATCCTGAGGTGCTCCTCATGCTCCTCCTTGGATCTCGAATACACCAATATGTCATCGATGAAGACGATAACAAACTGGTCCAAGTATGGCTTGAACACATCGTTCATCAAAGCCATGAAAGCAGCTGGAGCATTCGTCAATCCGAATGGCATGACCAAGAACTCATAATGGCCATATCGGGTACGAAATGCTGTCTTGGGTACATCTCCACTCCGAACCTTCAGCTGATGATACCCAGACCTTAGGTCAATCTTGGAAAAGACCTGTGCTCCCTGTAGCTGATCTAGCAAGTCATCAATGCGTGGAAGGGGGTATCTATTCTTGATGGTGGCCTTATTCAACAATCGGTAGTCTATACACAATCGGAGGCTCCCATCCTTCTTCCTCACAAACAAAACCGGTGCTCCCCAAGGTGAAACACTCGGTCGTACAAAACCCCTATCCAACAGCTCCTGTAACTGTCTCTTGAGCTCCTCCAGCTCAACTAAGGCCATGCGATAAGGTGGTCTCGAAATAGGCTCCGTACCAGGTACCAGATCTATACAGAACTCCATCTCTCTGTTTGGTGGTAACCCTGGCAATTCATCCGGGAAAACATCTGGGTACTCACTGACCACAGTGATATCTGCCAACTCCGGATGTGCCTTATCCATATCTACCACGTACGCAATGAAACCTTGATATGTTGAAGGTTTTCTAAATCAGAAGTCATGTAATAATCATATCTATTCCTTTCATTTATCTTTATTAAACTTTACAACATATCTAGTAGGGTTAGGAAACATAACTGTCTTAGTGTAACAATCTAAAACAGCATGGTTTGCAGATAGCCAATCCATTCCTAATATTATATCAAAGTCACTCATACTTAGTAATATTAGATTGGCTATCATCTCCTTATCCCCTACTCTCAATTTGCAGTCATTATATACATATTCTACAACTTGACTACTATTTATAGGCGTACTTATTAACATCATCATACATAAATGTGTACGCTCTACATGTCTCTCTAATTTACATGCAAATGAAGGCGATACAAAAGAATGCGTAGCACCAGGATCAATTAAAACATATGCTTCAATATCATAAATCAGGATGTTACCTCGAATCACATCCGATGAAGCATCAGCTGTTCCCTGGTCCAAAGCATGTACTCGCCCTTGACCCATTACTTGTTTCCCCTTCTCCTCTGCCGTGGCTCTACCTCTCTGAGCAGACGTACCAGCTGGGGTTCTATCAAACTCCCTGCCCCTCTGTGGTGCAGTCGCATACGGCAATGGGCAATCTCTAACCAAGTGCCCCTGTTTCCCACATCGAAAACATACTATAGCACTCTGTGAACACGGCCTATCTCCATGGAATCTGTCGCATCTTTTGCACTGATCTGCAGCAGGTCTCGGTCCTCCTATCATAATGCCCTTCGCTGGGGCTGCAGTCGGATAAGCAGGAGATCTAGCATATCTATCTCGTGTCCCCTCTATCCGTGATCTCTTACCGAAGGGTTTCTTCCCCCCTCGATAACTAAAATCTCTAGCCGGCCTCTTCTTCTGTAAGTCTTGGCTACGGCTAAACTTTTCAAACTCGGAAGCATTCCTCTCGTAGTCCTGCTCACATAGTTGCGCCCTGCGCACTGCCTCCTCATAGGTCACTATGTCCAGCGGAACCAACTTGGACCGTAGCACCGGTCTCAACCCGTCGATAAATCTGTGGACCTTCCTGGTCTCACTATATATAGTATCCGGGTCGTATCTCCCTAGGGATAGGAATCGAGTCTCATACTCGTCCACCGATAAACTCCCCTGGTTGAGTCTCAAAAACTCTGCTTGTAACTTCCGCTGTGCGATGTCAGGAATAAACTGCCTCCTAAAGGCCTCCCGAAATATATCCCAAGTGATATTCGTGTGTCGGGATCTCAATATAGGTCTGGTGGACTTCCACCAATGCTCTGCGGCTCCCTTCAGTAGGAACGCAGCAAACGCGACCATCTCCGAGGTTGTACACTCGAAGAATCCATAGAGCTTCTCCAGCTCTGCTAACCACTCCTCGACAGCTACGGGGTTCTTGACCCCACTAAATGATGGAGGTCTAAACTTCTGGAACTCCCTCAACCGATGCAGGTCACATCCATATCCAAATCCACTTCCACCCAAAATCGGTGGGGGTGTAGGAGTATCTACAATCCTCTGTGCATCAGCTGTCTGCGTAGGTGTATCAGGGGCAACTGCGTCTCCTGTAGCAGCTCCTGCCTCCTGTCTCTGCCTACCTAGCATCGTCTGTGCCAGTATCTCTATAATAGTCTCGAGACCACGCTCTAATCTCATGAAGCGCGTCTCAGCACAATCGGGTGCCTCAGTAGCACCTGCAGTCTCGTGCGTAGGTAATGGTCTGGCAGCGGCTCGTCCTTCGGGTCTACCTCCCCGGCCTCGAGCCCTATCTCTCATACCTCTACCACTACGCGTATTTGCCATATAGGCAAGGTTCCTGCATTCATAGTAATGAATTAGTCCATTTCCTATCTGGTATACACAGTTATATCTAAACACAGCACAGTACTATGGGGATGTACACTTTCCTATTTTCTAACACCGACTCACATCAGACCAACCTCTGCTCTGATACCATCCTGTCAGGACCCCAGTTTCAATCCTTGACTTTAACCAAAAACCACAATAAATTTTTCGCATTTTTAACTTACCTTTCCTCTCTTCACTGGTTGGACTGTGATTCGATGTCAGAGTCTTCACTTACCATAATATCCATTCTCATACATACATGTTAATATATTAATTCTGACTGTAGTTACTTTTATTATACATGTAAGATTTTATAAAATCTAATACGATTACATTTACATTCCCCATAATATATAACGTATGCATCACTGTGCTGTTTCTATGTTTAGATACACAACTGTACATAATAAGTATACCTGATGAATCCCAGTGCGAGCTGTGCTCTAGCACGATTCATTCTCACATAATATGATAGATGGCTATTTTAAAAGGGATTGTTTATAAAACATCAAAATCAGCACTAAAAGTGTGCTTAAGTCATATCAACCTTAAAATCATTAGCCCATCTATTTATTTTCATGCTAATAGCAATTAAACACTCACAATAGTATTTTCCATGCTTTTTGCAACTTCTCACAAAAGTTGACTTTTTGACTAACTAGGGGCAAAATCGTAATTTGCCACTATCGGGTCGCAATAATTATTATTCACTTTCTCTGACCCTCAGAGTTTTTAAGTGAATGCAGAAGCAGTTGAAAATACGTGCAGGTATCTCTAACTACTCGCAAAAGTCCCTTACCTCGGATCACGTCACGTGACCTCACTTCCTCGATGCTGCTAAATCCCGCAGTCCGATCAGCTCCGATGTAAACTCCGGAGCTGTAAATAACCATTCCTCAGGTTAATTATCATTTTCCTACTGTATTACACATTAATACAGTTTAATTTCCCTTAATGGGCCTTAAAAATCCTTAATGGGCCTAACTAGGCCTTGAGTCCATTTTCATTTTACTATTCACTTTTGTTGGGCCTATTGGGCTTGTGGGGCCCACCAACTCTTATTGGGCTTGTCTTAGGCCCATTACACCCTATTGGGCCTAAAAATATTGAGCTTGGCCCATTGGGCCTCTCGGCCACATGCCATGGCCGAGAGCTAGCCATTCTCGGTTTCCACCATGGCATGCCATACATGCCTATTTCCTAGCCATTTTCACTTAGGCATTTTCACATACACTTGGTAGGCAATATTACCAATCATCCTATTGTTCATTTAGGCATTTTATCAAACATCTTGATTGCCAACAATTTACATGTATTAATCAATCAATTTGATTAATTCTAATTATACCATTAACATTAATACATGTATACTAATCCATTTATGTCTTAAAATCCAATTGACATATTTCAATATCTCATTGATCACTCTCGGCCTAACCCTCTTAATGGTGATTTAATATGTTTCAATGCTTAAAACATATATCAACATACTTGAAATCATTCATACATTAACATATATGAAATTGGAAATTAGAAAATATACCAATTGTTGTGTTCACCCTTTGGCCGAAACTTTGGAGCCTCTCGGTTTGCACTCTATGGCTCCTTGATAGCCAATTCCAACATATGTTAATCTCCTTTCAATTTGGAACAACTTCCATGAAGAATGCAAGTTCCAAATATGACTAATTCCTAGTGATTTCTAGTGAGAGAAAGCTTGGATGGTTATGTTTCAATGGTGTTCTTCTCTAGCCGGAATTGTGTGATGAAGATGACCAAGGTGTGGCTGCATTTATAAGCCACTTACTTAGCCATTAAGCCTTACTTTTCAGCCACTATGCTTGACTTTCCAAATCTGAACCATGAGTCACCTTATGAGTCACCTTATGAGTCATAGTTAACTTTAACTATGGTTAGATATTTATCTCATGGGCTTTTCCAATTGGGCTTCTCGGTTTGGGCTTTCCTAATGGGCTTTCGGGCTGAAATTTTTACTACACCTCGGGCCTTTTGTTGTCTCAAAATTTGGCCGATCAATTGGTCCAACAATTCGGTCTAAAGGACCTAATATTTTCGATATACATTTAGTATACCTTAATGGGCTTTAAAATTTTCACCTTAGGCCCATTACGTTTTTAACCATTAAATTTATTCCGGAATCCTTCCGAATAAATTTTCCTTACTTCAGGGGATGATTATCTTGTATTCTAGCCAAGAATATTTTTTCCCATATTTTTTCTCCACACTTAGGTTAATTTCTAACCTTAGTTAGTCAACTATGGTAAAAGTCCACTTTCTTAACTATAGTTGACTTTTTCCTTAACCATTGACTAAGTTGACTTTTTCTCCAATTTTCGAAAGTGTTTTATATCATGTCTTACACTCTCTTCTTTATATTCCAACCGCTCTCGGTGGATAATTTCACCCGAAACTCCTTTTCTCGCCGAAAAGGTCTATTTTACCCTTTTTAGCTTTTATTCTCGTATTGTATGTTCGGGTCTAAATCAAGCTGACTTTCCTCCATGAGCTCTCTACGCTCTCTTATTTTAAGTTCTTATTTTCAGTCAGAATGATTTAGAATGACTCGATTTAGCCTGTGATACTCATTGCTCACATTAGGCATTTTATGTAGCTTTTGTGTGTTAATTCATTTCAATAACACTTTAAGTCTAATAAATACTCTTCTTATGATTCAACCATAATTACATAGTGTTCATACACATAGGAATCATAAGGAAATAAGCTACAAAAAATCCGGGTCTAACATAAAAGCATCCCATTAGTGAAAGTTTTATGGAAACATCATTCAATGGAAGAGGCAACTTGGAAATTGGAAAGCCTTATGAAGGAGAAGTACCTCCATCTATTTGATGAGTCGAGTTGAATTTGGAGGACCAAATTCTTTTAAGGTGGGGAGGATGTAAGACTTGAGAATTCTGTACACATTTAATTATGTAATGTGAACATGAGTGTAATTGATTAGCTATATGTGATGTACTCATATATTGAGGTGGTAAGAAATGCAATTTCTAAGTGATGAATGAGTATTGAATGAGAAATAATCTATGGAGCAAACTATGGTAATTATATAAAGAGATTTTATGCAAAGTGTATAATCATAATGTGAAACTATGAGGCCAGATCGATCTTGGAGAAGAAGGGATCGATCTGGTAGGCCAAAGTGAGAAGGAATGGAAAATCTAAATGAGCAAATTGATCTCTAATGAAGGCAGATCGATCTCCTTGTGATTCTGCCTTAAAGGGATCAATCTCCTATAAAAGCAGATCGATCTCCAAATATTTCTGTAAAATGCAGATCGATCTCCTCACAAGGAGCAGATCGATCTCCTCAAGATTATGAGATCGATCTTGCCCCCATGACAGATCGATCTAGTAAGCATAAAAAGTGCCCCAAACGTTGCCAAATTCAAAGGCAGATTGATCTCTACCCAAGAGCAGATTGATCTCTTGCCCTCCGCCTATATAAGGATCCCTATTTTTTTGCTGGAATTCATCTTCTCTCTCCAAAAAACCAAAATCCTTAGCTTTCTCTCTCCTCTAAAACACCCATTTCCATTCGAATCAGAGGTTGTGGCAAGAGGGAAAGTTGTTCCTCATCAAAAGGAGAACAACATACTTGGAAATCGAAGGACGATTTTAGCTAAGTGTGAATTGAGCACTTCACAAGTTTTGGGTAAATTTTTAAGGTTTAATCATTGATTTGGAAGTAGATTTCTGCAATTGTAGCTGTAGATGTTGTGATGAGCAGGTTGAAAATGGTTAGGGTTGTTAAAATCATTGAGGTATTAAACAATTATGAGAATGTGAGTAATTATGCTCGATGTTGAGATTAGAGACAATGTGATGACGTGTTGATGATGTTTTTACATCGTTTGGATAGTCCAGGAGTTCCAGAGAGGAATGCGATGCTAGTCCGTCGTTCGAGGGAACGATTTCACTATACGAGGTGCAACGAGGTAAGAGAAAACTTAAACTTATTTGTGTATGCGATTTATGATGATATTTGTAGCATGAAATGTTTTGAGAAACAAGCATGTTTTTACGAGTTGTGATTGAGTTATTGCACACAGTTTTATAGCCGGTTGGGGCCCAATTCTTATGAGTTGTAAACAAAGTGTGAAATTGTTTTACAAACTATTTGAGATTAAAAGTGAAAACGGGATTTGGGCTCTACGTTAAGGCGTACTGAGATTTGAGAAATGTGTACGTGGTTTTACCGATTTGAGCTCGATTTTGACATGTTTTGTGATGGGTACAAAGAGGTTTTCAGACGAGTTTTATGAGAAAAACCAATATGAGCTTTACGTGAAGGCAAAACGGTTTTGTATGATAATGGCTATTACTGAGACTTAGGCATGTCATGTGATAATACATCTGGCCTTGCTCTGATAGCATGTAAGTTTGGGCCTTACTCTGGTAGCATGTAAGTCTGGTATTCCTTCGCTTTGGTAGTGAGAGATGCCTCCGTTCTGGTAATGTGAGATGACCCCCGCTCTGGTAGCGCTGGGTGGCCTTGCTTTGATAGCATGTAAGTCCGGGACTTGCTTTGGTAGCATGTAAGACCAATAGTGTGTATGAGGAGAGGCCTTGTTCTGGTAGCATGTAAGTTCGGGTCTGGTTCTGGTAACACGTAAGACCAATACACCATGTACACGACCATATTGTCGATGTTCCCTCTTTTGAGGATGCCTGAGATGCGCACCCAGAGGAGATTATTTTGATGTGCCATGACAGATGTTTTTATCTGAGTTTTTACTTGCCTAGCCTCCGTTTTACACATGAGATTGTGTTTTGTGGCTATGCCACGTGCATTATTACTGAGGTGATTTCTATCACGTTTTTATGAGAAAAGCCATTATCGCATCCTGATTTCCATATGCTTGTAACTATAGTTTTATACTAAGCCATTTACTCTCATATTTCTGTATGATCTTAGAGAAATGAGATAAGAATGATGTTTTAATGATTTCATGCTACATTTTCTATCGAGCTTATTGAGTTTCACTTAAAAAAATAAATTGATTGTGCTGTGCAATTAATGATTTTGTTAATGAGTCTCTTACCCCCTTACTGACTGATTTAAAAGCTCGCCCTATTTTAATATCCCCCTGATTTCTTCAAGTGAAGAGAGTTTCCTATGACGTACGGAGTAGTGGCTAGTGGAGGACTTGAGCTCCAAGCCGTATATTGTGTTTTTGAGGTATACTTTAATATTTCATTTACCCAGATTAAGGTTGTAATTACAGACACTTTGTGGGCACTGATGTATGGGTTGTATTAGGATTAATTAACTTTAAATTGAGGAATGTATATGGTATGATATATAACTATTAGAATGATGAGATCCTGAGGTGAAAGTTTTATAATGTATATATGATGATGCATGACACTGTACAGGAATGTACCTAGAGAATGTGTATTGATGTTAATAAGTTTCAAATTTGTCCTGTTTTTCATACTTACGGGGCATCATAAACTCAATCAATGTCAAAGTGAGAAGAAAAAGAAGATGGAGAAGCGTATTGAAATGCTAGAAATAAAAATAAACATTAGAATTAAAGAAAAGAGATAAATATTTACATTAAAAAGGTTATAAAGTTGCAAAACAAAGGAAAAATGAAACATAACTTCAATGGAAAATTGGTGGCTGCACTTGACACTTAAGAAAACATGAAATGAAACATAAAAGTACCTAAAAATAAACCTAGTAACCGACCCCTATCATAACCCTCATACTTTTGTTTAAATAATCACTAAATATAAGGCTAAAAAGGGTATTTCCTATCTTAGATGAGTTGATAATGCTTGGCCACTTATCTTAATGTCCTTGGCTCCTTAGAATAGATATTTCTATGTCATCAAAGTTTCCTACCAGCCATGGACACCTCTCCATCATCTAACACCTTCTTTTGTCTTCTTGTCCACCTATGCATGCAAGGTGGCTTATCTAGAATTTATTTATCTGCAAAACAAGAGAAATTTAATAAATGATAGGATAATTAAAAAAAATAAGGGGATTAATTAATTAATTAAGAAAATTAAGCATAAAATAACTCTATTTTCATAAAGTTATTATACATCACCCAGAAATACAACTTAATTGGTAAACAAATGCTAAAAGATGCCAAACCCATAATTTCAATAAAATGGAATCACAAGCAACCATTAAAGAAGGTTGTATTCTTGGGTACTATTGAGCCTTCTCATCCTAAAAGCTAATTCAAGGGACGAGGCTTTCTCTCACACTTATAAACGCACACCCAACCCCTTACCCAACCAATGTCGGAGTACCTTAAAAATCTCCTCCTTCATACATCGGGCCTTGGGTGGAGAGCTGTTTTGCCTGGAACTATGAACACATGGAAATGTTGGGGACCCCAACAATCTCTTACTTCAACTTCGGGCCTGGAGCATCCTTTTTTCTGCTCAGAACATAGGAAGAGTTGTTGGCAACCTAGGCTTTGATACTAGTGTTGGGTGTTATTCTTATCCTAAAAGCTAGCTCAAGAAATAAGGCTTTCCCGTAAAATTACAAAAACACATCCATCCTCTTCCACAATCGACGTGGGAATACCTTAACACCTTCAAGGATTTTGAGTGAATCATCTGATACTCTGGACCAATTTAAACTAATTTTGACAATGTTATTCAATTTAGAAATCCAATCAGGCAACTTCACTAAGCGTCCTTGCAGGCAAAGACATCGAAAGGAAAGGGAGGAGAAGACATTGGTTGTAGATGAAGAAGTTCATCCTCTTTCACGGATGAAATATATAACAACTGATGATGATGCATCAACACTATATCATCTGAAGCCATCCTGCAATCTAATGTTAGTTTATTGATTTCCAATTTTCTCAATCGCCTTATCTTTCAAATGCACTAAAAAAAAATCTCCACCAATTTGTGCTTGAAAATCTACATAATAAAGCTTCTTTCATGATTCTAAACTCCTAATGATGCTACCCATTATCTTTACCCCTTGGTCAATGTTGATAATGTAATGACTATCACGTTAACAGAGGAAGCTGCAAGATATTGTAAATTGTAAAAATTACTAATTCAATTGATCACTCTTGTAAAGAGTATCTTTCAAATCCAATGTTAGGAGGTAATGCAATTTGCGTATGGACTTTGGAAGCATCTTTACTTTTGTACCTCTTAAGCTTAGATATCTTAAATGCAATAAATAACCCAACTTCTCTGGGATGTACTCCAATAGAGCTCTTATACAATCTATTTCTCTCAAAAGTTTGAAATTTAGGGACAATATTTTAAATAGAGATTTAGGTAAGCCTCTTAAACTGAAAAAGATATTCGAATGAGTTCGAAGGTTACGATTTCTCCTTGACAAATCAAATGCTCTATTATTGTTGATGGAGAGATATTGAGCTGTGTCATTGGTACTTGTGAAATGTACTTGTGAGGATTGAATCAAATTTAGTTCTTCTAATTTTGAAATAACAACTTCATGCATCAAATCATGAACTTGATAGTATCTAACTCTTTTAGTGGAGTCACTCCATTCAACTTAACTTAAGCTTCTTTGAATGAGCATAGTTAAGTATTATTCCTCAATTTTTTTTCCAATGTCATTTCTTTCTGTTCTTTTACTAGACCCTTTGCAATCTGTAATTGTGATGCCCCTAAACGTGAAAATTTGGGCTAATTTTTAACTTAATCTCTTATTCAATTGTATTCTTGTTTAGTGCCAATTACTTAACCTTTAATTTTAACAAAAATTTACCGGCTTAATGGCTTATTCATGAACTTACCTCCCTACAATATTTAGAATACAGTTTATAATCCCACGGTAGTTGCTTTTAAGCACTTTTCATAATCAATAGACATTTCTGTAACATTAAATTTCATTTTATTCCCTTAGTACCTCAGAAAGACATTTTATTATGTAAACTGTAAGTTAACAACCTTACATACACACAGATCTAGATTACATCCCAAAAGATCCTTTACATAAGAGTGTTTATGCTATACAGGATGTTTGGTAGTATTAACAAAAGTATACCTTAACGTGTACCAGAGGTAGCCTGGGGAGAGTGTCGTATCCACCAGCCCACGTCTATTACATGGCAGGTAAAGAAAGATCACTTCAAATAATCTGTAAGAGTAGAGAAGGGGGTGAGCTTTTTGAAAAACCCAGTAAGAAATGCATTTAAAAACAGTCTTGGTATCAAACATACAAAAAATCGAATGTTTTTAAAATGTAATTTATACTTAAACCACTTTCGAATACTTTTGTACAAAATTGTGATGAAACAAACATATATCACACATCACAAAACCTATCATATTACTTTTGAAATCATACAGAATATCATGAAGACTAGGCAAAATCCATATAACAAGCATAGGTAATGATCATACAAACTCAACCTCCAAAGAGGGAAGCAAACGAATTAATAGAGCATCGATGGCCATGGTAAGGGGACTGTCGATTGGAACAGGGTCGTACAACGCTCTGCGCCACTAAGGACCAAAATAAATAATGCACGAAGTGGCAAAAATCAGGCACCGAGTGGGCATAATATGCACGACGTGGTTAAACATGCACCACAAAGGACCAGACATGAACGATGTGGTGTAAGGCATGTACCACGAAGGACGAAGCTCTACATGGGCCATGCATGACAAATATCATAGACTACAAGATTCCTTTTGTCTCGAAGCTTACAAATCCCTTTTTGAGCTTATTAACCTACATACTAATAAAATCGAGCATATGTCAAATTTTGTATTTATGAAGCATATTCATAAAATACATTTTCACATCAAAACTTACTTTTCCAAAACATATTACAGATGCTAAGAAAGTACACTCGGTTTCGTTTTATACATAAATAGTATTTTTCAAAAATTGAACACATTTCATAATCTCAATAATACTTCAAGCATTTTTATATTTTAAAGTAAGGTAACGGGATACCATTACGGTTTTAAATTACATCTCTTATCTATCGAATCTCGGGGCAACACAAAATCATAGGGTATCAAGCTTACCTCGATTTACGTGCCAGTATCTCGCGCTGCCCAAGATAATTTCAAAACCATAAAAAATGTTTAAATTCATCTTAATATACCTAAATATACACCAACTTACATAGACTTCAATAAACTTGGCTACTTTTACCAACTTTGTTATTTACTCAGTTTTACCGATAAAATGTCGATTTAAGCTATTTCGATAATTTCTTTTCTTTTAACTTCAGACTTATCAACTTAATGGCTTAAACACTTATTCAAGTCCCTAGCCAACATATTACAACTTATCAATTTACCAATTTCCACACTTTTATAGTTTTCCACTAAACCGAGCTATAAACCGAGCTATAAACCAAACTTTTCGATATTAAACTAACATTCCACAACATCTAACACAATCAAATTTCATCTTCTCCATAATAACCAAGGGCTGGCTAAATTCTACACATTCTTTAGAAATTATTTCTTCAATTTCTACGTTAGTAAAAATCTTCTAAAATCATTAAACAACAACAGATATCACAATCATCATCTTCCATCAACTTTCTCACCTTCTTGACCAACTTTAACCACTCTTTTTATCAAGGCCCAGCCTATTCCTAGGCTGTCGGTTGGCATCCCCTTGGAGCTTAGATCCCCCCCAGGTTTGCCTTGACTCATCTGTATTGTCCGCTTTAGATCCACTGACCTACACAGTTTTATCGAGGTAAATACCTCAATTTGTGTCCCCATTGTTTTATTGTTAAGGCTCAGCCCGTTCCTAGGCCATCGGCTGGCATCCCCTTGGGGCTTAGATACCCCCTCAAGTTTACCTTGACTCCTCTGTACTATCCGCTTTGGATCCACTGACCCGTACGATTTTATCGAGGTAAATACCCCAATTCACGTCCCCACTGTGGTTCGAACCTAGGACCCTTAAGTACTCAAACCTTACATACATGGTACCATTTGATTTAAGTGAAACATAAAAATATGAACTAATTTTAAACTTAATTTTCCTTATTTAAGTAGAATTCCTATTCAGTGCCGATTACTTAACCCTCTCATTTTTATTTTATCGAAATTTCGTCAGTATAACGGCTTATTTACGCTCATACCTCCTTGCAATATTTAAAATACATTTTTGTAACCCACAGCAGTTGTTTTTAATCTCTTTTCATAATAAATAGTGATTTCCTTAACCATTACATTACCTTAATACCTCTGAAATGCATTGTATTGTATAAACTGTATGTAAGACCCACTTTTGGTGATGCATTCCTTATGATTCATATCATGTGCACATTTTCATATGTTAATTGAATCATAAGAAGAGCTTTTGCTTGAATGAAATTGCAAAGAGAATAAATGAATATTCATAAATCCATAGAATGGCTAAATAAGGGCTAAAGTGGCCACCAACTAAACGAATGGAATTTAAACCATTTCGACTGAATATAAGGACTTAAAACACGAAATGATAATGTAAGGCCCGTACTTTTATATGTATTCCTTATGATTTCATGATGTACACATAAGTTACATAATATGTGAATAATAAGAAATGAACCTTTCTATGCTCTAAGTGTGAATAGAATGCAAAATGATTAGTGAAGCATTTAAATGTAATATTTCCTTTGAAATTTTGGAAAAATTAGTAGCTGGAATCCTGTAGATGAATGCCAAATCGATCTCCCTTCACGACAGGATCGATCTTTCCAGAATGAAATCATAAAGGTTTTCTAGGCAAGTAGATCGATCTCGATGTGATTCTGCATAGAAAGGATCGATCCCTTCCCAAAGCAGATCAATCTCGATGTGATTCTGCCTAGAAAGGATCGATCCCTTCCCAAACACAAATCGATCTCGAATGGTTTCTGGCTAGAGGAGATCGATCCGTTCCCAATAGCAGATCGATCCCACAACTTACTTACTGAAGACTTGGATAGTTCAACCAAAGGAAGATCGATCTCTCACCCTTGAAGCATATCGATCCCACAACTTACTTACTGAAGATTTGGATAGTTCAACCAAAGGAAGATCGATCTCTCACCCTTGAAGATCGATCTCACAACACTCATTTGTATTTAAAAGCCCGACAGTGAGTCTTCTTCCCCAGAATACCAAATACCTCTCCATTTTTAGCAAAGTAAACAAATTTTCTCACTCTAGAATATCATCACCTTCCAAGCAGATTTGAGAAAGGTTTCTTTTAGCAAAGTTGTTCTTAGTGATAAGGAGAACAACATAGTCAAAAACTAATAGTTAAATTTTTGGATTAAAGGAGCAAAATGTTTCCCCAATTTTGGCCAAAAGAGAAAGGTTAAGCTGGGTAAGTTTTCAATACACCAACTTCAATTATGTTAATCTAAACATTTTTATGAGTTGATTGGTGTATGTATGGTTAGTTGAAACATCCTTGAGCATGTTTAATTATCCATGACCGAATATGGGTTTAGTGTGAGAAAGTGAGCAATGGTTGATTTAATGATGAATTGATTATACTATGGTGTTGATGATGTTATATGTATGATTTTGAGATGGTTTTGTGAAATCAGTTCATGGAATTGGATGAAGTTATAAAGTATGCATATAAGTTGTTTATGAAAATGCATGAATGAATGGAAAACTAAGGTTAAAGCACGCATGCCAAGTGCTTGAGAAAATAACTAAGTGAGTTTGCTAGCCAAATTGGCTAGGAATGGCATGACGATGGCTAACATTTGGCCATGGTGGCGTGATGGGTGCTCGGCCACCATGCCATGGCCGAATGTGATCGTGGGCCAAGCTTGATGAAATCGACCCAATAAGGTCAATGGGCCTAGAATTCGATCCAATGAGAGATAATGGGCCTAAAGAGCCTAATGGGCCTAGGTGAAATGAAAAGTGTTGTGTGAATGTGCTTAAAATGAGGTAAGGCCATTAAGGTGTAATTGGGCCCAATGAGAGAAAATAGGCCCAATAAGATATATTGACTATGATAAAATCAAAATAATGAATTATCAGTGTTGACTGATGTGATTGATGAATATTTTCAGCCCCCGAGGATATATCCGGAGCCAATTAGATCCAATCATGAAAAACGAGAAAGGAGGAAGAAGTAGCTTCTGAGTGATTTGAGGTAAGGGAATTTTGTTGGCTCATAGAGATATCTGTACGCATTTTCGGGCGCATTTACAATTTCCTAAAAATGTCTGAGGGTCATAGAAAAGAAATAATGTTTTAAGGAGTCCAGAATGGTAAATTATCATTTTTCCCTAAGAAGGACAAAAATTGAGATTTTAGAAAAAATCATGAAAAGCAAGAATAGGATGTTCTTAAGTCTTTTACTGTTTTTAGTATGTGGATAGGTAGGTTGGCTAGCATTTAAATTGTTTGCAAGAAAACAGCTTGATTTGATTTTAATAACCATTCTCTGCCAAAAAAAAATTGCCACTTACATGGGTTTTATGGAAATAAAGCGTGCTAGAGCACTGCTCGCACGAGATTTGACATTTTCATACATGCATTAGTGCTGGAGCTGTGCTCACACTAGAGTTTTACATGCATGAGTGTTGGAGCCTAGCTCACACTAGTTTTCACATTGATTTTATGACATTGTGCTGGAGCGTTGCTCGCACTAGATTTTCACTATACATTTACAGTCGTGCTAGAGCTTTCCTCGCACGTGATTTTATGACATGTTGGGAGCCATGCTGGGAGGTTCAGGTAGACTTTGTGTCACATAGATTAAATAGACTAACACGTGGGTTTTGAGATGTGGCATGATTTGATATGATGATACGGGTCTATGGAGTATGTTGTACCGTGCATGTAGCATGGAGTATGTTATACCGTGCTTGGATATATATATATATATATATACCATCTTCAGATGATGTAAAATCTACTATGGACCGGTGGGTAGGACGTGACCCACCTCCTGTATGGAAGCAAATAGGCATGATACCCCGCACACTAGGATCCATGTAGCCTAGGATCACAGAAGATATGGCCATTGTCCTAGATATTACCCTTATTATTTGCCTAATCTCACATGTCACCTGGTTTGTGATGATTGCATTATTTAAATTATTTGTGGGTCAGGACAGTCCGAGGGAGGGGCTGAGTCCTGACAGATGATGATTTGGTACTAATTTGTGTCGAACATGAACTGTTTTAAATGCACCTCGCATGATGATTTTTCATACTTTATTTACCGACTTGTGCACTAATTTGAATAGCATAAATTGTTTTAAGTGCACCTCGCATGATGATTTTCCATGCTTTATTTACCAACTTGTGTACTGATTGGAATAATGTGAACTGCTTTATATATCATGAACGCGTGCATGAACTGATTTTTTTGGGTATGATGTGTAACTATGTGGTTTTATGCATGACATCACGATTATGTAGATAGTATAGTATACTTGCTCGCATGATTGCCTTACTGAGCGTATGATTGCTCACCCCCTTATTTTCCTCATCTACAGAGCACTTTAAGTAGATTGAGAGCGACTGAGGATTTGATTTTTGGTGTCTGTTGCATCTCATCATATAAAGCTATACATATTGTACAGTTTGCTATCTAGACATGCAATAACATAATAATATTTTGAATGTAACATTTGGGGATGTAAAGAATTCTAAACACGTGTAAAAATCATAACTCTGACTATGAAATGCAAGTGTTGACTCTTAAATAAAATGTATATTGAAATGGTAGGTTGGATGAGATTAACACCGATGCACAACCCAACTATTAGTGGTGAAGTTGTTCACGATCGGAGAAAGGTAAGAATAATGGATTAAAAAATGGTAGCAATTTTTGGTAACTTGGGGGTCGTGACAGAGGTGGTGTCAGAGTCGAGTTGGTTTGATGTGTGTCAGTGTTAATAATTAGGAAAATTACACCCTCATGTTACTGTGCTTATATAGATACAACTGTGTATATCGAGATGGATTTGACTAAAAAATGGTTGTGAATGTAGGAATCGAGGCATTATGTCTAATACTAGTCGCGGTAGAGGGGCGAGAGCATGAGCTAGAGGCCGTAGGGTTGGCCTAAGAGCCATACTGAGTCGTCATCACATGAGACTCAGGAGAAGATAGAGGTGGTGACAGATGTTGAGCATGCCCCACAGGGTCCGGTAGAGAGATCGAAAAGTACTAAAGCATGCTTCGCAAGGATGGAGCGAAGCATAGAGATGATTTTGGTGTTGGTTGCCCAATCGATACATGAAGCTGGGGGTAGGTAGGGTCTAGCCACACAGGGTGATGCTGAATAGGCAGCTGCTCGTGAGATGCCTATACAGCCAGCCCAAAAACCCCAAACTACAGATACTCCCACACCCCCACCGGTACTAGATACGCTTTCTCTTATTGATCCACCACATGGCAGTAGAGGTAGGCGTTATAGATGTGAGCTGGATAGATTCCTGTAGTTCTAGAAGTTTAGACCGCCATTTTTCAGTGGGATTAAGGACCCAGTATCTACAAAAGACTTGGTGAATGAGATCGAGTAGTTATATGGGTTTTTCGAGTGCACTAATACAGAGATGGTTGCTTTTGCCACATTCATGCTGAAGGGATCGGTAAAGTATTGGTGGAAGTCCACTAGACCCATTCTGAGAGCCCGACATACAGAGATCACCTTGGATATGTTTTTAGAGCCTTCTGGAGGTAGTATGTTCTGGATATTGCGCAACAGAAGTTGTAGATGGAGTTCTTGAGATTAACCTCGGGGAGCAGATCGGTGCACGAGTATGAGACGATATTTATCTCCTTGGACAGGTATAATCTTGACACGATGGATAGTGAGGGCAAGAAGGTCCAAAAGCTTATAGATGGACTGAGACCAGCCATCAGATCCTGATTGGTTCCCTTAAATATACCGACTTATGAGGAGGCAGTGCGCAAGGCGCAGTTGTATGAATAAGATATTGAGCAGAATGCCTCAAAGTTCGAGAAGGTTGGTAGAGTGAGGGACAGAGATAAGAATAGACCGGCAGTGGATAGAGGCTTCAGTTATAGATGAAGCAGGAGATTATCTGGGAAGAGGTCGAAGATTGAGGAGATCCGAGAGAGGACAGTTAAGCATCCAGTGTATCCAGCCTTAGCTCCAGCTAATGGTATAATGATTAAAGGGCCACGACCCACTACAGAGCAGTGCAATAAGTGTGGTAGATACCATGGTACTTGACCGTGTTATGAACATCCTGTAATATGTTTTCGATGTGGGAAGTCAGAGCATATGATCCAGAATTACCCAAAGATGAGTGAGAGTGCCCCACAGAAGGGGAAGGGGCCGGAGAGAGCTTTTGCTGATACTCTTACTCTGAGACGAAAGGCAACAACAGAAGAGAATGGGAAACAGATAGTTGGAAGAGGGCGAGTACACGCTCTGGACCAGAATACTGCGGATCAATCTTCAGATGTGGTGAAAGGTACTATCTTAATTTTTGATCTTGAAGCTTATGTTTTGATAGATCTTGGTGCCACGCATTCATTTGTATCGCCTTCATTTGCATATAAGTTGTTTAAATATGTGAAGGTTACCCTGTTAAGTAGGAAGATGTTGATAAGCACTCCCATGAACAATAGTCAGCTAGTGGAATATGTGTTTAAGGGATTGCAAATTGAAAGTAGGGGAAAAGGAAATGTCAGTCGACCTTATTTTAATGCATATGAAAGACTTGGATGTAATCCTACGAATGGATTGGTTGGCTGTAAATCTGCTGTGGTAGATTGTTTTTCTAAGACGGTAACGTTTTCAGGGATAGATAGCGTTACCGTAAGTTTCCCTGAACAATGTATTGTACACATCACCTATAAATTGAAATCGACAGTCGTAACATATATATATATATATATTTAAAATTAGGGTACCTTTACTGATACGATAAAGAAATATAGAATTCGATTAAACAAGAAGGTTTAAAAATTAAAATTTTATAAAAGTCGTTAATATAAGAAAAAAGAAAATGACACGGGTTAGTATCTTGAACAGAATCGATTTTGAAATGACATTATACGTTTATGCTTACATAGGTCAAGGATATGGGTGATTGAAATATTTTGTTGAACTCAACTACGATGAGATATTTAAACTTTACCTGGACCGATTTGTTATCATCCTTATTGATGATATTTTGGATTTATTTAAAGTCCAGGGAAAATTATAAGCAATAATTAGAAATTATTTTTACAGATGGTTTGTGGAGAGTTCTCAAAATGGACTACTTTGTTGACACGTTTAACTAAGAAAAATTGGTATTTGAATGAGATAATAGACGTGACAGGAGTTTTGGTGTATTGAAGTATGAACTGACCAACGCATTTATTTTCACCTTACCCAACAGATTAAGAGGTTTCAGTGTATATGAATACCCCAAAATAATGAATGGGCTGTGTATTGATGCAAAATGGAAAGATAGTCAATTATGGATCCAGAGAACTCAAAGATCATGAACGAAACTATCTGACCCATCATTTAGAGATTGGTAGCTGTAGCGTTTACACTGAAGGTATGATGCCACCACTTATGCGGTGAGAAATTTTGAGTGTGCACTGATCATAAAAAGCCTTGAGTACCTGTTTCACAAAAAGAGTCGGATATGAGAATAAAGAGGGTTAGAGCTTCTGTGGGTTATGATCGTGAAATTGTACCACCCAGGAAAGGCTAATGAAATGGTTGATGCCTTAAGCAGAAAGAACCTCGGGATGGTATCATATATGATGGTCAGGGAACGTGAGCTGCTATAACAGTTGTGAGCCTCAGTAGTGATGTGATCCCTTTTGATGATGACAATGAATGTGTGACAGCTAGCCTGAGATTAGAACCGGATTTGAGTGACCGTATTTGATAGGCTTAGCGTGATGATCAGCATGGTGTCGATAGTGTGGGTCAGATTCAGATAGGTACAGTGACAGAGTTCACAGAGAGTGATGATGGCTTACTGAGGTTCAGAGACAGTATAAGTGCTCCCCAGGACCATAGTAGATGAGATAGTGTTATTGTCAGAAGCTCACTCTTCGGGATATACAGTGCATCCGAGAACTAATAAATATATTGGAATCTCTGAAAAGGGTATGGGTGGTCAGGTATGAAAAGAGACATTGTAGAAATTGTGGAAAAGTGTCTCGTATGTCAGCAGAGTAAGGTAGAGTACTAAAAGTCTGCAGGGTTATTGCAGCCTCTACCTATATCGACACGAAAATAGGAGCACGTTACTATGGATATTGTGATGGGTTACAGAGGACCCGGATGAATCACGAGACTATCTGGGTGATAGTCGATAGATTGACTAAGTCTACCCACCTTCTGGTTATGAAATCCCCAGATACTCTAAGTGTGTAGGCGGATTTATGTGTAAGAAAGATTGTGGAACATTATATAGCATTCCAGTGAGCATGGTATCAGATAGGGATTCCCGCTTCACTTCCCACTTCTGGGAATATTTTTCAGGAAGCTATAGGAACCCGATTGAATGTTAGCGCAGCTTTCCATCCTCAGATAGATGGTCAGTCAAAAAAGGACTGTACAGGTTCTGGAGGATACGATAAGAATGTCTACCATTGATTTTATAAGCTCTTGGGATGATCAGTTGCTATTAATTGAATTCGCCAATAGCGACAGTTATTACTTGAGTATCGGATGACTTTATATAAGGCATTGTATAGCTATAGGGCTTGTTCCCCGACTTGGATAAAAAGAAGTGGGTGACAGATAGAGAATTGCTCCCGAATTGGGAAGACAGACCTCTGAGGATGTTCAGTTGATTTGTGAGAGATTAAGAACACCTCAGAGCAGATAGAAAAGCTATGCTGACAAGAGACAGAAACTATTGGAATTCACCGATGGTGAATTAGTATTGTTGGAAGTTACATGCCCTTAGGACATAACGAGATTCAGAAAGAAGGCAAATTGAGTTTCATTAGATTGAATACTTTGAGAGATTGGACAAAATGGGTGATAAGGCCTGTAGGTTGGCGTTACCACCTGAATTAGCAAGCATCCACGATGTGTCCCATCTTTTGATGCTTCGAAAATACTATCTGGACCCAGCATATGTGATTTGATATGAGCTGTTGGAGCTCAATGAAAGTATAACGTATGTTGAAAACTCGATTTGGGCATGAAACTGGAAGGAAAAAGTGTTGAGGTTTAAGAAATCTCCCTAGTCAAGTCCTTTGGTAGTAGTACACTCTGAAAAAGTCACATGTGAATTAAAGAATATGATACGATAGACGTACCCGAAGTTGTTTATGGACCCATTTGACTTGGTTCTAATTTGGAGGACTGTATATATATATATATATATATATATATATATATATATATATATATATATATATATATATTTATATGCATATTTCATGACCATGATAGCATCGATATTTTATGAACTGATTTTTATATTGTTTGAGCTTATGTATTTATTCATTGAAACCTATGCTTATCTTGTTTTTCTCATTCAGTATATTTTATAACCACTATATAAGAAATTAAATTCATTCTATGTGTGTTGCATGGGTTGTGATATCGAGGTAAGTGACGTCGGTGTAATTGATACTGAATCATGTGGTATCAATGTGGATTGATATTAAATAGGTTATTGATGTTGACTAATATTGGTGAACCGATCTATATTGTGGATTGATATTGGATAATTGATCTCTATTGTGGATTGATATTGAATTATCAGTATTTGTTGCACTGTTTACAGGTGGGATAATGAGGTACTTCAAAGTGTTCATCCATTACTACCTCGAAACCTCGGTCCACCTACAGTCCTATAGGGCATGATTTTAATTCAGAGTGTGAGATGATTTGATATGAAATGATTATACATGATGGAATATTTACAGGTGCATGCATTGCATTTAGAGCAATATAAAGCTACTTTTGTACTTATATTATTGTCTTACTGAGCCCTCGCTCACTAAATCATATTCTAAACTTTTTTTTTTCAGATTAAGCACAGAGTTAAGGGAGTATTTCAAATCCACCAATATCCTCTTGTGGCTTGAAATATCGTCCCAACTCCTAAGGTGACTCTATTACTTATTTTGGGAATATGAATATTTTTGTACTTAACTATTATTTCATGCTATTTTTTATTTAGTACTATAAATTTGGATGTAAACTAAGAAAATGGTTGGTTATTATAGTATTTGATGCCTAATTATCTGAAATGCCTATGAATTAGTGGAAATGAACTCATGAATGTAATGACATGAGTTTAATTTTGCTGATGTGAACTCATAAGTGGATTCATATGTGGTAATAGATGGATAAAACAGAAGAAAAAAAAATCTGGGACCTGAAATGTGAATTTGATATTAGGACTAAAGAATATAAATGAACTGCCATTGTGAGATTATAAACTGTATACAAGCATGTTTCTCTTATAGGTATTTAAGACAGGTAAAATGCGAAAAATAAGGCAGATAGTTAACCGCGTGATTAAAATTCGCTATACTGCACTTAGATAGATGAATATATGAAAGCGAAAAATTTAGCCTGAATTTCTACGCATCCGCCTAAGTTAGAGTGATGCCACAACTTTTAAGTTGTGACAACCCCAATAAGATAAAAGACATGATTTGCTAAGGTATATTTTCAGTCTAGCAAAGAGTTCAAAGCATCTAAGGAGCTTTTTAAGATATGAGATATTTGTAGCATTAACATCTAAGAAAAAAGACAATATCATTTGCAAAGTGAAGGTGGGAACAAAGTATCAAATAGCAGCCGCTAAACAAAATAGTGGCTGCTATTTAGCGGTAGCGGCAGTGGCCGCTATCGCTATTCTTTAAATAGTGAGTGCGAAATTTTTTCACACCTGCAACGATCGTAATTGTCCGTTATTACCACTATTGAGAATCGTTATTATCGTTATCGACCGTTATTACCGTTATCGAGGACCGTTATTGTCACTATCAATCGTTATTACCTTTATTGTCGTTTAAAAAAGTTATATGAAATTAAAAAAAATTCACAATCGCGATAACCGTAATGATCGCAATAATCTTCGTTATATCTGAAACCGCAATAAACGTAATGCAACCGAAAACGTGATCGCAACCGCAATTTAAATCCTTGAGTGAAAAATTCATGGAGCAGTAGGAAAGCAAGAAACCCCTTTAATAAGGCTAAGATCTTCAGCTTTGATTCCTATTTTGGTGAAATACCTCCATTACCATGATAAATAGAAAAGGACAGAGTGGGTCACCTTGACGAAGCCCACATTGACTATCGGATTCAGGCGTAGATGAGCCATTAACAAGGATGGAAACCTTAGCGGTGAAGATGCATTCATAAATCCACTCTCTCTACTTAGGATAAAATCACATGGTTGTCATGACAAAGAGGAGAAACTACCAATTAACACAATCAAAGGCCTTTTCAAAATCGAGTTTGAGGACAACACGACCTTCCTCAGATTTCTTCTTTTTCAGAGGACCAATAGTTTCATTAGCAAGACGGACACCATCCAAGATTTGCCTCCCCAAAGTGAAGGCACTTTGTGTATATACTGGCTAATGACTGATTTTAATCTTCTTGAAAGTATTTTGGCTAAGATTTTGTAAGATGGATTGATAAGGCTGATAGGCCTAAATTCCCTTAGGCTAATTGGATTATTGATTTTTGGAATGAGGATAATGAATGTAGAATTAGACCTTTCTCCAATCTCTCCGTCTCATAATGCTTTGCAAGAAGCACTTTAGGCTGTCTTTCACCAAGTTCCAAGCCTTTCGAAAGAAGGTGTAGTTAAAAAGATCTGGGCCAGTGGCTTTAAAATCTTCTCCTTCCCAAATAGTGCGTTTAAGCTAAAGGAAAATGACAGTTCTGGAGCCTCAGCTGCCTGAGTTGAAAGTTTCATGAACTTGAGATGTGAATTAAGGAGTTTAGGCCTCAGTCTGTCCTGAAAATGGCTCTTAAAAAAGTCAAAAATTGAGGTTTTCACAGCATTAAGATTCGATGTTCAGCTCCACTGACAAAGAGTTTTGGAATCGCATTCCTCCTTGCAAGCACCTAGGTATAACTATGAATGAATTTAGAGTTTTTATCCCTTGCTTTCAACTAAAGGGCTGTCGATTTTAGTCTCCAAAAAGCTTAATGATTATTGACTGTGGTCCACAACTTCTTTATACAGGCTGTTTTGTCGACCAATTCTTCAGCATTAAGGTGCCTTTGACTTGCCAAGTTGTCAAAGGAGTCCGCCTTATAACTGCAACTTTCGCATCAAGGGCACCAAAGATTTCTTTATGCAACACCTTTAAAGTGGATTTCAATTTTTTTTAAGTTTGACTTTGATAGTGGAACCAGCATTATGAGTTGCATTTGTAATAACCTATTCATCTTCTAGCTCTTTTAACAGCTTTCGATTAGCCAACCACCAATCCATAGATTTTAAGGGTTTAGGTCCCCAGCTGACATTTTCTGAAGAGAGAAGAATAGGACAATGGTAGGGCCTCTTTAACGTAGATCATTAAAGGAAAGAAGCCAACCCGAAGAGACAAGGAAGTGATCTAATCTGCTTTTACGGTTGCTATAGCCATACTATGTAAACTTCTTACTAATAAGGGGTAGGTCGATCAACTGACATTCATTAATCAAATAGTTAAAGTCTTCAATGCTTGAGCCTCCCTGTGAACACCCGGATTTTCAGGAGGGGACATGATTGTATTAAAATCTCCACCAAGACCCTAACTATCATCATCATTAACTTTGAGCCTAAGGATGTCGTCCCACGGTAACTTCGTTGCAATTGCATCACTAGGAGCACAAACATTAAGAATAGAACATTTAAAGTCATGCATAGTCCATTTACCTTTAACGAGTAACCATTTGAAAGAGAATGAGTCCTCTATAGAGAAGCGGTCGCTGTCCCAAAGCAAAAGCAATCCACCTGAAAGCCCTTCAGAAGCTGAGAATAACCAACAAAAAATGCTGTCCCATAAAAATCTCATGATTAGTTGACCTGTGACATATTCTAATTTAGTTTCTTGAAGGAGAACCATCTCTACCATGTTACAGATCAACACCTTTTTAAAAGTACTTAATTGAGCGTTATTACTGAGCCCACAAACATTCCAGCTTAAAATTCTCATGACAAACAAAAAAGCAATGAAAACAGTTCAGCACGATAGCAAATAAGGGGGTTTTATGCTTTAGTCCTTCTCTTTTAGTAATTTTAGGTTCTCAACAATACATTCATCACTGAGGTTAGTTTGGAAGCCCATCATTTTGCCGACTTCCCATGTTTCAGGAGCCACTTTGAATTTTCCTTCTTTTAATGAAATCTCCATCAGAGAGAGATTCATTGGTTGCTTTTGTTGTTTTCAAGTCTCCCTTCCTTAAGATCCTCTTTTTTTTAGTCTTGATTTTTTTCTTGCCTTTTTTTGGAGGTTTTGAGTAATAATGATTCTTCTACTTCTTCTAATGACTTAAACTTTCTAATACCAAGAATAGAGAGTTTCTTGGTGTTAGATTTTAGAACTTTGTTTCGTGTTGGAGTCGCACTTGTAACGTCGTTTTAAATTTCATCTTTGACATCATTGTAGTTTTCATCTTCTTTTCTAGCATGCATAACAGGGGAGCTAAAAGCATGAACCTCATTGACCTTTTTTTTTAAATTCAAATTTGCATCCACATTGAATGTTTCATGTAGCCTTTGACCAAGAGCTGGGAAGTCGTAGCCCTCTGTTTCATGGATAAGGATATTGCTGGCTTCATTCTCTCAAACCAAGGCAGCAGAAAAGGGGATTTCAACCCCTAGATTAGAGGGCGGAGTTGGGCTACATGCTATGGACAAAGACAAATCCATGCATGCAATACCTCGGATATTGTCAGGAAACTCGCTAACCATTGGTGAGCTGTCCATTTTAGGTAGAGTTGCCTCGGTATCATCACCATCGTCTTCCTCATAGTTTGATGCGTCTTAAACGTGTATACCGCAAATGCACGGACAGGTAATAAAAGGAATTGAATTTTAGATTATCGTCTCATAGATAAATACAGTTAGCTTAATTAAGTATCAGTTAATTTTATCTTAAATATATTCTAACAAATTATTAATATTAAAAGAGTGATCTACAAAATTTAATTTGAAAATACTGAAAAGTAAAAAAAATAATAAAACATTAAAATAAAGCAACATAGAGCAAAAATTACTCACAGAGCTCCAAGCAAAATAAAAGCTAAAATCTGCAAAAGAAAGAAAATACTAAAACTCGAATTAATTAGTGTAAATTGACTAAAGATGCAAATATAAGAAAATATAGATTAAAACTAAATAGTTTAAAACTAGAAAATCCTAATATGAAAATAAAAATTGCATGTGTTTAATCTAATTAAAAAAAATAAAAATGCAAAATAATCTAATCTGAGACTTAATGAAATAAAATTATAATAAAAATTCTAAAAATCCCTAAGTATAACTTTAACCCTAAATACCTAAATTGGTAACCTTAAATTATATATAGCTCTGGATAATACTAAATTAATAAAATGTCTAAATAAATAATAAAATCTATTCTAAATGATATAAGAGAAATAAAATATTTTTAGGCTTTTAAAATTTAAAATGAAAATTATCCTAAAGATGCATAAAATGATCCTACCTTTAAACTAACTCTAAATGCAATACATAAGCACTACACTAATATTTTGTTAACATTAAAATCATACTAGTATATACTCAAAACAATAAACAGTTTCCTAAAATGAAATTCAACTAAATCCTAAATATATGCATGAAAATAATGAAATTAAAATTTCAATTGCATAAAAAATTAAAATTTAATCTAAACTAAAATCTAAAGAAATTAAATCTAATAATCTTAAACATATGCAAATTAATTAAACTATTAAAATGCTATCTAACTAATTAAAAGGTGCACTGAATTAAAATAATACTAAACTACTATTATTAAACTATTAAACTATTGCAACCAAAAATACTAATATTAAACTATTGCAACTAAGACTACCAAAAAAAAAAAAAAAACAACGGCTGCCATTGCCAACCGGCAACAGCCATGTTCGCTACACAGTAGCCACGTCCTGCTTCTGATTTAGCTACTGGTCACATTCCCTACAACAGACCTGCACCAACTCGTTCCTACTTCACATCCTGTCATGCGTCTTCTTCTTCAACAGCACATGTCCCAGGTTTCCTACTAACAACTTATGTGCAGCTACACCAAATACAGACCAGCTGCCCTACACAGCTTTGGCTACGTTCTGCCTCACACCAATGATGCACCAGCGACGTTCTCTGCTTTCAGCAACGTGCTACAGTCCAGTCTTGTCTTGCTTTGCCTCCCACAACCTCGCAACTCTCCTTGATGCAATACATTAAAGCAGTGGATTATTAAATCGAGACTATGTGAGCATTCCAACAACAGACAACTCCTATGCACTGCATCCACTCTTTCGCTTCAACAGTCGGCAACACCACGATTCAGCTAAACCAGCATGCTTCACGCCTCCGTTCATCGCTCATGCGTCAACACGTCCCCAGCAGCAGACCATCCATAGTAGCAGCAACCTCGACTCCAGCAAGAAGCTTACAGAATAGTACAGAAGACAAGAAATAGGGTAAAATAGGGGAACGGGAAGACAGAAAGAGCAGCAAAAGAGGGAGCAGAAATAAGATCAAAGTATAGATATCGTGATGTAGAACAGAGAAGATAAGAAGAACCCAAACAAAATCGTGAAAAATTTCAAGTAGAGAAAGATGAAAAGTTCAATGCAGAAGAAGGAAAAAAATGCAGTTTAGTAAAACTAATTCAGAACTTGTATTTTAACCATAAATTTAAAGAGATTAAAGCAGAAAATAACAAGGAGACAATGAAACAGTAGATTCAATTACAAAGAAAGCATGTAAATGCAAAAGAGATGCGGCTGCTGTCACCAACCCAGCTTTTCCTTTAGTCCAACAATCAACTACAGGAACACCGAAGCAGAAAAGAGAAAGAGGCAAAACAATGAAATAATATAGAGTAGAATGCAACGTTTTAGTGCAAAAAAAAGAATCGTAGAGGCAGTAAGGGCATGAAGATGACAACATAAAGGCAAAAGGAATAGATTCAAAGCAGTTCAAAATATCAAAACCATAATAGTAAGTTTAAATCCTAATCTAAAGAAACGAAGCAGGAACATGAAAATAAATCAAGTAAAACTAGACTATTATAAAATCTAAAAGCTAAATCCATAAAGAAAACTTGAATCATAATGCCACTTGAGTAAACTAGTTTTAAAACTAAATGGAATTCTTAAAGGAAAAAATCTAAGAAATCGAAAGTTACAAAACAACAATAAAAGAAGACAATACATTACTTAAAAGAAAAAATCAGAACCTGAGGGATCAGCTGTTGTCACCAGCCATCCACACAACGTAAGAACATAAAAAAAAAATAAATAAAAGAAATATGAAACTAACCTAAAAGAAACCTAGCCACCAACCTAAAAAAAACTACTATAAAATGTCTCATATTTTCTTTTTATACATATCAAAATGGGGGTACAAAGGGAAATTTTTAATCCTAGATGAATTGGTATTATTTGGTCACTTGTCTTCACACCATTAGCTTCTAGAGAAGATATTTTCATGTCATTTGTCTTCTTGTCCACTTGGATATGCAAGGTGGCATGGCTTGTGTCTTCCATGAGGTGGCCAAGGTGTCCTTTGATCTTATCCTTCAAACGTCAATAAAATATGGACACTTGGCATCACATGTGTCAAGAAGAATGGTGACTCATGCTACAAGACGAAATGATAGTGGTCCAATCTCCTTTTTAGCTCGTTTTCAGTCCATTTTCTACTGAAATGACTGAAATTCATCTGGATTTAATTTATTTGCAAACATGAGATTTTTAAGTAAAATGAAGGGATAATTAATAAAATAATATGGAGATTAAGATAGTTAATTAAGAAATTAAATATAAATAACTCTATTTTTATAGAATTATATCAGTTCACCATCGAATTTGAGGAATGGTGTTGTAATTGTTGGGTTTGTAGGTGTTGCCACAACTATGGAAAAGGGAGATTACGTCTGAGCCAACCTCAAAAACTCTAACTTTGAAAATATTTTTCCCACATTCCCAATTTATCACCTCACCCGCATGGAAAGCCATCTCTAAAGCAACGAATTGCCCAAACCCTTTTGTTCTCTTACTTGCCTTCAAATAAGAAAGACTAGTTACTTTTACCTACCTTCCTAACTATAATTGCTAAATTTTTTTTCTTTTTTATAACTAAAAGATATTAGATATAAAGAGAAAGCCATATATTTTTAAGAAATGGGCGCAAACTCCATATTGAAAAATAAATAAAGTTTGTTTATTTTCCAACAATGTCTAGGAAGCACTGTTAACAAAGAAGTAAAAAATGTAATCCCATAGGGTATCCGCCCAGTGGTATCACTCTTTTTGATAGAAAAATATATTATATACGACGTTTTCTATTGGTTCTTTCTTCCTCATGTAGATGCATTTTGTTCAAACTTGGCTGGTGTCACGGGGCAAAACTCGACTATGTATTTTTCTCACCTCGTGATGGCACTAAGTCGCCCACTTAGTCAGCCAACCAACCACACAACCAGACACTTAAGTAAGAAGGGTCAATCAGCAAGAAAGTGCACAACTACAAGAAATTTCCAGCCTTTTTATTTACACTTAAAAAGGAATGAGTCTGCTACAGAGACACAACAACACGCTCACACTCAGGAGGTCTATGTCTCACTGTTATTCACAACTCAATATTTATAGGCAAGGTTGGCTGACACCCCCAACCAAAAAGGAAAGCACCCAAGTAAATGCACTAAATCTTAAAGATCATGGACCATGATTCTCTCCATATATTTCGCCCCATATATGACAAGTCCAAAGATTGCGTGCGGATCATGCTGGATTCACCCAGATCCTCTAGATCCTCATAATCGCGTCTTTCCATAAATAAGCGCTCGGTGTGCGCTTGGTCCTGTGCCCGATGCCTATATATAGTGCATCTCTCCGCCTCTAGTGCTCATCGATTCCTTCATTGCCTCTAGCGCATGATGTCCGCATCACGCCGATCCAACAGCAACTAACTGTAGTCGATGCCAAGCCCCAGTTCCGAGACCCAACGAATCCCACCTCGCACCAGCTTGCGCACGAGTGAGTTCCCAACTCACAAGGGTGTAACAAACTCTCCCCCGCTGGTTGAAGCCGACGTCCTCGTTGGGAGGTTTTCCATGTACGTTCAAACTTGGTCTTCGTACTCCCACAATGTTACATCCTATGTTTTTACTACTCGCACCCTGAGTTCTGTGGTCGAGAATCTCCATCAACTTCTTTTGAACTCCTTCAGAACGGTTGGTAGGGCTCTCTTTCCTTACTCTCGTGACTCATCCTGATGGTAGGGCTTCAGAAAGCTCACATGTGAAGTCGAGTGGATCTTCATGCTTGCAGGTAGGTCGAGTCGATACTCCACATTCTCGACTCTCTTGACCACCTTGAAAGGCTCATTGTACCTTTGGACAAGACCTTTATGGTACCGCTTGTCTGTTACCTTCTTCCAAATTTGTTGCATGAGTTTCAAGAGCACTGAGTCCCATTCTTAAAACTCTAACGGCCTCCTATGCCGATCTACATAGTTCTTCATCCGCTACTGCGCCATGGCTAATCTATCCCATTCTTGATCAAGGAGCTCCTGTTTGTCACGAGCAAATCTGTATGCAGTCGAGCAACTACCTTGCAACCGAAGCTTGACTACCTCCAATGGCATTAATGGTTGACGCCCAATTGCTAGCTCTGAATGGCTCAAACCAGTTGCGGACGACTTATGCAAATTATAAGAAATTGGGCCAACTCACCTAATTTCACTGGCTTGCGGTTACATAGTGCCTCAAGTACTCCAACAAAGCATTAACTTGCTCCGTTTGGCCATTTGTTTACGGGTGGTTTGCTGTGGAAATCTTCAGTTCTGACCCCATCAATTTAAACAAAACTGCCTAGAACTTACTTGTGAACCGAGCATCACGATCGCTGATGAAATGCTTCGGGACTTCAAATACCTTCACCACATATTTGAACAGCAACTCCGCTGCTAATTCTGTAGTAAAAAACATGGGGCGTGGATATGAAGACTGCATAGTTCAAAAAGCGATCTACCACTACCAAGATGGATCTCATTCCATCAATTGCCGACAATCCTACTATAAAATCCATTGAAAGAGACTTTCATGGTCCCTCTGAAAATCAGTGACTGAAGCAGTCCAGCTTGCTTCCTCTTCTCAGTTTTGTCTAGTTGACACACTAGACAACTACGAACATAAAGTTCAATGTACTCCGACATCTTTGGCCAGAAATAGTCTCTCAACAGAAAAGCTAACATTCGTTCCACACTAGGATGTTCAGTCCATTATGGATCATGGGTCTCTTTTTAAAACTCGCGCCTTAGTCCCCCGCCCGTAGGGACAAACAATCTACCTCCCCGAGCATACAGTAGATCGTTCTCAACCCAATATTTTCGAATCAAACCTCCTAAAACTTGTTGTTTTACTTTCAAATAGGATTCATCGGTCTCGGCTACTTGCCTCATCCGCTCAAGAAAGTCCGAATGCACAAGGATTAAGGAAGTTACAAAAGATTGTACTTCATTTCGGCTTAACGCATCTGTCACTCGATTCTCGCTGCCTGAACGATGCAGCCAATTGAAATCAAACTCGGTAAGGAACTCATGCCACCCTGTTTGCTTGGGGGATAAATTTTTCTCCATCTTGAAGTAAGTATTTGCCACATTATCGGTCACCACCGTGAACCGAGTCCTTAACAAGTAGTGTCTCCAAACACCCAAGAAATACATCACTGCAGTCATTTCCTTCTCATGCGCCGAGTAGCGTTACTCCGCCTCCTTCAGTTTCCAACTTTCATAGGTAATGGGATGTCCCTCCTAGACTAACACTCCCCCAAGTGCCTTATCCGACACATCAGTGTGTACTTCAAAGGAAAGCTCAAAGTTAGGAAGTTTGAGAACAGGCTCGGAAGTCACCGTCACCATGACCTTCTTAAACGCCTCTTGGTACTCGACAATCCATTCCCAAAGTTTCCCCTTCTTCAACAAGTTCGTGATAGGGCTCACCATCTTTGAGAATCCCAAAATGAACCGTCTGTAGTCATTCACCAAGCCAAGGAACGATCTTAGTTCTGACATCGATTTTGGGAAAGACCACTCAACAATGGCCTGGATCTTTCGCTCATCCATCCGGATCTTCCCTTTGCTAATCTTGTGTCCCAAGAAAAAGATCTCTTGCATCCTGGACTCGCACTTGTCCTTCTTGACATAGAACGTGTTTTCCCATAACTTCGCCAATACCTTTCGAAGGTGCTGCACATGCTCGTCAATGGTCTCGTTATAGACCACGATGTCATCCAAGTACACCAACACAAGTACTCGTATAGAACATCGTTCATAAGGTTACAGAATGTAGCAAGGGCGTTAGTGAGACCGAAGGGCATCACAAGAAACTCAAACAACCCATACCTCGTTACCATAGTCGTCTTAGCCTCATCCTCTAGGGTTATTCGAACTTGCCAGTATCCTGATCGCAAGTCTAGTTTGGTGAAGTACACTGCCCTGGCCAGTTTATCAAATAGATCCACTACATTCGGAATAGGGTATTTATTCTTGATCGTAACCTGATGCTCAGTCCACTGCACGTCCTGGTCTGCTATCGGTCTGGCCACACAACCACTCTCGATCCTGCATTTGCTGTTGATCAAGCTTTCTGCTTCTGTCATGCTGCTATTCTCAGCTGTCCACTGATGCTGCTTTGCTGCACGGGTCCTGCACTCTCGGTTTTGTGCAGTTCCTCTCGGTCATGACCAAAAACAGCTCCATCCTCGGTTCTGTAACATCAAACTAGATGACAGCTTACTGCTGTTCATGATTCATCGTCATCCTTGCCCATTCCTGGTACCGAGAGCCTCCTTAACATATTTGCAGACAACGAATAAGCTGTAATAACAGTGGCAGCTCTTAAAACAGAGCAGAACAGAGGCCAAAAAAAATGGCTCCCTGATCACTGTTGCTTCATACCCGAGCATCACTTGCTCAGTCCAATCTTACACGTCCTTGGCTCCATTCCCTGCAACCATCTGCTGGTTCAAGTTTGCATTATGGTTCGGTGCCAGCACACACATCCGAGCATCCCAGTAGACACCGATCAACACTTCAAAACTCGACTCTAGCTGCTGCTGCAATTAGCATATCCATCATCTCAACATTACAGCAACAAGCCTTCCTCCTCTGTTTCACTAGTACCTGGAAGAACCAACCTCCAACACTGCTCATATGTGTGTGACCAACCGGTCATCTCCAAGAGAGAGTCTTGTCTCGGCCAACATCCACAGCAGCATCAACAATGAAAATGGAAAGGAGAAAGATGCCAAACCGAGACTAACAACTAGGAAATAAAGCTATGTAATAAAACTGAAAAGTACAAGAAATGAAGTTAACAAAACTGAGAGCTCAATGAACCATGGTGGCTGCCAAGAGAATGGGAAAAAAAAAAACTAACTTGAAAAGCTTGTAAAAACAACAATGGAAATTGTTTGTGAACAGTAAAAATAAATGGGAGCTAAACAGAAAAGTGAAGTTTGAAAACAAGGATAAAAATTAAAACTATTCTAACACTAAAGGTAATGTCCGCAAGTGCACAGGTCGTACAAGTAATAATGAGATTTGAGTCTCGAGTTATCGTCCCACAGAGAAGTTGACTAGCCTAATTAACTACCCGTTAATCTTACCCTAAGTATATCCTAGCAAATTATGAAATTTAAGGGAGTGATCTACATGGCTAAAATTAAAAATACTGAAAGCAATAAAATAATATAACTATAAAATAAAGAAAATAAAATCGAGCAAAATTACTTACAGTGCTCCATGCAATTAAAATAAAAAACCTACAAAAAAAATTAAAACAGTTAAAGCTAATTAACGCAATTAAAATAAAATGCAATTATGAAAATAACAAAGCAAGATTAATTAAACTAAAATTAACAAACCTAAAATGCAATAAGACTACTTAATCAAAATGCAATTTAAACTAACTTAAGATTTAATGAAATAAATTTACCCATAATCTAATTCTAAATGAACACTTAATTAACTATCATCCTAATTAAAACTAAGTTTTATACTACTATGCAAGAATACTAACATGCAATTTAATTAAAGACTCTAAACTAAGCTTAACAAATTAAATTGAAATTAAACTTATACTAACAATGCATGAAAATGAATTAACTAAAATGAATTAGCCAAACAAAACCTTAACAACTTTTAAATCATCCAAATCCCTCCATTCACTGTTCATATCTTCAATTTGCATATTTTCATTTCCAGGTATGGTCTGTCCAGGCGTGCTGCAGTCCCTCTCCTGCTCCTGCAATCTTCCACCAACTATGCCTCGGTTTCGTTTGCTTCCTTCTTCTCTGCCCATACTTCTAGCTGCCAACTGCCCCAACACTAGCTCTATGCATAAACCGTTCACGTTTCCTTCTCCAGGCGTTGTCTTGCCCACTGCTGCACGTCCTGGTCTGCTATCGGTCTGGCCACGCAACTGCTCTTGATCCTGCATTTGCTGTTGATCAAGCTCCCAGCTGCTGTCCTGCCCTGTCTGTTTTTGCTTCTGTCATGCTGCTATTCTCGGCTGTCCACTGATGCTGCTCTGCTGCACGGGTCCTGTACTCTCGGTTTTGTGCAGTTCCTCTCGGTCCTGACTAGAAACAGCTCCATCCTCGATTTTGTAACATCAAACTAGATGACAGCTTACTGTTGTTCATGATTCATCGTCATCCTTGCCCATTCCTAGTACCGAGAGCCTCCTTAACATATTTGCAGACAACGAATAAGCTGTAATAACAGTGGCAGCTCTTAAAACAGAGCAGAACAGAGGCAAAAAAATGGCTCCCTGATCACTACTGCATCATACCCGAGCATCGCTTGCTCAGTCCAATCTTACATGTCCTCGGCTCCATAACCTGCAACCATCTGCTGGTTCAAGTTTGCATTATGGTTCGGTGCCAGCACACACATCCGAGCATCCCAGTAGACACCGATCAACACTTCAAAACTCAACGCTAGCTGCTGCTCCTCTGTTTACAGCAACAAACCTTCCTCCTCTGTTTCACTAGTAACCTGGAAGAACCAACCTCCAACACTTCTCATATGTGTGTGAGCAATCGGTCATCTCCAGGAGAGAGTCTTGTCTCGGCCAACATCCACAGCAGCATCAACAATGAAAATGGAAAGGAGAAAGATGCCAAACCGAGACTAGCAACTAGGAAATAGCTATGTAATAAAACTGAAAAGTACAAGAAATGAAGTTAACAAAACCGAGAGCTCAATGAACCATGGTGGCTGCCAAGAGAATGGAAAAAAAAAAAACTAACTTGAAAAGCTTGTAAAAATAACAATGGAAATTGTTTGTGAACAGTAAAAATAAATGGGAGCTAAACGGAAAAGTGAAGTTTGAAAACAAGGAAAAAAATTAAAACTATTCTAACACTGCTCCTAACTTACTCCTACTCTTACTTACTTCTGCTCCTACTCCTAAAATTACCTACTCTTTCAATTGTCATCCTTTCCTATTTATAAACACAATAGGGGTAAAATGGTAATTTTCACATCCTTAATGAGTTGGCCTTTTTTTGGCCACTTGTCTTCACACTATTGGCTCCTTGAAAAGATATTTCCATGTCATCGGTCTGCTTGTCCAATTGGATGTGCTAGGTGGCATGACTTGTGATATCCGCGTGGCTCAATCTCGATTTTAGCCCAATTTCGGTCCATTTTCTATCGCAATATTTAAAATTCATCCGGATTTAATTTATCTGCACACATGAAAATTTTAATTAAATAAAGGGGATAATTAACAAAATAAATTGGGGATTTAAATAATTAATTAGGAAATTAAGCACAAATAATTCTAAGAATATAGAATTATCACACCCCCAAACTTGAGCGTACAAAATGATTGTAGGAATGACAAGTACAAAATATAATAATTTCTCCAATATCATCCTCAAAGAAAAAGTACAGACTATGAAATCAAACACTCACAATTACAAGTCCAGAACTTAGAATTATTCAATCATAAGTCCTAACCCAAATTGGACTCCTCGTGAGTGTGTGAAAAATGTCTAAGTCACTTCACAGTACATTATCCAGATCAGATTATGCAACACAGTGAATGCAAAGTCAATGACATGTGATTATTCCCATAAGTTTGCTTTTCACTTCTCTCTCAACTAATGTAGTCACCTTAACCAAAGATTAATAGGACTTCATTAAGCTTGTAATGTAAGGCTGGGGCTAAGATATGATAAAGTCGATTTAGGTTTAATTACCCCTTAACATGCATTACTTCTAGGATCTATAATGTAAGAGCTCAAATCATTTCCTCCAAACTTATTTATTTTATTCTATTTTTGTATTTTCTTCTTTCTTCTTTTCTTTTTCTTTTTCTTTTTCTTTCTTTTTCATTTTTTTTATACATACTCCTTCACTATCACTTAATATCCATATAGCTCATAATCTATCCTAATGACTTTTCATGCTTTTGGGGTAAGGGATAGAAACAAAGTATTTAAGCTAAGGAAAATTTTATCGGAATTTTTACAGAGAAAAGCTTATTTGGCCCAGATGGGTGACTAGGGGTAGCATATGAACAAGGAAGGCAAGAAAGGCTCAAACGATCCAAAGATGGCCTAAATCATCTCCCTAATTAAGTGTGATCTAATATTTCACCTCGAGATCAGATCAAACAAATTCTAGAATATGATGCACAAAATCAACTGAACAAATACAATCCTATGTACGCATAAGCTTTCTCTAAATAAATATACCGATTCATGACATGATATGTGCATAGGATGAGGCAATCACAATCAGAATCAAGACAAATTCAAGAACTCAACTTCATACTTTTCCTATAATCATGCTTCTCATTCAATCAAAATCAGATTAATCATGGGGTCATATCATCGGAATATGGGAAAACTACATGCTAAGCACTAGATCATCCCAAAATCAAACAATTTAATCTCATATTATCGAAAAAATTTTGAAAATTTTTTCAATTTTTCACAAAATTGCTCAAGTGATATCCCCTCCCCCAAACTTAAAGTGCACAGTGTCCTCAGTGTGCAGATAATATACGAATTTAAGCTCGAGAACAGAGTACTTCCCTTTCTGATGATGATGAACAACTGAAGCTTGATTGAAAGCATAAAACTAGAAAATAAACCTGCAAAATAAACAAGGAAAGAAACAACGAAAAAGAAAAAGAAAAATGAACTATATACAAAGTGAAAAGGAAAACACAGCCACTTCAAATGCAGCTGAAGAAAACAACACTCAACAGCAGGGCGAAGAGTAGAAGGGTCATCTAGAGTGGTGACAGAATATTGACAATTAAATCCTCCTGAGCTCTATCTACTTCCCTCCTTCTCTCAGATATTATATGCTTAAGCCTTATATTCTCCTCAATCTCCATCTTAAAACACTATTGAGAGTCATCAGGGAGCTTCAAAGGTTTGAAAACATTAAACTTTACTTCTTGATCTTGGACTCTCATCGTTAACTCCCCCTTTTGTACATCAATTACTGTTCTACCAGTAGCTAGGAAAGGTCTGCCTAAAATAATGGGGACTTTCCTATCTTCCTCCATATCTAGTATAATAAAATCTGCAGGGAAAACAATTTTGTCCACCTTTACTAACACATCCTCAATGATCCCCTTCGGATATTTAATTAATCAATCAGCCAACTAAAGGGTCACTGTGGTGGGCTTGGCATCCCCCATTCCTAACTTTTGATAGATAGACAATGTCATTAAATTTATACTAGCTCCTAAATCACACAGGGCTTTACCAAAGAATAAATTTCCAATGGTGTAGGGTATGGTAAAACTCCTAGGATCCTTGAGGTTGGGGGGTAATCTTCTCTGGATAATGGCACTACATTCCTCAGTTAAGGCCACTATTTCATAGTCTTCCAGTCTTCTCTTCCTCGAGAGGATATCCTTTAGAAACTTCACATAACTTGGCATTTGCTCTAAAGCATCTGCGAAAGGAATATTGATGTGAAGCTTCTTAAAAACCTCAAGGAATTTAGCAAATTGTCGTTTCAGCTTTTGATCTTGGAACCTCTGAGGAAAAGGTACTGGTGGTCTAACTAGAGGCAATGTAGTGGGAACCTGTGTAGCATTAGAGAATGAGGAAGGCAATGAAGAAGAAGAAGGTATAGATGAAGAAGTGCCTAGCTTGGATTCTTTTGCAGCTGGATCCTGATGTTCCTGCTCTTTCTGAGTTGCTTCGTTAGAACTTAAGGATTCTTCAACTATGTGCTCAACATGATTGGACTTAACTTATGGCTCCTCTAGCTCTTTGCCGCTCCTAAGGATGATGGATTTTACATGTTCTTTACCCTCCCTTTGCCTAACAGGATTAGCTTCAGTGTTACTAGGAAGGGTCCCTTGAGGACGTTGGCTAAGTGCATTTGCTATCTGTCCAACCTGAACTTCTAAGTTCTTAATTGAAGCAGCTTGATTTTGCAGGATAGTCGTGAACATTTCCTCAAGCGAGGGCTTCTTCTCAGCTACTGGTGCATGGTGTAGTTGTGGCTGCATAAGTGGTGGTGGTGATTGATGGAAGTGAGATGGATGATGCTGAAATTGTGGTGGGGATGGTTGATGAGGCGAGTGATGTGGAAATTATGATTGTGGTGGTACCGAACCGGTGGAGCTTGAAAACTAAGGGGTTATACAGGTCTAGAGCTAGAAGTTTGCCCTTGGTTTTGGCTCCAGGAGAAGTTAGGATGGTTCCTCCACCCTGGATTATAGGTGTTTGAAAAATGGTTGTTCTGTTGCTTCTGAAGTGGAGCAACATACTGAACCGATTCTAAGTTGAGCGGACACCTATCTACAGAATGGGTACCACTACACAGATCGCATGAAAGGAAAGGACTTTGGACAGAATAGATCGGATTAGGACTGGTAGAAGGATTATACTGGATACTGAGCGACTCTACCTTCTTCATAAGATTAGTAATTTGAGAGGTCAAGGTAGACAGTGTGTCGAGCTCATAAATACCCACCGGCTTCTTTGGCAATTGCCTCTCCGAGGACCATAGATAGTTGTTAGCCGCCATCTTTTCTAACAACTCGTAAGCTTCCTCCTTTGTTTTACACATTAGCGTTCCACCCGCCGCAGCATCAACAATGGTCCTATTTGGGCTTGTAAGTCCGTTGTAGAAAGTCTGGACTTGCAACCACAAAGGTAGGCCAAGGTGAGGGCACTTCCTAAGAAGCTCCTTATATTGTTGTCATGCTTCGTAAAGAGATTCAGAGTCGTACTGGGCAAAGGAAGATATATTACTATGGAGTTGGGCCATTTTAAAGGGAGGGAAAAACTTAGATAGAAATTAATGGGCTAACTCGTCCCATGTAGAAATGGATCTTGGAGGCAGGGAGGTTAAGCAGTGTCTCGCTCTATCCCTAAGTGAGAAGGGGAATAATCTAAGCCTAAGCGCATCATCAGATAATCCATTATGTTTGAACATGTTGCACAAGTCCAGGAATTGCCTAAGATGAGCACGTAGGTCATCGTGAGGAAGCCCACTAAACTGTAATGAAGTCTGGATCATCTGGAGGATTGCGGGCTTAATTTCAAAATTGTTAGTAGGGACAGCTGGTGGCCTAATGCCGGAATAACATCCTCCAATCGTCGGCATTGCATAATCTCCAACGGTTCTAGTTTCCCTATTTTCTATCATCGTGTTTTGCAGCAGAGCTATAAATTTCCTAGAGTCCTTTTGAATTATCCTAAGGTTCTTTCAATTTCAGGATCTAGAGGAAAGCTATCTTAACTCCCGGCTCTACGCATACAAACATCTAAAAGTCCTTAGAATTTTTTTTTCAATTAACTAATCTAGATTAAACTTCTAAGTATTTACAACCTAAATATTCACAAGCTAGAATTACACCTAAGCATAATTTCACCGATATTAATTAATAACTAATTAAAACTTCCCCGACAACGGCACCAAAAACTTGACACGCCCTAAAGGTAATGTCCATAAGTGCACGGGTCGTATAAGTAATAATGAGATTTGAGTCCTGAGTTATCGTCCCACAGAGAAGTTGACTAGCCTAATTAATTACCGGTTAATCTTACCCTAAGTATATCCTAGCAAATTATGAAATTAAAGGGAGTGATCTACATGGCTAAAATTAAAAATACTGAAAGTAATAAAATAATAAAACTATAAAATAAAGAAAATAAAATCGAGCGAAATTACTTACAGTGCTCCACGCAATTAAAATAAAAAACCTACAAAAAAAATTAAAACAGTTAAAGCTAATTAACGCAATTAAAATAAAATGCAATTATGAAAATAACAAAGCAAGATTAATTAAACTAAAATTAACAAACCTAAAATGCAATAAGACTACTTAATCAAAATGCAATTTAAACTAACTTAAGATTTAATGAAATAAATTTACCCATAATCTAATTTTAAATGAACACTTAATTAACTATCATCCTAATTAAAACTAAGTTTTATACTACTATGCAAGAATACTAAGATGCAATTTAATTAAAGACTCTAAACTAAGCTTAACAAATTAAATTGAAATTAAACTTATACTAACAATGCATGAAAATGAATTAACTAAAATAAACTCGCCAAACAAAGCCTTAACAACTTTTAAATCATCCAAATCCCTTCATTCACGGTTCATATCTTCAATTTGCATATTTTCATTTCCAGGTATGGTCTGTCCAGGCGTGCTGCAGTCCCTCTCCTGCTCCTGCAATCTTCCACCAACTATGCCTCGGTTTCGTTTGCTTCCTTCTTCTCTGCCCATGCTTCTGGCTGCCAACTGCCCCAACACCAGCTCCATGCATAAACCGTGCACGTTTCCTTCTCCAGGCGTTGTCTTGCCCACTGCTGCACGTCCTGGTCTGCTATCGGTCTGGCCACACAACCGCTCTCGGTCCGGCATTTGCTGTTGATCAAGCTCCCAACTGCTGTCCTGCCCTATCCATTTCTGCTTCTGTCATGCTGCTATTCTCGGCTGTCCACTGATGCTGCTCTGCTGCACGGGTCCTGCACTCTCAGTTTTGTGCAGTTCCTCTCGGTCCTGACCAGAAACAGCTCCATCCTCGGTTCTGTAACATCAAACTAGATGACAGCTTACTGCGGTTCATGATTCATCGTCATCCTTGCCCTGGTACCGAGAGCCTCCTTAACATATTTGCAGACAACGAATAAGCTGTAATAAAAGTGGCAGCTCTTAAAACAGAGCAGAACAGAGGCAAAAAAAATGGCTCCCTGATCACTGCTGCATCATACCCGAGCATCACTTGCTCAGTCCAATCTTACACGTCCTCGGCTCCATTCCCTGTAACCATCTGCTGGTTCAAGTTTGCATTATGGTTCGATGCCAGCACACACATCCGAGCATCCCAGTAGACACCGATCAACACTTTAAAACTCAACGCTAGCTGCTGCTGCAATTAGCATATACATCATCTCGACATTACAGCACCAAGCCTTCCTTCTCTGTTTCACTAGTAACCTGGAAGAACCAACCTCCAACACTGCTCACATGTGTGTGAGCAACTGGTCATCTCCAGGAGAGAGTCTTGTCTCGGCCAACATCCACAGCAGCATCAACAATGAAAATGAAAATGAGAAAGATGCCAAACCGAGACTAGTAACTAGGAAATAAAGCTATGTAATAAAACTGAAAAGTACAAGAAATGAAGTTAACAAAACCGAGAGCTCAATGAACCATGGTGGCTGCCAAGAGAATGGAAAAAAAAAACTAACTTGAAAAGCTTGTAAAAATAACAATGAAAATTGTTTGTGAACAGTAAAAATAAATGGGAGCTAAACGAAAAAGTGAAGTTTGAAAACAAGGAAAAAAATTAAAACTATTCTAACACTACTCCTAACTTACTCCTACTCTTACTTACTTCTACTCCTACTCCTAAAATTACCTACTCTTTCAATTGTCATCCTTTCCTATTTATAAACACACTAGGGGTAAAATGGTAATTTCCACATCCTTGATGAGTTGACATTTTTTTGGCCACTTGTCTTCACTCCATTGGCTCATTGAAAAGATATTTCTATGTCATCGGTCTTCTTGTCCAATTGGATGTGTTAGGTGGCATGACTCGTGATGTCCGCGTGGCTCAATCTCTATTTTAGCCCAATTTCGGTCCATTTTCTACCGAAATATTCAAAATTCATCCGGATTTAATTTATCTGCACACATGAGAATTTTAATTAATTAAAGGGGATAATTAACAAAATAAATTGAGGATTTAAATAATTAATTAGAAAATTAAGCACAAATAATTCTAAAAATATAGAATTATCACAACCTTGTTCAATGCTCTATAATCCACGTACATTCGAAGGAACTCATCTTGCTTCTTCTGAAACAGCACAGGGGCACCATATGGGACCTTGGATGGTTGCACAAGACCCGCCTCCAACAAATCATCAAGTTGCTTGCGTAGTTTCGTGAGCTTCTGCAGAGCCATCCGATAAGACACTTTCGCTGGAGGTCTTGCACCAGGTTCCAAATCAGTCTGATAGTCTACGTTTCATCACGGAGGCAACACATTGGGTAACTCGGGCGGCATCACATCGCTGAATTCCTCGAGCACATCAGTGATGCAGTCAAGAACGTCGATAACTTAGTCTAGCTTAATTTCCACCAGAGCCACAAGCATCGTTGTCTCACCCCTCTTCACGCCTGACATAACTTGTGAAGTCGATTGCATCAATGGCTTCTCCGCCACACGTCCCTAGTACTTAGCTAGGACTAAACCCGGGCACTCCTTGGCTCCTATCCATAGACCACGAAAGTTGGGTAGAGGCACCGCATTAGCCTCTACAAAGAATTTATCCCGAGAATTAACTTGAAGTCATCGAGGGGCACGACCATGAAGGAGCACGATTTCTCCCAATTGTCTACCTTCAATACTATGGTCATGATTCCTTGGACGGACTGAGAATTGAAATTCACCGCTTTGATCCTGCTGGTACTCTTGGACACGTTCAACCCGAACTGATTCACCACTTACTGAGAAATGAAATTATTGGTCGCTCCTGTATCCAACATGGCTCATGCTGAGCATCCATTTACCAACACCGACAAGTACATAAGCCTTTTGTAGACATTTCGCTTGTCTACTATGATGGCTTTGAGCGACTACAACGGGTTAAGCCGAGTATTCATTTCCTCTGATTCCTTCTCTGAACCACCTTAAGCAATGAGCACAAAAAGTTTCTCCCTGCGGCGAAAAATCTTTAGCACAGTAAAGGCCATCACAAAGGAAGCAACTTGTGCTCCTCTTGCCTTAGGGTGGATCTGATCCCTTCGGCTTGGATGTATCACCATCATTCCTCTTGTCCAACTTTCCTTTCTTGCCTTGCTTCTGGTTCCTTTTTCCCTCGTCCTTGGCCTTCTTTTTGTCAGAGTTGGAGGAAAAAGGTCCAAACTTAAAATCATTAAGGTTGTCCGCAGCCGCAATTGCCAACGGCAAGTCACTCACCTTTAACCGTCTCAACTCTGCTTATGCCCAAGGTTAGAGACCTTATAAGAAATTAAAGACTCGATCCTCCTCAGTCATGTTGTTGATCTTCAACATTAAGGAACTAAACTCCTTAACGTAGTCCCGCACAGAACCTGTAGGCATCAACTTCTTGAGGGACTCTCTTGCTAGTCAAGCAGTGCTCATGGCAAAGAATTGATTCCTCAATTCCTTTTTCAACACATCCCACATCTGAATGGTTGTCCGTCCAGCACTAGCGTCATCGTCCAACTGAGTTCGCCACCAAAGCTTCGGATCTCCCCCAAGGTACATGCTAGCGATGGAAACTTGTTCGTTCTCTTCCACCCGAGCAGCCTTAAAATATTACTCCATATCCCAAATGAAATTCTCGAGCTCCTTAGCATTTTGACTACCCTTGAACTGTTTTAGCTCGGGAACTTTCAACTTGGACTGCAATTTCTCCCCAGCACTCCTTCCAGGCGAACCAGCATAGCCTCCTTCAGCAGATTGACATCCCTGTCAATATCGCCTGCCCGATCTACCAAGACTGGATCTGTTGGATTAGATCATTGGAGCGATCCGTGAATTTCCTTTGACGATCAATCATCCCGTGTTGAACGTCAGCAATGGCTTGCGAATGAAGCGTGGCTTTCTCCGAGAGCGATGTGGTGTCAAGTGGAGGTGTACCAATCAATTCCTCGAGGATCGCAACGCGTTCACTCAATGTTTCGACCATCGAAACACGAGCTCTGATACCAAACTGTCACGGGGTAAAACTCGACTATGAATTTTTCTCACCTCATGATGGCATTAAGTCGCCCACTTAGACAGCTAACCAACCACACAACCGGACACTCAAGCAAGAAAGGTTAATCCGCAAGAAAGTGCACAACTACAGGAAATCCCCAACCTTTTTATTTACACTTAAAAAGGAATAAGTATGCTACAGGGACACTACAACACACTCACACTCAGGAGGTCTGTGTCTCACTACCATTCACAACTCAATATTTATAGGCAAGCTTGGCTGACACCCCCAGACAAAAAGGAAAGCACCCGAGTAAATGTATTAAATCCCGAAGATCACGGACCATGTGTCACGACCCTCAACTTACCAAAAATCGTCACAAATTTTTCCCTGTACATACATTATTTATTTTTTGTCCTTACCTTACCTCAATCGTGATCAGCTACACTCTCAATAGTTGGGTTGTATGTCAATGTCTACCTCATCCAACTATAACAATTTAATTTGCATTATAATTTAGAAGTAAACCCTTGTATAAATAAATCAAAGTTGTAATTTACATGTGTTTACATTGCTTTACATCCCCAGTGGTTATATACAAAATGCTACTGTGCTATGGTAAGTTTAGATACAAAATTATACAAGTGTGTATACCTTTCGTGATGGGATGCAGCAGATACCAAAAAGGAAACCTCCAGTCGCCCTCAGTCTACACTCAATGCTCTGTAGAGAGGGGAAAATAAGGGGGTGAGCAAACAACACGCTCAGTAAGGCAATCATCCGAACAGGTAGATACTATACTATCTACGTGATCGTGATGCAATGCTCAAAACCATACAATTTCTCATTCACACCTCAAAAGAATTAGTTTATGCTTGTGTTAATGGCATGTAAAGCAAATCATGCTATTTAATTCAGTGCACAAATCAAATTCAAAGCATGGAGAACCATCATGCATATTTAATTCATAAGGGATGAAAAATCATCATGCATCAGTGCACTTTAAAGCCATTATCATGCTTTCTCATCTCAATAAAATCAAAACTTGTCAGGACTCAGCCCCTCCATCGGACTGTCCTAACTCACAATACATTTCAAAACATGGATTCATTCATAAATAAGAGACATGTGAGATAAGCAATATAATAGGGAAATCTCCTCTAGGATTATGGTCATACCTTCTGTGATCTAAGGCTACATTGATCAAGTGTGCGGGGTATTATCTCTATCTGCTTCTGAACGGGAGGTGGGTTACGTCTAACCCACTGGTCCATAGCAGAACTAAACATTGTCCAAAGACGGCATATCACAATCCTTACACGGTACAACGTACTCCATGCTACTTGCACGGTACAACGTACTCCGTAGACCCATATCAACACATCATACCACGCCACATCTCAAAATGCACGTGCGAGCCTATTTAATCGGTGCGACACCCAGTCTACCCGAAGCTCCTAGCACGGCTATCAACATGTCATAAAACCATGTGCGAGTAATCTCAAGCACAGTAACAAATATGGTGGACATCTAAAGCGAGCTATACTCCAGCACCATGTTAAAACCAGTATAAAATCTGTGCAAGCTAAACTCCAGCACAACATCACACAAATCCATGTGAAAACTAGTGCGAGCTAAGCTCCAACACTCATGCATGTAAAAACACATCAAATCCCATGCGAGTCATACTCTAGCACGCTTTCATTCTCACGAAATCCATGTAGGTGGCTCAATTCTTTGCAAAGCATGGTTATAAACCAAATCAAGTCATTTCTTTTGTAAATCATTTCAAATGTTAGCCAACCTACCAATCACTTGCTAAAAGCAATAAAACAATATTTTCAAAACATAATGCTTTTAGTTTTCATGCATATTTCTCAAAACCCAACTCTTTTCCCTTCAATCACCCATTTCATCTCCTATTACCACATGCATTCTAGGAAAATATTATGCGCCCAAATTGCGTACAGATATCTCTAAGAATCCACAAAATTCCCTTACCTTAATTTACTCGGGTGCAACTGTCTTCCTCTTAGTTTCTTGCGCTTTGGCTCAACTTACTCTGGGTATATCCTCGAAAGCTACAAATCATCCACCAATCACTTGAGTTAATGTTGCTAACTCACATTTTGACTTCAACTAGTCAATATATTTTATTGAGTCTATTTCGTTAAGTTTGGCCCATTTTTGCATTTGGTCATCATCAAGTCATTGCCAACTAATTTATCTAGTAACTCACTTAGTTACTTGTTTAAGACTTGATGTGAAATACTCTACCCTTACTCTCTCATTCATCTATGCATTTTACCCAATGCCTTAAATACACATTTCACCCTTTTAGGGTAAGTCTCACAATTCATTCCATAACACCATCTTAAAATCATACTCACAACAACATTATCACCTTAAGATATCCCATTCATCATTAATTCCAATACATTTCACTTTCTCACACTAACCCATTTCTAGGTTATAATTGTTCCATTGCATTCTAGATAGTTTCTATTATTAATATGCACACCAATCAACTCCAAAATCAATAACTAAACAAATAAACTTGGATTGGTGCTTTAGAAACTCACCTCTTTGGATTTCCTTTTTACTCCAAATGAAAATGCTCATTGTTCCTTAAATCCAACAAATGGGGAAATGACTCCAAGCTATGTTGTTCTTCTCTTTGATGTGAACAACTTTGTATCTAATAGCCTTCCCTCAAATCTTTATGAAAATGGGTGGATTTAGGAGTGAGAAAGTTAGGTTTTTGGATTGAAAATGGAAAGGAAATGGTTGTTCCTATGAAATGTAGATTTTAACTGCTCCTATTTATAAAATTGCTTAATGAGATGGATCTGTATTGGGTGGAGATCGATCTGGTCCTCTTAAATCCCTCATTTTCATGACATTTTGAAGGCATGAGATCAATCTGTCGAGGGCTTGAGATCGATCTGTCTTAGGCAGAGAGTTAAGGAGATCGATCTGGCTAGTGAGGAGATTGATATGCTCCAACCCAAGAGCTAAAGAAATCGATTTGCTTGCATTAAGGATCGATCTTAATTTGCTGCCATAGTCATTTCCTCATCCAGCCACCTTTAAGACTTGAAAATGATATCCATTCATACTTTGTACGCATTAAAACTTGTGTGCATTCCTTGTATAACCAAAGGTATACAATACAAAACTAAATGGAAGCACAAGGATTTACACAACTCATGCAACTTCATTCCATTTGCTGCACTACTCATTTTGCAATTCGCTCACATTCACACATACAAAAGTCCATTTCTTCATATTCATACATAATAAAACTTGTGTGTACATTCCCAACTCATATTACAAGGGTGTACATCGATTTTATGGATTTTACATCACTTAGGACTCACATTACATGTACATAGACATATGTACGAAGTCATAAGGTTACATATGAAATACAAGTCTTACATTCCTCCCCTCCTTCAAAGAATTTGGTCCTCCAAATTGGAACCAATCACTCTGTGAATAACTCGGGATACCTCTCCCGCATCAAACTCTCCAATTCCTATGTGGCCTCTTTCACCATGTGATGTTGCCAAAGAACTTTCACCAAGGGAATTGTCTTTGTCCTCAACACTTTCTCTTTTCTATCCAATATCTGAACCGACTTCTCAACGTACGTCATGCTTTCATTGAGCTCCAAAGGTTCGTACTTTATCACATGCGTTGGGTCCGAGTGGTATTTTCATAACATGGATACGTGGAAGATGTTATGTACGCTCGCTAGCTCAGGTGGTAATGCTAGCCTGTATGCCTTATCTCCCACTTTATCAAGTATCTCAAATGGCCCTATATATCGAGGACTCAACTTCCCCTTCTTCCCGAATCTCATAAGAAACCTTCAAAAACACTGACTCACCCACTATAAACTCTAGTGGTCTCCGTCTCTTGTCAGCATAACTCTTTTATCTGCTTTGAGCTGTCTGTAACTTCTCACAAATCAACTGGACATCCTGAGAGGCTTGTCTAACCAATTCGGGAGAAAAGATCTATCTGTCACCAACCTTTTCCCATCCAATAGGGGAACGACATCTACGCCCATACAATGCCTCATATGGTGCCATCTCGATACTCGCATGAAAATTGTTATTATAGGCGAACTCTACGAGTGGCAAATGGTCATCCCAAGAGCCTCCAAAATCTAACGCACATGCTCTCAACATATCCTCCAAGGTCTGTATAGTCCTTTCTGACTGACCATCTATCTGAGGATGAAACGCAGTGCTAAAACTCAACTGGATCCCCATCACTTCCTAAAAATGTTCCCAAAAGTGGGAAGTAGAGCGGGCATCCCTATCAGAAACAACGCTCACTAGAATTTCATATAGCCTCACTATCTCGAGCACATAAAAGTTCACCAACTGGCTTAGAGTATCGGTAGCTCTCATAGCTAGGACATGGGCTGATTTCGTCAATCGATCCACAATCACCCATATGGCATCATGACCTCTGCGGGTCCTCGGTAATCTCATCACAAAATCCATGGTGACATGCTCCCACTTTCAAGTCAGTATCGGTAGAGACTGCAATAACCCTGCAGGCTTCTAATGCTCTACCTTCACTCGCTGACAAACGAGACATTTAGTGACATATTCAACAATGTCTTTCTTCATCCCAGACCACCAACAAACTTTTTGCAAGTTTTGATACATCTTAGTACTCCCTGGATGTATCGTATACCTCGATGAGTGAGCCTCTATCAAGATCAACTTCCTGATCTCTAAATCATCAGGAACACATATTCTACCTCTGAACCTTAACAATTCATCGAAACTCAACTCAAAATCAATCTCTATACCCTTCTGTATCTACCTGGCAATATCACTGCACTGCTGATCAATTCGCTGAGCCCGTCGAATTCGATCTACCATACCCGATTTCAACTGCAGGCTAGCTATCATAAAGCCACTATTAGCATCAGGCGGGTTCATATCTAAACTGAGGTTCATGAATTGTTCCAACAGCTCGTGTTCCCTAATCATCATAAATGACACCAACCTGAGATGTTTTCTACTTAATGCATCAGCAACTACGTTTGCCTTACCCGGGTGGTACAAGATCTCACAATCATAATCTTTTAAGACCTCGAGCCATCTCCTCTGTCTCATGTTTAACTCTTAGAGAACAGGTACTTAAGGCTCTTATGATCAGTGTAAACCTGAAATCTCTCACCATAGAGATAATGGTGCCATATTTTCAATGCAAACACTACGGCCGCCAACTCTAAATCGTGGGTCGGGTAGTTCCTCTCATGATCCTCAACTGTCTTGATCCATAGGCTACTACCTTCCCATCCTGCATTAGTACATAGCCCAGTCCTTGGTGTGAGGCATCCGTATACACTGAGAAACCTCATGAGCTGGTAGGAATGGTGAGAATCGGAGCTGTGGTTAATGTCCTTTTCAACTCCTGAAAACTTTCCTCACACTTATCGTCCCACATGAACTCAACATTCTTTCTCGTAAGACATGTCAAAAGAGCAGCTAATCTCAAGAATCCCTCCACAAACCTTCGATAATATCCAGCTAAACCCAAGAAACTTTTGATCTCTGTTACTATTTGGGGTCTCTGCCACTGTATCACTGCCTCAATCTATGAAGGATCCACTGACACACCATCCTTCGATGCTATATGACCTAGAAAAGAGATCTGTTCCAACCAAAAGTCGCACTTACGAAGTTTAACGTACAACTTCTTCTCTCGGAGGGTCTATAGCACTATCCTTAGATGCTATTCATGCTCCTCCCTAGATCTTGAGTACACCAGTATATCATCAATAAACACAATAACAAATCGATCCAAATACTGGTGAAACACCTTATTCATCAACGACATAAAAGCTGCCGGAGCATTTGTCAACCTGAATGGCATAACCATAAACTCATAATGACCATACTAGGTGCAAAAGGCTGTCTTGGGTACATCTTCATCCCAAATTTTCAACTGATGCTACCCAGATCTCAGATCTATCTTGAAAAAGATCTGCGCTTCCTTAAGCTGATCTAACAAGTCATCGATGCGTGGAAGGGGGTAGTTATTCTTAATGGTCACCTTATTCAACAACTGGTAGTCAATACACAGTTAGAGACTTCTATCCTTCTTCCTTACAAACAGAACTGATGCTCCCCAATGTGAGACGCTCGGCCTGATAAACCCCTTCTCCAGCAACTCCTGTAACTGCTTCCTTAATTCTTTGAACTCAACTTAAGCCATTATGTACGGGGGCTTGGATATTGGCTCTGTATCAGGTGCCAAATCTATACAAAATTCTATCTCTCTATCTAGAGGTAACCCTGGTAATTCATCCGGAAAGATATCTGGAAATTCCCTGACCACTGGGATCTCTATCAACTCCCGACGTGCCTTATCCGTCTCAATCACATAAACAATGAACCCTTCACATTATTCTTTCCATCGTTAGTAACATAAATCATCACATAACATACATAATTGATAATCAGATTTATCTCTCTGATTTCATGTATTAAGATTATACTCTTCTCAATTACAATAGTCATTTTCTTTCATTTTATTTCACAAAGTTTACAACAAGATTTTCTATCTCGGGAAACATCAATGTTTTAGCACTACAATCCATAACAACATGGTTCGCAGCCAGCTAATCCATACCTAGGATTACATCAAAATCACTCATATTTAATAAAATTAAATCGACTGTCATTTCTCTACCTCCTATCCTGATCTTACAATTTCTATATACATGCTCAGTCAATTAACTATCATTCATAGGGGTAGATATCATCAACATCTTATCAGCAGTGTGGGTTTTACATGCTTCAACAATTATGTGCAAAGGATGGCGAAATAAAGGAATGCGTGGCACCAAGATCAAACAATACAAATGCTTCTAAATCAAAGATTTGGATCGTACCTTTAACCACATCCGAAGACTGATCCGTAGTGTCCTGGTCCAGTACGTACACTCATCCTCTGTTCACACCCACTGCCTGCTTCCCATTTTCCTCAGTTGTAGCCCTCCTCCTCGGAGCAGATGCACCAACTGGAGCTCTCTCTGGCTCCTTGCCCTTCTGGGACTCTCTATGTCATCTCTTGGTAATCTCGGATTATGTGCCCTGGTTTCCCACATCTGAAGCATACTGCAGGAGGTCCATAGCATGGTCGAGTACCATAGTACCTACCACACTTACTACACTGTTCTGTAGTAGGTCGTGACCCTCCAATCATAATTCCCTTTGCTAGAGCTATGGCCGGATACATGGGAGGATTTACTGTCTTCTCTCGAATCTCCTCGATCCTCGGCCTCTTTCGAGAAAATATCTTGCTTCCCTTATAACTGAAGCCCCTGTCCAGTACTGGTCTCTTCTTATCTCTATCCCTCTCTTGACCAACCTTCCCAAACTCCGAGCCAATCCTTTCAACATCTTGTTCACATAATTGCGCCCTACGCACTACCTCCTCGTAGGTCGGTATATCAAATGGAACCAATCTAGACCTGATGGTTGGTCTCAGTTCATCCACAAACTTTTGGATCTTCTTGACCTCATTACCTATCGTATTAGGATCATATCTGCCCAGGGAGATAAAGGTCGTCTCATACTCATCCATTGTCCTGCTCTATTGGGTCAATCCCAAAAATGCCATCTTCATCTTTCGCTGTGCAGTATCCGGAACATACTGTCTCTGAAAAGACTCCAAAAAATATCCCAGCTGATCTCTGTATGTCGGGCTCTCAAAATAGGCCTGGTGGATTTCCACCAATGTTCTGTTGATCCCTTCAGCATGAATACGGCAAACGCTACCATCTCGGTAGTAGTGCACTCAAAGAACCCATATAACTTCTCAATTTCATTTATCCAATCTTCTGCAGCTACTAGGTCCTTAACTCCACTGAAAGACGACAGTCCAAACTTCTGGAACTGCTGCAGTCTATCCAAATCACAACTGTAACCCCAGCCTCTACTGTCTTGTGGTATAGCAACAGGTGTAGGCATATCCTATGCAGGTGGGGGTGTAGGTGTATCTATCGTCTGAGGTCTCCTAGCTGGTCGTGCCCATGCCTCAGGAGTTGCCGCCTACTCGGCATCACCCTGTGTAGCAGAACTCTGTCTGCGCCCAACTCCAGGTAAGGATTGAGTGACCAACTCCAACATCATCTCTATACTCCACTCAATCCTCGAGAAGCGTACCTCAATACTTTCAAGTGTCTCCTCTGAACCCTGTGGAGCATGCTCAACCTCAGCCTCCACCTCAATCTCTTCTTGAGTCTCGTGTGTTTCTAGCTTAACACTGCCCCCAGGCCTACCTCTACGGCCTCTAGCTTGCACTCTTGCCCCTCTATCGCGACTGGTTTTAGGCACAATGCTCAATTCCCTACATTCACATCAATTTCTTAGCCAACTCATCGTCACACACACAATTGTATCTAACAAGCACAGTAACATGAGGATGTAATTTTGAGCTTATTAAGTATTTTAGACACCGACGCACGTCAGACCAACTCAGCTCTGATACCAACTTCTGTCACAACCCTCAACTTACCAAAAATCGTCATAAATTTTTCTCTTTTCATACATTATTTATTTTTTGTCCTTACCTTACCTCGATCGTGATTAGCTACACTCTCTACAATTGGGCTGTATGTCAATGTCTACCTCGCCCAACTATAACAATTTAGTTTACATTATAATTTAGAAGTAAACACTTGTATAAATAAATCAGAGTTATTGTTTACATGTGTTTACATTGCTTTACATCTTTAGTGGTTACATACAAAATGCTACTGTGCTATGGTAAGTTTAGATACAAAATTATACAAGTATGTATACCTTTCGTGATGGGATGCAGCGGATACCAAAAAGTAAACCTCCAGTCGCCCTCAGTCTATACTCAATGCTCTGTAGAGAGGGAAAAATAAGGGGGTGAGCAAACAACACGCTCAGTAAGGCAATCATGCGAACAGGTAGATACTGCACTATCTACATGATCATGATGCCATGCTCAAAACCATACAATTTCTCATTCGCACCTCAAAAGCATTAGCTCATGCTTGTGTTAATGGCATGTAAAGCAAATCATGTTATTGAATACAATGCACAAATCAAATTCAAAGCATGAAAAACCATTATGCATATTTAATTCATAAAGTATGGAAAATCATCATGCATCAGTTAGGGGTGTAATCGAGTCGAGTCGAGTCGATACAGTGAGGTGCTCGAACTCGAGCTCGACTCGAAACTCGATGCTCGATACTCGGCTCAAGCTCGATCGAGCATTATTTTTTAAGCTCGAGCTCGGCTCGAGATCGAATTCGAGCTACTCGAGCTCGCTCGATTAGGCTCGATTAAGCTCGATTATATAAGTTCGATATTTTGCTCGATTAGGCTCGATTAGGCTCGAATCATTATATAAATATTATTATATTATTAAAATATATAAAAACTCGATGCTCGATTAGGCTCGCGAGCTACTCGAGCCGGGTATCTAAGTGCTCGAATTCGACTCGCTCGATAGCTCGAGCTCGAGCTCGACTCGACTAAAATCGAGCCAAATTCGAGTTTTGCTCGAGTCGAACCCGAGTAGCTTGCGAGCACCACTGTATCGTTTATACCCCTAGCATCAGTGCACTTTAAAGCCATTATCATGATTTCTCATCTCAATAAAATCAACACTTGCCGGGACTCACCCCCTCCCTCGGACTGTCTTGACTCACAATACATTTCAAAACATGGATTCATTCATAAATAAGAGACATGTAAGATAGGCAATATAATAGGAAAATCTCCTCTAGGATTATGGCCATATCCTTTGTGATCCTAAGCTACATTGATCAAGTGTGCGGGGTATCACCTCTATCTGCTTTCGCATGTGAGATAGGTCACGTCCAACTCGTCGGTCCATAGCAGAACTAAACATCGTCCGAAGACGGCATATCATAATCCCTACACGGTACAACGTACTCCATGCTACCTGCACAGTACAGTATACTTCATAGACCCATATCAACACATCATATCATGCCACATCTCAAAATGCATGTGTAAGCCTATTTAATCAGTGCGACACCCAGTCTATCCGAAACTCCTAGCACGATTATCAACATGTCATAAACCCACGTGCGAGTAATCTCAAGCACGGTAACAAGTATGGTGGACATCCAATGCGAGTTATGCTCCAGCACCATGTCAAAACCAGTATAAAATCTGTGCGAGCTAAACTCCAGTACAACATCACAGAAATCCATGTGAAAACTAGTGCGAGCTAAGATCCAACACTCATGCGTGTAAAAACACATCAAATCTCGTGTGAGTCATACTCTAGCACGCTTTCATTCTCACGAAATCCATGTAGGTGGCTCAATTCTTTGCAAAGCATGGTTATAAACCAAACCAAGTCATTTCTTTTGCAAATCATTTCAAATGTTAGCCAACCTACCAATCACTTGCTAAAAAGTAATAAAACAAGATTTTCAAAACATCATGCTTTTAGTTTTCATGCATATTTCTCAAAACCCAACTCTTTGCCCTTCAATCACCCATTTCATCTCCTATTACCACATGCATTCTAGGAAAACATTATGCGCCCAAATTGCCCACAGATATCTCTAAGAGTCCACAAAATTCCCTTACCTCAATTTACTCGGGTGCGACTCTCTTTCTCTTAGCTTCTCGCGCTTTAGCTCAACTTGCTCCGGGTATATCCTTGGAAGCTGTAAATCATCCACCAATCACTTGAGTTAATGTTGCTAACTCACATTTTGACTTCAACTAGTCAATATATTTCATTGAGCCTATTTTGTTAAGTTTGGCCCATTTTTGCATTTGGTCATCATCAAGCCATTTTCAACTAATTTATCTAGTAACTCACTTAGTTACTTGTTTAAGACTTGATGTGAAATACTCTACCCTTACTCTCACATTCATCTATGCATTTTACCTAATGCCTTAAATACACATTTCACCCTTTTAGGGTAAGTCCACAATTCATTCCATAACACCATCTTAAAATCATACTCACAACAACATTATCACCTTAAGATATCTCATTCATCATTAATTCCAATACATTTCACTTTCTCACACTAACTCATTTCTAGGTTATAATTGTTCCATTGCATTCTAGATAGTTTCTACCATTAATATGCACATAAATCAACTCCAAAATCAATAACTAAACAAATAAACTTGGATTGGTGCTTTAGAAACTCACCTCTTTGGATTTTCTTCTTGCTCCAAATGAAAATGCTCATTGTTCCTTAAATCCAACAAATGGGGAAATGATTCCAAGTTATGTTGTTCTTCTCTTTGATGTGAACAACTTTATATCTAATAGCTTTCCCTTAAATCTTTATGAAAATTGGTGGATTTAGGAGTGAGAAATCTAGGTTTTTGGATTGAAAATGGAAAGGAAATGGTTGTTCCCATGAAATGCAGATTTTAACTGCTGCTATTTATAGAATTGCTTAATGAGATGGATCTGTATTGGGTGGAGATCGATTTGGTCCTCTTATATCCCTCATTTTCATGACATTTTGAAGGCATATATCTGTCGAGGGCTTGAGATCGATCTGTCTCGGGCTTGAGATCGATCTGTCTCAGGCAAAGAGTTAAGGAGATCGATCTGGCTAGGGAGGAGATCGATCTGCTCCAACCCGAGAGCTAAGGAAATCGATCTGCTTGCATTAAGGATTGATCTCTTCATTACAAAATGTTTAGCAGATCGATCTGGCCCCACTGGAGATCGATCTGCCATGTTCGATTGCTCGAATAAGAGCATTTTTTGCTCTTTCAGATCGATCTCTCATCTTATGAGATCGACTGGCATTCATATTTCTCAGATTTTTGCTACAATTTTCTGCAGAAAGTCACACAAAACATCCTTAATTTTCTGCTATAGTCATTTCCTCATCTAGCCACCTTTAAGACTTGAAAATGAATCTATTCATACTTTATATGCATTAAAACTTATATGCATTCATTGTATAACCAAAGGTATACAATACAAAACTAAATGGAAGCACAAGGATTTACACAACTCATGCAACTTCATTCCATTTGTTGCACTACTCATTTTGCATTCCGCTCACATTCATCACATAAAAAATTTCATTTCTTCATATTCATACATAATGAAACTTGTGTGTACATTCCCAACTCATATTACAAGGGTGTACATCGATTTTATGGATTTTACATCACTTAGGACTCACATTACATGTACATAGACATACATACGAAGTCATAAGGTTACATATGAAATACGGGTCTTACACCATGATTCTATCTATATATTTCGCCCCATATATGGCAAGTCCAAGGATTGCACGCGGATCACTCCGATATCACCCAAATCCTCTAGTTCCTCGTAATCGCGCCTTTCCATAAATAAGCCCTCGGTGTGCGCCTAGTCCCGTGCTCGATGCCTATATATAGCATATCTCTCCGCCTCTAGTGCTCATCGATTCCTTCATTGCCTCTAGCGCATGATGTCTGCATCACGCTGATCCAACAACAGCCAACTGTAGTCGATGCCAAGCCCCAGTCCCTAGACCCGACGAATCCCACATCGCGCCAGCTTGCGTACAAGTGCGGGCCGATGCGCGCCTAACTCACAAGGTTGTAACTGCTGGGGTTTTATGAATTAAGTGGAATTCTCAGGTGTGGCCAACCATTTTCCCTTCCTCGGGCCATCGATTCAGTCTTTCTTGCCTTAGTCATGTGACTATAAATAAGAAAAAGGTGTTAGTCTTGGCGTCATCTATTCTTTCCACCTAGTCAGTCATTAAGAGAAACGTTTGCTTGCTAAAATCATTAAACTTGAGGGTTCTTCTATCCATGGTTAACTAGTCACCCCAAATGTTAGCTATATTTTTGAAAGTACCAAGGTTTCATGCATGTAGTGGAACATTATACACAGTGACCTAAGTGGTTTTGAATTTGTACTCTATATTTTAAACCAATAGAAAATATCTATAAACACTCGTTCAGCCATGACCAACCCAGTTCCTTCATAGTAGCCATCGTTTCTTCCTCATTAAAGGAAATAAGGAATTGTATGCCCAAAATTTTCTTAACAGAGATGTCAAAGACGTCTTGTGTCTTGAAGTTCTCCATAAATGTGTTTGTCTTATAATAATTTCTAGCAACACACACCTCTCCAAGTTATGCAACCGATCTTTTTCGATCATTCCCTTACTTGCCTTTATTTGGAACTGCTTACTATCATCTCAACACGTAACAAGAATTTCTTCTGTCACTGCCTCGTTTATTAGTACTTGTTTAAAAGATCTTTTTTGAGTTAAGTCACCCCTGACTTTGGTCATAAAATTGTTTAATCATGGTCATATGCCCCTTTAACAGTTTGGTCATCATAAACTTTCTTAGCAAGAGTGGTATTGCCAACCCTTTAGCAATTCGTTTTTCTTCACCATGAATCAATCTTCCTACCAACTCATTTTTAAGAGGTTCAACGCCCAAAAGTGCATTGTTCTCAATAAAATGAAGGCCAGCTCGAGGGTCATGTCATTTATTATCATTCAAACCGCGGCTTGACCCCCCTTGCTCTAAGATATTAAAGCCATATCTTTTACTTTTCCCCGATTTCGTGAGTTGATCGTTTAAGTTCTTGTATCTTTGATGCCATCTCAGGCTGCTTTTTCACATTTTTTTTATCAAACGTGCTATTTTTGTTAGAAAAGCCTTGAAACCATTTTTTACACCGTTATTGCTTTCTTCTCACACCACCCTTTAATCTACATCTTCAGAAGAGAGGAAATGAACTTTAGCTCAAGCTTTAAATCTTCAACTTCTTTATGAACACCTCCTAGCAGTTTTGCCTCTTCCTTGAGCAAACCAATCAACCTGTCAAGAACTAAGTTCACAACTACCTAGAACCCTATGTAAGATAAAAGTTAAGATGACAAGAATAGAAACTAGAGGACAGGACTACAAAGAAAAGACAATTGCCCAAAAGCAATATCAGAATTCTTTTATTATCACTTTTCTTATATCATGTAGGTTGATAAAGATTCACCTCTGGAAAAAATTTTCAAATATTGTAAAGTATTTTTATTCTTTTTACAAAAGAGATTAAAGTTTAAAGGAAAGATCAAAATATAGAACTTGTAAATATTAAGATTCAACTTTATTCGTAATAAAATCCAATTACAAAATCAAATAAAGTCTCACAATCAAAATATTTTTTTATTTTTATTTTTATTTTTAATAACCAAAACAATAATTTATACAATTGAATCTTCTCACTTGAATTTCAATGATTCGGACTATTTTTTTAATTTAACATTTTAATTTTTTTAATATTTCAAATGAATCTAATAGAATGAAAAATGCTCAATTTTTACTTTTTTTTTTTAATTTTGTCAACCCTAATTGAAAGAACATGGTAACGGCTACTGAATCAAACGAGAGTTCAAAAAAATTATTGAAGTTTTGTTTTAGCTTTCATTTAAATATTCAATTGTTCCTGTTAAATGACTTTTATTCTTAATTTATTGGAAGGTAACATGTTGGTTTGGTTATATTCTGAGTTAGGTTAAGGGAATCTTAATATTCTCCATATTCCTCCTAATTTAATAAAAATACTAAAATCTTTTAGTACCATAGCTTTTCGACTAAATAAATCCATTTTGTAATTTTTTTCTCCATATTGACAATCATTGAATATCGTTACTACCCAATGACTTGGTAGATCAGTCGAAGCACGTTCGAGCCATTAGTCAAGAAAGCTCCAAGAAAAAGGCCCTTAAACCTAGTTTGACCAAGGGAGATGAGGTAGGCCCATGGCTCCTAAGAAGAAGGAACTTGGATTAAGTGGAAAAAATAACCACCACTCACCAACTACATAGTACTTCGGCAAAAAGTGACCTCTTTCTTGTTAATAACCACCCATGCTTGCATGATTTATGCATGAGGAACGTAACTACATAGTACTTCGGCAAAAAGTGACTTCTTTCTTGTTAATAACCACCCATGCTTGCATGATTTATGCATGAGGAACGTGAGCAACAGACATATAGAAGCCATCTCTTATAAAAGTAGATATTATGCAACAGCAAAGCTATGAACGCTCTTACACTCTTTGTTTTTACACCCAAAATCTCTCAAATACTTCACTGACTTAGGTATCGAAGCAAGTCCCACTAAGAACAACTCCAATGACCCTTCTATTTTTTAGGTTGATCAAAGAAAGAAAGAGTTATCTGCTTTTAACAAGCCTATTACCTTTTTTGCATCAATATTTTGGCACAGTCTATAGGAACTCGAAGAAGAAAAAGCTACGTTCAGCTTCCAAAGAAACCAACAAACACCAAACCAAGCTGACACACAACCACTCCCTGTCTCTGCCACAGCTGTAGTCCCTTCCATTGTCTTAACGATGATTAATCATTCCAATCGAGAAATTTTTCTTCCATGACTGGGATAACAACCCCCTCCTTTCACAACTTATTTATCCATGGTGAAATTACTCTTTCCGTGCCACCATACCCACCCACTCTATCATTACCACTTACCGTTTCTTTCCTGTCAATCTCTACTTAGGCAAGACAACAAACCTACATAGCATCGTAAACAGTGTCTATAGAGCAGTATAACCAACTGTTTACCTAAAATATGTCCCTAGCTACCAACATGGCTCACTATGCCCAAATAGTGGAATCATTGACTATTCACCACAGTTCAATCTTAGCTCGCCGAATCGAGCCACTTGCCCATCTAATCACACGTGAGGCATCGTCTTCTGTTTTGCTCCCGTTGCTCACCAGTAGGTGTCTATACCACTGCAACAGAATCTTCCCCTACTATAACTTGTTTTCAACACTAAGTTGTGGCTCACCCATAAAACAATGCTTAACCAGCAGCATGAACCACCAACGGAGCCTTAAGTTGGACGAAACAACCTTCGTGGAAGGAGAGAAAGAGAAAAAAAGTATTAACTCTCCCATAGACCTAACCAAGAAGACTAAGATTGCCCGTGAGAAGTTTAATCCCTCTTGCGTAAGAAACATGACGTTGTTTATGAAAAACTCAAGGAAATGAAAAAAGGCAGACATGAATTGGTCTACTGTGTGAGGCAAACAGACAATCTGTCCAAAGAAAGATAGTCCCTCATCATTTTGAGTTCCACAAGAGAAATATGATGGCACGGGCAATCCACAAGACCACATCCTATGCTATGAATATACCTTGGATTTATATGGCACAAATGATTTTGCCAAATACAAGACGTTTCCTACAACTTCAAAAGGTACTATTAAATCCTGGTTCATTCTCTTATGCTTAACTGTATTATGAGTTTTTATCAGCTTAACAAACTGTCCGTTGGCCGCTTCTTCGCTATTAAGAAGCAAAGAATGACCTCTACTAGCTTAATGTCAATAGTGTAAAAATCGAAAGAGAGCATGATAGTTTTGTGAAGGATCCCAATGATAGTTTTGTGGTTCGAGCTTTTAGGGCTAAAGTTAAAAGTGACCATTTCCATTATTCTTTATGTGATGAGCAGCTAATCGCTTTGTGCGAAGTTCTCCAGAAGGCTAATACTTTTAGCAGAGGCTAAGGAGATCACAGAAAGAACTTAGAAATAGCCAACTTGAGGCCGAAGAAGAGAAACGATCAGATAGAGTACAGAAGAGAAAAAGATAGACCTAGCAGTAAACATGATGTCAGACCTAGATCCCCTCAAAGGAAATTTCAGAGATACACTCCACTGACAATGAGCTGTGAGACCATCATCAATGCCATTGCCCATGAACTGTCTGTTAGGTGACCATACCCAGGTTGTCTAAATCCAAATGTTCACAAATCGAAGCATTGTGCTTTCGACAGAGATTATTATCACATTACTGAGGATTAGAGTCGGCAAAAGTGGGTCCGAGTTCAAAAATCCACTCGAAACCAAATTTGGATTAACTCAAATTGATTAAAAAAGTTAAAAGGTTCGAATTTGAAAAATCTGACTCGAAAAAATTCAAACTAAAAAAATCGAACTTGAAAAAATTTGAACCCAATACAACCAGAGCCTGATATAACTCGAACCCAATACGATCCGAACTCGAAACCGATCCAATTCAAAACCCATAAAAATCTAAATTTATAACACGAAAAAACCCGAATTATAGTTATATGATTATTTTATTAAGAATAAATAAATAAATAATGATACAATTTTTTCTTGTTAAAATTTATAAATTTTTGAAAATAATAATTATTTATTATATAATTATATCAATAATGTATTATCATTTATGAACAAAATAAGTATTGAATATTTAAATTCAATTATTAAATAAAATTATTTTAAAACATAATATATAAACATATATATATATATATGAATATCAAATAATTTTTAATTTTATATTTATTGTATTTATAATAAAAAAATAAAAAATAACCAATATATTATTAAATATGACATTTGATTTTATTGTAAAAACAATTATTATACTATTTTATTATATGTATTGCATATTAAAATTTTAATTTTAATACAATAATAACTAAAAATATATAAACCATTATATAATTGTAATATTTGTTTGAAATTGATATTTTGTGAAAAAAATTAAGAACATTATTAACAAATTTAAATTTAAATTATATTTTCTTAGAGTTTCAAATATATAAAAATATTAAATTTACTTGAAAATATAAACCTAATCTTAAAATTAAAATATATTGTTTTTAAAATTAAAAGAAAAGTAAAATAACTAAATCAAAAACAGTACAAGTACAACATCCAAAATAAATATAATAAAATAAAAATGTTCTTCATTTCATAAAATTAATAATTAATACTTAAGTTGTCATTTTAAATAATTTATGTCTACTTAAAATAATTTTTTTATAAGATATAAATTTATATATGATTTTAAAAATTCATAAATATTTTAATTTAAATAAATTTTATAAATTCATATTGTTATTATACAAGTCATTTAAACAAATGTTTTATTATAAACTTAAGAACCACAATCTTAACTCTAAGTCCAAGTTTCTTAATCCTATTATTATATCATCAATTCCTATGTCAATATCATCATATGAATTAAAATCAAGTATATAAAATAAATCATTAATAAATAATACCTAAAATAAAGTGATCTATGCTATGTTTATTTAAATTAATTTATATATACTTCTTATAAGTTATAAACTTATAATATAATATGATTAACAACACCATATATACTTTTTAATTTTAATTAAATTTATAATTTGGTGTTATACAAGTCATTTAGAAAAAATGTTTTATTATAAATTTCAAAATTAAAATCTTGACTTCAAGATCAAATTCAAGTTTCTTATCATTAATTCATTTGTCATCATTTGATTTAAGATCCAATATATAAAACAAATCATTAATAAGTATATTTTATTCTTATCATAATAATTTGTATGTTAATATTATATTTTTTAATTTCTTATAATGTGGTAATTGATATAGAATAAACTACAAAATCTCTCAGTGTGGTATAAAGTATAGACTCTTATCAATGACACAGTGCTAGTGATATAAGATAATTAATTAATTATATTGTCTCTTGTAGTACAAATAAGATTTATTTTTTATATATTATACTAAAATATCATATATATTTATAAATTATTATAGTATCATATATGTAAAGAATTATCAGTTGTATCTTAGCTTACAATAATTTTTTCTTAATTTCAATATTTTATCTTTACAATTTAAAAATTTTATTATCTTAACCATAATTAACTAATTTAATTTCATATTTAATACTATTAAATATTTTCTTGCAATATTTATTAAATCATTAATTTTTTTTAAAATATAAATTAATTTTCATTACATAGTATATTAGTATAAAGTAATGGTTCACTTAATAAGACATTTAACTATTTATCTTTTTGGCCAAGGTTCAATTCTCCATAAAAGCATACATGGTGACTTGTTAATATTATGACTTATGTTCAAACAAAAAACAAACTAGAAATAAAATTAAACTAATTAGTTGACCAATAATTCTAATTAAGCATTTTTTTAAATGATTATTGGTACTTTTCTTTTAATAATATCTATATATAGTATATTTTGTAAATTGATGAATATAATTACATCTACTATTTATAGAAAACATTATAGGAAATTAAAAAAAGTAAATAATTTTTGTCAAATCATAAATATTAAAATGTAGAAATTTGTATTTATATAAATATTTATTAAATTTTAAAATTATATAAAAATTAAATTAATTATTACATTCAATTTTTTTTTTAAAGTTCATAACTTATAAAATTTCAAAATAATTTGAAGTCGAACTGCTAAACCCACTAACTCGAACTGGGACCGAACTTGAAATCGGATCGAATCCGAAAAAATCCAAACCAGAAGACAACTTAGACCGTACCTGCCAGTTTTTCACCTCTACTGAGGAGTGCTAAAAGTTGAAAGATGAGATTGAGTTCCTAATCAGAAAAGGGCACCTCAAGACTTATATCAGCAATCATGGTGAAGATCGCCAAGAGATAGCAAGGCAGCAGGGAAATGCTCAATCTCTGGAGTGATCACAACGGTAGTGGGAGCAGTTGAAGATTGGGCTTCCTCTAAAAACAAAAGGAAGACACTTGAGAATGGTGATGGCAATCGATGGACTAGTAAAGAAGGCCAAGTTTAAGAATAAGTGGCAAATCAAGTTTTCAAAGGCACACAATAAAGTTGTAAAAAAAACAATTAAAATGAGAAATTAGATTAGACTTAATTAAGAATAGAATTATTAAATTAAATTGGATTTAATTTAAACTATGAACTTAATTAAAGGTCCAAGAGCTGCACTCCTAGTGGGACAAGGGATATAAAGGGGCCGCACCTTGTCTTGATGAACAAGGGTTAGCTGCACTTCTTTAATGTTATAACAAGGGGCTAACGCACATACATGATGGATATTAGGGCTACCACACCTATTTATAGTTATAACATCAGGGTTGTTGAATTATATAAGAATAAATAAAAGGGGCTACCGCAACAAGTAAGTGCAAGCAAGGAAGAAAATTTCTATTCTTCTAAAGTTTAAGCCAAATTTTTTTAAGAACTGACCTAGCATAAATGATTTTCAACCTAGAACATCTTTTTCTATGTTTAGTGTTTTTCTTGAAGAAGAAAGAACACAAAGAAAAGAATATTTATTTTTTGCAATTTGTGTGGATACTGTTAGAGGTTGGACACTTTGACAACTTGGTGATAGTGGTCGACCTCTCTTGTATAGAAGCTTTCGGTGCTCACTTGAGCAAGTAATCCATCGATCTTCTCATTATGCTTTCATGTTAATAATATCAAAGTGATCCAAAGAAGAGATTTTAAGAAAAATTCTAAATTTGCACTGTGCTATGTATATCTATTTTATGCTTAAATTTCCAACAGATTTCACCTTGATAAGTATAGATGGCCAAATGCCTAATCAGGGTGCTTTCGAGTGTGCCTAAAGCATATGAAAATGAATGAGTGGTCAAGAGAGAATACATAGGGGACATATCTTACTTGTTTTTAACTTAAGATTGACTTTGTGCAAGTTTATGGTCATGGTATAATGAGTCCTTAATGAAATTGTTTTCATAGGATTCATGGGACTCAATCCCAAATTTTTAGGAACTAATATGATGAATTGATAAGTAGACACTATACCATATTTATTAATTCATTCAGAAATAGTTGACTAAAAGACATTAATTACAATGAGGACTTAAAACTGAAAGTCTTAAGTAAATTGGTTTTAATTAAGTTATTAGACCAAATTGTTTAAGTAGACTCAATTAAAAGAGTTTAATTAAGTTGTTGTTCCCTACCCTTAATTATAATTTGGGCCTTATCTCTAATTAAATAATTTAATAAACAAGTGGACCCATTGTAATTAAATAAAGTTTAGGGGCTTAATGAAACACATTTAACCTAGCCTAGAAATAGAATATTATGCCCAACCTTCTTATTATGATGATCTATATGCTTGGCGGTAACACTACCCTAATGGTGTGTCGTCCATGCTCTCTCTATTGCTTCTTTTTCTTGCTCAAGAAGAAAAACGTTTCTTCATGGTTTTGAGCTTTAAGAGATTGAGATATGGCTAGTGGTGAGTTTATGAAACTCAAGCTACTAGCATGGTGTTAGTTGTGATGCAATCCAACCTTCTCGATGGCTCTATTGCTACTTATGTGGGTTACCGTTTAAGGTTAGACACTTGGATAGCTTACATTTCTGATTCAAGACAAAAAGATCAAGCATAATAAATAAGGAAGCCTCGAATTACAAATCTAAAGATTAAATATGTTTCTTGAAACATCTTTAATGATTCTTGGTGTGTATTTGGATGATTTAAATGTTTTTTATCAAAGAAATACATTGGTATCGGTTTCTTGAGGTAAAATTTTTTTGTTGCGTTTTAACCTCTGGTCATGTATGATCCACCAATACATGTTCCAAGAAACCTACACCATGTTTTTCGACGAAGTGAAGATTAAAAACATTCTTCTCATTGCAATCGCTCTTCTCCGATGGAGTTGCCAAAATATAAATGAGTTTTTTAATAAGAAGACGAAACGTTGCAAACCAGTAGAATGTGATGTGTTGGAAAGTTGCAGAGAAGAAGACTGAAGCAAATCTTAAGAATGGGTGAGGCAACAGGTGGTGGTAGAAGGCTGAATAAGGCTAATGAAATAAAGCATAGAAGAGAATTAGAGAAGAGAGGACTATAGACAGAATTTGTGAGAGTTTATGTTAGATAGCTTTGAAAAGTACTTTTAAAGAATAGTGAAAACTCTTATATATATGTGTTAAGAATAGGAGTTACATATCATTGCATTAATAGTATAATAATGAGAATTGACGGTTACATAAGAATTAATATTTTGTCTAATTGGAGTTTTATTTTTGAAGATAGTGAGTAATTCACATAAGAGTCTACTACTCTATTCTGAAAGAAATAGAGAAAAGCATTCATGCTTCAAAAAAAGTTTAAGAAAAGAGCTCTTAACAATCTTTATATCTTATACACCAAGTCAAACTCTTCAAAACATCCCATTAGTGAAGCTAATCCAATAATCCTACCATATTATGAGGTTAGTTCCATTTCTTCTTTTTAATGAAGGTGTTGCTCAATAAATGCCAACCTTGTTCCATAAAGATGTTTCCTAAAGGTGTTTTCTATGATGGAATTGCTCTAAAAAGATATTACTGTGTAAAAGAGCTGTTCTGAGAATGTGTAATCTGTCGAAGCAACTTTCTATAAAATAACTTTTTTACTTATTCTGACTCTCCTTTAGTAGAGTATGATGTTTAATGAAATTCAAAAAGATAAAATATTTGTTTCCAAAATTAAGTATCTACATTAGTTTTCCTTTTTATTTTGGAATCCAAGGGTTTATTAGGATGTTAGTAAGGCACCTCATGAATGCATGATTGGCAAACTATGAAATATTTGTTTAAAAATAATGGAATACATTGTTTTTTGACCAAATAATTGCCTAGCTACAAATTTTCCACAACAATCCCCGTGGCCATGCATGTATTGTCCCTTCGAGAGGAAACTATTTGTAAATCGAGATTAAAAATGTTTTAAAAAATTAAAATTGCATACTACCAAAAGAGAGAACTTTCATAAAATTTGCATAGATTCAATTTCAATGTGTTCTATGTGTTAAACAAGTGGAAACACGAGTATCCTAAGGAAGGAAAAAGACAAAAAATGCAACGGAGCTAAAAGTGTAAATTAGACCGGCCAAGTTGAACCAAACTCGATCCATATAGATGTAGGTCTAAACAAGCTTGACCCATTTAGATCCATTTCTAAACAAGTCGAAAAGTACAAGTTCGATCCATTACTAATGTGTGCCAGGGCAACGAGCAAAGCCAAATTTTTATGATAAAATAAAATATTTTTTAAAAAAAATATCATTAAAATTCACGTACAAATACAATCTAAATACAATTACAATTCACTTACAATATTTTAAAAATAAATAATTATAAACTTGAAAAGATATAAATATCCATTTAACATTAAAATTTCTCTTACTTTTCTTTTTTCAATATAATATATATAAAATCATGGCTTAAAATCAAAATAAAAATATATAAACTCATTCTTTTTTTTATACTACAATTAAGTCATGTCTTGTCTCTCGATAACAAATAAAAATATATTAACAATACAATTAAAAAGCAAGTCTAAATAGGTTGACCCAAGAATTGGTCTGTATCCATGTGGATAAACCCATACCAACTGACGATCCATACGAACCAACTTGTTTAAACTCTCTTCTTAGATCGATCTAAAAAAGTACAATTCGCAAAATATTTAACTAATTTAACTTATCAACCGCGTCCACCAATTTAACTAATCCGCAGTCTTTAACTTGTTTTACATCCATAAGCTGAGCCCAAGGGAAGCAAAATACGCTTTAAGAAAATAAGGAATATTATTTTAAATGACCCACATGCCTCAATCAACAAAGCATTGAAAAAAATTGAGGCAACACTTCTACTTGGCTAAGTCACTATTTAATATTTAATCAGTTGGAATTCCCATGAACTAGAGTTCACAATGCGCAGTTCTACCAAGAGTATTTTTTGGGTTACTCCCATATTTTACAAACATGCCATAGTCACTATCTAAAGAAAATTCGGTCAAAGAATCACCGACCTGTTTCAAGTTCTCTTCGACTCTATTCACAGATTGGGCAGATGAGTAGGAATCAAAAACATAGCCCTTCTCCTCTACCACATACATAGTATGGGGTCTACTAGCAGAAAACATTCTACACGAAACTGTGTTGCAAGAGGAGGATTCTGGAGGATACAAGTTATTGAAGATTGAGAATGGATCTCCATTGCTTGCATCAGCATAGTCCAAGGTACTGAAAGAGTCTCTAGTACTCTCCGTTGTGAAAGAGGCCTCATCTGAGCTTGTGAAAAGGGACCAATCACTTGATGCAGCATCAGAGAACTCCACACTGATAGGTTCAGCATACATCTCCACCACAGGATGAATATTATCATTTGCACTCTGCCTAAGAATGCCATTAGTGTTGCGGTTGATACAGCCTGTAGCAATTTCTGGACTGAAATCTGGGAAAAGCTTGGGGCCAACAGAATGGCTGCTGGATTTACTTTGTGCTGCGCGTGAAGGCCTCTCCATTTTTGATGCAAGGTGCCTAGTGGGAACTTGCTTCTGTGTGCTCTTTTCAGTGTGCGCTCTTACAGGGCGAGGACATGACCTTGTACAGAGTTACATACTTTCAGAGCAGGAATAAAGCGTTGATATGGCAGCTAACATCATCAAATAAAGAAACATCCACTAAATATTGTAGCAACAAAACCGACTAGAGTTTCAACATTTAAAGCTGCAGATAGACGAATGATAAAAGTGAAGCAGATGGAATACCATATGCACAATATCACATAACTAAACCTAGAATTTTCTTTCCTTGGAGAAAGATATATGATTGATCTTAATTGGAATGCAAGAGATTGCTAAGAAGTAATATTACCACTAACAACTATCAACAAAATCTAAAGGCCCACTTGGATGAGATATTTCGAGAGAAAAATTCATTTTAATCAAAATATTCAAAACTTTAAAATCCAATTGACTCGTTTGGCAAGATAAAATGAATATTTAAAAATTTAAGAAAAATATCAAGAAAGAATTTGAGAGTAATTCCCTCTTAAAATCCACCTAAAGGGATAATTTTTCAAAATTCTTTTAATCTTCCCCACTTTGTAGCATATGTCTACCATAAAATGCAAATTTTAAAAAACAAAATATCATCTTAATTAACAATAATATATTTTTATTTTTTTCATATTATTATTAATATCTATACATTTTTACAAATCTAACGATACTTGTATTACATATTCTTTCCTTTTATTTATTTTTTATTTTTTATTTCTAATATCATTAATTTTTATAATTATTTTTTTATCTCATAAAATTCTAACAGTCAAAATGCAGAATTTTTAAATTGATGCATTATAAAATTCCTTCTTTTCAAAATCTTCAAAACTCTTCATCCAAGTGGACTTTACCTGATTACATGGAATAAAAAACCAAGAATGGGAGAAAAGGAATAAACCGAAGGCAGAAAACAAGGGAAGGAGTACACTGGCAAAAATAGGTGTCTACCTCCTGTAAAATAAGATGTATGCCCCCTCGGACATCACCTGGCTCATTGAGACCGGATGTACCTGTAAGTAAACCAGGGAACCAAAACCTTGTTTCAGTACCATTGCAAAAAAAGACAATTCAAAAAAAAAAAAGTCACAACTACTACATATTAAAAATGAAAGAATCATGTTAAAGCTTCACATCAGCTATTGGAGCTCATGAAATACACAAGCAAGAATGACGAGGATTCCTTCCAATAATACTAATAGCAAGAGAAAGAAAATGAAAATAACTTGAGGAACAACATACAGAAAAACAGTTATTCAACACGCAAAATAGTTGTTGACAGAATCATGGTCTTTTCCTTTTGAAAAAAAAAAAAAAGAAAAAATAAAGAAGCAGTCATTAAATATTTCTACTGAGCAGCTGTATTTCGAATAAACATTCAACCAGCAATCTTTTGAAACCATAATGCTCATGTATATAACCAATCACCTTGCACCGAACCTAATGAGGGGATGACATTACCTCAGTATCATCTATCCTGAACCAGTTGCCTCGCAAATCTTTTACATATGACACATAATGTCCAGAAAAGGATGCATTCAGTGTGTCCAAATGCACCACAACAGCATATAGGATGTAAAGAGGAGGGATGTCACCCATTCCAGTCATAAAAGGAACCATATCCAGCATGTCAGGGAAGGTGATACACTTGTTTATTTTCCCATATTTTCCCTCCTGAAGCAACAGCCACATAAAGAAATAATCAAGTCAAATAACGAACAAACAAAAAACTGATATTAGGCAATGCTTCAACAACTGATACACAGACTGGAATGCAGGATGGATAGGTAGGATATTGAGACTTATCATCCCCAGATTGTTTAATAAGTAAAGCACCAAATGAGAACCTAACCAATGTTAGGTTTTGGCGTGTTTACAGCAGGACATACATATGATGTCTACCACCAAAGCTGAGGCTGACTTGTCTGCTATTTTGTTGCGCATATACATAAGTTGCTTTTGAGAAAGTAGCCAATATAATTATGAAGCATGTTGTAAGCCACCATACCAAAACTCAAACCTGATTATCTATAGACCCAAAGAGCAAGTTCTGAGGTATGCTGTTCCATTTATGACATGATACTAATGTAGAGTGATACCTGAAACCTCTTTAAGACAATCGTCAGGATATTAGGAGCCTCATGTATGCACAACTGCTTCCTAGCACGAACATAACCAGCACACCTTTTGACAAAAATATTTGTAAAGCCAGTAAATCAAACAAGTTTAAATCATGTTAATTAATAATTCTAATCAAGGATATTACAATAACACACTAAAACAAAGTTTTCAACCTTGCACATCTGTACATATTTTCTCCATCCAATTCTTCAGGTGTTGTAAACTGAGTCAGTGCATCTTCCAGTGACTCAACCCAACCAGATATCTCTAATGTAAGATCCATAATGTTCTCATATCTTTCTGACTCATGAAAACATCTGAGACACTTAACCTGCTTACACGGAGATTGATTATACATAGGCAACTCAAAAGTTCATATATATATATATATATATATATATATATATATATCTGAGAATGAAGGAAAAGTTAAAAAGGAGCTCAACAACAATTTTGTGAGACAACCTCAGGTAAAAGTTAAACAAAATAAAATATTTATAAACACCTTTGACCTAAGGCGCCCTCCAAAAGTATGTTGTATAAATGTTGTCTCTTGCAATCTGGGGTCAACCTTGTGTTCCCCACCTAATCTCTCCAAGCATATTGATTGCATTGAAGCAACCAGGAGTCTGAAAGAGACAACAATTGAACTTTCAGTAAAAGCATCAAATCTTAAAGCAAAACTGACAAATCTAGACCATAAATGAGGGAAAAAGAAGGGTGTGGGAGATATTGGCTACTGAATTTTATAGACCTCAAAAACTCATGTGCGTCTTCCTGACTTCCATCACCCATCTGGCAATTAATACTTCGGATGTGTGAAAGGATCCTACTAGGGGACAAGGGGCCTCCCCTCTCTCTTAACAACACGACATGCTGTTCAAGCTCACACATAAGACACCAATCTTTCCCGTAACCTATTATAAAATTCAAAAGTAAGCTATGTACGTTATTCAACAGAGGCATTTTTATCTTGTACAAATAACAAACAAGTGAACCACAGAAAAGCAAGTACAGGCTTTTGAATGTGATCTATGCAACAAATAGATGCTGAGAGGCTTTGTGCAGGTTAAACACTGCAGAACCGCATTGGCATAGCAACTGCAAAATAGAAAACAAAAATCAGTGCATAAAATATACGCTCCTAGGGTTTCCTTTTATATACATAGGAACAAGTCATCCTTATTTGGAATATCCAAAAAGGCATCCTAGATCACATATAGAAATACTAAATCACGAAGTTAAGTAACAAACTACATTTTGATTGGTCTGATGTTTATACACTGCTTTGAAATTAATAATCAGGCATAGGTATATGGTACATTTAATCTAGCTTTTGTGGGTAACTTAAAAAAATACGGTGCAACAATGTATTGGGGTTATTATTCATTTCGTTTTATACTTAACATGCCATTTAAGAAGTCAATATTCGGTCTTTCTTTCTTAAGTTTATAGGAACATATACTGCTACATGAATTTCCTACCATGAAGATCATATTCCAAGTTATATAAAAAATATAGTGGAAGGGAGGACCATAAAATAACAACAACAATACCTGTTGCCACAATTTAGAAGGCCCCTTGGTGATAAGTCAAAGACTTCACATTGAAAGAAACTTACAAATTCTTCATAAGGAAACAACATCTGAGGTGATAACAGATCATAGTCAGAGTTTTCCATTCACATTTCAAGAGCCCCATGAAATAATTTAGATCAAAACAGAAGCGTGCAGTAGATAGATGTAAAGAAACTGACCTTTATTTTCTTACGTCTGTTGCCACAAAGTGCAGGAAAATCCTGCCTGGTAAGTTTTGATGACTTCTTTAAACCCATCATCTCCATAATTCCCATGCTAGCAGCCCCATTGATTCCTGCTGCCGGTATGCCACCTGTCATTCCAGAAATTTCTGCATGAAAATTGTAGAGTATGAAACACTACAAAAAGCAAGCTTAAATGTCAAGAAAGAAGCGTCGAAATTTTACTTATTTCATCTGGAATTTGTCCCTTCCTCTCCATTTCAGGGCACAATTGTTCTCCAGACATTTTCACTGCTAATTTAGGTGATTTCGAGACTTTGGGTCCTAACGACTGCAATGAACTTCTGGCTTTTGTGCATTCCTTTGCTGCTGTCATCCCAGAACAGTCTAATTCTACTGGTTCACCACTGAAACCATTTTCCCCATCACCTAAATTCTCTGAACTTAAGACAAAGGCATTTTCAGCTTCATGTGCACTTGTCCCACCTTTTGCAAAATATGGTGGGCCAGAAAATTCATAGTTGCCTTTTGTTTCAGACATGTTGCCACGTTGGCTTTGATGCTTATGATTCTCATGTATGGCACTACTTGAATTTTGTCCATGAATATGTATGTTAGAGCCATTGGCATTTTGCTGTTTTAAGATTCCCTCTTCTGATACAACAAAGCCACTAGTTCTTGACTGCAGCAATAGTTCAATGTAATTATCAGAAACTTCATGATTAAATAAAATTTATCACGTTCTACATAAACAAATTTAAAGATAAGAACCTTGTTCCTTATAAAAGACTCCTTCGACGAAATATTATTAGGTGTTGAACTAGTAGTTCTAGTCCTTGAGGTTTCCTCACAAGAATCAAATATGGTTATGTCCTCCCTTCTTAGCATTTCTCTGTTCGGTTTACGAGAAGCTCTCTTGTCTGTACTTCTTCTATCTGGTGCACAGATTGGAAAGGTATCAACTGTAGAACAATCCCCATTAGCAAATACACCAGTGGTTATCGGACAATGATTTATATTATCTAGAGGTGCTTGTTCCATGACAGCCTGCTTATTAATGTACCCACAGAACTCTGAATTCAAGTTGTCACTGAGTAGTGCAGATTCTTCAAATGAGGCAACACTAGGAGACGAGCTTGAGCTTGCATTCCCTGACTGCAGGCATTCTTGCTTATGAACTTGTCTCCAATGAATAATCTGGCACCTCCCAGAACTGCATAAAACTCATCACTTTAAAAGTAAGAAACATCAAGTGGACAGGATGATGCATTCGAAAAAGCGAGAGATCAACTTGATGAGAACTTGCACAATGCAGCAAGTAGACCATATAATGCATTTGAAAGTTTCAAGGAAGAGATAGACACCCATAGTGAAATGGAAAGGGTCAGGATTCAGAAGTGTGAAGAAGTTTAGACAATCATTTCACATGAAACGAGAAACAGGGAAGTTGAAGGGTACATTTGATTTATAAATTTTCTCTTTCTATTGGAAACATTTCAATCAATAAATTATGACAGAGCTGGGCAGAAAAGGTTTCAAACAGATGGTGATTCCTAGCACCAATAGATTTTTGTTGCTGATCTATTGCATCTTCTAACATCTATTATTACATGTTTGTGTCATAATCTCTAAAGCATATTTTACTGTAAAAACATTTAGAATTTTCAGTAACTTCATAAATTACTCAAGATCTTTTAGAATGGGACAAAATATTTTGCCACAGCCAGTTCGTTTTTAACGGTAGAATGAATATACTCTTTCAGACATTCTTTTTAGTTATTAATTTATTATATTTCCAGATACATTAATTCAGTATACTTCAGACTAATCTAAGCTTGAAAATTAAAATTAATGAACTCTCCTCTTAGAAAGGTATATGGTAGTCTCTGTGCATGCAAAACCTTTCTTATGGAGGTTGCGATATATCATTCGATAGCTCTTCTATGTAAACTTTAAAACAGACTGATTATGAATGAAGTCTCCTGTATTACTATGTTAATGTTCATTTTGTTAACACTTCAATTTCATGTTCCCCAACTCTTCCCTCGCTTCTTTTCCCCCAATCCCCACCCCCTAAAATGCGAAGAGGGTGGAGGGAGAGGTGCCAAAAAATGGTAAAACGCATCCTCTTCTGCAGATCATTTGTATTTAGAGAACTTATTGAGACTCAAAGACCCAATCAGAACCTCCAAGACTGGCTTTGAGATGATAAACTATTTTTTATGCACAATCATAGCCTTACACAAAATGAAAGGAAATGAAACCTTCCTAACTAATCTGGAATGTGGAACACTAAAAACAGAAGAAGTTAAGGACGAGCCGAAAATCTAACAAGTCTCCAAAGAAAGCCTCAATAAATGTCTATAAAAGTTAGAATGAATGGGGGATGAAAAGAAACCAACAAGAAATTTAAGGAAAATTATTAACAATCATGTAGTCTACTGGTAGAGTGTTGGACTCTTAGTTCCAGTAATCAAGTTCAATCCCTGACAACCTCAAATATCTAATAAAAGTTTCAACAATAAAATTAGTAATAAATAAATCAGCCCAAGGCTAGGGTTTACAGCATCATCATACATGAGGCACGAAAGATAGACTATACTTTAGGATATAACTGACTGATAGTAATGAATTATTCAAAATTCATTTATGCCAGACGACCACAAACAAGGATATCCATGTTTGCAGAGTGATGATAAACAAGAGAATATTTTATCATTTATGAACTCTAGCCTAGCTGTGGACTTGTATTCCAAAATGCTTCTATACAGCATTAATTTCATATTTTACTTCCTAAAACAAGAAGAGCATTCAACAACAATGAAGTACAGTAATAAAGAAAATACATTGTCGCTGCTAAGGGATAGAATATACCAATATCTGACAGCCTTGCATCTGGAGCAGCGAGTTGTTGCAGGACTAAAACACCTGGCACACACATGTAATCCATTCTTCGAAGAAGGAACAAGAGGAATAACACTGGCAGCAGCCATTGTTTCAGCTCTAAGAGCTTCTTCAGCAGCAAGCTGAGCAAGCAAAGTTATCCTCTCTCGTTTCTTTGAAGCCTCACCCCATTTCCCAAGTAAGAAGTACGCAACAAGAGGAAGCACCACCAAGACCAGAAATAATGCAGGTATATCAGCTTCCCTTGGCTCAAGCATGTCCCCACAAGCATTCTCATGTCCAATTTCACTCACTATCCAGAAGATATTCTTCAACAGCTACATAAGGCCAGTGAAATCAACATCCACACCAGCAACTTAAATTACAAAATGAAACTCATGCTCTGCCACTTAACCCTGTCAAAATTTCTTGACTCATTAGGTCACAAAACAAGATTTCTATATAAAAAACTGCACTATCAATCAGAGTTATAATCAATATCTGCATTTAAGCATAAAGAAAGTTACTTGACATTCAACTTTTTATATTTTGCAGCAACATGTTTCACCGATACATAAAAGCAGATTACTTCTTTACAGACTTTAGGTATAATACAAGAAAAACTGCAACCAAAACTTTGCAATCTCTTTCAAAATGAAGGAGATGCCGCCATCTATGTGGATAGCAATGAAAAAAAAATTATTAAACCTAAGACCACTAGTAAACTTGAATTAAGAACTTTATGTGACAAAACTAAGAGATAGAAATTCCCCAAGCTTAGATATCAGCAAAGCAAGTTCAATTCCAAGCCACCCAACCTGCAGCAACAAGTCTCAGGACGGAAAATGTGGCATGCAAATTCCAATCCGCATTTAAACCCCTTCTTTCCACAGTCAACCAAACCCAGCTATATGGCTGGGAAAGGGGGGATTGGAGGAAAGGTGTTGGCCCTTAAGGGATGACCCAAGTTGGGGCAAACCTTTGCTTACTCTGTACCTATACCTACCAGGGCAATATATATATATATATCAATTTCAGAATAAAATTGGCAGGAAGAGTGGCAAGCTTCTAGTTTGAGATATCAATAAAAATAAGGATGCACAACCATGACAATCAGATTTCTCTTCCATAAGAAGAACAGAGGAAATGGGGCACCACGGGAGGAGGGGAACCATCTTTACAATATCCTGTGATTTGTAAGGGCCTTGGAATGAAATTTGAAATTTTTTTTTAACACAAAATGGCCAATTAATAAGTTTACCATCATTATTCGACCATTTTTCCCCTCAGAAAAAGTCTAGCTGAAAACTCCCATTTCCCAAGTCCACCAAACTTTTCAACTATAGTTAGCTAATCAGACGCAACAAGCTAAGTCATTGAAGAAGAAATCATATTTGTACTCACCCAAAGCACCAGCATTTTAGCTAGAGTTACTTGAATCAAGCACTCAAGATAAAATATTATTTAAAACAATACAAAGCTAAAAGAACAGGACTAAAATTTTTCCCATTTGAAAATACCCATTAGTATAACAAAATTAACCCATTTCCAACTACTAGTTCCATTTTCAGGTCTGTATCTACACTATACCCAAAATGGCATTTTTCTAGGACAAAATTAACCCACCAAATCGATCGGTTTTTCTAGAACAAAGCTAGAACAAGAAGTACAGCCCAATAAATAAATCTTCTGCCAAAAACCCAACTTTTCTGATTCTTCAACAAAATAGCAAACTCCAATGCAACCAAGCATTTCTACAATCTCAGATTCAAAAACCGAGAAACCTAAATAAACACTGATAAAATTACAACTTAATGAATGATGGCAAAGATGAGTAAAGCTTGAATCCTTCATACCTGTCTCTCATGCAAGCTGATGAAGAAATCTAAAGCAAAATAAATAAATAATAACAAAACCCAGTAAACAGTGATTTTCTTTCTTCTCCTAAAATTGTTTTTTTCTTTCCTTCAAAAAGATTCTTTGATTCCTCTGATGGTAAGACTAAAGACAACAGTTTTTCTCTTTCTCTCTCATATTACTATGCAATGCAGCTCTTCTTTGCCTTCACACTTCTTTCCACTTTTTTAAGATTTTGGCAATTTTTTATGTCTGGTCTGCTCAGACCCAAAGCAATATACTTTTTATCACTTTAGACACGTGGCACATGTCAATTTGCAAGGAACTACACAGAGGGTGGGGACCACCCTTTGTACTGTTTATAGGGAGTGGTGACGAAAACACATGATTTGTTTTCAACCGTTAGATTTGTGGAATTGGGAGTTTTAGACCGTACTTGCTGTATGTTATTTTATTTTATTTGATTTTTCAGGTCAGTGCATTTGGTCTTTGGAAAAGTCTTAGCGGATAAGATTAAATAGCAGCAAGTTAACTGGATTCGGGAATTCATATGTTTTTATATATTTTCTCATATAAAAAATATACACCAAATTTTAGCGGAGGAGTGTGGAAGTTGGTTTTTTTTTTAATAAAGTTTGAATTATTATTTTTAGTTAGATTTTATTTAAATATTATTTTTAATTTGAATAAAATTATTTTTAAATCATAAAATAAATAAAAATATCTATAATTAAAAAAATAACAAAAATTTACCTCAATCATCAAATTAAAAAACTAAAGTTAGAATACACATATTTTTATAATTAAATATAATTTATAATAATATTTCATTTAAAAATTTTTTGTTGAACCCATTAGCCACAACCATAAAAGAATTTACTTTTCCTTTTGCGTTTGCCTTGAAAGTGGGGCCCGAATATAGGATGTTCTTCCCAATGATTTTACTGTTAAACACGTGTAAGGATGGGATGAACTCGACGCTGAAGGATATTTGTTGAAAGGAGCAAGATAGGAATTTTAAATGGTTTTACTTTTTTTTTTTTTTTTTATGCTAATAATAAAAATTAAAATAAATGTATAATCATGAATAGAATAAAATAATTGACTGTTTGGAGTAACAGTTTGACTAGTGAATTAGCCAGCCTGCCAGCCACCCCATATTTGTTACTTTCCTTCGTTGATGCAGATAGCATAGCTAACTTTTTCTCATGAGAATATTTGATGTAAAATCATCTGATACCCTAGAGAGCTTCTAACAACAATATTAAATAGTGAGTAATATTTGAGAATGAAATGAATGAAAACTTTTTGTAAGATCACAATTCACTAGTCTTCTTTTGTTGGTCTGAAATTAACCTTTTTCAGGTCATGATTGACAAAATATTATTGTATAGTGAACAAATTTATAATTGTGATTTTTTTTATAATATGTAAAAAAAAAAAGTCACAATAAGGTAATATTCAATACGTATCATAATTATTCTATGAGATATAATAAATAAAAAATAAAGAACATAGCGTTTGATATAATTTAATAACTCAAAATGAAAATTTAAAATACAAATTTCATAAATTTATATGAATCTTTCCCCTACATTTATTTATTTATTTGTTTGAAACCCTCAATGTTACTCTAAAGGGAATATTACAATTTAAAACTAAAATGTAGTATAGATTGTAACCCAAAAAAAATGTAGTATAGATGAATTTTATTAAAGATAGGAATTATGAAGTACAAATAATGAAAATTTCCAATAATATTACAAATAAGATTTAAAAAATTACACTCTAAGAATTTAATTTATGTTAAAAATAATTATGTTTTTTCGGTCATTATCTATTCAAAAGTAGTTTTTCTATACGGTTATTATTCATAATTTAATATATAAATATTAGACTACATTTTTTTTAAAAAAAATCTTTCTTTCACAAATTAGAAAATGTTTTTACATCTAAATATAGTATTTCTTTTCTACTTATATTCGACTATGATTATTATATTATAAAACATAATAAATTTATTTTTTTGGGCAAAGTCATTGAATTTCTAGATTAGTAGGTTATGTTTTACCTGTAAATCTCTTTTCGAGTAAAAGATTATGTATATATGAAAAATCATTATCCTTTTATAGGATAGACACTAACTATACCTTTTTATTCCATTAGTTTTTGGTTTACAGAAATCATTCATTTTTTTAAATAAAAGACTATATTTTATCAAAGAATTGTAATCTTTATAGTACGTAATAGACTACGCTATTGTAACAAAAAAAAAATCGACTATGCTATTGTATGAAAAATCGTAATTTATTTTTTATCTTTAAACTATGTTTATACCACTTTAGAGTCTTTTTTATGATATAGATTATGGTTTTAAAACAGTGTTTAACTTTCATTTCTAGTTATATATCAATGATTCTCAAATATTTTCATAGAAAATAGTTATTTCTTATTCAACTAAATTATTAAAGTGGTGTTATCTTACATATTTTAAATACCTTATTCCCTGTAGTCATTCAAGTCGGACCCCTCCACATATTGCCAAATGGTTTTAGGTTAGATTTTTAATATGGTATTAAATCTATTTTCCTTAGTCTTTTGCTTAAAATTTTCCTTAAGGACCTGTGTTTTTTTTTTTTTTTTTGAAAAACGTCAAATTCCCTAATAAACCTTCTTAGATTTCATAAAAAAAAAATCAACTATGTCAACACCTTTTAAAACCAATTGGAAGTTGAGGGACCAACTTGAATATAAGATTATAAAAAATAGAGTATTTAACAGATGTGAGATAATATCACTTTAACAAACTCCCAGCACATGTCATGGAGGCATCAAAGCCAACCACGAAACAATTTTGCAAAAATCACAGAATAAAATCTGAGTTCTGATACCATATTAATCATCCAACCAAAAAACAATTGGTTATAAGTGTAAGGGCCAAACTTGAATATAAGACCACAAAGGACATAATATTTAATAGATGTGAGATAACTCCACTTTAACATATTTAATATCATTACACAAATTATAACAAAATCAATTGTAACGTACTTGGAAGCAAATTTTTGGATTAACTTAATTAGCTAATCTTACTTACTTTAATGATGTAATTCTGTTAGTCTTGTCCTAGACTAAATATCTTGTGATACATATCATATACTTCGGACGGAAATCATGGTTCTGTTTAATCTAACTTATCATATTTGTGTTCAATAATGGATCCTTTTTATATCCATTATCATACATAAACATATTCATCCATAACAATCATTCATTACCTGTTTTTATATCTTAATTATAACCTTCACCATAAGTCCTTAATCTTCAATCCACATACAGTACTAACCATTTACATCATAAGACTACAAAGTGACTATAATTGATATCCAATATGTCCTAATTTACATCCCATATGAAAACATACACACAAACATATATAAGCTGTAAGTACACTGTTTTGATACAAACTAAATATATACAAGGTATATGCCTCTTGAAAAACTAAGAGATAGGCTTGGAGGACACTCTCACTCCAATAGCCAAAACATAATGACACATTAACTGCCTACTGTAAATAATCTGAAAAAGGTGGAATAGGAAAGGGCTGAGCTTACGCCCATTAAGAAATATATATATATATATATATATATATATATATATATATATATATGAAAGAAGACAACATCATATCGAACTGTGTACAAGATGCAAAAAAACCAAAATGGATACATGTTATGTGTTCCTAACAGTCTAATATCCTTCCTACTTCTAAAGTAATCATTCAAACAAAATCACCTTTTTAGCTAGGTCAAGAGTTTAGGGGTATTAGTCGGAAGAATGCTTTAAAGCACCTCATTTCCTCAGATCCTAACACTTAAGTTATACAGATCTTAACGTACAATACAATGCCTCAATGCTTATGTTCAAGCCATATATGTCAAATCATGAGTTATATATATATATGTGTGTGTGTGTGTGTGTGTGTGTATGTGTGTGTATAACATCTTATAAAGCAAAGCATGAAGTAATATGTTGATTAAGTAAACATGTTCAAAACAACTACTTATCAATATCAATATGAATCAAAACTTATAACAACTTGCTACTCGAATCTTATACTATCAAAGCATTCTTAAAAATAATACTAAATTTATACGTTCAAAACACTACCTAGGAGACTAGGCTAAGGTCCCTATAGTAATCGTGTAACATATTGAATCCCTATAAGGGAGTAGGGTAACCTATGGCCATAGTTAAGTTCCTCAGTTTCACCAGATCAGGTGAAATTAGGAGCTGAAGACGTCATCAGGTGTCAATAGCAACGTGCGGATAATGCTTAGCACTGAGTAAGAAGGCATGTGCATGGATACGATGTGGCATACATATGTGAGAAAATAATAACAATGGATGCATCATATCACTGACATATTAGCATCAATGCCAAGTAGGCATAGCATAACTACCATGTAGGCATATACTTAGGGTGCCTTTAGTCTTAAAATAGTTACAAAAACATCTTAAAATCCTTAGCATGATTTCTAAACCAAAACAGATTCTTAACATTCAGAACGTATGATACTGAATTTAAACATTTTTTCCTTAAAATAATGCTTTTATAAACATATTATATTTGAAAAGAATATATGCATCATGCACTGTCCTTTCAAATCAGTTTAGACAACCCACAACATAAAATGTGAAATGCAAGCTTAAAATGATAAACAAATACAAATCTTTAAGTAAAGACTTTCAAATCATATGTCCATGGATTTAACTCTGAGTATGCATTTCATATACATGAGTGGGTTTTCTCTATATTTTCAAACAAATCATGCAAGTATAAAAACTCTTCATATATTAGCTTAAACAACTGCATACTTATATTAACATGTTATGCATGAATGACATTGCATGTTTCAAGACACAACACACTTGTACACTATTAGGCTGAGACAATGTTCCTGCATAAGCTCAACTTATACCATGTTTAGTTCTTACCATATCATATTTCATTAAAGCTCATCACATCTCAAACAACAACTTCTTCATTCTTATCAACATTTTATTACCCTAATCATCATCATTTTCTTGAAGCATCACAATGTTATTATCATATTAAATCATCACTCATAGCAATACGTCACGTATTTATAGTATATACCTTATATTTTTATTAAACATCACTCTTCATCATATGCATCAAACTTAATTAACATAATACTAGGCTAATCTCACATATATCCCTTACCCTTTGCTTGGTTTCCAGCAACTAAAAACACACAAATTACTAAGCTTGCTCAATGGGACCAAGCACACTTAACTTTGGCCGAATGTACCACCGCTTGCTTTTTCACGCATTCCAACACACAAACATTAATTTTTTTCATCATAAATTGCATGAAAACATATTGGAACAACAAACATTATACAAGTTGCATACTAACCTACACACCTTCTTCAAGTGGCCTTGAGCCACCCTTTGTGTAACTCTACACTTTTTACATTAACAATATATAATTCAGCCTATTCGTATGTTAAAAATACTTGTATAATTCATATAATTCAAAAGCACATTTATTTACTTAGGTTCCTTAAGAAACCTTCTATGGCAACAACTTTCTCCATAGGTTTCTTTTTGCTCTTTAACTTCTTTTTCAATCATAACACCAATAATAGTACACTTAGCATATTTAAAACACATGTATATTCTGCCCAGTCAAAATACATCAATCTTACCCTATATCCCCCTTGGTGGTTGAAACCCTAATTCACTCTTCTAATTATTTTTACTACAAATAAGCACCAAATCCTTTCTTATTAACCTTTAAATCAACACATATATCAAGTTCAATTCAAACAAAGCTTCCATACCCCTTATACCTCTTTAGATCGAATTCTCTCCTTCACTTTCTCTTCACATTTTTAACCCTTAGACACTAGAAGAATACAACCAAATTAACATATTTGGTGTAAGATAGGTAGAGGATAAAGAAAACAAGGTAGGATTTTACTAGTTTTCTTCCTTTTTTCTCTTTTCTCTTTTTTTTTTTTATTTCTTTTTCTCACGTGTTTCCCGCCATTTTTAAATCTGTGTTTTAGTCTTCCAACCCCCTAAATGTTGTGTATTAGGAAAGTTATACACTTAGAAAACTATTTAAGTTGTGTATAGCTTCCTTAAGAAGCTTGGTTTGTTTATTTAATATTTTATTTTACTAGGCTAGTATAAAAAGGTATATACCTGGCTGGAAATTTCCAATAGTAATTTGCTTCTTATACACTCAACTCTTAGATATTTTAAGTGTGATCTTTATTCCTTGTAATAAACCTAACTAACAGGAATTTAGTAAATATGTCAAATTAGTTAATTTATTTACTAGGTTCATATTAAAAGTAATTAACTTAGCTGGAATTTCCAACCCACATTTCAATACTTTAGCCATGTCATCTTGGACTTTTCAATGTGGAAAAGTCTTCTTCACGTGATCAATCATGTCACCTTCCATTGACCTGGTGTTTTGTTTCACATGCATTCGATTTTGACTAGTTTAAAAGGGTTTAACTTATCAGTTTTAATTTGAAGTTTGACTACTCAACTTAAGGCCACATCATCATTCAAAAGTCAAACTCATTGTGCCTTAGGTTGACTTGTTTAATTCAGTTATGGACAAAATCGTCATTATGAGATTTGTTGGCACAAATTCCTAAGTATGTTGAATTAAAAGCAAGTCATATATGAAAATTATGCTCCAAAGGTTGATCTTCTACACTTTTAAATTGATTTTAACTTGTAGGGAATCCCACAAAGCTATGCATATGTGTACTCTCGACCCTACAAAGAATGCACATTATTATCTTTCGATTTTCAAACATACTCTATATATGAAAATGACATATATAAGGTGTAAGGAAAAGTGTGGTTCTCACATAAACCATCACAAAATATTTTATAACTATCACCAAAAATCAAAATTGATCAACTATTTAATTGATCATACAATAGCATAAACCAAATATCATATTTTCATTACAATAATTTGTTGTAAACACAACAAATTATATGTAAAGTAATAGACATGTATAAACACCAATTTTGTCTAGACTTTCAAAATAGGTTATTCTGTTCATGTGAAACCTGAATTTTCCCATACTACAGTTTATTTTGAGTTAATCCGAGAAGTCTAAGACTCATGTAAATGTTCATGTATATAAAACCCGAAATTCGATGTCATTTCTTAGGAAGTTGACATTGTAAATATAGATTCATGTAATATTGATCAATAAAGAAGAAATAATTGAATTCCAAGTCCAATTGATCAATATAAGAATTTATGGTGATAACCCGAAATTTTCCCACCTCGGGAATTTATTTCAGGAATAGGGAAAAATATTCCCGCAAAAAATAAAGTGAAATAAAACAAAATAAAGTAAATATAAATATTTGATTTAAATAATATATATATGATATTTTGTGTAATAATATATTATATTATAATAAAGTAAATAAATATAATATACTATATTATATATATAAAATAAAATAAATAAAATAATACAAGAATTGAAAAAAAAAAAAGAAACAAGATCGCGCGACAAAGTCGCGCGACCCAAAAGGAATTGAGGGATCGGACGAAATTGATCCCTTTGATTTCTCGGTTATCGGCGGCGAACGACGATGAAGGACAGAGGGCAAAGGAAGATCGACACGGTGGGAGTACCCCGAGCACCACCACGCGCCGGGATCCATCGACGATGAGTAGATCGATGAGAGGGGAGCCGAAAAGGGGAGAAGAGAAATCGGCGGCATCGACGCCAATTTGCCCTGCACCACCGCCAACTGAACGCCCTTCAGGCAAAGACAAACCAAGGGGCGGTGGAATCGGCCAGAGAACCGGTGGACAGCGTCGGCAACGGTGAAAGGGAGAAAATCGGCAGCGAAGCCGAAGAAAGAAAGGGCCAAACTGGCCACTTTTCGGCCAGCTGAGGCTTGGCCACCACTAGATCCCTGCACCGCGAGTCCCTGCGGATCTATTGGAAAAGGAAGCCGGTGAAGAACCGACCGGCAGAGCTCTGAACGACGACAGGGGGGACTAAAACGGTCCGAAATGGTTTAGCTAAAAAAAAGAAGAGAAAAATGGAAAAAAATTCAGTGATGCCTCGGGTTAAGGATATGCCGATAAGCGGTCAAAATTGATCGATTTAATTTTCAAAAAAATTATCTAAATTTATATTTGATCGAAATTGATCCGGTTTAAATGTATAATTATGTAGCCTGATAATAGGCGATGAAACGTGAGCTCGATCGAGTCTCGATTTGCAAGCCATCATAGAATCACGGGTAAGTAAATCTCACTTACTATAACTTGTATAGTTATATGCGTTAAAAATTCATCGAATAAGTAAGGATAAATTCCGTATAAAATGCTTAATGTTTGGAATTGAGAATCGACGGTTGTAAATAATTGTATAAGCTGTCCAAAGAGACTAGAAAAGTCTTAAGACAACCCAATAAGTATTAATAGGCTTGATGAGCCCAATGGGTTTTAAAGGAATGAATAGTGAAGTGACAATGTGTTTAAAATGGATTAAGGCTCATTAAGGTGTAATTAGGGCCAAAAGGAGTAAATGGACCCAATGTTTTAAATTAAGCCAAATAAAGGGAAAATACTGAAGAATGTATTGAAATTAACTTGATAAATGATTATATGCAGTTTCAAAGATTTTATTAGGAGCAAATCGGACTGAACGAAATTTCACCGTAGAAAACTCAAACTGTACAGAGTAATTGAGGTAAGGGAATTTTGCAGGTAGTTGAGATATCTGCACGTAGTTTGGTCTGCTTTTACATTCACTTAAAAAGTTTGAGGAGAAAGTAAATAATATTTATTGAGACCCGATATGAGTAAATTACGATTTTACTCCTACTAAGGGTAAAAAAGACAAAGTTTAGGAAAGTCCTAAAAAGCATGAAAAACATATTTTTGAATGTTTTACTGCTGGTTAGCAGAAGAATAGAAAGATTGGCTAATGATTTTGTGAAATACACAAAATAGCTCAATTATGGCGCTGATTTTACAGTTTTAAACTATCCTTGTTTAAAGGTGCCATCTATCGAGTTATGTGAAATCCAATCGTGCTAGAGCGTTGCTGTCACGACCCCCAACTTATCAAAATACGTATAAATTTTTTTCGCATTTTCATGTATTATTTATTGTTTGTCCTTCCTCGATCGTGAACAGCCACTCTCCTCAACAGTTGGGCTGTGTGTCAATGTCTATCTCTTTCCACAATACCAATTTAAATTACATATTATTTATAAGTAAACACTTATATGAATAAATCAGAGTTGTTGTTTACATGTGTTTACATTGCTTTACATCCCCAGTAGTTACATACAAAATGCTATTATGCTATGGAAAGTTTAGATACAAAAATCTCATCAGTGTGTATACCTTATGCGATGGGATGCAGCAGATACCAAAAGGGAATGCCTCTAGTCACGCTCAATCTATACTCAAAGCTTTGTAGAGAGGGGGAAATAAGGGGGTGAGCAAACCACACGCTCAATAAGACAATCATGCGAACAGGTAGATACTGCACTATCTACGTGATCGTGATGCCATGCTCAAAGCATACATTTCATCATTTTCTCAAAATATAAGTTCATGCTTGTGTTAATGGTATGTAAAACATTCATGCTATTAAAATCCAATGCATAATTCAATTCAAAGCATGGAATATCCATCATGCATATTTCACAAATAGGGCATGGAAAACACATCATGCGTACGTGCACTTTAAAACCATTAACAAACCGTCATCTCAAAATAATCCAACACTTGTCAGGTCTCAGTCCCTCCCTCAGACTGTCCTGACCCATAAATAATTTCAAACATGGATTTATTCACAAAGTAATAGACATGTGAGATAGGTAATACAATAAGGGAAATATCCTCTAGGATTATGGCCATATCCTGTGATACCGGCTACACGGACCAGGTGTACGGGTTATCATCACTATCTGCTTCCACACGAGAGGTAGGTCAAGTCTAACCCGCCGTTTCCATAGCAGATTTCAATCGAAGATGACATAACACAATCTCAACACGGTACAACGTACTCCATGCTACATGCACGGTACAACATACTCCGTAGACCCAATCAACACATCATATCACGTCACATCTCTAAACGCACGTGTGGGCCTATTTAATTGGTACGACCTCTTGTCTACCCGAAACTCCTAACATGGCTATCAACATGTCAAAATATCACAAATGCACGTGCGAGCCTATTTAATCTGTGTGACACCCAGTCTACCCGAAGCTCCAAGCACGACAACAAATAAGGTGGGCATCAAATGCGAGCTATGCTCCGACACCATGCCAAAACCAGTATAAAATCCATGTGAAAACTAGTGCGAGCTAAGCTTCAGCACTCATGCGTATAAAACACATCAAATCTCGTGCGAGTCATACTCTAGCATGCTTTCATTCTCACGAAAACTATGTAGGTGTGATAATTCTATTTTTTATAGAATTATTTGTGCTTAAATTCCTAATTATTTATTTAATCCCCATATTATTTTATTAATAATCCCCTTTATTTAATTAAAATTCTTTAATGTGCAGATAAATTAAATCCGGATGAAACTCAGTCATTTCAGTCGAAATTAGGCTGAAAATGGACTTAAGGAGACTGGACCACTTCCAATTTGCAGACCGAGTCACCAGTCGTCTAGACATGCGTGATACTAGGTGTCCGATTTTTATTTGCTCTGAAACGATAAGATCGACGGACACCGTGCCAACCCTCTGAAGGACACACGCCGGGCCACATCGCATAACCAATTGGACAAAAAGACGGGTGACGTGGAAATATCTACTCTGCAGCGAATCAAATGAAGACAAGTGGCCAAACAATGTCAACTCATCTATGATGGAAAAAGTACCATTGTACCCCTATGTTTGTGTATAAATAGAATATGATGGCAATTGAAAAATCAAGTAGGAGTAGGGTAAGCTAGAGTATTGTAGTTTTAGGGTAGGAGTAATGTAGATTAATTAGGAGTAGTTTTTAGTGTAATCTAGGGTAGAGTAGTTTTTAATAGTCTTTCTTATTTTCTTTAAAAGCAATTTCCGTTAGTTTATTTTTCTTTGGCCACCATTGTTGAAATTCTACAAGCTTTCATTTTTTTTTTTTATGAAAATCCCATACTAATAGTTAGCATAGTCCTTTATCATACTTGTTTTTTTTTTCTTTTTATGTATGTTTCGTTCCTTTTTTATACTTGTTGGCTCTCGGTTTTAATTTTTTTTTACTGTTCATATAAGATTGATTAGCATGGATACATGTGAGATATAAGAATTTCAGACATATTTTAAATATGTAATAAGAATTTGAAGTGTAATTTATTGAGCTAAGTGAATTGTGAGAATGATAATTGGAGATTTATATGTTAAGTGTTTAAAATAAGTGTGAAGCTATGAGGACAGATCGATCTGGGAGAAGGAGAGATCGATCTGGTGAGTTAAAAATGACAAGGAAGGAGGAATTTAAGGAGCAGATCGATCTCCAATGGAAGAGGATCGATCTCCTTATGATTCTGTTTGAGAGAAGATCGATCTCATGAGGAAGAGATCGATCTCCAAATGATTCTGTTTGGGAGAAGATTGATCTCCTCAAGGAGCAGATCGATCTCATAAAGCCATAAAGAGATCGATCTCACCCCTCGACAGATCGATCTCCTAGGCATAAAATTGCCCAAATCGTCCCTAAAATTCAAATGCAGATCGATCTCATCAAGAGCCAGATCGATCTCCTACCCTCGGCCTATATAAGGAACTCCTGTTTTTCTCCTGCAATCTCACTTTCTCTCTCTTCCAACCCCCATTTTCACCGAAACTTAGCTTTCTCACTCATCCAAAGCACCCATTTCCATCCAAATCAGAAGTTGTGACAAGAAGGAAAGTTGTTCCTCGTCAAAGGGAGAACAACATACTAAGAAATCGAAGGACGAATCGAATCGAGGCGTGGGTTGTGCACCTCACAAGCTTTGGGTAATTTCTAAACCTCGATCTTGATATTTGAGATGATTTTGGTGATAATAGTTGTTGGCATTGTGCTGAAATAGCTGAAAAATGATTAGGGATTGATGAAATTACAATGTAGTTGGAGTGATAATAATATTTAGCAATTTAGGAATTTTGAGCTATAAATGGAGATTTAGACAATGTGGTGTATTAGCATAGATATTGTGGCATAGGAAATATAGAATGTTGAGGTGTTGTGAGCGAGATTGTGGTTTGTGGTGGAGTTATGAGAATTGAGAAATTTGAGGAGTTATGAGCAATTATGCTCGATTTTGAGAATTGAGGTTGATGTGATAGTTGAATATTGATGTTTTAACATCGTTTGGACAGCTTGGGAGTTCCAGAGTGGAATGCAGGACTAGTCCGTGTCAAGGGGAAAACGATTGCACTATACGAGGTACAAAGAGGTAAGGGAAACTAAACCATTTGTGTATGTGATTTGCGAACTATTATAACATGATTTGTGATTTATAAAACAAGCATGTTGAGTGTTGTGTTGTGATACAATTGCACACGATTTTTATAGCCGGTTAGAGCCCAATGTTTTTATGAGTTTATAACTGGGCTCTACGTTAAGGCAATATCGAGATTTGAGAAATGTGTGCGTGTTTTGCCGGTTGGGACTCGGTTTCAATATGTTTTGTGTTGAGTACAAAACGGTTTTAAATGAGTTTTATGAGAGAAAAACCATTATGAGTTCTACGTGAAGGCAAACTAGTCTTATGTGATTAAGACTTAGGTGTGTAATTCTGAGTACACACCGGGCATTGCTCTGGTAGCATGTAAGCCCGATTCTTCTCCGTTCTGGTAACGTGAGAAACCCCATTTTGTGGCTATGCCACGTATAATTGGTGGCCGTTGCCACGTGAGAACCCCATTTGGTGGCCGTTGCCACGTGAGAACCCTATTTGGTAGCCGTTGCCACGTTAGAACCCTATTTGGTGGCCGTTGCCACGTGAAACCCTATCCTGTGGCTGTGCCACGTGTAAATTTAACTCAATGGCCATGCCACGTGTGTCTAGTGGCTGTGCCACGTGTGAATTTAAATCAGTGGCTATGCCACGTGTGTTTAGTGGCTGCGCCACGTGCATTACTATTTCAGTGATTTTATCATGTTTATTGAAAAAGCGATTATCGCATTATTTTCACATGCTTTGTTATTGCTCTATACTAAGCATTTTATTTCATGTTTTCACATGATTTGAGATATGAGAATGTCGTTTTGAGTACTTTCATGCTATGGTTTTCAAATGAGATTAATGAGTTTCACATACAAATAAATATTTTGTGATGTGCATTTTGATTTATGAAATGAGTCCCTTACCCCCTTTACTGAGCGATTTAGAAGCTCACCCTATTTTCTTTCCCCCCAGATCTCTTCAAGTGAAAAGGGTTTTCCTGCGACGTACGGAGTAGTGGCTAGTGGAGGACTTGAGCTCCAGGCCATATATTGCATTTTGAGGTATCTTTTATCTTTTCATGTACCCAGACAATTATCATAATTGCAGACACTTGATGTATAACATTGTATGAGATGTATTAGGATTAATTAACTTGAGATCAAGTAATGTATATGATATAATATATACTATTCAATGACGAGATCCTGAGGTATAATATAGGTGATGATGTATGACACTGCACAGGAATGCACTCTTAATTGTGAATTAATGAATAAAAAGTTTTAAATTAGCCCTATTTTCCGCGCTTCCGGGGCGTGACAATACAACTATTTACCATTTCTTCACCCATTGTGCATGAAGACAGTGGAGCTAAGTTACGTGACTGTTGTTTGTGCACTATTGATGGTCCTCATCCATAGGGTGAGGTGAATGTGCCATAATAGTGTTAACCCGAGACTCAAGTCACAGTCATTTTCTTGCGTAACCGAGCTTCCTTTGAGCATTCTCCAGATTTATCTCCTCTTATCACCAATGCAATTTTCTGTCAGCTCTTTATACTCTAGTTAGGACTTACTTTCAGCATTAGAGGTTATATTTTTCTGAGCTCATTATTTACTGTTTCCGGCAATCCTGGTTTCCAATTGCTTATGTTGCTTCTGTTGATTTTTGTTACATGATTCTGGCTGCTCCGGACTGTATGTAACCGCATTTAAGGTTGCTACAAACAGTAGCTTAGCAGTGAACTGGATGAAGGTGCTGAATGGTGGTATATGGGTTAAGAGCTAGCGGTGACAGTAGCAAGAATAGTATCCTCTGTTCTGCCCTGTTTCTTATTTCTGTTAATGTTAATTACTGCATTTCATTACTTTTTAATTGCTGCAGGTGCATGACAGGGGGCTTCTTGTCTGTCTCGATGTGCTGCGCAGTTACTAGTGCTTGGAGGCGAGCAGCTCGACATTACTGAAGCAAACAGAGCTGGAAGGTTTAGTGGTTGCCGCAGCGACTGGAGATTTTTTGGTTGTGTGCAGGACATGTGCGTAGCCGGTCTGTGTCCTTGTACTGCTGTTGTAACGACGTGGTGAGGCAGATGATGTTTACAAGTGGTTTGCTGCTGGACGGAAGCAGGATGCTGGTACAGAGGACTGGCCAGAACCGAAAGAGCAGAACACGCTTGGGCAGAAAAGATTGGAAGAAGACAAGTGCACAGTACACATACACAATCGGGACCACTTTGGTGGTTTTGCAATTTGGTTAAGGCCACGTTTGGCCACTTCCTTTTTTACTTAGTTTAATTTTTATGGCATTTTTATTATTTTAATTGTTTCATTAGTTATTAGTTTAGTGTAGTTGTTAGTTGATAATTGTAGGATTTAATCTAGTGTCTTAGTTATTAATTTAATTTTTAATTTTAATTTTGTAGTTAGTAGTTAATTTTTTAAGATATGTTTTAGGACTTTATTTTAGTTTAGTTGCATTTAGAGTTAATTTAAATTAATTATGTTTCATGCATTTTAGGTTAGTTTAATTTGCAATAATTTAAATTCATGCATTTTTATTTTAAGTTTGTTGCAATAATTTAGTTTCATGCATTTTAATTAAATTTTATTGCTTTATTTTCAAAATTTGCATTTTATTTTAGCTGCATTAATTCATTTTAACTATTTTAATTTTCTTTTGTAGGTTCTTGCTTTTTATTTCTTGGAGCTTTGTAAGTAATTTTAGCTCGGTTTTATTTTCTTATTTTATAGTTGTTATTATTTTCAGTTCTTTAATTTTAGCCATGTAGGCCACCCATCAGAACTTCATAATTTGCTAGAATATACTTAGGGTAAGATTAACCGGTAGTTAATTTGGCTGATCAACTTCTCTGTGGGACGATAATCCGGGACTCAAATCTCATTATTACTTGTACGACCCGTGCACTTGCACTAATACCTTTAGGGCATGTCAAGGTGGCTCAATTCTTTGCAAAGTATGGTTAACAAACCAAAACATCTCATTTTTTTTTACAATTCATTTCAAATGTTAGCCAACCTACCAATCACTTGCTAAAAAGCAATAAAACATGATTTTTCAAAACATTATGCCTTTGTTTTCATGCATATTTCTCAAACACCCAACTTTTGTCCTTCAATCACCCAATTTCGTTTCCTAATTTCTCATGCATTCTAGCAAAACATTTAAGCGCCCAAATTGGGCACAGATATCTCTAAGAGTCCACAGAATTCCCTTACCTCAATTTACTTGAGTGCGACTCTCTCTTCCTCTTAGCTTCGTGCGCTCTTGGCTCGCCTTGCTCGGTGTATCCTCGGGAGCTGCAATTTATTCATCAAACACTTGAGTTAATGCCTTTAACTCTCATTCAACTATGCATTTATCCAATGCCTTAAATACACATTTCACCCCTTGTGGTAAATCTCACAATATATCCCAAAATCAACACCTCCAAATCATACCCACAACACAATCATCATCATAAGATAACTCATTCATCATTAATACTTCTACATTTCACTTTCTCACACTAGACCATTTCTAGGTTATAGTGGATTCTTTACTTTCTAGGTTGTTCCTATCATTCATATGTACATTAAACAACTCCAAAATCAATATCCAAACAATGTACTTGAGTTATTTCATTAGAAACTCACCTAGCTTGATTTCCTCTTTGCTCCAAATGGAAATGCAGCTTTGTCCTTCAATCCAACAAATGAGAAAATGCCTCTAAGCTATGCTGTTCTTTTCTTTGATGTGAAAAACTTTGTCTCTAATAGCTTTCCCTCAAATCTTACTGAAAATGGCTGGATTTAGGAGTGAGAAAGCTAGGTTTTTGGATTGGAAGACGAAAGAAGTTGATTGTTCCCGAAATCTGCAGATCCAACTGCTACTATTTATAGATTCAACTTGATGAGATCGATCTGCCCTGAGTGGAGATTGATCTGATCCTCTTAAAATCCCTCTTTTCCATGACATTTTGAAGGTAGGAGATCGATCTGTCGAAACCTTGAGATAGATCTTGTCTCAGACAGTAACTTAAAGAGATCGATCTGGTCTTGGGGGAGATCGATCTGCTTAAATCCGAGAGCTAAGGAAGTCGATCTATTTCATTAAGGATCGATCAACATTTTACAAAATGTTTAGGAGATCGATCTGGTTCTATTGGAGATCGATCTGCCCTATTATAATAATAATAATAATAATAATAATAATAATAATAATAATGAAAGTGAAAGAAAAAGAAAAGAAGAAAGAAGAAAAATACAAAAATAGAATAAAAAGTTTAGTGAAATAAATAAGTTTGGAGGAAATAAATTTGAGCTCTTACATTGAAGATCCTAGAAGTAATGCATATTAAGGGGTAATTAAACCTAAATCGACTTCATCATACCTTAGCCCCAGCCTTACATTACAAGCTTAATGAAATCCTATTGATCTTTGGTTAAGTGTGACTACATTAGTGGAGAGAGAAGTGAAAAGCAAACTTATGGAATGATCACATGTCATTGACTTTGCATGCACTGTGTTTGCATAATCTGATCCGGATAATGTACTGTGAAGTGACTTTGACATTTTTCACACACTCACGAGGAGTCCAATTTGGGTTAGGACTTATAATTGAATGATTCTGAATGTTGGACTTGTAATTGGGAGTCTTTGAGATCATAGTTTGTACTTTTTCTTTGAAGATGATATTGGAGAAATTATTGTGTTTAGTACTTGTCATACCGACAATTATTTTGTTTTGCTTGAGGACAAGCAAAAGCTCAAGTTTGGGGGTGTGATAATTCTATAAAAATAGAATTATTTGTGCTTAATTTTCTAATTAATTATTTAAATCCCCAATTTATTTTGTTAATTATCCCCTTTATTTAATTAAAATTCTCATGTTTGCAAATAAATTAAATCCGGATGAATTTGGAAAATTTCGGTAGAAAATGGATTGAAATTGGGCTAAAATCGAGATTGGACCACGCGGACAACACGAGCGATGCCACCTAGCACATCCAATTGAACAAAAAGACAGATGACATGAAAATATCTTGTCAAGGAGCCAATGGTGTGAAGACAAGTGGCCAAACAATGCCAACTCATCTAGGATGGAAAAATTACAATTGTACCCCTAAGTGTGTGTATAAAGAGGAAAGGATGGCAATTAAAAAGAGACAAAGTAGGAGTAGGGTAAGTAGTGTAGTTTTTAGAAGTAGTGTCATGCCCCGCTTTCGGGAACCCTTCTATCCATACATTCTCTACTACGGTTGGGCTGTGAGAAGATGCAATTACTAAAAATTTATTTATTTACAGCGGAATATTTAAAACTTAAATTCACACTCCCAGGTGTGTGTGTAAATACACAAAATTAATTGTATAAATACCAAGTGTTTACACATCATCCCCATAATACTGGTTACAATTCCAAGATATAACTGTGCGATATGATATATTAGATACAAAATACTCGTGTATACAAATCTTATACCTTTGCGGATTGTGGGAGCTGTTCAACACAAAAGACTTAGAGACCACCGCTCTCTTACTTCTCAGTACCTGGAGGGGGAAAAATAGTGGGATGAGCAAACCACGGCTCAGTAAGGAAATGTATGCTAGCAGGTAGATATCGTACTACCTACATAGCCCATGCATGCATAAACCAAAACCATGTTTTCGTTATAAATGGAAATATCATACGAACAATGCATTTAAATTCATATTTCTCAAGAGCATTTTCGTGTAAATCAAATGTCAAACTTCCATTTAAAACATGATCATAAATAGTGCCCTCATGGCACGAATGTGAAATCGGAGATTTATTGAAACACAAAATCTCTTTCACTTCTCAAATCATTCTCTTTCACAAATCTCTTTCTTTTTCTGAGATTGTCTCTGTTTCTCGATTCTCTGAGACAGGCATGGAATTTTTAGGCAATCAAATATCCACGATTATGGCCACAGTCAGTGATCCCAGGCCTCACTGATCGGGTGTGCACAGGGTATCACTTCGCCTGAAGGGGGATGGGTCAGTCCTACCCTCCGGCTCATCTCAATCCACCTCATCTCCTCGTATACTCACGGTGAAGATACGTCGTGTGTCATCTACGCGATACTCGTACTCACGTGCACCCAGCACGGTACATAGTATACCAACGGGTGACTACACTGTTCTACGTACAACCGTGGACCCAAGTCCATACTCCAACTCCGATGGACTTTTTATCCTTAAACCATGTCTCATATACCAGGCGAGCAAGCAGCGTGACACACAGTCAACGCAAAGCTCCAGCGCGGTACGATCTATCGTTAAGGCCCAGCCCGTTCAATTGGCCGTCGGCTGGTATCCCCTTGGGTCCCAGACCCCCAGGTTTACCTTAACTCAACAAAACAGGTACGAGCATAGTTCTCGCACTTTCTCAAAACCCCCGTGCGAGTTAAAACTCCAACACGGTACATCAAGGCATTAAAACAGGTGTAAGCTAGCGCTTCAACACCAAATCACATCTCAAAACTGATAGAAGGCTATTTTCTCTTTTTAAAAATTCAAAACATCTTTATTCATACAGCATGCTTCTTCATGCTAAAACATGTAAAATTAGCCAACCTATCATCAACATTTCTCAATCATCAATCACAATATAAAATTGAGAATTTCATTGAAAACATGCATATCATGCTATTTCCTTACCCTATCCCATTTCTCAATACATATATATACATCATGGTACTTTTCATATTTCCACATCATTTCATAAACTTATAATATCGTACTAGTCCTAGCAATATATCTACGAAATTGCTGTAATTACGTACGAACATCTTTATAGCTAACACACAGTCCCTTACCTCGTTTTACTTGTGTGCAACTATCCGCCTTTATGCTTCTCGCGTTCTCATCTCGACTTGCTCCGGCGTATCATCCGAAACTGAAATTCATCCACCAACATTTGAGTTAATGTTTCTAACTCTTATTCAACTAAGCATTTATCCAATGCCTTAATTACACATTTTTACCCTTTGTGGTAAATCTCCCAATTTGTCCTAATATCAACATTTCCAAACCATTTCCACAACATGCTCATCCACTCAAGATATCTCATTTATCATAAACACTCCCACACTCCACTTTCTCACACTTGACCATTTCTAGGTTATATTCATTTCATACCATTCTAGGTAATTCTATCCACAATATGCACACCCAAATATCTTTATAATCATTAACTAACCCAATGTACTTGGATTTGTGCATTAGATCTTACCTCGTTGGATTTCCTCTTGCTCCAATTAGGATTGCCCTCTATTTCTTCAATCCTTCAAATGGGGAAATGCCTCTAGACTATGTTGTTCTTCTCTTTGATGTGAACAACTTTGTCTCTAATAGCCTCTCCTTAAATCTCACTGAAAATGGCTGGATTTAGGAGTGAGAAACTAGATTTCTTTGAGTTGAAGTGAAATAGAAATGTTTTCCCCGAAATTCTGATGATCCAACTGCTCCCATTTATAGATTTGACTTGATGAGATCGATCTTCCTTGGGTGGAGATCGATCTGTTCCTCAAAAATCCCTCTTTTCTGAGACGTTTTAAAGGTAGGAGATCGATCTGTCGAGACTGGAGATCGATCTGCTGTCAAACAGAAGCTTAAGGAGATCGATCTGGTCTTATGGGAGATCGATCTGCTTCCAACCCGAGACCTAGAGAGATCGATCTGGTCTTAGGGGAGATCGATCTTCTCCCAACCCGAGAGCTAAAGAGATCGATCTGCTTCCTTTGGAGATCGATCTGTTCTCTTCCATTTCTCACATAAGAGCATTCTGGCTCTCCCAGATCGATCTCTCATCCTATGAGATCGATCTGGCCTTCACAAATTCCAGATTTTCCTGCAGTTTTTCTGCAATAACCCTTACCAAACACCCTTAATTTACTACCATGATCATTTCCTCATTCATTCATCTTTGAGACTTGAAAATGGGATCCATCCTCACTACATACACATTAAAACTTGTGTAGAATCTTTGTATGACCAAATATATACGATATTGCTCAAATGGAAATATACACTTATGTAAATCTTTCCTTCCATTTTACTATACTACTCATATTCCATTTCGATCACATTCTTCTCGTATTCAAATTCATTTCTTCCTACTCATTCGTAATGCAACTTGTACGTATAATCACAATTCTTACTACAAGTGCGTACATAATCTTATGAACTTACATTGCATACACTTCACATTACAATACATCATTTTACTTATGATTTTATTTACATTCCCATGTTCCTATATACATAGCTATACATATACGGGGTCTCACATTCTCCCCCACTTAAAGAATTTGGTCCTCCAAATTAGAACCAATTCAATCTGTGAATAACTCGGGATACTTTTCCCGCATCAAATTTTCCAGTTCCCATGTGGCCTCTTCCACAGTGTGATGTTGCCACAAAATCTTAACCAATGAAATCGTCTTGTTCCGCAACACCTTCTCTTTCCTGTCCAACACCCTGATCGGTCTCTCGACATACGACATATCTTTCTTGAGCTCCAACGGCTCATAACTAATTACATGTGTCGGATCCGGGTAGTACTTTCGAAGCATAGAAATGTGGAAGACATTGTGGACTTCTGCTAGCTCAGGTGGTAAGGCTAGCCTATATGCTCCTTCTCCCACTCTATCCAAAATCTCGAAGGGACCAATGTAACGAGGACTTAATTTTCCTTTCTTCCCAAACCTCATTATTCCCTTAGAAGGAGACACTTTCAAAAATACAGACTCGCCAACATCAAACTCAAGTGGTTTCCGTCTCTTGTCAGCGTAGCTCTTTTGTCGACTTTGAGCTGTTCGCAGTCTCTCGCATATTATCTGAACATCCTCGGAGGCTTGCTTAACCAAATCGGGAGCGAGCAATTGTCTGTCACCAACTTCTTCCCAACCAATGGGCGATCGGCATCTACGACCGTATAGTGCCTCATAAGGGGCCATACCAATACTTGAGTGATGACTGTTATTGTAGGCGAACTCAATCAATGGTAAGTGATCGTCCCATGAGCCTCTAAAATCCAGCACACACGCTCTCAACATATCCTCCAGGGTCTGTATAGTCCTCTCTGACTGACCATCTGTCTGAGGATGAAAAGCGGTGCTAAAACTCAACTGGGTCCCCATCGCTTCCTAGAAATGTCCCCAAAAGTGGGAAGTGAAGCGGGCATCCCTATCAGAAACAACACTCACTGGCACTCCATGCAATCTCAATATTTCTCGCACATACAGGTTCGCCAGTGCACTCAATGTATCAGTAGATCTCATGGCTAAGAAATGTGTCGATTTCGTTAACCGATCTACTATCACCCATATCGCATCATGGTTCTTACGGGTTCTCGGTAACCCCATCACAAAATCCATGGTGACATGCTCCCACTTCCATGTTGGTATCGATAGAGGTTGTAATAATCCTCCTGGTTTCTGATGTTCGACTTTTACTTGCTGACAAATAAGACATCTAGCGACATACTCAGCTATGTCTCTCTTCATTCCAGACCACCAATATGCTTTTCGGAGATTTTGATACATCTTACTACTCCCCGGGTGTATCGTATATCTCGGCGAGTGTGCCTCTGATAAGATCAGCTTTCTCAGCTCTACATCCTTAGGAACACATATTCTATTTCCAAACCTTAGTATTCCATCTGGACTCAATATAAAATCAGCACCCTTCCCTTTCCGGATTTGGCTAATCATGACAATACACCATTGATCGATTTGCTGAGCTTGTCGGATTCTCTCAATCAACTCCGGTTCTGATCTCAAGCTAGCAATGATCCCATGGCTGCCAATCTCAGGTAGGGTCATATCCAGACTAAGGTTCGTGAATTGTTCCAACAACTCGTGCTCTCTAACCATCATATGTGATACCAACCCGAGACTCTTCCGACTCAATGCATCGGCAACCACATTTGCCTTCCCCGGGTGGTACAAGATCTCACAATCATAGTCCTTGAGGAGTTCCAACCACCTCCTCTGTCTCATGTTTAACTCCTTTTGTGAGAATAGATATTTCAGACTCTTATGATCCGTAAAGATCTGAAATCTCTCACCATATAAGTAGTGGCGCCATATTTTCAACGCAAACACTATGGCCGCTAACTCCAAATCGTGAGTGGGGTAGTTCTTCTCATGATCCTTCAGCTGTCTAGATCCATAAGCTACTACCCTTCCATCTTGCATCAAAACATAGCCTAGTCCTTGATACGAAGCATCAGTATACACCGAGTAATTCCCTGAACTGTTAGGGATGACAAGAACTGGCGCGGTAGTTAATCTGTGCTTAAGTTCCTGAAAACTTCTCTCACAAACTTCATCCCATGAAAACTCCACACTTTTCCTCGTAAGACGTGTCAATGGAGCAGCTAATCTAGAGAAACCCTCTACAAATCTTCTGTAGTAACCAGCCAATCCCAGAAAACTTCTGATCTCTGTGACTGTCCTAGGTTGTTTCCATTGAACAACTGCCTCAATCTTGGATGGATCTACTGACACCCCATCCTTCGATATAACATGGCCTAGAAAAGAAATCTGTTCTAGCCAAAAGTCACATTTGTTAAGCTTGGCATATAACCTTTTCTCTCGGAGGGTTTGCAAAATAATCCTTAAGTGCTGCTCATGCTCTTCTCTGGACTTTGAATACACCAATATATCATCAATGAAAATAATTACGAATTGGTCCAGGTATGGCTTGAATACTTCGTTCATTAAAGCCATAAAAGCTGCCGGCGCATTGGTCAACCCAAAAGGCATCACTAAGAATTCGTAATGGCCATAGCGGGTACGAAATGCTGTCTTGGGCACATCCTCCTTCCGAATCTTCAATTGATGATACCCAGACCTCAGATCTATCTTGGAGAAGATCTGCGCTCCCCGAAGCTGATCCAATAAATCGTCAATGCGTGGCAAGGGGTACTTATTCTTGATGGTAGCCTTGTTTAACATCCGATAGTCAATACACAATCTGAGGCTCCCATCTCTCTTCTTCACAAACAATACCGGGGCTCCCCATGGTGAGACGCTCGGTCTTATGAACCCCTTCTCTAACAACTCTTGCAGCTGTTTCCTTAATTCCTCTAACTCAACTGGAGCCATCCTATATGGTGACTTCGATATTGGTTCGGTTCTAGGCGTCAAGTCTATACCGAATTCTGTTTCTCTATCAGGTGGCAATCCTGGTAGATCGTCTGGAAAGACATCAGGGAATTCTCTGACCACTGAGATGTCCTCCATATCCGGATGTACTTTGTTCAAATCCACCACATAAGCAACAAAACCTTCAAAACAACACTCAAGCCATTTATACCAAAGTACTTTACTTAATACAAAATTTAAGATTTCATTTCTTCTCTTAAAATCTTACAACACATTCTTCAGGTAGAGAAAACTTAATGGTCTTAGAATGACAGTCTATGACAGCATGATTGGTGGCTAACCAATCCATTCCCAAAATTACATCAATGTCATACATATTCAACAAAATCAAGTTGGCTGTCATGCACTTATCTCCCACCCTCACTTTACAATCTTTATACACTTGTTCAACTAATTGGCTAACTCTCATTGGAGTACTTATCAGTAAGGTCCTACTCAAGTATGTGGGTTCTACAAAACCTTTTAACTTAGATGCACATGCAGGTGGTATGAAGGAATGCGTAGCACCAGAATCAAACAAAGCTATAACCTCTAGATTGAAAATCAAGATTGTACCTTTTATCACTTCAGAAGAGGTATCAGCCGATGCCTGGTCTATCGCATACACCCTGCCTTGTCCCACAACTTGTTTTCCTTTCTCTTCAGCCGAGGCTTTCTTTCTTGCAGGAGGTGCAACTGTAGGAACCCTCTCTGGCTCTTTACCCCTCTGTGGAATTGCCTCAACTATCTCCGGGCACTCTCTGGCATAATGCCCAAATTTACCACATCTGAAACATCGGGTACCCTGAAGATGACATGGCCTACCACCATGGTATCGACCGCATAGCCTACACTGATCTGTAGTCGGTCGGGGTCCACCAATCACTATACCCCTGGTTGGTGTCTGAGTCGGAGGCATAAAAGGTCTAGCAATCTTTTTCTGGAACTCATCTACCTCTCTCCGACGTTTACTCATGAATTTTCGACTAAATTTGGCACTCTTGCCATCTCCCATCTTCCTCGAACCCTTGTCCTTTCCCCAACTAAACTCAGAAATCTGCAAGTCATGATCTTGCTCACATAGCTGGGCCCGTCGTACAGCCTCTCTATATGTAGCGACATCAAATGGGGCTAACTTCGCTCGGATCGAAGGCCTCAGTCCATCTACAAATCTACGGACTCTGACAGCTTCACTCCTGATCGAGTCCGGATCATATCGACCCAGTGAAGTGAATCGTGACTCGTACTCATCAACTGTTCGATTCCCTTGAGTCAGATTCAGAAATTCCATCTGTAGTCTCCGTCGAGCAGTATCTGGGATGTATTGCTCTCTGAAAACGTCCAAGAACATATCCTAAGTGATAACCATTCCTTGAGCTCTTAACATCGGCCTGACGGACTTCCACCAGTGCTCTGCTTCGCCTCTCAGTACAAAGGCCGCAAGTGCTACTCTCTCCGTAGCTGAACATCTACAGAAGTCGAATAACTTCTCCATTTGACTGATCCAGTCCTCAGCCACCGTCGGATCCTTTACCCCGCTAAATGAAGGAGGCTTAAAGTCCATAAAATGCCTCAACCTTTCCATGTCGCAATCATATCCATACCCCAATTCATCATCATGCTGATGTGGGGCTACCGGAGGAGGTACCGGTCGAATATGAGGTTCCCGTGGCCTAGCCGGTTCAGCTTGCGCAGGTGCAACATTCTCAGGTTCAGGTGCAGCTGCTGGGGGATTCGGTGCAGCCTGTCCCGCTGTACCAGGTGTACCCTCAAACCTAGCCATGATCTGACCCATCATGGTCATCATCGTGCGCATGTCTTCCTCCAATCGAGTTACTCGAGGATCAGAAGCCTCTATCTGTTCCTGGGGCTCATGACTAGAGGATGATCTACTGTGCCTCTCAGTCCTGTCATTTTGCCCTCGAGCCCTCGAGCTCTCTCCCCTCTTGCGGTGTCTCTCAGGCATAACTCACTAGCCTGATAACTTTCCTGCGTTATAACAAACATTTAATTTACTACCAGCTCCGTATACACATTTGTACCTAAATATCGCACAGTAACTTGGGGATGTATGTTTTCTTAGTCCTAAGCATCAACTCACATCAGACCAACCATGCTCTGATACCAAGCCTGTCATGCCCCGCTTTCGGGAACCCTTCTATCCATACATTCTCTACTACGGTTGGGCTGTGAGAAGATGCAATTACTAAAAATTTATTTATTTACAGCGGAATATTTAAAACTTAATTCACACTCCCAGGTGTGTGTGTAAATACACAAAATTAATTGTATAAATACCAAGTGTTTACACATCATCCCCATAATACTGGTTACAATTCCAAGATATAACTGTGCGATACGATATATTAGATACAAAATACTCGTGTATACAAATCTTATACCTTTGCGGATTGTGGGAGCTGTTCAACACAAAAGACTTAGAGACCACCGCTCTCTTACTTCTCAGTACCTGGAGGGGGAAAAATAGTGGGATGAGCAAACCACGGCTCAGTAAGGAAATGTATGCTAGCAGGTAGATATCGTACTACCTACATAGCCCATGCATGCATAAACCAAAACCATGTTTTCGTTATAAATGGAAATATCATACGAACAATGCATTTAAATTCATATTTCTCAAGAGCATTTTCGTGTAAATCAAATGTCAAACTTCAATTTAAAACATGATCATAAATAGTGCCCTCATGGCACGAATGTGAAATCGGAGATTTATTGAAACACAAAATCTCTTTCACTTCTCAAATCATTCTCTTTCACAAATCTCTTTCTTTTTCTGAGATTGTCTCTGTTTCTCGATTCTCTGAGACAGGCATGGAATTTTTAGGCAATCAAATATCCACGACTTATGGCCACAGTCAGTGATCCCAGGCCTCACTGATCGGGTGTGCACAGGGTATCACTTCGCCTGAAGGGGGATGGGTCAGTCCTACCCTCCGGCTCATCTCAATCCACCTCATCTCCTCGTATACTCACGGTGAAGATACGTCGTGTGTCATCTACGCGACACTCGTACTCACGTGCACCCAGCACGGTACATAGTATACCAACGGGTGACTACACTGTTCTACGTACAACCGTGGACCCAAGTCCATACTCCAACTCCGATGGACTTTTTATCCTTAAACCATGTCTCATATACCAGGCGAGCAAGCAGCGTGACACACAGTCAACGCAAAGCTCCAGCGCGGTACGATCTATCGTTAAGGCCCAGCCCGTTCAATTGGCCGTCGGCTGGTATCCCCTTGGGTCCCAGACCCCCAGGTTTACCTTAACTCAACAAAACAGGTACGAGCATAGTTCTCGCACTTTCTCAAAACCCCCGTGCGAGTTAAAACTCCAACACGGTACATCAAGGCATTAAAACAGGTGTAAGCTAGCACTTCAACACCAAATCACATCTCAAAACTGATAGAAGGCTATTTTCTCTTTTTAAAAATTCAAAACATCTTTATTCATACAGCATGCTTCTTCATGCTAAAACATGTAAAATTAGCCAACCTATCATCAACATTTCTCAATCATCAATCACAATATAAAATTGAGAATTTCATTGAAAACATGCATATCATGCTATTTCCTTACCCTATCCCATTTCTCAATACATATATATACATCATGGTACTTTTCATATTTCCACATCATTTCATAAACTTATAATATCGTACTAGTCCTAGCAATATATCTACGAAATTGCTGTAATTACGTACGAACATCTCTATAGCTAACACACAGTCCCTTACCTCGTTTTACTTGTGTGCAACTATCCGCCTTTATGCTTCTCGCGTTCTCATCTCGACTTGCTCCGGCGTATCATCCGAAACTGAAATTCATCCACCAACATTTGAGTTAATGTTTCTAACTCTTATTCAACTAAGCATTTATCCAATGCCTTAATTACACATTTTTACCCTTTGTGGTAAATCTCCCAATTTGTCCTAATATCAACATTTCCAAACCATTTCCACAACATGCTCATCCACTCAAGATATCTCATTTATCATAAACACTCCCACACTCCACTTTCTCACACTTGACCATTTCTAGGTTATATTCATTTCATACCATTCTAGGTAATTCTATCCACAATATGCACACCCAAATATCTTTATAATCATTAACTAACCCAATGTACTTGGATTTGTGCATTAGATCTTACCTCATTGGATTTCCTCTTGCTCCAATTAGGATTGCCCTCTATTTCTTCAATCCTTCAAATGGGGAAATGCCTCTAGACTATGTTGTTCTTCTCTTTGATGTGAACAACTTTGTCTCTAATAGCCTCTCCTTAAATCTCACTGAAAATGGCTGGATTTAGGAGTGAGAAACTAGATTTCTTTGAGTTGAAGTGAAATAGAAATGTTTTCCCCGAAATTCTGATGATCCAACTGCTCCCATTTATAGATTTGACTTGATGAGATCGATCTTCCTTGGGTGGAGATCGATCTGTTCCTCAAAAATCCCTCTTTTCTGAGACGTTTTAAAGGTAGGAGATCGATCTGTCGAGACTGGAGATCGATCTGCTGTCAAACAGAAGCTTAAGGAGATCGATCTGGTCTTATGGGAGATCGATCTGCTTCCAACCCGAGACCTAGAGAGATCGATCTGGTCTTAGGGGAGATCGATCTTCTCCCAACCCGAGAGCTAAAGAGATCGATCTGCTTCCTTTGGAGATCGATCTGTTCTCTTCCATTTCTCACATAAGAGCATTCTGGCTCTCCCAGATCGATCTCTCATCCTATGAGATCGATCTGGCCTTCACAAATTCCAGATTTTCCTGCAGTTTTTCTGCAATAACCCTTACCAAACACCCTTAATTTACTACCATGATCATTTCCTCATTCATTCATCTTTGAGACTTGAAAATGGGATCCATCCTCACTACATACACATTAAAACTTGTGTAGAATCTTTGTATGACCAAATATATACGATATTGCTCAAATGGAAATATACACTTATGTAAATCTTTCCTTCCATTTTACTATACTACTCATATTCCATTTCGATCACATTCTTCTCGTATTCAAATTCATTTCTTCCTACTCATTCGTAATGCAACTTGTACGTATAATCACAATTCTTACTACAAGTGCGTACATAATCTTATGAACTTACATTGCATACACTTCACATTACAATACATCATTTTACTTATGATTTTATTTACATTCCCATGTTCCTATATACATAGCTATACATATACGGGGTCTCACAAGTAGTCTAAGGTAGAGTAGAGTAGAATAATTTTATGCTAGTTTTTTAGAATAGTTTTATTTTAGTTTTCTTTGTTAAGTTTTTTTTTTTTTGAGATTATCTTCCAAGCTTTCCCGATTAGCTTTTTTTTTTGTTTCATCATTTTATTTTTCTCCACAACTATTTGTCATGTCAATTTTCTTTTGTTATATGTTATGAAAAGTTTCTTATGCTCAGTTTTGTGAAGGTTCATTTTCAGTATATTCATGCTCGGTTTTCCTATGAAATGCTAAGTGTTCTTATGTTTTTAAGCTCTCGGGTTTGCTCTCTTTGTGCACTCGGGTGATAAGCTTCCTTCTCCATATCTGCCTATCGGTTTTGATGCTTTGATGTGGGCTGATGCTGGGCATTACTCCTCATTAATGGCAATGTGGAACAATGGCAGTAGGAGTTGGAATGAGAGTAACCCGATGATGATGTTTATTCATGTCACGACCCAAATTACCTAAAAATCAGAGTAAATTTTTCGTTTTTCGTTTATTATTCAATTCTTGCCTTTCTCTCATCGTGACCATCTTACCAAACAGTTGGGCTATGATTCGGTGTTAGTCACCTCTCACCTATTTACCATTCCATTTCCATAATCACATTCACATATCAGGATTTACTATCCTTTGACTTTAACTAAATACATATACAATGATATTACATCACCTTACATCCTCGACATCATATCCATTTACAGTACTGTGTATTACATATTTAGATACAAAACTATACAAATGTGTATACCTGTCTCTCGATGGGAAGCATTGAATACCAAGAATGCAAGTCATGAGTCGCTCACTAACTACTGCGAGTGCTCTAAAAAGATGGAAAAATAAGGGGGGTGAGCAAACCACACGCTCAATAAGGCAATTATGCAAGTAAGTAGATAGCTCCACTATCTACATGCTCATAATGCCATGCCCTTAAATCCATTCCTTTTCATTAAAATCTCAAGCACAAAATCATGTATTTCATCATTACTTGATTTATAAAACTATTCGTCCATATATAAATCATACTACTTATGCATCAATAGTATTTTATGTGACATCATTAAATCATACTTAGCATGAATTAAATCAAAATCGTGCATTATTTCATGCGATATAAAACAAATCATGAGATACAATCATGAGATACAATCATTTAAAGCATGGAAAACTCATCATGCTACTGCATTTAAATCATTTCATTTAAAACGCAGTATAAACTAACCCTTCCGGGTCAATCATCTCATAAAACAATTCATTAAAATTCATTATAAAACTTCGATTATAAAACCACCCTTCTTTCAGGGTCACATATCATAAAATCATAAAATCGGGGGCCTGACCCCTCCCTCGGGTCTACCCTGGTCATCGACCAATAGTTATATCATGTGAGACATGTAGATGACTATATTGGTAACAACGAGGACTATGACCATAACCTAGTGATCCCTGGCAACACGGTACCTAGTATACAGGGTATCACACCTGAAACGGGAGGTGGGTCGATCCTACTCGCCAGAACAGCATAACATCAGAATTGTGAAGGCAAGGCTTGCTGCCTCGTGGCTAATTCCACTCCAACTGTAGGCTAGCTATCATAAATCCACTATCAGCGTCAGGTGAGGTCATATCTAAACTGAGATTCGTGAACTGTTCCAACAGTTCGTATTCCCTGATCATCATAAATGACACCAACCCGAGATGCTTCCTACTCAATGCATCAATAACCACATTCTCTTTACCCGAGTGGTATAAGATCTCACAATCATAATCCTTTAAAAGCTCGAGCCATCTCCTCTGTCTCATGTTCAACTCTTTTTATGAGAACAGATACTTAAGGCTCTTATGATCTGTGTAGACCTGAAATCTCTCACTATAAAGATAGTGGCGCCATATTTCAATGTAAACACTACGACCACCAACTCTAAATCATGGGTTGGGTAGTTTCTCTCATGATTCTTCAATTGCCTTGATCCATAGGCCACTACCTTCCTATCCTGCATTAACACATAGCCTAGTCCTTGGTGTGAAGCATTCGTATACACCGAGAAACCTCCTGAGCTGGTAGGAATGGTGAGTATCGGAGCTGTAGTTAACCTCCTCTTCAACTCCTCAAAACTTTCCTCACACTTATCGTCCCACACAAATTCAACATTCTTTCTCATGAGACGTGTCAAAGGAGTAGCTAATCTTGAGAATCCCTCCATAAACCTTCAATAATATCCAGCTAAACCCAAGAAACTTCTGATCTCTATTACTGTCTAGGGTCTCTGCCACTGTATCACTGCCTCGATCTTTGATGGATCCATTGACACACCATCTTTCGATACTATATGACCCAGAAAAGAGATCTGTTCCAACAAAAAATCACACTTACTGAGTTTAGCATACAACTTCTTCTCTCGGAGGGTTTGCAACACTATCCTTAGATGCTGTTCACGCTCCTCTCTAGATCTTGAGTACACCAGTATATCATCAATAAACACGATCACAAATCGATCCAAATACTAGTGAAATACCTCATTCATCAACGACATAAAAGTTGTGGGAGCATTCGTGAACTCGAATGGCATAGCCCTAGATTTGTAATGTCCATACCGGGTGCGAAAAGCTGTCTTGGGTATATCTCCACTCTGTATCTTCAACTGATGGTACCCAGATCTCAGATTTATCTTGGAAAAGACCTGTGCTTCCTTAAGCTGATCCAACAAGTCATTGATGCGTGGAAGGGGATACATATTCTTGATGGTGGCCTTATTCAACAACCAGTAATCTATACACAGTCGGAGGCTTCCATCCTTCTTCTTTACAAACAGAACCGGTGCTCCCCAATGTGAGATGATCGGTTTGATGAACCTCTTCTCCAATAACTCCTATAACTGTTTCCTTAATTCTTCCAACTCAACTAGAGCCATTCTATAGGGTGGCTTGGATATCGACTCTGTACCAGGTGCCAAGTCTATACCAAATTCCATCGCTCTATCTGGAGGTAACCTTGGTAATTCCTCCGAAAAGACATCTAGATATTCCTTGACCATTGGAATGTCTATCAACTCCGGACGTGCCTTATCCGTCTCAACCACATAAGCAATGTATCCTTCACATTATCCTTTCCATCGTTAGTAACACAAATAATCACATACACATACGTAATTGATAAACAAATTCATCTTTGAATATCATGTATTTAAATCATACTCTTCTCATTTATAAAGATCATGTCATTTCATTTCTTTTCATCAAATTTTACAATAAGATTGTCTAATCCTGAAAACCTCAAGGTTCTAGCACGACAATCCATAACAATATGGTTTACAGCCAGCTAATCCATACTTGGGATTACATCAAAATCACTCATGTTTAATAAAATTAAATCGACTACCATTTCTTTACCTCCTATCCTCATCTGACAATTCCTATACACATGCTCAGTCAACTGACTACCATTCATAGGGATAGTTATCATCAACATCTTATCTAGTAGTGTGGGTCGTACATGCTTCAACAATTTACATGCAAAGGATGGCGAAATAATAGAATGCATTGCACCAGGATCAAACAATACAAATGCTTCTAAATCAAAGATTTGGATAATACCTTTAACCACATCCGAAGATTAATCCGTAGAGTCCTGATCCAACGCGTGTACTCATCCTCTCTGGCTCCTTATCCTTCCGTGGGGCTCTCTCTATCATCTCTGCGTAATCCCTGATCATGTGCCTTGATTTCCCACATCTAAAGCATACTGCAGGAGATCCATAACAAGGTCGAGTACCATGGTACCTGCCACACTTGCGACATTGCTTTGTCGTAGGCCGTGGCCCTCCAATCATAATTCTCTTAGCTGGAGCTATGGCCGGATACATGGGAGTATTATCTGTCCTCTCCTGGATCTCTTTGATCCTTGGCCTCTTTCCAGAAAACTGCTTGCTCCCCTTATAGCTGAAGCCTCTATCCATCACTGATCTCTTCTTATCTTTATCCCTCACTTTACCGACTTTCCCAAACTCTGAGGTGATTCTATCAATGTCTTGCTCACATAATTGCGCCCTGCGCACTGCCTCTTCATAGGTTGGTATACCAATGGGACTAATTTGGACCTGATGGTCAGTCTCAATCCATCCACAAACTTTTGGATCTTCTCGACCTCATTACCTATTGTGTTGGGATCATATCTGTCCAGGGAGATAAAGGTCGCCTCATACTCATCCACAGTCCTGCTCCCTTGGATTAGTCCCAAAAATGTCATCTTCATCTTCCTCTATGCAGTATCCGAAACATATTGTCTCTGAAAGCCTCCAAAAATACCTCCCAACTAATCTCTGTATGTCGGGCTCTCAAAATAGGCCTGGTGGATTTCCACAAATGTTCGCTGATCCATTCAGCATGAAAGCTGCAAACACTACCATCTCGGTAGTAATGCACTTAAAGAACCCATACAGTTTCTCGATCTCATTTATCTAATTTCAGCAGCTACTGGGTCCTTTACTCCACTGAAAGACAGCGGTTTAAACTTCTAAAACTGTCGCAGTCTGTCCAAATCACAACCGTAACCCCAACCTCTACTAGCCTGTGGTGTAGCAATAGGCGTAGGCATATCCTATGCAGGTGGAGGTGTAGGTGTATCTGTCATCTAAGGTCTTTGGGCTAGCCGGGCCCGTGCCTTAGGAACTGTCGCCTGCTCGGCATCACCCTGTGTAGCGGGACTCTGTCTGCCCCCAACTCCTGCAATGATTAAGTGACCAACTCTAAGATCATCTCAATGCTCCACTCAATCCTCGCGAAGTGAGCCTCAGTATTCTCGGGTCTCTCCTTTGGACTTTGTGGAGCATGCTCAACATCAGCCTCCACCTCAATCTCTTCCTGAGCCTCGTGTGTTTTCGGCTCAACACGACCCCTAGGCCTACCTCTACGGCCTCTAACTTGGGCCCTCGCCCCTCTACCGCGACTGGTATTAGGCATAATTGCTCAATTCCCTACATTCAAATCAAATTCTTAGTCAACCCATCGACACACAAACAATTTGTATCTAAACAAACATAGTAACATGGGGAAGTAATTTTCCAACTTATTAAGTATTTTAGACATGAAACATGTCAGACCAACTCAGCTCTGATACCAACTTCTGTCACAACCCTCAATTTACCAAAATACGTACAAATTTTTCGCATTTTCATGCATTATTTATTATTCGTCCTTCCTCGATTGTGAATAGCTACTCTCCTCAACAGTTGGGTTGTATGTTAATGTCTATCTCATTCCACCATACCAATTTAAATTGCATATTATTTATAAGTAAACACTTGTATAAATAAATCAGAGTTATTATTTACATGTGTTTACATCGCTTTACATTGCTTTACATCCCCAATAGTCACTTACAAAATGCTACTGTGCTACAGAAAGTTTAGATACAAAAAGTCTCATCAGTGTGTATACCTTAAGCAATGGGATGCAGCGAATACCAAAAGGAAACACCTCCAGTCACGCTCAATCTATACTTAAAGCTTTGTAAAGAGGGGGAAAATAAGGGGGGGTAAGCAAACCACACGCTCAGTAAGGTAATCATGCGACCAGGTGGATATTACACTATCTACGTGATCGTGATGCCATGCTCAAAGCATACATTCATCATTTTCTCAAAATATGAGTTCATGCTTGTGTTAATGGTATGTAAATCATTCATGCTATTAAAATTCAATGCACAATTCAATTTAAAGCATGGAATATCCATCATGCATATTTCAAAAATAAGGTATGGAAAACACTTCATGCATACTTGCACTTTAAAACCATAAACAAATCGTCATCTCAAAACAATTCAACACTTGTCAAGACTCAGCCCCTCTCTCGAACTGTCATGACCCACAAATCATTTCAAACATGAATTTATTCACAAAGCAATGGACATGTGAGATTGGCGATACAATAAGGGAAATATCCTCTAGGACTATGGCCATATCATGTGATACCGGCTACACGGATCAGGTGTGTGTGGTATCACCACTATCTGCTTCCACACGGGAGGTGGGTCAAGTCCAACCCACCGGTCCAAAGCAGATCTCGTCCGAAGATGGCATAACATAATCTCAATACGGTACAACGTATTTCATGCTACATGCATGGTACAACGCACTCCGTGGACCTATATCAACACATCATATCACGCCACATCTAAAAAATGCACGTGTGATCCATTTTAATCGGTACGACTTCTTGTCTACTTGAAGCTCCTAACACGGCTAACAACATGTCAAAATATCACAAATGCACGTGCGAGCCTATTTAATCAGTGCGACACCCAGTTTACCCAAAGCTCCAAGCACGAAAACAAATAAGGTGGTTATCTAATGCGAGCTATGCTCCAACACCATGCAAAACCAGTGTAAAAATCCATGTGAAAACTAGTGCGAGCTAAGCTCTAGCACTGATGCGTATAAAACACATCAAATCTCATGCGAGTCATACTTTAGCACATTTTCATTCTCACGAAAATCACGTAGGCAGCCCAATCTTTGCAAAAACATGGTTATCAACCAAATCCCATCATTTCTTTTGTAAATCATTTCAAATATTGCCAACCTACCCATCACTTACTAAAAAGCATCAAAATAGGGTTTTCAAAGCTTCATGCTTTTATTTTCATGCACATTTCTCAAAGCCCAACTCTTTACCATTCAATCACCCAAATTTGTCATTTTCCTAATGTCACATGCATTCTAGCAAAACACTTAAGTGCCTAAATTGCGCATAGATATCTCTAAGAGTCCACACAATTCCCTTACCTCAATTTTACTTGAGTGCGACTCTCTCTTCCTCTTAGCTTCTTGTGCTCTTGGCTCGCTTTGCTCCGGTGTATCCTCGGGAGATGTGATTCATTCATCCAAATCACTTGAGTTAATGTTGTAAACTCACATTTTGACGTCACTAGTCAATACAATTCATTTATGCATTTTGTCAATGTCTTAATCCACATTTTACCCATTTAAGGTAAATCTCACAATTTATTCACTAACAACTTCTTAAAATCATACTTATAACACTATTTTCACCTCAAGATATCCCATTCATCATCTAATCCTCTACATTTCACTTTCTCACACTACCCCATTTCTAGGTTAAAATCATTCTGTTGCATTTTTGATAGTTTCTAACATTACTAAGTATCCCAATTAACCTCAAACATCAATAGCTTAACAATGTACTTGAGTTGGTGCTTTAAAAACTCACCTCTTAGGATTTCCTCCTTGCTCCAAATAGAAATGCCCATTGTTCCTGAAATCCAACAAATGGGGAAAATGCCTCCAAGCTAAGTTATTATTCTCTTCGATGTGAACAACTTTGTGTCTAATAGCCTTCCCTCAAATCTTCTTGAAAATGGTCGAATTTAAAGGGTAAAATCTAAGTTTTTGGATTGGAAATGGAAGGAAATGGTTTGTCCAAAAATCTGTAGATCCAACCGCTCCTATTTATAGATTTAGGTTGATGAGATCGATCTATCGAGACATGAGATCGATCTTGTCCCCTTAAAATCCCTCTTTTCCACGACAATTCGAAGGCATGAGATCGATCGATCGAAACCTTAAGATCGATCTGTCTCAGACACTAGCTTAGGGAGATCGATCTGGTCTTAGGGAAGATTGATCTGCTTCAACCCGAGAGCTTAAGGAAATCGATCTACTTGCCTTGAAATCGATCTTCCCTTTATAGAATGTTTAACAGATCGATCTTGCTCTATTGGAGATAGATTTGTCCTATTCCATAGCTCAAGATAAGAGCATTTTAGCTCTTCTAGATTGATCTCTCATCCTATGAGATCGATCTGGCCTTCATATTTCCAGATTTTACTGTAGTTTTCTGCAAGTACTTACACCAAAACAACTTTAATTTGCTGTCGTAGTCATTTTCTCATCCGATCATCTTTGAGACTTGAAAATGGCATCCATTCCTACTTTATACCTATTAAAACTTGTGTGAAATCTTTGTATTTCTAAGGGTACATGATATAGACCAAATGGAAGTGCATAACTTATAAAATCTTCCTTCCATTTTACCACACTACTCATTTTTCATTCTACTCCCATTCTTCACATGTTTTAAGTTCATTTCTTCATATTCATACATAATGCAACTTGTACGTACAATCATAACTCTTATTACATATGTGTACATTAAACTTATGGACTTACATTACATATACTTTATAATACAAGTACATCATGATTTACATATATACCAAGTTATACATATATGGGGTCTCACACCTCGTGTAGATTGCTAGTCACATGGATGAGATGCTCGCATGTGCACTTGAAACTGAGTAGGTTATACATGGTATGGGGTAGATAAGACCTACGATAGGTACCCCCAACCATGGTATGGGTCCATGGAGTACGTTGTACCGTGTACATCAGACGAAGTACGCTATACCATGAGGTTATGATGTTGATTTAGAAGTCTGGCAAAAGACTAACCCACCTCCATTCCAGCATGATGCCCCACACACCGGGATCCGTGTGGTCTGGGATGATTATGACATAGTTGGCTAACATAGTCCTTGATATATAGTGACCACCTGTCTCACATGATATCACATGATTTTGTATACTGAGTATGAATTGTGTTATCCAGGGTAGACCCGATGGAGGGGTCAAGCCTTGTGTGATGTTTTTAAAGAGGTGGCAATTGTGGTTTGTGATGAGTTCTGATATGCTTTGAGAAAGTGATAAATCCTGAAGGATGGTTTTGTGACAAGTTACCCTTTTTATGATGAGTTTTATGATGATGAGCATGAGAGGTTTTACATGATGATTTTTCATGTTTACATGCCTATTTCCATGTTTTCAATACATGATATATGTATATCATATGGCATAGTTTTATTATTTCCTCATGCTTTAGATATTAATGATTTTATGCATGACACTATAAGCATGTAGATAGTATAGTTATCTATCATGCTTGCATTATTGCCTTATTGAGCGTGTGGTTGCTCATCCCATTCACTTTCTGTAAACACCACAAATTTCCTATATTTAGTTAAACAATAAAAATAAATGAGAATATGTCACAAGAAAATATGTGTGTGTGTGTATATATATATATATATATATATATATATATATATATATATTTGTTAAATTGAAAAGGCAAAAAAAATAAAATAAAAATAATAATATGAATGAATGATAAAAATAATTACAATAAATATATATACATGTATTTGTCAAAATTGAAAATGTAATTTAAAAAAAAAAACAAACACAACAACATATATATGCATAATAATAAATAAAACAAAGTATAAGACAAAAAAAATAAAACAAATAAATAATATAAATAAATGTTATATAATATATATATATATATATATATATATAAATATAGATATGTTAAGTGGTGTAGGGAATTGACTTCAATAAGAAGCCAATTCCCGCACCTGATTATTTTTTTAAAAAAAGAAGAGAAACAGAGGGTTGAAGTCGGGAGAAGAAAGAGAGAAAGGAAAGGAAGGAGAGGTCGGCCGGAAGAAGAAAAGGGAAGAAAAAAAAAAGGGAAAGAGAGGAGTGGCTGACTGGGAAGAAAGGAGCTGAAGCAGAATTGAGGGAGAGGAAGAAAGCTGAAGTAGACCGAGAGTGAGGGAGAGCAGAACCAATGGGCTGAAGGGAAGCAAAAATCGAGAGTGAGGGAGAGCAGAACTGTCACGCCCCGAAAATGCGAAAAATAGGGCAAATTTAAAACTTTTTATTTATTAATTCACATTTAAGAGTGCATTCCTGTGCAGTGTCATACATCATCATAAGTATCATTCCTCAGGATCTCATCATGATATAATAAATATTGTATTATACCCAATACTCGATTACAAGTTAATTAATCCTAATACATCCCATACAATGTTGTACATCAAGTGTCTGCAATTACAATAATTGTCTGGGTACATGAAAAGATAAAAGGTACCTCAAAATACAATATATATGGCCTGGAGCTCAAGTCCTCCACTAGCCCCTACTCCGTACGTCGCAGGGAGATCCTTTTTCACTTGAAGAACTCTGGGGGGGAAAGAAAACAGGGTGAGCTTCTAAATCGCTAAGTAAAGGGGGTAAGGAACTCATTTCATAAACCAAAATGCACATCACAAAATGTTTATTTGTATGTGAAAATCATTTGAAAACCATAGCATGAAAGTACTCAAAACGACATTCTCATGTCTCAAATCATGTGAAAACATGAAGTAAAAAGGCTCACTCTAGAGCAATAACAAAGCATGTGAAAATATGCGATAAACGCTTTCTCAATGAACGTGATAAAATCACTGAAATAGTAATGCACGTGGCACAGCCACTAAACAAACGTGGCATAGCCACTGATTTAAATTCACACGTGGCACAGCCACAGAATAGGATTTCACGTGGCAACGGCCACTAATTAGGGGTTCTCACGTGGCAACGGCCACCAAATAGGGTTTCTCACGTGGCAACGGCCACCAAATGGGGTATCACGTGGCAACGGCCACCAATGGGGTTTCTCACGTGGCAGCAGCCACCAAATGGGTTTCTCACGTGGCAACGGCAACCAAATGGGGTATCACTTGGCAACGGCCACCAATGGGGTTTCTCACGTGGGAACGGCCACCAAATGGGGTATCTCTCGTGGCAACGGCCACCGAATGGGGTTTCTCACGTTACCAGAACGGAGAAGAAATCGGGCTTACATGCTACCAGAGCAATGCCCGGTGTGTACTCACAATTACACACCTAAGTCTTATCACATAAGACTGGTTTGCCTTCACGTAGAACTCATAGGGGTTTTTCACTCATAAAACTTAATTGAAAACTGTTTTGTACTCAACACAAAACATAATAAAACCGAGTTCCAACCGGCAAAGCACGCACACATTTCTCAAATCTCGATATTACCTTAACGTAGAGCCCAATTCATTACTCACACAAAATTCAACGGTTTATAAAGCAATTTCACACTCAGCTTATAAACTCATAAAATTATGGGCTCCAACCGGCTATAAAAACCGTGTGCAATTAAATCTCAACACAACACTCAACATGCTTGTTTTATAAACCGCAAATCATGCTATAATAGTTTACAAATCACATACACAAATGGTTTAGATTTCCCTTACCTCTTTGCACCTCGTATAGTGCAATCGTTTCCCCCGTATCACGGACTAGTCTCGCATTCCACTCTGAAACTCCCGAGCTGTCCAAACGATGTTAAAACATCAATACTCAACTATCACATAAACCTCAATTCTCAAAATCGAGCTTAATTGCTCAAAACACTTTAAATCTCTCGATTCTCGTAACTCTACCCTAAACTACAACCTCATTCACAATATCTCAACGTCCTACATTTCTCATGTCAAATCATCTACGCTAATTCACCACATTGTCTAAATTTCCATTTACAGCTCAAAATTCTCAAAATTACCAAAATTGCTAAATATCATTATCACTTCAACCACATTGCAATTTCATCAATCCCTAATCATTTCTCAGCTATTTCAACGCAATGACAACCACCAATATCATCAAAATCAGCTCAAATATCAAGATCGAGGTTTAGAAATTACCCAAAGCTTGTGAGACGCACAACCCACACCTCGATCCGATTCGTCCTTCGATTTCCAAGTATGTTGTTCTGCTTTTGATGAGGAACAACTTTCCTTCTTGCCACAACTCTTGATTTGGCCGAAAATGGGTGTTTTGGATGAGTGAGAAAGTTAGGTTTTCGATGGAAATGGGTTGGAAGAGAGAGAAAGTGAGTTTGCAGGAGAAAAACAGGGGTTCCTTATATAGGCTGAGGGTAGAAGATCTATCTGTCGAGGGGTGAGATCGATCTGCGTTTGAATTTTGGGGACAATCCGGGCAATTTTATGCCTAGGAGATCGATCTGTCGAGGGGTGAGATCGATCTCTTTATAGCTTTATGAGATCGATCTGCCCCTTGAGGAGATCGATCTTCTCCCAAACAGAACCATTTGGAGATCGATCTCTTCCTCATGAGATCGATCTTCTCTCAAACAGAATCATAAGGAGATCGATCCTCTTCCATTGGAGATCGATCTGCTCCTTAAATTCCTCCTTCCTTGTCATTTTTAACTCACCAGATCGATCTCTCCTTCTCCCAGATCGATCTGCTCCTTAAATTTCTCCTTCTTTGTCGTTTATAACTCACCAAATCGATCTCTCCTTCTCCCAGATCGATCTGTCCTTATAGTTTCACATTTATTTTAACACTTAACATATAAATCTCCAATTATCATTCCCACAATTCACTTAGCTCAATAAATTACACTTCAAATTATTATTACATCAATAAAATATGTCTGAAATTCTCAGATCTCACATCCTCCCCACCTTAAAAGAATTTGGTCCTCCAAATTCAACTCAACTAGTCGAATAGATGGGGGTATTTCTCCTTCATGAGGTTCTCTAGTTCCCACGTTGCCTATTCCCTTGAGTGATGTTCCCACAAAACTTTGACTAATGGGATGCTCTTAGTTCTCAGTGCCTTCTCCTTTCTATCGAGAATCCGGACGGGTTCCTCAGTGTAGCTCATGTCCTCCTGTATGTCCATCTCATCATACTCTATAACATGAGAAGGGTCCGGGTGGTACTTCCTCAACATAGACACATGAAAAACGTTGTGTATTCCGGACATCTGTGGGGGTAATGCTAATCTGTAAGCTACCTCTCCCACTCTCTCAAGAATCTCGAATGGTCCTATGTATCGAGGACTCAATTTCCCTTTCTTCCCAAATCGCATGATACCCTTGCTCGGTGATACTCTCAGAAATACTACATCACCAACGTCAAACTCGAGTGGCCGTCTACGCACATCCGCGTAGCTTTTCTGTCTACTTTGTGCAGCCCGTAACCTCTCACATATGAGTTTCACACTCTGTACGGCTTGCTCAACAAGCTCGGGAGCATTTATCTTTCTGTCACTGACTTCTTCCCAAGCTACAGGGGATCTACACCTCCTACCATATAGAGCCTCAAAAGGTGCCATTCCAATACTCGCATGATAGCTGTTATTGTATGCAAACTCTGCTAGGGGCAGGTGATCATCCCATGATCCCTTAAAATCCATCGTACACGCCCTCAACATATCCTCCAGGGTCTGAATAGTCCTCTCTGACTGACCATCTGTCTGAGGATGATAGGCGGTACTAAAACTCAATCGAGATCCTATGGACTCCTGAAACTGGGTCCAAAATCTGGAAGTAAACCGGGAATCTCTATCAGAAGTAATACTCATTGGAGCCTCATGTAATCTAGCTATCTCGCTGACATACAGCTCAGCTAAGGCATCCACAGTATCTGTGCTCTTGATGGCAAGGAAGTGGGCACTCTTGGTCAATCTATCCACTATAACCCATATAGCGTCATGACCTCTTCGGGTCCTCGGTAAACCCATAATAAAGTCCATAGTGACATGCTCCCATTTCCATGTAGGTACAGGTAAGGGCTGTAGTAGTCCTCCGGGCTTCCGATGCTCAGCTTTCACTTGCTGGCATACTAAACACCTGGCCACATACTCTGCCACATCTCGCTTCATACCACCCCACCAATACACCTTTCTCAAGTCTCGGTACATCTTAGTACTCCCTGGGTGCATGGTGTATCGCGAGCAGTGGGATTCTCTCAGTATCTGTCTCTTCAGGGTATCATCGTCCGGTACACAGATCCGTCCTCTGAATCTCAACAATCCATCCTCACTGATGGTGAGATCCGACTGCGAACTCTGCTCAGCTTGGCTAACCATATCTATCAATCTCTGATCACTGCGCTGCCCAGTTCTAATCTGATCCATGATCTTGGGCTCTATCCGCAGGCTAGCCAAAAATCCAGTCTCTACCTCTTTAACTCTGATCCGAAGTTCGACGAACTGCTCTAACAAATCCCATTCCCTGATCATCATAGCAGATATCATACTCTTCCTGCTCAGGGCATCAGCAACCACATTCGCCTTACTCAGATGATAAAGAATCTCACAGTCATAATCTTTAAGGAGTTCCATCCATCTCCTTTGTCTCATGTTTAACTCTTTCTGATCAAAGAGATATCTCAAACTCTTGTGATCAGTGAAGATCTGGAATCTTTCCCCATATAAGTAGTGTCGCCAGATCTTCAAAGCAAATACCACAGCGGCTAACTCCAAATCATGCGTGGGGTAATTTCGCTCATGGTCTTTCAGCTGCCGCGATCCATATGCGACCACTCTTCCGTGCTGCATAAGCACACACCCCAATCCTTGGTGAGATGCATCGCTATACACCGAAAATCCTCCTGATCCCTCAGGAATGGTTAACACAGGTGCCGCTGTCAATCTCCTTTTTAATTCCTGAAAACTGAGCTCACATTGATCAGTCCATATAAATGGAGTCTCTTTGCGCGTGAGTTTAGTCAAAGGAGCGGCAATCCTTAAAAATCCTTCCACAAATCTTCTGTAATACCCTGCCAAACCAAGGAAGCTTCGTACCTCAGTAACTGTCCTCAGTCTCTCCCAATTAAGCACAGCCTCCACCTTGCTTGGATCCACTGATACTCCTTCCTCTGAGACTATATGACCAAGGAAAGCTATCCGGTTCAGCCAAAATTCACACTTACTAAGCTTTCCGTATAATTGCTTATCTCGGAGTATCTGAAGTACTAACCACAAATGCTGTGCATGCTCCTCATACGACCGAGAGTATACTAGAATGTCATCAATAAAGACTATCACAAATTTATCTAGATAGTCTCTGAACACCTCGTTCATCAATCTCATAAATGATGCAGGGGCGTTCGTCAATCCAAAGGACATCACCAGAAATTCGTAATGGCCATACCTCGTCTTGAAGGCCGTCTTGGGAATATCTTCTTCCTTGATCCTCAATTGGTGATAGCCCGATCTCAAATCAATCTTAGAAAAGACTGATGCCCCTCTCAGCTGATCAAGTAGATCATCAATCCTGGGTAGTGGGTATTTGTTCTTCACCGTGGCTTTATTCAACAATCGATAGTCTACGCATAATCTGAGACTACCATCTTTCTTCTTGACAAATAAAATCGGTGCTCCCCATGGTGAAACACTGGGCCTAATGAACCCTTGATCCAATAACTCCTGTAGTTGTCTCTTCAATTCCTCAAGTTCCACTAATGCCATCCTGTAGGGAGGTTTAGAGATCGGCTGAGTATCTGGTACCAAATCAATGGTAAACTCCAGCTCTCTCTCTGGTGGTAAACCTAGCAATTCATCTGGAAAAACATCCAGAAATTCACAAACCACAGGTATATCCTCAATCCTCGGATGTTCCTGCTCATCGTCTGAGATGAGTGTCTCATAACCTTCACATGAATAATCATATTTAATATTCTCCAAAATAATATTAAAATTCTCAAATTACTTACTAGCAATCCACATAATCATTCCCTCAATATCTCAATCGTACACTGTAAGGTTTAGGTAGGGAGAAGTTACAATCTTAGTGTAGCAGTCTAAACTCACTCGATTGGCTGCCAACCAATCCATCCCCAAAATCACATCAAACCCATGTATATTCAACATCATTAGATCTGCTAACATCACTCTATCTCCCACCTTTATTTCACATCCTCTACAGATTAACTCAGTTCTCTGGGATTCACGCATAGGGGTATTTACATGTAGTATGTATTCTAGAGGTTCAAACTTCAAGTTTAATCTACATGCAAAGTGCTCAGAAATAAACGAATGCGTGGATCCTGAATCAATCAACACATGAGCCTTATGATTACAGACAGAGAGTGTACCTCTTATAGTTTCTGCCGAAGTGTCTGCGGTCTCCTTATCCAGGGCAAACACACGTCCCTGTGCCACAGGTTTCTTCCCTTTCTCGGCCGCAGTGGCCCGTCTCCGAGGATCCACTCTCTGAGGCTGTTGTCTAGTAGGCTCCAATCCATGTGGTTTCTGAGGTTGAGGGCAATCCTTCATCATGTGACCCATGTCTCCACATCTAAAACATCCATGGATCGACCCAGTATAACTTCCCTCATGCATTCGGCCACAGTTTCTACAAAACCTTGTCTCTGGCCTGACATCTCGAGGGGTCTCTCTAATGTTAGGGTACCCTCTGGGTCTCTCTAATCTGCCCTTCTGTACCTCAATCCTTCCTCTTCTGAAGGAACCTCTCCGAGCCTCCGTTTGGAAAAGTGCTGGCCTCTTGCCCTTATCTCTATTCACCGCTCTAAGCTCATTCTGTGATTGTACCAATTCAATTCCCCTTTCAATCTCTTGTGCTTGTCTCAGAGCATCTCCAAACTCAGTAATACATAGCCCTATCAATCTATCTCTGATAACGGGCTTCAACCCATACACAAATTTCTCTGTGCGGAGCTCTACACTCTTGAAGGTCTCTAGGTCATATCTCAATAGCGCTGTGAATTGGCTCTCGTAGTCATCCACAGACATGTCACCCTGTACCAAACTAAAAAACTCAGCTTGTTTCTTTCTCTGGGCGGCTCGTGGTACATATTGGGTCCTAAAGGCTGTCTGAAACTCTTCCCAACTAATCACATCCTGGAGGGACATCAGAATACCCTGGGTAGTACCCCACCAATCTCGAGCTCTCCCCTTCAGCATATAGGCACTCATACTGACCCTCTCAGCATCGGTGCACCCCAGAAAATCAAATATAACTCTCAATTCCGTCAACCACTCCTCAGCCTCTGTAGGATCCTTCTTTCCCCTAAACACGGGTGGATTCATCTTCAGAAAATCCTTCAGTCGGACCATACTTCTATCATCAAGCTGAGTGACGGGAGGCACTGGGGGTATGGGAGGTCCTTGTGGTGGTGTAGGAGTAGTACCCGAGGCATTAACTCCAAAGTGTTGCGCGAATAACGCTGCCATCTGCTCAAAACCTTGCCTCACATCGGTCTCAATCCGATTAAATCGAGAGTTAGGACTCTCTGGTTGTGGGACAGGTGGCGAAGGGGACTCTGCCTGCCTCCTCGAATGACCTCGTCGTTTACTCATTCTCTATCTCAACTCGTCTCCTGCGCGTACATATTAGAATTGATTGAAATCTCAATCCTCAATTTCAGTTCATGACCAGACTATTACAGACACTTGGGATGTATTCTATTCCACTTAACCGACACTGACAGTACTAGACACCCTAAGCTCTGATACCAAGAAAACTCTGTCACGCCCCGAAAATGCGGAAAATAGGGTAAATTTAAAACTTTTTATTTATTAATTCACATTTAAGAGTGCATTCCTGTGCAGTGTCATACATCATCATAAGTATCATTCCTCAGGATCTCATCATGATATAATAAATATTGTATTATACCCAATACTCGATTACAAGTTAATTAATCCTAATACATCCCATACAATGTTGTACATCAAGTGTCTGCAATTACAATAATTGTCTGGGTACATGAAAAGATAAAAGGTACCTCAAAATACAATATATATGGCCTGGAGCTCAAGTCCTCCACTAGCCCCTACTCCGTACGTCGCAGGGAGATCCTTTTTCACTTGAAGAACTCTGGGGGGGAAAGAGAACAGGGTGAGCTTCTAAATCACTCAGTAAAGGGGGTAAGGAACTCATTTCATAAACCAAAATGCACATCACAAAATGTTTATTTGTATGTGAAACTCATTTGAAAACCATAGTATGAAAGTACTCAAAACGACATTCTCATGTCTCAAATCATGTGAAAACATGAAGTAAAAAGGCTCACTCTAGAGCAATAACAAAGCATGTGAAAATATGCGATAAACACTTTCTCAATGAACGTGATAAAATCAGTGGCACAGCCACTAAACAAACGTGGCATAGCCACTGATTTAAATTCACACGTGGCACAGCCACAGAATAGGGTTTCACGTGCAACGGCCACTAATTAGGGGTTCTCACGTGGCAACGGCCACCAAATAGGGTTTCTCACGTGGCAACGGCCACCAAATGGGGTATCACGTGGCAACGGCCACCAATGGGGTTTCTCACGTGGCAACGGCCACCAAATGGGTTTCTTACGTGGCAACGGCCACCAAATGGGGTATCACGTGGTAACGGCCACCAATGGGGTTTCTCACGTGGCAACGGCCACCAAATGGGGTATCTCACGTGGCAACGGCCACCGAATGGGGTTTTTCACGTTACCAGAACGGAGAAGAAATCGGGCTTACATGCTACCAGAGCAATGCCCGGTGTGTACTCACAATTACACACCTAAGTCTTATCACATAAGACTGGTTTGCCTTCACGTAGAACTCATAAGGGTTTTTCACTCATAAAACTCAATTGAAAACCGTTTTGTACTCAACACAAAACATAATAAAACCGAGTTCCAACCAACAAAGTACGCACACATTTCTCAAATCTCGATATTGCCTTAACGTAGAGCCCAATTCATTACTCACACAAAATTCAACAGTTTATAAAGCAATTTCACACTCAGCTTATAAAGTCATAAAATTATGGGCTCCAACCGGCTATAAAAACCGTGTGCAATTAAATCTCAACACAACACTCAACATGCTTGTTTTATAAACCACAAATCATGCTATAATAGTTTACAAATCACATACACAAATGGTTTAGATTTTCCTTACCTCTTTGCACCTCGTATAGTGCAATCGTTTCCCCCGTATAACGGACTAGTCTCGTATTCCACTCTGGAACTCCCGAGCTATCCAAACGATGTTAAAACATCAATACTAAACTATCACATAAACCTCAATTCTCAAAATCGAGCTTAATTGCTCATAACACCTCAAATCTCTCGATTCTCGTAACTCTACCCTAAACTACAACCTCATTCACAATATCTCAACGTCCTACATTTCTCATGTCAAATCATCTACGCTAATTCACCACATTGTCTAAATTTCCATTTACAGCTCAAAATTCTCAAAATTACCAAAATTGCTAAATATCATTATCACTTCAACCACATTGCAATTTCATCAATCCCTAATCATTTCTCAGCTATTTCAATGCAATGACAACCACCAATATCATCAAAATCAGTTCAAATATCAAGATCGAGGTTTAGAAATTACCCAAAGCTTGTGGGACGCACAACCCACGCCTCGATCCGATTCGTCCTTCGATTTCCAAGTATGTTGTTCTCCTTTTGATGAGGAACAACTTTCCTTCTTGACACAACTCTTGATTTGGCCGAAAATGGGTGTTTTGGATGAGTGAGAAAGTTAGGTTTTCGATGAAAATGGGGTTGGGAGAGAGAGAAAGTGAGTTTGCAGGAGAAAAATAGGGGTTCCTTATATAGGCTGAGGGTAGGAGATCGATCTGTTGAGGGGTGAGATCGATCTGCGTTTGAATTTTGGGGACGATCTGGGCAATTTTATGCCTAGGAGATCGATCTGTCGAGGGGTGAGATCGATCTCTTTATGGCTTTATGAGATCGATCTGCCCCTTGAGGAGATCGATCTTCTCCCAAACAGAACCATTTGGAGATCGATCTCTTCCTCATGAGATCGATCTTCTCTCAAACAGAATCATAAGGAGATCGATCCTCTTCCATTGGAGATCGATCTGCTCCTTAAATTCCTCCTTCCTTGTCATTTTTAACTCACCAGATCGATCTCTCCTTCTCCCAGATCGATCTGCTCCTTAAATTTCTCCTTCTTTGTCGTTTATAACTCACCAGATCGATCTCTCCTTCTCCCAGATCGATCTGTCCTTATAGTTTCACATTTATTTTAACAATTAACATATAAATCTCCAATTATCATTCCCACAATTCACTTAGCTCAATAAATTACACTTCAAATTATTATTACATCAATAAAATATGTCTGAAATTCTCAGATCTCACAAGAACTGAGGGGCTGAATGGAAGCAAAAAAACCGAGAGGCTAAGGGGAAGCAGAACTGAGAGCTGAAGCTGAAGCAGAACCGAGAGTTGAAGCTGAAACAGAACCGAGAGCTGAAGGCTGAAGCAGACAGAGAGCTAAAGCTGAAGCAAAATCGAGATGCTGGAAAATGAAGCAGAACCGAGGGGAGCTGGAGCTGAGGCAAACCGAGAGGGAGACTGTAGCTAACTGATGGAAGTGAGCAGGAAATCGGGGAAGCCAAAGCAGAGGAAGAAATTGGTGGGGAGGTGAGGATGTAATAACAGCAGCTGGAGAAGAAAGAAAAAAACGGTGAACAGTAGCCGGGGGGAGAAAGGAAAGAAGAAAAAGGAAAAAGAAAGGAAAAGAAAAAAAAAAGAAAAGGGAAAAGAAAAGAAGCTAGAAATTGAAGAAAGAAAAAGAAGAGGTAATATATATATATATGTTGTGTTTATAAGCATGTATGTGTAAGTTAAAATAGGTGTAAAATAAAAAGGGGAGAAATGATAAGTAGACAAAAAATATATGTAATAATGAATAATAAAAATAAATAATAAAATATATATATGTGTATATACATATGTGTATATATATATGTATATAATAAATGTGTGTGTTAGTATGAGTGCATACAAATATATATATATATATATATAAATATAAACACACATGTGTTAGCCTAGGTATGTAATTATATGCACACATAAAGTAGTAGCGAATAAGGTTACGACATCGTTGACAATTCGGATGAATAGGATACTAAGTATACAAATTTCGGTATAGGAGAATTGTAGAAGGAATTAAGGGAGGTACTTGGAGGCATCACTACTCGAACTCGAAATTTTTGATAAATCGAGATAAGGGGTACAATTTGACTCAGTTCTGATAATGAATCCTTATTTCATTGAAAAAAATTTATGTAGCAACATTATGTTTTGAATGATTTATAACTGTTTTCATACTTATGAAACGGGTTACGAAATATGATTTCATTTTAAGAAATATTCCCTGAGTGCATCTATGTTTTTGAAATGAATTTCCCTAAAATATGAAAATGCATGAAAGCTTTACAATGGTTTATAATTCTATATTCATATTTTGAAAGAAACTTATGGCAAGTTCGAAAGTATAAAAAAAAAGGGAAAGGGGAAAAGAAATTTTTGAGACTATAGGCTTCATGCATGGCTACTTCTTGTGGTGTTCCGGCTCCACCACCTGAGTGCCGGTACGTAGAGCCCTTGTAGCACTTGATTCTGCCTGTGTGGAAGATGTCTTGCTACTTGTGGTTTATGATAATGATGTTTTTGGTAGTATCTCGTGCCCGCGCAGTACGCATGTATGTTTCCCACACGGAGAGTGCCTTTGGTGCTTATGCCCTAGCTAGGTGCTAGAGAAAGCAAGAAAGATAGATACTACCCATATTTTATGAAAGTGTTGTACGATACTGATCCAGTCTATAGCCCCCTTACCATGGCCATAGGTATGATGACTCTCTACGGAGAATGACACGTATAGCATGACTTAGTTATAACCTAGTCTCCTCGATTTGATTATGAATGATGATTGTGATGATGACACTGATGAATGATTATGTTCTTTTATAGATTTATGACAATTGTTTACGAATAATTATGTTTTATGAAATGTTTATGGATAACGATGATTTTAAGAAATCATCCATGAATGATGAAAATTTTATGAAATAGTTAAGCATGTTATTTGATTTAAAGAAACTCATGCTTCGTAATTTTTATGATGACTATGCATGAAATGAAAATTTACATATCTTTTAAAGATTGGTTTTATGAACGATTTTACATGCTTTTACATATCAGAACTGCTTTAAACGTATTATCTTACTAAGCTTTTTCTCGAAAGCTCACCCCTCTACCTTTCATACTATTTGCAGTGATCTATAGGCGCTACCTGCCGCGTACACAATGTAGGCTGGTGGGAAAGAGCTACCCTAGGCTACTTTTTGTACACGCAGAAAAGGTATACAATTACATTCCTTTACTAGACACATTTTGTATGCACAGACATATGTTGAAAATATTTTGTTGGGATGTAATTTGTAAGAAAACAAATGTAATGAATATTACTGTTTGGGAGGTTGTCTTAAAGTACTTGGTCTTGATTTGAAATGGATGTATTAGATTGATAATGTGGATTTGAAAAGCATGTTTGGTAGTTGTGGATATCTAGGATTGTTAAAAACAATTTGTTTGCAGGTGGGTAGGCTTATGTATAAGCCGTTATGCTGTCGAAATTTCTATCGGCCGTATAAGTCAAAATGTGAAATTTAAATATAATTCTGGATAAAGAGGTAGGAAAATGAATTGACACTGAACAGGAAGACAACTTAAGTAAATAAAGGAATAAGTGGAAAATTTAAGTACAAAAAAATCCCTCAAATTTTAAAGGGCCAAGGGTCATTACAGTTTAAGGTGGTATTAGAGCGAATGTTGTCTAGCATTGTCAGTGTCGAAACTAAGGATAAAATTACATCCCAAATGTCTGTGCTTGTCTGGTTGTAAGAAATGTATACCTAATGAAGTTAAGATTTGATCTTTGGTTTACGCGCAGGTATTAGATCATGTGCATAATGACTGGAAGACAAGGACGCCCTCGGAGGCAAGTTCAGCCACCTCCACCCCCTTCACCGCAGCCAGAGAGTCCCAATACTCGTATGACACGATTTGAGCAGCGCTTCGAGCGAGGCTTGGAATCGATAGCTGCCATGGTTGCCCAACACCTTGGGGCAAACGTCTTTGACTCAGCTAGCATAACACCAATTCCTACTCCGGTGTCGACTCCTCAACAAGCACCACCTCCACCTCCTCCTTCACAAATACCCCCAGTACCTATGGCTCCTCAGCCCCCTATACGGACTCAGACAGAAGAAAGGGATGTTGGTAGGATGAGGGATTTCCTGAAAATGATACCTTCAGCATTCAAAGGAGTTAAGAATCCAGTAGAGGTTGAAGAATGGCTAGTAGACCTCGGGAAGATCTTCGATTATCTGCGGTGTTCGAATGTAGAGAAGGTTTCTATGGCCATGTATATGTGGAAAGGCCAAGCAGAGTATTGGTGGGGATCCACTAAGATCCTTCTGACAGCCTAACATCCGATGATTAGTTGGGATGCATTCTTGACAGCCTTCAAAGATAGTATATTCCACGAGCTGCCCAGCAGAAGTTGCGGATGAGTTTTTAAATTTGGTACAAGACAGTGTAACCGTGGATGAGTACGAGAGTAAGTTTACTATGCTGATGAGGTATTACCCGAAGACGTTCCAGAATGAAGAGCATCGTACTAAGAGGTTTCTAGTCGGGTTAAGACCAGCTATCCGAGATCGACTATTGGGGTTTTGGATTATTGAGTTCAAAGATGCCATGGGTAGAGCATAGATGATTGAGAGGGGTCTAAATGTTACACAGACAGAGTATGGCTTTAAGGGAAAAAGTAAAGATAAGGGTAGGAAGATGGAGTTTGTGAGACAGATTATTGAAGGGGCCAGCCCAAGAGTCTGAGGACAGATAAGTTTCGAACTAGGGTTGATAGACCTACAGTTCCTGTACCTGCTCCCCAGATTACTAGAGGTCCACAACAGTACAGGCAGTTGTGCAAAGAGTATGGGAAACTCCATGAAGGTGTTTGTCGTATGCCCACAGGGAGCTGCTTTGGGTGTGGACAAAAGGGACACATGATAAGAGATTGCCCATAGAACCAGATCCCACAACTCCCAGAGCAACTACGACAACCTGAGAAGCAAGCTCCCAAAGACAAGTCCCACAGAGACGGACTATGGCAGCAGAGAAGGGTAAGAAGCCTGTCACTCATGAGAGAGTATTTACCTTGGACAGGGAGATCGCTAGTCCTCCACTGAGACCATTCGGGGTAAGCTTTTAATTTGCAATCATGGGGCACATGTACTATTTGATCTAAGTTCCACACACTCTTTCATATCACCCTATTTCGCATGTAATTTGCATATTAAGCCTGAATCTCTAGATTTTACGTTACACATTAACACACCCATGTATAAATCTCAAAAGACTGATATGGTGTGTAGAAATTATGAAATCAAGGTAGGAGATAGGATCATGTTAGTAGATCTAATCTTGTTGAACATGTATGGCTTTAATGTAATTTGGGTATGGATTGGCTAGCCACCAATCGCGTAAGTATAGACTGCTACACTAAGACTGTAACCTTCTCCTTACCTAATAAGTTTGATGTGTGCTTTATAGTTAAGGAATAAATTACATGATTTTGACTATTGATAAAATTTTTTTATGAACGTGTTAATGTGAAGGTTATGTTGCATTCATCTCTAATACTAGTCGGGAACGTCCAAGTATTCAGGACATATCAGTGGTGTGCGAGTTTCTAGATGTATTTCCTGATAAACTACCGGGACTACCACCGAAGAGAGAGTTGGAATTCACTATAGATTTGGCACCAGAAACTCAGCTAATCTCGAAGTCTCCTTACCGGATGGCCCTTGTTGAACTTGAGGAACTAAAAAAGTAGTTGCAAGACCTGCTAGACAAGGGGTTCATTAGGCTAAGTGTATCCCCATGGGGAGCTCCAGTATTATTTGTACGGAAGAATGATGGTAGTCTCAAGTTATGTATAAACTATAGACTGTTGAACAAGGCCACAATCAAGAACAATTATCCCTTGCCCAAGATAGATGATCTATTTGACCAATAAAAAGGGGCTACGGTGTTCTCAAAAATTGACCTGAGATCGGGCTATCACCAATTGAGGATTAGAAAGGAGGATGTTTCGAAAATGGCCTTTAGAACGAGATATGTCCACTATAAGTTCCTCGTGCTGCCCTTTGGTCTAACTAATGCACTAGCTGCATTCATGAGCCTAGTGAATGAGGTGTTCTGGGAGTATCTAGATTAATTCATCATTGTTTTCATCAATGATATTCTAATCTACTCAAAGTCCCGAGAGGAGCATGAGCAGCATTTGAGAGTAGTGCTCCAAACTCTCAAAGAGAAGCAGTTGTATGGGAAGTTGGATAAGTGTGAGTTTTGGTTAGAGCAAATAGCATTTCTGGGCCATATTGTTTTTAAGGACGGGGTGTCAGTGGATCCGTCTAAGGTTGAAGCAGTACTTAATTAGGAGAGGCTAAAAACTATTACAGAAATTTGGAGTTTTTTGGGACTAACTGGATACTACAGGAGGTTTTTAGAAGGTTTCTCCAAGATTGTCGCTCCACTGACTAAGCTGATAAGCAAGGATGTTCCATTTGAGTGGACTGATCAGTATGAGCAATGTTTTCAAGAACTTAAGAAGTGGTTGACCACTGCTCCAGTCTTAACCATTCCTAGTGGGTCTGGAGGCTATGCAGTATACAGTGATGCATCATACCAGGGCTTGGGATGTGTACTGATGCAGCATGAGAGAGTAGTCGAATATGGTTCGCGTCAACTTAAGAATCATGAAAGGAACTACCCCACCCATGATTTGGACTTAGCCGCAGTTGTTTTTGCTTTGAAGATATGGCGACATTATTTGTATGGAGAAAGATTTCAAATTTTTACTGATCATAAAAGCTTGAAGTACATCTTTAACCAAAAAGAGCTGAATATGAGACATAGACGGTGGATAGAGCTCCTAAAGGATTATGATTGTGAGATCTATATCACCCGGGCAAGGCAAACGTGTGGCAGATGCTCTAAGTAGGAAGGGGATGATTTCTTTTATGTTGATCAGAGAATAGGAGTTGTTAGAGCAGTTTACCAAGCTCAGTGTTAGTGTGGAAACAACATAAGTTGGGTTCATAGCTAGTTTGTAGATTGAACCTAGTATACTAAATCAAATCAGAACTGGATAGAGGGGTGATCAGAAATTATTGGACAGGGTCAGTCAGGTAAAACAGAACATGCAGTCAGACTTTATGGTCGATGAGGACGGGTTGTTGAGGTTTAGGGGCCGCATATGTGTCCCAAATGATGATGCCCTACGACAAAGGATCTTAAAGGAATCCCATTGTTCTCGATATACTATCCACTAGAGAAGCACTAAGATGTACCATGATTTACGAAAGGTGTATTGGTGGGTCGATATGAAAAGAGATGTAGCTGAGTTTATGGCCAAGTGTTTGATTTGTTAGCAGATTAAGATCGAACACCAAAAACCAGCGGGGTTACTTAAGTCTCTTCCAGTGCCTACAAGGAAATGAGAGCACATTATTATGGATTTTATTATGGGTTTACCAAGGACCCGAAAGGGGCATTATGCAATCTGGGTGATTGTAGATAGATTGACTAAAAGTGTCCACTTCCTAGCCATCAAAAGTACAAACTCCTTAAGTGCTCTAGCAGAGTTGTATGTGAAGGAGACAGCTCGGTTGCATGGGGCTCTCTTGAGCATTACATCAGATAGAGATTCTCGATTCACTTCCAGATTTTAGGCTCATTTTCAAGAAGCCATGGGATCTCAGCTTAATCTAAGCACAGCCTATCATCCTCAGATCAATGGTCAGTCTGAGAGGACCATTCAGACCTTAGAGGATATGCTGAGGGCGTGCGTTTTGGAGTTTAAGGGCTCATGGGATGATCATCTGCCTCTTGTAGAGTTTTCTTATAACAACAGCTATCATGCCAGCATCGGGATGGCACCGTATGAGGCATTGTATGGTAGAAGATGTAGGTCTCTAGTGGCTTGGGAAGAAGTGGGTGACAGAAAGATCTTAGCTCCCGATTTGGTGGAACAGGCAACAAAAGGTGTTTGGATAATCTGTGATAGACTTAAGGCCTCACAAAGTAGGCAGAATAGTTATACGGATAAGCATAGGCGGCCACTTAAGTTTTAGAATGGTGACTCCAAGTTTTTGAAAGTATCCTTGAGCAAGGGTATTATGCGCTTTGGAAAGAAGGGGAAATTGAGTCCTCACTTTATTGGTCCTTTTGAGATTCTAGAGAGAGTGGGAGACGTAGCCTACAGACTTGCCTTACCACCGTAGCTTTTTGGGGTACATAATGTCTTCCACGTCTCGATGTTAAGGAAGTATAATCCGAATCCCTCACACATCATTGAGTATGAGCCCTTGAGCATTCAAGAGGATATGAGCTACATTGAGCAACCTATTTAGATTTTGGGCAGGAAGGAAAAGGTATTTCGATCGAAGACTATCCCTCTGGTAAAGGTTCTTTGGCAACACCATTCGATTGAAGAAGCTACATGGGAGCTAGAGGCCTTATGAAGGAGAAGTACCCACATCTATTCTGATGGACCGGGATGAATTTGGAGGACCAAATTCTTTAAAGGTGGGGAGAATGTAAACACCACAAATTTCCCGTATTTAGTTAAACAATAAAATTAAATGAGAATGTTACAAGAAAATATGTGTATATATATATATATATTTGTTAAATTGAAAAGGCAAAAAAAAATATGAATGAATGATAAAAATAATTACAATAAATATATATACATATATTTGTCAAAATTGAAAACGTAATTTAAAAAAAAAACACAACAACATATATATGCATAATAATAAATAAAACAAAGTATAAGACAAAAAAATAAATAATATAAATAAATGTTATATAATATTAATATATATATATATATGTTAAGTGGTGTACGAAATTGGCTTAAAAAAGAAGCCAATTCCCACACCTGATTAGTTCAAAAAAAAAAAAGAAGAGAAACAGAGGGTTGTAGTCGGGAGAAGAAAGGGAGAAAGGAAAGGAAGGAGAGGTCGGCCGGGAGAAGAAAAAGGAAGAAAAAAAAGGGAAAGAGAGGAGTGGTTAGCCGGGAAGAAAGGAGCTGAAGCAGAACCGAGGGAGAGGAAGAAAGCTGAAGCAGACCGAGAGTGAGGGAGAGCAAAACCGAGGGGCTGAAGGGAAGCAGAAATCGAGATTGAGGAAGAACAGAACCGAGGGGCTGAAGGGAAGCAAAAAAACTGAGAGGCTGAGGGGAAAGCAGAACCGAGAGCTGAAGCTAAAACAGAACCGGGATCTGAAGGCTGAAGCAGATCGAGAACTGAAGCTGAAGAGAACTGAGAGGCTAGAAACTGAAGCAGAACCGAGGGGAGCTGGAGCTGAGGTAAGCCGAGAGGGAGATTGCAGCTAACTGATGGAAGTGAGTAGGAAATCGAGGAAGCCAAAGCAGAGTAAGAAATCGGTGGGAGGTGAGGATGCAATAACAACAGCTAGAGAAGAAAGAAAAAAATGGTGAGCAGTAGCCGGGGGGAGAAAGGAAAGAAGAAAAAGGAAAAAGAAAGGAAAAAGAAAAAGCAAAAAGAAAGGAAAAGAAAAAAAAAGAAAAGGGAAAAGAAGAGAAGCTGGAAATTGAAGAAAGAAAAAGAGAAGGTAAATATATATATATATATATATAATGTACATATATATATGTTGTGTTTATAAGCATGTATGTGTAAGTTAAAATAGGTGCAAAATAAAAAGGGGAGACATGAGAAGTGTGTGTATATACTTATGTAATAATGAATAATAAAATATATATATGTATATACTTATGTGTGTGTGTGTGTCTATATATATTTATAAACACACATGTGTTAGCCTAGGTATGTACAATTATATGCACACACGAAGTAGTAGCGAATAAGGTTACGATTTTGACGCATTGTGGACAATTCAGATGAATAGGATACTAAGTATACAAATTTCGATGTAGGAGAATCGTAGAAGGAATTAAGAGAGGTACTTGGAGGCGTCACTACTTGAACTCGGAATTTTTGATAAATCGAGGTAAGGGGTACAATTTGACTTAGTTCTGATAATGAATCCTTATTTCATTGATAAAAAGATTTTATGTAGCAACATTATGTTTTGAAATGATTTATAACTGTTTTCATACTTATGAAATGGGTTACAAAATAAGATTTCGTTTTAAGAAATATTCCCCGAGTACATCTATGTTTATGAAATGAATTTCCCTAAAGTATGAAAATGCATGGAAGCTTTACAATGGTTTATAATTCTATATTCATATTTTGAAAGAAACTTTTGGCAAGTTCGAAAGTATAAAAAAAAAGGGAAAGGGGAAAAGAAATTTTTGAGACTATAGGCTTCATGCATAGCTATTTCTTGTGGTGTTCCGGCTTTACCACTTGAGTGCCGATACAATGGGCCCCTGTAGCACTTGATTCTACCTATGTGGAAGATGTCTTACTACTTGTGGTTTATGATGATGATGTTTTGGTAGTATCTCGTTGTGAGATCTGAGAATTTTAGATATATTTTAATGATGTAATAAGAACTTGAAGTGTAATTTATTGAGCTAAGTGAATTGTAGAAATTATATTTGGAGATTTATATGTAAGTGTTTAACATAAGTGTGAAACTAAGAGGTCAGATCGATCTTGGAGAAGGAGAGATCGAACTGGTGAGTTAAAAATGACAAGGAAGGAGGAATTTAAGGAGCAGATCGATCTCCAATGGAAGAGGATCGATCTCCTTATGATTCTGTTTGAGAGAAGATCGATCTCATGAGGAAGGGATCGATCTCCAAATGTTTCTGTTTGGGAGAAGATCGATCTCCTCAAGGAGCAGATCGATCTCATAAAGCCATAAAGAGATCGATCTCACCTCTCGACAGATTGATCTCCTAGGCATAAAATTGCCCCAAATCGTCCCCAAATTTAAATGCAGATCGATCTCATCAAGAGCCAGATCGATCTCCTACCCTCAGTCTATATAAGGAACCCCTGCTTTCTCCTGCAATTTCATTTTCTCTCTCTTTCAATCCCTATTTCTGCCGAAGCCCTAGCTTTCTCACTCATCCAAAGCACCCATTTTCGTCCAAATCAGAGGCTATGGTAAGAAGGAAAGTTGTTCCTCATCAAAGGGAGAACAACATAGTTGGAAATCATAAGACGGATTGAATCGAGGCAAGAGATAAGCTCTCCACAAGTTTTGGGTAATTTTTAAACCTCGATCTTGATATTTGAGATGATTTTGGTGATAATGGCTGTTGGCATTGTGTTGAAATAGTTGGAAAATGATTAGGGATTGATGAAATTAAAATGTAGTTGGAGTGATAATGATATTTAGCAATTTTGGTAATTTTGGAAATTTTGAGCTATAAATGGAAATTTAGACAATGTGGTGAATTAGCATAGATAATTTGACATGAGAAATGTAGAACGTGGGGATGTTGTGAATGAGATTGTAGTTTGTGGTAGAGTTACGAGAGTCAAGAGATTTGAGGTGCTATGAGCAATTATGCTCGATTTTGAGAATTGAGGTTACTGAATGATGAGTGTTGATGTTTTAACATCGTTTGGACAGCTCGAGAGTTCCAAAGTGGAATGCGAGACTAGTCCGTGACAAGGGGGAAACGATTGCGCTATACGAGCTGCAAAGAGGTGAGGGAAACTAAACCATTTATGTATGTGATTTGTGAACTATTATAGCATGATTTGTGATTTATAAAATAAGCATGTTTGAGGTGTTATGTTTTGATGAGAATGCACACAATTTTTATAGCCGGTTGGAGCCCAATATTTTTATGAGTTTATAATTGGGCTCTACGTTAAGGCAATATTGAGATTTGAGAAATGTGTGCGTGTTTTGCCGGTTAGAACTCGGTTTTAAATATGTTTTGTGTTGAGTACAAAACGGTTTTAAATGAGTTTTATGAGAAAGAAACCACTATGAGTTCTACGTGAAGGCAAACCAATTTTTACATGATAATGGCTATTGATAAAGACTTAGGTGTGTAATTTTGAGTACACACTGGGCATTGCTCTGGTAGCATGTAAGCCCGATTCTTCTCCGTTCTGGTAACGTGAGAAACCTCATTCTGTGGCTGTGCCACGTATATTTGGTAGCCTTTGCCACGTGAGAAACCCCATTCTGCGGTTGTGCCACGTACATTTGGTGGTCGTTGCCACGTGAGTTCCCCTATTCTGTGGCTATGCCACATATATTTGGTGGCCGTTGCCACGTGAGAAACCCCATTCTGTGGCTATGCCAAGTATATTTGGTGGTCGTTGCCACGTGAGAAACCCCATTCTGTAGCTATGCCACCTATATTTGGTGGCCGTTGCCACGTGAAACCCTATTTTGTGGCTGTGCCACGTGTGAATCTAAATCAGTGGCTATGCCACGTGTGTTTGGTGGCTGCGCCACGTGCATTATCATTACAGTGATTTTATCACATATATTGAGAAAGCCATTATCGCATTATTTTCACATGCTTGATTACTGCTCTAGACTGAGCCTTTTACTTCATGTTTCTACATGATTTTGAGATATGAGAATGTTGTTTTGAGAACTTTCATGCTATGGTTTTCAAATGAGTATACTGAGTTTCACATGCAATTAAATATTTTATGATGTGCATTATGGTTTATATAACGAGTCCCTTACCCCCTTACTGAGCGATTTAGAAGCTCACCCTGTTTTCCTTCCCCCCAGATTTCTTCAAGTGAAAAAGGGTTCCCCTGCGACGTACGGAGTAGTGGCTAGTGGAGGATTTGAGCTCCAGGCCATATATTGTGTTTTGAGGTATCATTTATCTTTTCATGTACCCAGACAATTATTGTAGTTACAGACACTTGATGTATAACATTGTATGGGATGTATTAGGATTAATTAACTTGAGATTGAGTAATGTATATGATATGATATATACTATTTAGTGACGAGATCCTGAGGTATGATAAGTGTGATGATGTATGACACTGCACAAGAATGCACTCTTAATTGTGAATTGTTGAGTAAAAAGTTTTAAATTTGCCCTATTTTCAGCGTTTTCCGGGCGTGACACTCGTGCCCGCGCAGCACGCATGTATGTTTCCCGCACGGAGAGTGCCTTTGGTACCCGTGCCCTAGCTAGGTGCTAGAGAAAGTAAGAAAGATAGATACTACTCATATTTTATGAAAGTGTTGTACGACCCTAATCCAGTCTACAGCCCCCTTACCATGGCCATAGGTATGATAACTCTCTACGGAGAATGACACGTATCGCATGACTTAGTTATAGCCTAGTCTCTTCGATTTGATTATGAATGACGATTGGGATGATGAAACTGATGAATGATTATGTTCTTTTATGAGATTTATGACAATTGTTTACGATCAATTATGATGTATGAAATGTTCATGAATAACGATGATTTTAAGAAATCATCCATGAATGATGAAAATTTTATGAAATAGTTAAGCATGTTATTTGATTTAAAGAAACTCATGCTTCATAATTTTTATGATGACTATGCATGAAATGAAAATTTACATATCTTTTTAAAGATTGGTTTTATGAACAATTTTACATGCTTTTACATATTAGAACTGCTTTAAACATATTATCTTAGTGGGCTTTTTCCCGAAAGCTCACCTCTCTACCTTTCAGACTATTTGCAGTGATCTATAGGCGCTACCTGTCACGTACATGATGTAGGCTGGTGGGAAAGAGCTACCCTAGGCTACTTTTTGTACACGCAAAAAAGGTATACAATTACATTCCTTTACCAGACACATTTTTTATACAAAGACATATATTGGAAATATTTTGTTGTGATATAATTTGTAAGAAAACAAATGTAAAGAATATTACTATTTGGGAAGTTCTCACGCCCCGAAAATGCGGAAAATAGGGCAAATTTAAAACTTTTTACTCATTAATTCACAATTAAGGGTGCATTCCTGTGCAGTGTCATACATCATCATAATTATCATGCCTCAGGATCTCATCATAATATAGTGTATATTGTATCATATACATTAATCCATCTTAAGTTAATTAATCCTAATACATCCCATACAATGTTATACATCAAGTGTCTGCAATTACAGTAATTGTCTGGGTACATGAAAAGATAAAAGATACCTCAAAATACAATATATGGCCTGGAGCTCAAGTCCTCCACTAGCCACTACTCCGTACGTCGCAGGGAGATCCTTTTTCACTTGAAGAACTCTGGGGGGAAAGAAAACAGGGTGAGCTTCTAAATCGCTCAGTAAGGGGGGTAAGGGACTCATTTCATAAACCAAAATGCACATCTCAAAATATTTATTTGTATGTGAAACTCATTAATCTCATTTGAAAACCATAGCATGAAAGTACTCAAAACGACATTCTCATGTCTCAAATCATGTGAAAACATGAAGTAAAAAGGCTCAGTCTAGAGCAATAACAAAGCATGTGAAAATAATGCGATAAACGCTTTCTCAATTAACGTGATAAAATCACTGTAATAATAATGCACGTGGCACAGCCACTAAACACACGTGGCATAGCCACTGATTTAAATTCACACGTGGCATAGCCACTAAACACACGTGGCATAGCCACTGAGTTAAATTCACACGTGGCATAGCCACTGAGTTAAATTCACACGTGGCATAGCCACTAAACACACGTGGCATAGCCACTGAGTTAAATTCACACGTGTTATAGCCACTAAACACACGTGGCATAGCCACTGATTTAATTTCACACGTGGCATAGCCACTGGATAGGGTTTCACGTGGCAACGGCCACTAATTAGGGGTTCTCACGTGGCAACGGCCACCAATAGGGTTTCTCACGTGGCAACGGCCACCAAATGGGGTTTCTTACGTGGCAACGGCCACCAAATGGGGTATCACGTGGCAACGGCCACCAATAGGGTTTCTCACGTGGCAACGGCCACCAAATGGGGTATCACGTGGCAACAGCCACCAATAGGGTTTCTCACGTGGCAACGGCCACCAAATGGGGTTTCTCACGTGGCAACGGCCACCAAATGGGGTTTCTCATGTGGCAACGGCCACCAAATGGGGTTTCTCACATGGCAACGGCCACCAAATGGGGTATCACGTGGCAACAGCCACCAATAGGGTTTCTCACGTGGCAACGGCCACCAAATGGGGTTTCTCACGTGGCAACGGCCACCAAGTATACGTGGCATAGCCACAGAATGGGTTATTCTCACGTTACCAGAACGGAGAAGAAATCGGGCTTACATGCTACCAGAGCAATGCCCGGTGTATACTCAAAATTACACACCTAAGTCTTATCACACAAGACTGGTTTGCCTTCACGTAGAACTCATAGTGGTTTTTCTCTCATAAAACTCATTTGAAAACTGTTTTGTACTCAACACAAAACATAATAAAATCGAGTTCCAACCGGCAAAACACGCACACATTTCTCAAATCTCGATATTGCCTTAACGTAGAGCCCAATTCATTACTCACACAAAATTCAACGGTTAATAAAGCAATTTCACACTCAGCTTATAAACTCATAAAATAATGGGCTCCAACCGGCTATAAAAAAATCGTGTGCAATTGTATCACAACACAACACTCAACATGCTTGTTTTATAAATCACAAATCATGCTATAATAGTTCGCAAATCACATACACAAATGGTTTAGTTTTCCCTTACCTCTTTGCACCTCGTATAGTGCAATCGTTTCCCCCGTATCACGGACTAGCCTCGCATTCCACTCTGGAACTCCCGAGCTGTCCAAACGATGTTAAAACATCAATACTCAATTATCTCATCAACCTCAATTCTCAAAATCGAGCATAATTGCTCATAACACCTCAAATCTCTCGATTCTCGTAACTCTACCCCAAACTACACTCTCATTCCCAACATCTCAACGTTCTACATTTCTCATGCCAATTATCTATGCTAATTCACCACATTGTCTAAATTTCTATTTATAGCTCAAATTCCCAAAATTGCTAAATATCATTATCACTCCGACCACATTGCAATTTCATAAATCCCTAATCATTTCTCAGCTATTTCAACACAATGACAACCACCATTATCATCAAAATCATCTCAAATATCAAGATCAAGGTTTAGAAATTACCCAAAGCTTGTGAGACGCACAACCCACGCCTCGATTTGATTCGTCCTTCGATTTCCAAGTATGTTGTTCTCCCTTTGATGAGGAACAACTTTCCTTCTTGCCACAACTTCTGATTTGGCTGAAAATGGGTGCTTTGGAGGAGTGAGAAAGCTAGGTTTCGGTGAAAATGGGGGTTGGAAGAGAGAGAAAGTGAGATTGCAGGAGAAAAACAGGGGTTCCTTATATAGGCTGAGGGTAGGAGATCGATCTGGCTCTTGATGAGATCGATCTGCATTTGAATTTTGGGACGATTTGGAGTAATTTATGCCTAGGAGATCGATCTGTCGAGGGGTGAGATCGATCTCTTTATGGCTTTATGAGATCGATCTGCTCCTTGAGGAGATCGATCTTCTTCCAAACAGAATCATTTGGAGATCAATCTCTTCCTCATGAGATCGATCTTCTCTCAAACAGATTCATAAGGAGATCTATCCTCTTCCATTGGAGATCGATCTGCTCCTTAAATTCCTCCTTCCTAGTCATTTTTAACTCACCAGATCGATCTCTCCTTCTCCCAGATCGATCTGTCCTCATAACTTCACACTTATTTTAAACACTTAACATATAAATCTCCAATTATCATTCCCCAATTCACTTAGCTCAATAAATTACACTTCAAGTTCTTATTACATATTTAAAATATGTCCGAAATTCTTAGATCTCATATCCTCCCCACCTTAAAAAGAATTTGGTCCTCCAAATTCAACTCAACTAGTCAAATAGATTGGGGTATTTCTCCTTCATGAGATTCTCTAGTTCCCACGTTGCCTCTTCCTTTGAGTGATGTTTCCACAAAACTTTCACTAATGGGATGCTCTTGGTTCTCAGTACCTTCTCCTTTCTATCGAGAATCCGGACGGGTTCCTCAGTGTAGCTCATATCCTCCTGTATGTCCATCTCATCATACTCTATAACATGAGAAGGGTCCGGGTGGTACTTCCTCAACATAGACACATGAAAAACATTGTGTATTTCGGACATCTGTGGGGGTAATGCCAATCTGTAGGCTACCTCTCCCACTCTCTCAAGAATCTCGAATGGTCCTACGTATCGAGGACTCAATTTCCCTTTCTTCCCAAATCGCATGATACCCTTACTCGATGATATTTTCAGAAATACTGCATCACCAACCTCAAACTTGAGTGGCCGTCTACGCACATCTGCGTAGTTTTTCTGTCTACTTTGTGCAGCCCGTAACCTCTCACATATGAGTTTCACACTCTGTACGGCTTGCTCAACAAGCTCAGGAGCATTTATCTTTCTGTCACCGACTTCTTCCCAAGCTACAGGGGATCTACACCTCCTACCATATAGAGCCTCAAAAGGTGCCATCCCAATACTCGCATGATAGCTGTTATTGTATGCAAACTCTGCTAGGGGCAGGTGATCATCCCATGATCCCTTAAAATCCATCGTACACGCCCTCAACATATCCTCCAGGGTCTGAATAGTCCTCTCTGACTGACCATCTGTCTGAGGATGATAGGCGGTACTGAAACTCAATCGAGATCCCATGGACTCCTGAAACTGGGTCCAAAATCTGGAAGTAAACTGGGAATCTCTATCAGAAGTAATACTCACTGGAGCCCCATGTAATCTAGCTATCTCGCTGACATACAGCTCAGCTAAGGTATCCACAGCATCTGTGCTCTTGATGGCAAGGAAGTGGGCACTCTTGGTCAATCTATCCACAATGACCCATATAGCGTCACGACCTCTTCGGGTCCTCGGTAAACCCATAATAAAGTCCATAGTGACATGCTCCCATTTCCATGTAGGTACAGGTAAGGGCTGTAGTAATCCTCCGGGCTTCCGATGCTCAGCTTTCACTTGCTGGCATACCAAACACCTGGCCACATACTCTGCCACGTCTCACTTCATACCTCTCCACCAATACACCTTTCTTAAGTCTCGGTACATCTTAGTACTCCCTGGGTGCATGGTGTATCGCGAGCAGTGAGATTCTCTCAATATCTGTCTCTTCAGGGTATTGTCGTCCGGTACATAAATCCGTCCTTTGAATCTCAACAATCCATCCTCACTGACTGTGAGATCCGACTGCGAACCCTGTTCAGCTTGGCTAATCATATATATCAATCTCTGATCACTGCGCTGCCCAGTTCTAATCTGATCCATGATCCTGGGCTCTATTCGCAAGCTAGCCACAAATCCAGTCTCTATCTCTTTAACACTAATCCGAAGTTCGGCAAACTGCTCCAGTAAATCCCATTCCCTGATCATCATAGCAGATATCATACTCTTCCTGCTCAGGGCATCAGCAACCACATTTGCCTTGCCCGGATGATATAGAATCTCGCAGTCATAATCCTTAAGGAGTTCCATCCATCTCGTTTGTCTCATGTTTAACTATTTCTGATCAAAGAGATATCTCAAACTCTTGTGATCAGTGAAGATCTGAAATCTTTCCCCATATAAGTAGTGTCGCCAGATCTTCAAAGCAAATACCACAGCGGCTAACTCCAAATCATGCGTGGGGTAATTCCGCTCATGGTCTTTCAACTGTCGCGATCCATATGCGACCACTCTTCCGTGCTGCATAAGCACACACCCCAATCCTTGATGAGATGCATCACTATACACCGAAAATCCTCCTGATCCCTCAGGAATAGTTAACATAGGTGCCGCTGTCAACCTCCTCTTTAATTCCTGAAAACTGAGCTCACATTGATCAGTCCATATAAATGGAGTCTCTTTGCGCGTGAGCTTAGTCAAAGGAGCGGCAATCCTTGAAAATCCTTTCACAAATCTTCTGTAATACCCTGCCAAACCAAGGAAGCTTCGTACCTCAGTAACTGTCCTCGGTCTCTCCCAATTAAGCACAGCCTCCACCTTGCTTGGGTCCACTGATACTCCTTCCTCTGAGACTATATGACCAAGGAAAGCTATCCGGTTCAGCCAAAACTCACACTTACTAAGCTTTCAATATAATTGCTTATCTCGGAGTATCTGAAGTACTAACCCCAAATGCTGTGCATACTCCTCATACGACTGAGAGTACACCAGGATATCATCAATAAAGACTATCACAAATTTATCCAGATAGTCTCTGAAAACCTCGTTTGTCAATCTCATAAATGCTGCAGGGGAGTTCGTCAATCCAAAAGACATCACCAGAAATTCGTAATGGCCATACCTCGTCCTGAAGGTCGTCTTTGGAATATCTTCTTCCTTGATCCTCAATTGGTGATAGCCCGATCTCAAATCAATCTTAGAAAAGACTGATGCCCCTCTCAGCTGATCAAGTAGATCATCAATCCTGGGTAGTGGGTATTTATTCTTCACCGTGGCTTTATTCAACAACCGATAGTCTACACATAATCTGAGACTACCATCCTTCTTCTTAACAAATAGTACTGGCGCTCCCCACGGCGAAACACTGGGTCTAATAAACCCTTGATCCAATAACTCCTGTAGTTGTTTCTTCAATTCCTCAAGTTCCACTATGCCATCCTGTAGGGAGGTTTAGAGATCGGCTGAGTATCTGGTACCAAATCAATGGTAAACTCCAGCTCTCTCTCTGGTGGTAAACCTGGCAATTCATCTAGGAAAACATCCGAAAATTCATAAACCATAGGTATATCCTCAATCCTCGGATGTTCCCGCTCATCGTCTGAGATGAGTGTCTCATAACCTTCACATGAACAATCATATTTAATATTCTCTAAAATAATATTAAAATTCTCAAATTACTTACTAGAATTCCACATATTCATTTCCTCAATATCTCAATCGTACACTGTAAGGTTCAGGTAGGGAGAAAGTTACAACCTTAGTGTAGCAATCTAAACTCACTCGATTGGTCGCCAACCAATCCATTCCCAGAATTACATCAAACCCATGAATATTCAACAGGATTAGATCTGCTAACATCACTCTATCTCCCACCTTTATTTCGCATCCTTTACAGATTAACTCAGTTCTCTGAGATTCACGCATAGGGGTATTTACATGTAGTATGTATTCTAGAGGTTCAAACTTCAAGTTTAATCTACATGCAAAATGCTCAGAAATAAACGAATGCGTGGATCCTGAATCAATCAACACATGAGCCTCATAATTACAGACAGAGAGTGTACCTCTTATAGTTTCTGCAGAAGTGTCAGCAGTCTCCTTATCTAGGGCAAACACGCGTCCCTGGGTAACAGGTCTCTTTCCTTTCTCTGCAGCAGTGGCCCGTCTCGGGGGATTCACTCTCTGAGGCTGTTGTCTAGTGGGCTCCAATACATGTGGTTTCTGAGGTTGAGGGCAATCCTTCACCATGTGACCCATGTCTCCACATCTAAAACATCCATGGATCGACCCAGTACAACTTCCCTCATGATTCGGCCACAATTTTTGCAAAACCTTGTCTCTGGCCTGACATCTCGAGGGGTCTCTCTAATGTTAGGGTACCCTCTGGGTCTCTCTAATTTGCCCTTCTGTACCTCAATCCTTCCTCTTCTGAAGGAACCTCTCCGAGCCTCTGTTTGGAAAATCACTGGCCTCTCTCTGAGCTCATTCTGGGATTGTACCATTTCAATTCCTCTTTCAATCTCTTGTGCTCGTCTCAGAGCATCTCCAAACTCAGTAATACATAGCCCTATCAATCTATCTCTGATGATGGGCTTCAATCCATACACAAATTTCTCTGTGCGGAGCTCTTCATTCTTGAAGGTCTCTGGGTCATATCTCAATAACGCTGTGAATTGGCTCTCATAGTCATCCACAGACATGTCACCCTGTACCAAACTCAAAAACTCGGCCTGTTTCTTTCTCTGGGCGGCTCGTGGTACATATTGGGTCCTAAAGGCTGTCTGAAACTCTTCCCAACCAATCACATCATGGTGGGACATCAAAATACCTTGGGTAGTACCCCACCAATCTCGAGCTCTCCCCTTCAGCATATAGGCACTCATACTAACCCTCTCAGCATCGGTGCAGCCCAGAAAATCAAATATAACTCTCAATTCCGTCAACCACTCCTCAGCCTCTGTAGGATCCTTCTTTCCCCTAAACACGGGTGGATTCATCTTCAAAAAATCCTTCAGTCGGACCATACTTCTATCATCAGGCTGAGTGACAGGAGGCACTGGGGGTATGGGAGGTCCTTGTGGTGGTGTAGGAGTAGTACCCGAGGCATTAACTCCAAAGTGTTGCGCGAATAACGCTGCCATCTGCTCAAAACCTTGCCTCACATCGGTCTTAATCCAATTAAATCGAGAGTTAGGACTCTCTGGTTGTGGGACAGGTGGCGGAGGGGACTCTGCCTGCCTCCTCGAACGACCTCGTCGTCCACTCATTCTCTATCTTAACTCGTCTCCTGCGCGTACATATCAGAATCGATTGAAATCTCAATCCTCAATTTCAGTTCATGACCAGACTATTACAGACTCTTGGGATGTATTCTATTCCACTTAACCGACACTGACAGTACTAGACACCCTAAGCTCTGATACCAAGAAAACTCTATCACGCCCCGAAAATGCGAAAAATATGGCAAATTTAAAACTTTTTACTCATTAATTCACAATTAAGGGTGCATTCCTGTGCAGTGTCATACATCATCATAATTATCATGCCTCAGGATCTCATCATAATATAGTGTATATTGTATCATATACATTAATCCATCTTAAGTTAATTAATCCTAATACATCCCATACAATGTTATACATCAAGTGTCTGCAATTACAGTAATTGTCTGGGTACATGAAAAGATAAAAGATACCTCAAAATACAATATATGGCCTGGAGCTCAAGTCCTCCACTAGCCACTACTCCGTACGTCGCAGGGAGATCCTTTTTCACTTGAAGAACTCTGGGGGGAAAGAAAACAGGGTGAGCTTCTAAATCGCTCAGTAAGGGGGGTAAGGGACTCATTTCATAAACCAAAATGCACATCTCAAAATATTTATTTGTATGTGAAACTCATTAATCTCATTTGAAAACCATAGCATGAAAGTACTCAAAACGACATTCTCATGTCTCAAATCATGTGAAAACATGAAGTAAAAAGGCTCAGTCTAGAGCAATAACAAAGCATGTGAAAATAATGCGATAAACGCTTTCTCAATTAACGTGATAAAATCACTGTAATAATAATGCACGTGGCACAGCCACTAAACACACGTGGCATAGCCACTGATTTAAATTCACACGTGGTATAGCCACTAAACACACGTGGCATAGCCACTGAGTTAAATTCACACGTGGCATAGCCACTAAACACACGTGGCATAGCCACTAAACACACGTGGCATAGCCACTGAGTTAAATTCACACGTGGCATAGCCACTAAACACACGTGGCATAGCCACTGATTTAATTTCACACGTGGCATAGCCACTGGATAGGGTTTCACGTGCAACGGCCACTAATTAGGGGTTCTCACGTGGCAACGGCCACCAATAGGGTTTCTCACGTGGCAACGGCCACCAAATGGGGTTTCTCACATGGCAACGGCCACCAAATGGGGTATCACGTGGCAACGGTCACCAATAGGGTTTCTCACGTGGTAACGGCCACCAAATGGGGTTTCTCACGTGGCAACGGCCACCAAATGGGGTTTCTCACGTGGCAACGGCCACCTAGTATACGTGGCATAGCCACAGAATGGGTTATTCTCACGTTACCAGAACGGAGAAGAAATCGGGCTTACATGCTACCAGAGCAATGCCCGGTGTGTACTCAAAATTACACACCTAAGTCTTATCACACAAGACTGGTTTGCCTTCACGTAGAACTCATAGTGGTTTTTCTCTCATAAAACTCATTTGAAAACTGTTTTGTACTCAACACAAAACATAATAAAACCGAGTTCCAACCGGTAAAACACGCACACATTTCTCAAATCTCGATATTGCCTTAACGTAGAGCCCAATTCATTACTCACACAAAATTCAACGGTTTATAAAGCAATTTCACACTCAGCTTATAAACTCATAAAATAATGGGCTCCAACCAGCTATAAAAAAATCGTGTGCAATTGTATCACAACACAACACTCAACATGCTTGTTTTATAAATCACAAATCATGCTATAATAGTTCGCAAATTACATACACAAATGGTTTAGTTTTCCCTTACCTCTTTGCACCTCGTATAGTGCAATCGTTTCCCCCGTATCAAGGACTAGCCTCGCATTCCACTCTGGAACTCCCGAGCTATCCAAACGATGTTAAAACATCAATACTCAATTATCTCATCAACCTCAATTCTCAAAATCGAGCATAATTGCTCATAACACCTCAAATCTCTCGATTCTCGTAATTCTACCCCAAACTACACTCTCATTCCCAACATCTTAACGTTCTACATTTCTCATGCCAATTATCTATGCTAATTCACCACAATGTCTAAATTTCTATTTATAGCTCAAATTCCCAAAATTGCTAAATATCATTATCACTCCGACCACATTGCAATTTCATAAATCCCTAATCATTTCTCAGCTATTTCAACACAATGACAACCACCATTATCATCAAAATCATCTCAAATATCAAGATCGAGGTTTAGAAATTACCCAAAGCTTGTGAGACGCACAACCCACGCCTCGATTCGATTCGTCCTTCGATTTCCAAGTATGTTGTTCTCCCTTTGATGAGGAACAACTTTCCTTCTTGCCACAACTTCTGATTTGGCCGAAAATGGGTGCTTTGAAGGAGTGAGAAAGCTAGGTTTCGGTAAAAATGGGGGTTGGAAGAGAGAGAAAGTGAGATTGTAGGAGAAAAACAGGGGTTCCTTATATAGGCTGAGGGTAGGAGATCGATCTGGCTCTTGATGAGATCGATCTGCATTTGAATTTTGGGACGATTTGGGGTAATTTATGCCTAGGAGATCGATCTGTCGAGGGGTGAGATCGATCTCTTTATGGCTTTATGAGATCGATCTGCTCCTTGAGGAGACCGATCTTCTCCCAAACAGAATCATTTGGAGATCGATCTCTTCCTCATGAGATCGATCTTCTCTCAAACAGAATCATTTGGAGATCAATCTCTTCCTCATGAGATCGATCTTCTCTCAAACAGATTCATAAGGAGATCTATCCTCTTCCATTGGAGATCGATCTGCTCCTTAAATTCCTCCTTCCTAGTCATTTTTAACTCACCAGATCGATCTCTCCTTCTCCCAGATCGATCTGTCCTCATAACTTCACACTTATTTTAAACACTTAACATATAGATCTCCAATTATCATTCCCCAATTCACTTAGCTCAATAAATTACACTTCAAGTTTTTATTACATATTTAGAATATGTTCGAAATTCTTAGATCTCACTGAGGTTGTCTTAAAGTACTTGGTCTTGATTTGAAATGGATGTATTGGATTGATAATATGGATTTGGAAAGCATGTTTGGTAGTTGTGGATATCTAGGATTATTAAAAACAATTGGTTTGCAGGTGGGTAGGCTTATTTACAAGTCGTTATGCTACCGAAATTTCTATTGGCCGTATAAGTCAAAACGTGAAATTTAAATATAATTTCGGATAAAGAAGTAGAAAAATGAATTAACACTGAACAAGAATATAACCTAAGTAAATAAAAGAATAAGTGAGAAATTTGAGTACATAAAAAATCCCTTAAATTTTAAAGGGTCAAGGGTCGTTACACTTTCCCCTTTACAGAGCGTGCATAGTAGCCCAGCGAGGGACTTAGGCATTGTATTTGGATATCTACTGCTCTCCATCGCCAAGAGGTATACACACAGAAATTCTTTTTGTATCTAAACATGTAATAGCACAGTATTCATTTTGAATTGTAAAATGGGGGTTGTAAATGTTAGCAAACACGTCATGTATAAGTATATGACTTAAACTTGCAGAAGTATGTGTTCGCTTTTGATTAATTGAAAGATTTATGATAAATGATGATTAATACTGACTCACAACCCAACTGTTATTTGTGAGGGTTGTTCACAACTGGGTAAGTTAATGAATAAAACGAAAAATTTATGGTGATTTTTAGATAAAAAAAAGCAGTATTAGTCAAAAGGATACTTTAAAGTACTTCATTTCTCCCTTAACTTGACTTCAAGACAAGATAATCCTATATATATTTCGACTATCACTATATCCTAACATGATGTAGGAAAAATCATGTCATGGATATCCGATGCTGTAAAATGATGCGTGGTACGATAAATTGATGCACTTACACTAAACTACACTACGTGTCAAATCAATGCACTTATAATAAACACTATGCTTTACGATAAAATGATGCACTTTTCAATAGACATTACACTTTACGACAAAATGATGCACTATTCGATAAAAGGCTTAATAAACATTATTTGATAAAACAATTACACTTACAATAAACACTGCTCGATAAAACAATTACACTATTTAAAATTAGGCATGATTACCCGCTTACCAATAAAGACTTATCCCACTGTAGCTATTAATGAGTCGATTAGTTCCCAAAAATGAAGGTTTTACCTATGGTCATATATCTGCTAAACTCCAATTCTACTAATCAGGTAAAAACAGAACCTATCAACAACTATTGTTAGATAAGTCGCTATGCCAATGTAGGAGTAAATGATAATCAAGCTACTCTGATTTTACTTTATTGGTTTAAATTACACAATTGAGTTCCTTTTAACTATAAAAAGTTCATTTACATGTTTTTAAATTCACTACACTATGGATAAGGGTGTAATAGAGCCTAGTCGAGATAATCTAATATCAAACTCAACCTCAACTCAAGTCAAAAACTCTAGGCTCGAAGTTCGGCTCAAGCTCGATCGAACTTAATTTTTGAAGTTTAAGCTCAACTCGTTAGAATATTCGAGCCGCTTAGCTCAGCTCGATAGGCTCGAACTTGTCTCGTTAAGCTCAATTGATCATTTTTCAATTATATATTATAGGGTTAAAATAGTAAATTATATTAAAATATTAAAAAAGCTCAAAAGGCTTGCGAGTTACTCGAGTCAGGTATTTAAAAGGTAAAACTCAGCTTGCGTCATTACTCAAATAGCTTCAATAACTCTATATTATATAGTTATTTATGTACTTAATTTCCTTAATTATTACCTAATTTTTTGTAAATATGTTTATTATCTCCCTAATTTAATTAATTTACTCTAATTGTGCAGATAAATAATTAATAGAAGAAATCTGGATGATTCGATTGTATTTGAGCTTACATAGTATAAAATAAGACTGAGTGCACTAGGAGACAAATTTCATGCCACTAAAAGAGAAAAATAACAAGGAAATTTATCTAGTAGTATAACTCATCCATTTTGCCAATCAACTTGCCACATGTCCTTATTCATTCATTGTTGGAAGATAATGACAAGGAATCACATGGACTTTACATGGCTTAACCATCTAGGATGATACTTAGACAGGAAGACAAGAGGTGGTTATGGAGCTTTGATGATGTAAAAATATCTTCTTAGAGTAGCTATTCGTGGTAAGATAAGTGACATTAATTGCCAACTCATGAAACTTATGTTTTTACCCCTTTACACTTAATTTCCCTATGTATAGAAGCCAAAATGATGGGGTTATGAATAAGGGTCGGCTACAATAGGCTTAAGATTTATTTTCATGCACATTTTAATGTTTTTTTTTTTCTAGTGTAGAAGAGTAACCACCATTTCTTTGCTTTGATGTTCTTTACATTTCTTTAAGTTTTCTTGTTAAATCCTTTTAATTCAAGCACTTGAATTTCAAGTTTATTTTAATTTTCATTATGTTCTTTAATTTATAGCATTTAATCTCTTCTTATACTCCTTTCTTATCTTCCATTTTTGTTTATGATTGAGTTTATGGACATAGAAGCTTAGATGGTCAAAAAACTACCTCCATAGCTTTTGTGTTTAAGCTTGATCCACAATAATATTTTGGATTATTTTATAACTGTTTTGATATTTTCAATCTATTTTTGGGTTGTTTAAGTTATTTTTAATGTTTAATCTTATCGTATAAATAATTTTCATCAAGTTTTAGTTAGTAAAAATCAGGTTTCAAGCTTAGGCTTTAATTATTTCATTTAGTTTTTACCTTAGAAATGTATATGTTGCTTTTTTTTTTTTAGATTAGGATTTTCAGTGTGTGGCATCACTTTAGGGATGTAGTTAGCTGCTATTTATGTTTGTTTTAATTTCCATTTAGTATTTTTTTTAGTCACTCTTAGATCATATTTAAATCAGGTAATTTGTAGGAGTTATTTAGAGTAGTTACCATGCATTTTCATGCACTTTGATGCATTTTTTGGGTAAGTTGGTGTGACTGATTAGGATTTGTTTAGCTACTATTTCATGCTTATTTTAGGGTTATTTAGTTATGTTTACATTATATTAGATCATATTTTAATTAGGTTATTTTTAGTGTTGCGTTAGATTAAGGTCATGGTATTTTTGGTGAGCATTTTCCCAAATTTTTAATCTATTTTAGGCGTCCAATCCAGGTGCATTATAGCCACTATTTTGCATTGGTTTAGAACTCATTTAGATACATTTTAGTGTTATTAAGGTCATATACATGTTAGGAAATTTTTAGGATTAGCTTAGTAATTTTATTTTGCATTTTACAAAATTTTTCCTTAGTTTCATTCCATTTAGGCGTCTTTGCATTAGTTCACTATCCAGATTTCTTAGTTCACTGTTTTAGTAGTTTAGAGGTACATTACATCTATTTTTAGTTTATAATTAAGTCATACATTTAGTATTACATGTTTAGATATATTAGCTTAGGTTACTTGGCATTTTCATGGCATTTTATGTTTATTTTACAGACTGTTTCAGCATGCATTTGGAACTATTTTAGGATTAATTAAGTGTCATTTAGGTTGCATTAGGATAGGGATAAGATAGGTTAAGGATTGATTACACATTACTTTAACATTTTTCAAGCATTACTCAGATATTTCATGCATTTTAGTGTTACGGTTTTAGTGGTCTATTTAGGGGCTGCTAGAATTTGTTTCATGCATTAGTCAAGTATAGTTTACGGTTAGTAAATTGCATTTCGGGTTTGTTTAGGATTAGGGCTACCATTTAAGATTTTTTTATGTTTTTAATTAAGAATTTAGGTTTACATGCATTAGATTTAGTTATTTTGTGGTTTTATTAGTTTAATTAAATTAGTTTCATGCTTATTTTATTTTCATATTAGGATTTTCTGAGTTATTTTCATTATTTGCATTTTAGACCTATATTTTCTATTATTTACATTTTTGACTAATTTACTTTATTGATTTTGATTTTTATATTTTTCTTTTGCAGTTACTTTATATTTTCTATTTGAGCTTTGTAAGTATTTCTTTTCATTTTTCTTATTATTTCATTTTACTATTTTATTTGTCAATTTTATTTTATTAGCCTCAGTAGATCACCCTTTTTCCATAATTTGTTAGAATATACCTAGGTTGTAATTATCTGGTAATCAATTAAGGTAACTTAATCTCTGTAAGATGTTATTTTGGGATTTCAATTTCTATATTACTTGTATGGCCAGTGCACTTACGGTAGAGACCTCTAAAAGTCGCAATAGGCTTAAGCTCGAGCTCGGTTCGAAAATAAACAAGTGGAATTCGAGTAATCATCGAACTGAACTCGAATAGCTCACAAGTAGCATGACTTGTTTACACCCTTGACTATAAATGTAAAAGCTAATATATGCTTTATCCAAAACACTATTACATATGTAATAATGCTATATGTCCACTATATTTTAAAACAAGTTTCATATGAGAATTCAAAACTTTCATACATATAGATAAAAAATCAATGCAAATTTGAAATCCCATCAACGCCATGCTATGCGCAAGTATGCTATACGTAATGAAAGCATGGTTCACTATACACTTACAATCTTCTAAAGTCGTTTTACATGCACAACATGCCAAACTATCATAATCACTATGTCACTAAACACAATTGTAGTAAGGCTAGGTTACGATGTCTCATTATCGAGCCTTGCATCAACATAGAATAAACAATATCCATACATTATTCACTTATACATACATACATATATATATATATATATATGTCACATGCACCACAATGGGCTATTATGCCTTCATTAGGTAGTATTGGTACACTACTTATATATATATATATTATACACTATCCAATCACTTTTACCATTTTTACTTACACTGTATGATGCTAACTTGCATCCCATATGATTAACTTATCAAAGAAACTATGCTTGATCACACTTTTCAAGCTTGACCAATTTTGCACCTACACCACTAATTGATTTGCTTCACTACAATATCATACCATGACACTTAGTAACTTGTCATTAACACTTTAGAAACCAAATAACTCATCATTATAGTTTACTTACCCAATGTACCTCCCTTGGTTGAATGTTAGTATCACTATACTAGGTGACTTTACGTCAACAACATTTCAACACTTAGTTTATGATATAAATTCAATCCCTAAACCACTAAACACTTCACATACCTCACTTACCCTTACGTCACTATTAGGGTTTAGTGACAAATGCTCACTTTTCAAGGATTTCTTACAAATCAAAACTACCAGTCAATTATACACTATAACCATACTAAAATATCTTAAACTAAAGCTAGATCACATCTTTACACATTCCTTTCAATTGGCTAAACATTATAGCCCTATGTTCCGCATATTTCACTTAAATTTAACACCATATATTATCATTATATCAACAAATAACCATCATATATTAACCTTGAAGCATGAAACCAACCTTACCCCTTAGAGATCACTATGTTAGCTGAATATACCTCTACACCAATGAGTTATTTTTGCTGCAAACAAACCCATATAACACCTTAGAGTCACTCCTTATACACCACATACCAACCTTGAATCGAGGAAACAAACCTACCTTATAGATTTAGCCCAAATCAAATTAATTCGCTCTCTTTTGACAACTATGGTGTTTCACACTTTTTCTTAATACAACAAGGTAGAAGGAAGGTTTAGAAGGTTAAATAAAGATAAGAAAACATGAAAGAATCATAAAATTAGGCTCGATCTTCTTGTTTTTGCCTTTGGTTCCTACAATTTTGGAGGTTTCTGTCTTTTCATCTATTTTCTTCCTAGTTTCACTTTTTACAAGGGTTTCATGGTGTTTTGTCGAGCATCATCTTTATTTAAGCATATATTTCATTTTAAAATATTTCAACAAAAATCAATATAAATGAAAGGCTTCCCATATAAGCTTAATGTTAATATTTATCCATTTATTCACTTTTTCATTTAAAATTCCATTTATCTAAATTTCTATTGGTTAGCGTATGCTAGGTGCATATTAATCATCTTAATTCCATGCATGTCTCATGTCTTAAGATAGCAATGTTGACTTTTGACTATGGGTGTTTTTATCTGGTTTCACTCATTTTGGCCCTATTTCATCCGTCTCAATTTTAACTTGGCCAATTTTAATTTTGGGTTTGACCAATCACTTTTAGGGTTTAACCACACTCAAATGAATCCCTTAAATCAATTAAATACTTCATCTAGCCATAGTGACTAAACAACATATGGACAAAACCATCATTTTTCTGTTCGTTGCAAAACTTCTCGTTTATATAACCCCGTAATCATAATTAAATGAGTTCAAATGGATTACCTAAGGTTATATGGGTCCATAATACGACATTTCCATGCCTTCGAGGATAGGTGTGTGTGCTCAGAAATATACGTGCACTCGAGCATACAATAGCATATTGGAGCTTCCACCTTTGCACACCAATAGAAACGATTACGATTTGATTATCAATTACATTTCTATGATCAAGTAACTTATATAATAGGATGGAAATTGCAATTTTCACACACCTTCATTAAAGGGAGACCATAATCTAAATTTAGGTTGCAAATTACAAAAACCTTTCTATGGTTTGAAGCAATGTCCTTGGGCATAGTTCAAAAGATTCACCAGGGTACTAAAGTATCAATGCTATCAACAAGGACAAGTCAATCTTTGCTAATTATGAAAACGTTTCTATGGTTTAAAGCAATCTCCTTGAGTATGGTTCAAAAGATTCATTAAGGTACTCAAGCATTAAGGCTATCAACAAGGACAAGTCGATCATACCCTTTTCACTAAACATTCCCCTACAGCTGGCATTGCTATTCTTATTGTTTATGTTGATGACATTATTTTGACTAGGAAATTATAATGAAAAGATGACCAAATTAAAGTCCTTGTTGGCTAAAGAATTTGAAATCAAATATTTGAGGCAACTAAGATATTTCTTAGGAATAGAAGTGGCAAGATCGAAAGAAGGCATTATGGTGTCTCAAAGATAAAATGCCTTTGATTTACTTAAAGAAACAGGTATACTATGATACACCTATGGATGTAACCCGCAAAGTTCAGGAAAAAAAAGAATGATGTTCATTGGTCGATAAGGGAATGTATTAAAGACTAATGGAAAAACTTATCTACTTGTCTCATACTTGGCCTGATATAAGTTTTTTAGTAAGTGTTGACAATCAATTCATGAACAACCTAAATGAAGAACATTTTGAAGCTATGTACCATATCCTACGACATTTAAAGATTGACTTTAAGTTTGGGCTTATTTTTTAAAAAAAATGGTGCAAGTAGAAGTATTGAAGTGTTCATAAATGCAATTTGGGCAGGTTCAGTGAATGATAAACTATCAACTTCTGGTTATTGTGCTTTCTTATCGGGAAATTGGTTACTTGGAGAAGTAAAAAGCAATAATTGGTAGAATAAAGTAGCGTAGGCAGTGTTTAGAGCCATGGCTTTAGGTGTGTGTAAAGGTATGTGGTTAAGAGGACTTCTTATAGAACTAAAGATCCTATAAATGAATCTATTAAATTGTTATGTGACAATAAGATAGCTATTAGTAGTTCTAAGAATCTAGTTCACCATGAGCGGACAAAGCATGTGGAAATTGATTGATACTTCATTAAGGAAAAAGTTAAAGAAGGAATTGCTACTCATTCATATATCCTTATAAGTCATCAGGTAGTATATATTTGTACCAAAGTTCTGTTTAGGGTGTCGTTTGAACATTTTGTTAAAAAGTTGGGTTTGTTAAACATTTACTACCCAACTTGAGAGGGAGTGTAGGATTATTTAATTCCATCTTTATTGTTTTATTTTTTTATTATTATTATTTTAAATAGATTTTGATATGTCTATGATAGTTTTCTTTAAATTTTAAGATAATATCTGAGTGATTAGGATTAAAATATCCAATTTTATCTTCTGCTTGTTTTCATAATTTTTAAGATATTCTATGTAACAAATATCTATTTAAATATAAATACTTCAGTTGAATAAATATAATTAGCTTGAACATATTGTTCAGCTTCCTTAAACAGTTATTTCTTTACTTTGTTCCATGTTCAGCATTTTAGCTTGCATCTCTTTCACTTTTTATCAAAATCAGCAAGTTCTCTTTGCTTTACTAGTTTTTCCTTTAAATTGACTTCCAATCTTCCCTCATCTTCATCTAACCTCTGATTCAATTTTCTCAAAGCTTCGCTTTTATATTCACTTTCTCGAGTCTACAACAGACATTAAACCTTACCCGTCTCATTCATTTTGTTCACCTTTTAGAGGCTTATCCCACCCTTTGTCATAAGCTCTATGGGAATTAATGATACAGTGGGAGAACTACATTCCTCTAATACATCTTCTAGTTCCTAAAATGTGTCTCATCTTTCATCTTCATTGTCATTATCTACTAAAGTTTGGGGTGGGTGGTCGAGAAGAGCTTTGCGGGTTCATGCAATGTTGCTTTATTGCTTTTTCACTGGCGGGTTAAGGGATCACATGGTCTTTCACAATCTTGCTCAAATTGTGAATATCCTTTCTGAGTTTACTGATCTTGTCATCCCTTTCACTTTTTCTTGCTTGGTTAGGGTAGACAATGAGTAAGCTGGAGTTTGCGCCCTCTTCAGTTCCTCGTGCTACTTAGACCTTTGTGTCTCTTCGTTAACTCTTCACAGTGGACCTCTAGGAGTCTTTGAGAGTAAGGTCACTTTCCCTTTATTTTTCCTTGGGGACGTGTTCGACTCCTCAATACTCGGCAGAAGCCCTTTCGTCTTATAACTCTTTTCCTTAGTGGCATTATGGGCTTGGCTATGGTATCATAGGCTTAACTTTTCCTTAATTTGCTTTTGATTAAGAGCACTGCAGAAAGGAACTATATTGAGTTTGACTCTCAATGAAAGCACCAATTTATAAGGGTGTGAACAGTGTCAGGCAAATAGAGAGTGACACTAGATTTATGTGGTTTGGCAATGTACCTACGCCCACGAGGGTAGCAAAGTGTATACTACTAAGCATCTTTATGTGAACCAAAATGCTCGGTAAGTACAAAGCTCTTTATATAACTGGGCGGGTGGGCGTGACTAAGGTATAAATAAGTAAGAAAGGAATAATGCATAAAGTAATATTGAAAGACCCGAAATTCGGTGCTATTTCCTTAAGGATTTATCTTTGAAGACATTGATTTATGTAATATTGATCAATTAATAAGATTCATGTAAATTCCAAGTCCATTTGACTTAGTTTCAACCCCAAATGCATTAAAGTGAGAAATATGAGTAATAGTGGGCTCGAGTTGAACTGAAGGGAATTTGATCAATCCTACTAATGATAATGACTAAGGACATCAAAATATAGGTATGTCATGAAGGGAAGTTGGTTTGAATTCGTCCAGATGATGTTGAAGTGGTGAAAATGCCAAAAAGGGCCCAAACGAGCTCAAAATCAATCGTTTGAATTGTTTTTACCTGTAACGAACTGTGACCTATAAAAATTCAGGAAATTTTTTTTTGAAACTTCAGCTTGCAACTTAATCCCTTTATTCACTTAGGTTGTATTCCTGTTCAGTGTCAATTCATTTTCTTACTTCTTTATCTATAATTATAATTAAGTTTCACATTTGGATTTATATGGCCGATAGAAATTTCGGCAGCATAACGGCTTATATATAAGCCTACCCACCTGAAAGTTTCTCACAATATCAACCCTAGCTATCCACAACTATCAGACATACTTCCCAAGTCATATCATCAAATCATTCTATATATTCTAAAGACGCCTAGTTACTCCCAACAATCAATCCTTAAAAATATTTCATTTATCCTTATACAGATTACATCCCGACACATTACTTTCAATAGATGTCTGTGCATACAAATGGTCTAGTAAAGAGATAGAAATGCATACCTCACGCATGTACAAAAGGTAGTATGGGGAAACTCGTATCCGTTAGCCTACGTCGTCTACGCAACAATTATCACTGTAGTTTCACTACAACACATCTGAGAGGTGAAGGGGTGAGCTTTCGGAAAAAGAACCCAGTAAGAAATGCATTTAAAATGATCATGGTGACTGAATCACACTGAATGCATAATAAAACTAAAAGATAGCATTTCTTTACAAATATCACATAGCTCCCAAAATACGTAAATGGAAACTAGAGATCTCATGAAGCATTCTGTAAACTAGAGATCGATCTCATAATTGGAGCAGATCGATCTCATAAAGCCATTAAGAGATCGATCTTACCCCACGACAGATCGATCTCCTAGGTATAAAATTACCCCAAATCGTCCCCAAATTCAAATGCAGATTGATCTCATCAAGAGCCAGATCGATCTCCTACCCTCCGTCTATAAAAGGACCCCTATGTTTTCCTGCACTTTATCTTTTCTCTCTCTCTTCCAAACCTCCATTTTAGCTAAAACCTAATTTTCTCTCTCTTCTAGATCGCCCATTTTCATCCAAATCAAGAGCTGCGGCAAGAAGGAAAGTTGTTCCTTATCCAAAGAAGAACAACATACTTGGAAATCAAAAGAAGAATCGAATCGAGGTGTGAGTTGAGCACTCCACAAGTTTGGGTAATCTCTAAACTTCAATCTTGAACTTTGAAATGATTTTTGGTGATTGTGGACATGGGCAATGTGCTCAAATAGCTAGGAGATGGTTAGAGATTGATGAAATTGTAATTTGCTTGGAGTAGAGATGTTGTTATGAAATTGTGGTAAATTGGGATTTTTATCTATAAATTAGAAATTTAGGCAATGAGGTGATTTTGGCATAGGTATTATGCATGAGAAATGTAGAAGGTTGAGATGCAGTGGATGAGACCATGAATGGTGATAGAGTCATGAGAATTGAGTTGATTGAGATATTAATGAGAATATGAGCAAATGTGTGCTCAATAATGCAATTGAGTTGGGGTATTGATGTTTTTAACATCGTTTGGATAGCTCGAGAGATCCAGAGTGGAATGCGAGGCTAGTCCGTGATACGGGGGAACGATTGCACTATACGAGGTGTAAAAAGGTAAGGGAAACTTAAACTCGTTTGTGTGTATGTGAATTATGAAATGTTGTAGCATGAATTGTGGTTGAGAAAACAAGCATGTTTTATGGGTTGTGAATGAGAGATTGCATACGATTTTATAGCCGGTTGGGGCCCAATATTTATGAGTTGTAAACTATGTGTGAAAATGTTTTACAATCATTTTGTGTTTAAAATGTGAAAAAGAGATTTGGGCTCTACGTTAAGGCATATTGAGATTGAGAAATGTGTGCGTGATTTTTTCGGTTGGAACTCGATTTTAACATGTTTTGTGTTGAGTACACAAATGCTTTAAATGAGGTTTATGAAAGAAAACCATTATGAGTTCTACGTGAAGGCAAAACGTTTTATGAGATAATGGCTAATGATTGAGACTTAGGCGTGTCATGTTGAATACACATTGGGCCTTGTTCTGGTAACATGTAAGTCCGATTATTCCTCCGCTTTGGTAGCGTTGGGAGGCCTTGCTCTGGTAGCATGTAAGTCCGATATTCCTCCGTTTTGGTAACGAGAGATACCTCCGTTTTGGTAACGTGAGATGACCCCCATTCTGGTAACGTTGGGTGGCCTTGCTTTGGTAGCATGTAAGACCGATAGAGTGGGCCGCCTGGGAACTGACCCAGGGACCATGTGATAGTGTGCATGAGGCGAGGCATTGCTCTGGTAGCATGTAAGGCCGGGTCTTGTTCTGGTAACATATAAGTCCAATATACCATGCATACGACCATATTGTCGACGTTCTCTCTTATGAGGATGCCTGGGATGCGCACCCAGAGGAGATTATATATATTTGATGTGCCATGACAAATTTTGTTTGAGTTTTATTGCCTAGTCTCCTTTTTATACACATGAGTTGTGTTTTTTTGTGGCTGTGCCACGTGCATTGTTTTGCGGTGATTTTTATCACATTTTAATGAGAAAGGCCATTATCGTATCATGTTTTTCACATGCTTGTAACTGTGGTTTATACTGAGTTATGTACTCTCATGTTTTCACACGATTTTAGAGAATGAGATGAGAATTGATGCTTTATTAAGTCATGCTCCATTTCCTACGAGTTTTCAACTATGAGTTAAAATGATTGTGCTGTACAAATCATTGTTTTATATAACTAAGTTCCCTTACCCCCCTTACTGAGTGATTTAGAAGCTCACCCTGTTTTTCTTCTCCATCTAGATTTCTTCAAGTGAAGTGAGCTCCCTGCTACGTACGAGTTAGAGGCTAGTGGAGAACTTGAGCTCCAAGCCGTATTTTGTGTGTTGAGGTATATATATTCAATAGTCATGTATCCAAACTAGAGTTATATTTACAGACACTTGTTGTAAAATTATGCATGGGATGTATTAGGATTAATTAACTCAGAATTGAGTAATGTATATGATATGATATATACTAATTTATAATGAGATCCTGAGGCATGATAAGTATGATGATGTATGACACTGCACAGGAATACACCCTTAATTGTGATTTGATGAGTAAAAAGTTTTAAATTTGCCCTATTTTTCGCGTTTTCGGGGCGTCACAGAGTTTTTTTGGTATAAGAGCTTAGGGTGTTCAGTACTGTTAGTGTTGGTTAAGTGAATTAGAATACATCCCATGTGTTTGTAATTGTCTGGTCATGAATTAAAATTGAGGATTGAGATTTCAATCAAGTTTAATGTGTACACACAGGAACCGAATTGAGATTGAGAATGAGTGGGCGACGAGGTCGTTTGAGGAGGCAAGCAGAATCCCCTTCGCCACCTACCCCACAACCTGAGAGTCCTAACTCTCGATTTAATCGGATTGAGACCGATGTGAGGTAAGGTTTTGAGCAAATGGCAGCGCTATTCACGTAACATTTTGGAGTTAATGCCTCGGGTACTAGTCCTACACCACCACAAGGACCTCCTGTACCCCCAGTACAGATGGACCCAGTGCCTCCCGCACTCAGCTTAATGACAGAAGTATGGTCTGACTGAAGGACTTTTTGAAAATGAATCCACTCGCATTTAGGGGAAAGAGGGATCTTACAAAGGCTGAGGAGTGGTTGACGGAGTTGAGAGTTATATTTGATTATCTGGGGTGCACCTATGCTGAAAGGGTCAGTATGAGTGCTTATATGTTGAAAGGGAGAGCTCGAGATTGGTGGGGTACTTCCCATGGTATCCTGATGTCCCACCAGAATGTGATTGGTTGGGAAAAGTTTCAGGCAGCTTTCAGAGCCCAATACGTACCACGAACTACCCAGAGAAGGAGGCATGTAGAGTTTTTGGGTTTGGTACAGGGCGACATGTCTGTAGATGATTATGAGAGCCGATTTACCGTTCTGTTGAGATATGATCCAGAAACCTTCAAGAAGGAAGAGCTCCGTACAGAGAGATTTGTGTATGGATTGAAGCCCATCATCAGAGATCGATTGATTGGGTTGTGTATTACTGAGTTTAGAGATGCTCTGAGATGAGCACAAGAGATTAAGAGGGGAATTGAAATTGTAAAATCTCAGAGTGAGTTTGGAGCAGTGACTAGGGACAAAGGCAAGAGGCCAGCGATGTCCCAAGCAGATGTTCGGAGAGGTTCCTTCAGGAGAGGAAGGATTGAGGTACAGAAGGGCCGATTGGAGAGACCCAGAGCTTATCCTATTATCAAGGAGACCCCTCCGTATGTTAGGCCTGAGATAAGGAATTGCAAAGATTGTGGCCGACCGTATGAGGGAAGTTGTACTGGGTTGATTCGAGGATGTTTTAGATGTGGTAACATGGGTCACAGAGTGAAGGATTGTCCTCAACCTCAGATACCACATCCGGAGCCTACTAGACAGCAGCCTCAGAGAGTGAATCCCCAGAGACAGGCCATTGCTGCAGAGAAAGAAAAGAGACCCGTCACACAAGGACGTGTGTTTGCCCTGGATAAGGAAACCGCAGACACTTCTGCAGAAACTGTAAGAGGTACACTATCTGTCTGTGACCATAAGGCTCATGTGTTAATTGATCCAAGATCCACGCATTCATTTATTTCTGAGCATTTTGTATGTAGATTAAATTTGAAGTTTGAACCTCTAGAGTATATACTACATGTAAATACCCCTATGCGTGAATCCCAGAGAACTGAGTTAATCTGTAGAGGGTGTGAAATAAAAGTGGGAGATAGAGTAATGTTAGCAGATTTAATAATGTTAAATATACATGGGTTTGATGTAATTTTGGGAATGGATTGGCTGACAACTAATCGAGTGAGTTTAAACTGCTACACTAAGATTGTAACTTTCTCCCTACCTAAACCTTACAGTGTACGATTGAGATATTGAGGAAATGAATATGTGAAATTCTAGTAAGTAATTTGAAATTTTAATATTATTTTTGAGAGTATTAAATATGATTGTTCATGTGAAGGTTATGAAACACTCATCTCAGATGATGAGCGGGAACATCCGAGGATTAAGGATATACCTGTGGTGTACGAATTTTTGAATGTTTTCCCAAGTGAGTTGCCAGGTTTGCCACCAAAGAGAGAGTTAGAGTTTACCATTGATTTGGTACCGGATACTCAACCTATCTCTCGACATCCATATAGGATGGCATTAGTGGAACTTGAGGAATTGAAGAAACAACTACAGGAGTTATTGGATCAAGGGTTTATTAGACCCAGTGTTTCACCGTGGGGAGCACCAGTCTTATTTGTTAAGAAGAAGGATGGTGGTATCAGATTATGCGTAGACTACCGATTATTAAATAAAGCCACGATGAAGAATAAATATCCATTGCCGAGGATTAATGATCTACTTGATCAGCTGAGAGGGGCCTCAGTCTTTTCTAAGATTGATTTGAGATCGGGCTATCACCAATTGAGGATTAAAGAAGAATATATTTCGAAGACGGCCTTCAAGACAAGGTATGGCCATTATGAATTTCTACTGATATCCTTTGGATTGACGAACGCCCCTGCAGCCTTTATGAGATTAATGAATAAGGTGTTCAGAGACTATCTAGATAAATTTGTGATAGTCTTTATTGATGATATCCTAGTGTACTCTCGGCCATGTGAGGAGCATGCACAGCTTTTGTGGTTACTACTTCAGATACTCCGAGATAAGCAATTATATGGAAAGCTTAGTAAGTGTGAGTTTTGGCTGGATCGAATAGCTTTCCTTGGACATATAGTTTCAGAGGAAGGAGTATCAATGGATCCAAGTAAGGTAGAAGCTGTGCTTAATTGGGAAAGACTGATAACAGTTACAGAGGTATGACGCTTCCTTGGTTTGGCAGGGTATTACCGAAGATTTGTGGAAGGATTTTCCAGGATTACCGCTCCTTTGACTAGGCTCATGCGTAAGGAGACTCCGTTCATATAGACTGATCAGTGTGAGTCAATTTTCAAGAATTGAAGAGGAGATTAACAGCGGCACCTGTGTTGACTATCTATGAGGGATCAGGAGGATTTTCGTTGTATAGTGATGCTTCTCATCAAGGATTAGGGTGTGTGCTCATGTAGCATGGAAGAGTGGTCGCTTATGGATCGTGACAATTGAAAGACCATGAACGGAATTACCCCACGCATGATTTGGAGTTAGCCGTTGTGGTATTTGCCTTGAAGATCTGGCAACATTACTTATATGGGGAAAGATTCCAAATCTTCACTGATCACAAGAGTTTGAGGTATCTGTTTGATCAGAAAGAGTTAAACATGGGACAAAGGAGATGGATGGAACTCCTTAAGGATTATGACTGCGAGATTTTGTACCATCCAGGTAAGGCGAACGTAGTTGCTGATGCCCTGAACAGGAAGAGCATGATATCCACTATGATGATCAGGGAATGGGATTTACTTGGGCAGTTCACCGAACCTCGAATCAGAGTTAAAGAGGTAGAGATTGGATTTTTGGCTAGCCTATGAATAGAGCCCAGGATCATGGATCAGATTAGAACTAGGAAGCGCAATGATCAGAGGTTGATACATATGGTTACCCAAGCTGAGCAGACTTCGCAGTCGGATCTCACAATCAGTGAGGATGGATTGTTGAGGTTAAGAGGACAGATTTGTGTACTGGACGACGATGCCCTGAAGAGACAGATACTGAGAGAATCTCACTGCTCATGATACACCATGCACCCAGGGTGTACTAAGATGTACCAAGACTTGAGAAAGGTGTATTGGTGGAGTGGTATGAAGCAAGACGTGGCAGATTAAATAGCCAAATGTTTAGTATGCCAGCAAGTGAAAGCTGAACATCAGAAGCCCGGAGGACTACTACAGCCTTTACCTATACCTACATGAAAATGAGAGCATGTCACCATGGACTTTATTATGGGTTTATCGAGGACCTGGAGAGGTCATGATGCGATATGGGTCATAGTGGATAGATTGACCAAGAGTGCCCACTTCCTTGCCATCAAGAGCACGGATACTGTAGATACCTTAGATGAGTTGTACATCAGCAAGATAGCTCGATTACATGGGGCTCCAGTGAGTATTACTTCTGACAGAGATTCTTGATTTACTTCCAGATTTTGGACCCAATTTTAGGAGTCCATGGGATCTCGATTGTGTTTTAGTAGCGCCTATTATCCTTTGACAGATGGTCAGTCAGAGAGGACTATTCAGACCCTGGAGGATATGTTGAGGGCGTATACGATGGATTTTAAGGGATCATGGGATGATCACCTGCCCCTAGTAGAGTTTTCGTATAATAACAACTATCATTCGAGTATTGAAATGGCACCTTTTGAGGCTCTATATGGCAGGAGGTGTAGATCCCCAGTAGCTTGGGAAGAAGTCGGTGACAGAAAGATAAATGCTCCCGAGCTTGTTGAGCAAGCTGTACAGAGTGTAAAACTCATATGTGAGAGGTTACGGGCTACACAGAGTAGCCAGAAAAGCAATGCGAATGTGCGTAGACAGCCACTTGAGTTTGATATTAGTGATGCAGTATTTCTGAAGATATCACCGAGTAAGGGTATCATGAGATTTGGAAGGAAAGGGAAATTGAGTCCTCAATACATAAGACCATTTGATATCCTTGAGAGAGTGGGAGTGGTAGCCTACAGATTGGCATTACCCCCACAAATGTCTAGAATACACAACGTCTTTCATTTGTCTATGTTAAGGAAGTACCACCCGGACCCTTCTCATGACATAGAGTATGACGAGATGGACATACAAGAGGACATGAGCTACACTGAGGAACCCGTCCGGATTCTCGATAGAAAGGAGAAGGTTCTTAGAACCAAGAGCATCCCATTAGTGAAAGTTTTGTGGAAACATCACTCAATGGAAGAGGTAACGTGGGAATTGGAAAGTCTCATGAAGGAGAAATACCTCCATCTATTTGACTAGTTGAGTTGAATTTGGAAGACCAAATTCTTTTAAGGTGGGGAGGATGTGAGATCTAAGAATTTTAGACATATTTTAATTATGTAATGAGAACATAAAGTGTAATTAATTGAACTACATGTAAAGTACTCTTACATTGAGGTGGTATGGAATGAATTACTAAGTTATAAATGAGATTTTATGTTAAAGTATGGAACTATGAGGCCAGATCGATCTCGGAGAAGAGAGGATCGATCTGGTAAGTTAAAAATGACAAGGAAGGAGGAAATTAAGTGAGCAGATCGATCTCATGAGGAAGGGATCAATCTCAAAATGTTTTTGTTTGGGAGAAGATTGATCTCTTCGAGGAGCAGATCGATCTCATGAAGCATTCTGTAAACTAGAGATCGATCTCATAATTGGAGCTGATCGATCTCATAAAGCCATTAAGAGATCAATCTTACCCCATGACAGATTGATCTCCTAGGCATAAAATTACCTCAAATCGTCCCCAAATTCAAATGCAAATCGATCTCATCAAGATCTAGATCGATCTCATCAAGATCCAGATCGATCTCCTACCCTCCGTCTATAAAAGGACCCTTGTGTTTTCCTGCACTTCATCTTTTCTCTCTCTTCCAAATCGCCCATTTTTGTCTGAATCAAGAGCTGCGGCAAGAAGGAAAGTTATTCCTTATCCAAAGAAGAACAACATACTTGAAAATCGAAAGACGAATCGAATCGAGGTGTGAGTTGAGCACTCCACAAGTTTGGGTAATCTCTAAACTTCAATCTTCAACTTTGAAATGATTTTTGGTGATTGTGGACATGGGCATTGTGCTCAAATAGCTAGGAGATGGTTAGAGATTGATGAAATTATAATTTGGTGGAATAGAGATGTTATTATGCAATTGTGGTAAATTGGGATTTTTGTCTATAAATTGGAAATTTAGGCAATGAGGTGATTTTGGCATAGGTATTATGCATGAGAAATGTAAAAAGTTGAGATGTAGTAGATGAGATCATGAATAGTGATAGAGTCGTGAGAATTGAGTTGATGGAGATATTAATGAGAATATGAGCAAATATGTGCTCAATAATGCGATTGAGTTGGGGTATTGATGTTTTTAACATCGTTTGGACAGCTCGGGAGTTCCAGAGTGGAATGCGAGGCTAGTTCGTGATACGGGGGAACGATTGCACTATACGAGGTGCAAAGAGGTAAGGGAAACTTAAACTCATTTGTGTGTATGTGAATTGTGAAATGTTGTAGCATGAATTGTGATTGAGAAAACAAGCATGTTTTATGTGTTGTGAATGAGAGATTGCACATGATTTTATAGCCGGTTGGGGCCCAATATTTATGAGTTGTAAACTATGTGTGAAAATGTTTTACAAACGTTTTGTGTTTAAAATGTGAAAAAGAGATTTGGGCTTTACGTTAAGGCATACTGAGATTGAGAAATGTGTGCGTGGTTTTTCCGGTTGGAACTCGGTTTTAACATGTTTTGTGTTGAGTACACAAATGCTTTAAATGAGGTTTATGAAAGAAAACCATTATGAGTTCTACGTGAAGGCAAAACGTTTTATAAGATAATGGCTAATGATTGAAACTTAGGCGTGTCATGTTAATACACATCGGGCCTTGTTCTGGTAACATGTAAGTTTGATTATTCCTTCACTTTGGTAGCGTTGAGAGGCCTTGCTCTGGTAGCATGTAAGTCCAGGCCTTGCTCTGGTAGCATGTAAGTCTGATATTCCTCCGTTTTGGTAACGAGAGATGCCTCTGTTTTGGTAACGTGAGATGACCCTCTTTCTGGTAACGCTGGGTGGCCTTGCTTTTGTAGCATGTAAGACCGAGAGAGTGGGCCGCATGGGAATCGACCCAGGGTCCACGTGATAGTGTGCATGAGGTGAGGCATTGCTCTGGTAGCATGTAAGGCCGAGCCTTGTTCTGGTAACACATAAGTCCAATATACCTTGCATACGACCATATTGTTGACGTTCCCTCTTACGAGGATGCCTAGGATGCGCACCCAGAGGAGATTATATATATTTGATGTGCCATGACAAATTTTATTTGAGTTTTATTGTCAGGACCCGTTCTCAATCCCTGCCTTAATCAGAAACCACTATAAATTTTTCGTATTTTTAACTTACCTTTCCTCTCTTCAATGGTTGGGCTGTGATTCAATGTCAGAGTCCTCGTTTACCACATCATCCATTATCATACATACATGTCAATATACTATTACTGACTGTAACAGCTTTTATTATATATGTGAGATTATATAAAATCTAATACAAATACATTCCCCATAATATATAATGTATACATCACTGTGTTGTTTCTATGTTTAGATACACAACTGTACATAATATGTATACCTGACGATCGATAGGAACTAGCTGTGGACTCAGGAATACTATCCCTCGATAGCTCTCGCTCTACTGGCGCTCTGTAGAGAGATGTAAAGAAAGGGGGTGAGCATACAACGCGCTCAGTAAGGAAATCAGGCAAGCAAGTAGATATCTACACTATCTACTCAAAATAATGCTATGCCTTGAAAACATTATTTCCTTAACTCATTTCAAAAGCATGTCTTGAAATATAATATATATATACTTGTACAGATTAAATCCCATGTACAGAAATCATGATTTCTTTCTCAAATGTAGGCATGTAGTGCAAAACAATGCATCTTTATATAAATCATGCCTTTATGTAAATCATGCCATGTATATTTAAATCACAATAAATATGGCATTAAATAATTCACAACACAAAATCGGAGTCCGACCCATCCCTCAGGTCTGTCCGCAATTTAAATCAGTCAATCAATGTGATATATCATGTGAGACTCTGTGGTTAAATGCAAATAGTATCCTGGACTATGATCATATCCGATATGTGATCCCAAGCAACACAGATCTCGGTGTGCGGGGCATCACTGCTGCAACGGGAGGATGGTCAGTCCACTACAGCCGTCAGCTATACAACATACGGTACAGCGTACTCCTCGTGCCCCCAGGCACGGTACAAAGTACACCCGTGGATCCTACATCACAGTCAGGGTGCCTGCCATAGGACTTAGCCCTCGTAACCATGGAATGTCATACCACATCTCTAATACCCTCATGCTGGCCATCCTCTCACGATGTGACACTCAGTCACACAAGAATGCGGCATGGGTTGGTAACATGTAAATAATATCACATACAATGCGCGTTCTTGAGTGCGACACATAGTCGACACTACGCTCGAACACTGTTTCACATCACAAACTCAACTCTAGTGCGAGTAAACCTCCAGCAACTAGGTCAATGCATAGTTCATGTATTAAATCAAGTACGAGCAATAGCTCCAGTACCATGCTATGCACAATATCAAATCAAGTACGAGCAATAGCTCCAGTACTATGTCATGTATAAACCATGAAGAATCGAGTATGAGCAACGCTCCAGCACTCTGTCATGTATCTCATGTAAAACTCAAGTACGAGCTAATCGCTCCAGTACTCTGTCATGCATATATCATATAAAACTGAGTACGAGTAAAACTCCAGTACTCTATCATGCATGTCATGGAAATCTAGTGCGTATCAAAATTCAGCACTAATGTATGTGGAAAACATATGAAATCTAGTGCGAGCTGTGCTCTAGCACGGTTCATTCTCACATAATATGATAGATGGCTATTTAAAAAGGGATTGTTTACAAAATATTAAAATCAGCACTATAAAGTGTGCTTAAGTCACATCAACCTTAAAATCATTAGCCCATCTATTTATTTTCATGCTAAACAGTAGTTAAACACTCACAATAGTAGTTTCCATGCTTTTTGCAACTTTTCATAAAAGTTGACTTTTTGACTAACTAGGGGCAAAATCGTAATTTGCCACTATCGGGTCGCAATAATTATTATTCACTTTCTCTGACCCTCAGAGTTTTTAAGTGAATGTAAAAGTAGACGAAAATACGTGCAGGTATCTCTAACTACTCGCAAAAGTCCCTTACCTCGGATCACGTCAAGTGACCTCACTTCCTCGGTGCTGCTAACTCTCGCAGTCCGATCAGCTCTCAATGTAAACTCCGGAGCTGTAAATAACCATTCCTCAGGTTAATTAAAATTTTCCTACTGTATTACACATTAATACAGTTTATTTTCCCTTAATGGGCTTTAAAAATCCTTAATGGGCCTAAGTAGGCCTTAAGCCCATTTTCATTTTACTATTCATTTTCGTTGGGTCTATTGGGCTTGTGGGGTCCACCAACTCTTATTAGGCTTGTTCTAGGCCCATTACATCTTATTGGGCCTAAAATATTTGGGCTTGGCCCATTGGGCCTCTCGGCCACATGCCATGGTCGAGAGCTACCCATGCCTCGGTTTTACCATGGCATGCCATCCATGCCTATTATTTAGCCAATTTCACTTAGGCATTTTCACAAACACTTGGTAGGCAACATTACCAATCATCATATAGTTCATTTAGGCATTTTATCAAACACCTTGATTGCCAACAAATTACATGTATTAATTAATCAATTTGATTAATTCTAATTACACCATTAACATTAATACATGTACACTAATCCATTTATGTCTTAAAATCATATTGACATAAATCAATATCCCATTACTCACTCTCGGCCTAACCTAGTTCATGGTGATTTAATATGTTTCAATGCTTAAAACAGATATCAACATACTTAAAATCATTCATACATTAACATATATGAAATTGGAAATTAGAAAATATACCAATTGTTGTGTTCACCCTTTGGCCAAAACTTTGGAGGCTCTCGGTTTGCACTCTATGGCTCCTTGATAGCCAATTCCAACATATGTCAATCTCCTTTCAATTTGGAACAACTTCCATGAAGGATGCAAGTTCCAATTATGCCAAATTCCTAGTGATTTCTAGTGAGAGAAAGCTTGGAAAATATGTTTCAATGGTTTCTTCTTCTAGCCGGATTTGGTGTGATGAAGATGACAATGGTGTGGCTGAATTTATAAGCCACTTACTTAGCCATTAAGCCTTACTTTTCAGCCATTTAACTTGACTTTCCAAACCTTAGCCATGAGTCACCTTATGAGTCATAGTTAACTTTAACTATGGTTAGATATTTATCTCATGGGCTTTTCCGTTTGGGCTTCTCGGTTTGGGCTTTCTTAATGGGCTTTCGGGCTGAAATTTTTACTATGTCTCGGGCCTTTAATTGTCTCAAAATTTGGCCGATCAATTGGTCCAACAATTCGGTCTAAAGGACCTAAGAATTTCGATATACGCTTAGTATACCTTAATGGGCTTTAAAATTTTCACCTTAGGCCCATTGCATTTTTAACCACTAAATTTATTCCGGAATCCTTCTGAATAAATTTTCCTTACTTTCGGGGATGATTATCTTGTATTCTGGCCAAGAATATTTTTTCCTAAATTTTCCTCCACACTTAGGTTAATTTTTAACCATGATTAGTCAACTATGGTAAAAGTCCACTTTCTTAACTATAGTTGACTTTTTCCTTAACCATTGACTAAGTTGACTTTTTCTCCAAATTTTGAAAGTGTCATATCTTATGTCTTACACTCTCATCTTTATGTTTCAACCATTTCCAGTGAATAATTTCACCCGAAACACCTTTTCTCGCTAAAAAGGTCCATTTTACCCTTTTTAGCTTTTACTCTCGTTTTCTATGTTCGGGACTAAATCAAGCTGACTTGCCTTCATGAGCTCTCTATGCTCTCTTATTTTAAGTTCTTATTTTCAGTCAGAATGATTTAGATTTACTTGGTTTAGCCTGTGACACTTATAGTTCACATTAGGCTCTTTATGTAGCTTTTACGTGTTAAATCATTTCACTAACACTTTAAGTCTAGTAAATACTCTTCTTATGATTCAACTGTAATTACAGAGTGCTCATACACATAGGAATCATAAGGAATAAGCTACAAAAATATGGGTCTGACATTTATTGCCTAGTCTCCTTTTTATACACATGAGTTGTGTTTTTGTGGTTATGCCACGTGCATTTTATTGCGGTGATTTTTATCACATTTTAATGAGAAAGGCCATTATCGCATCATGATTTTCACATGCTTGTAACTGTGGCTTATACTGAGTTATGTACTCTCATGTTTTCACACGATTTTAGAGAATGAGATGAGAATTGATGCTTTATTAAGTCATGCTACATTTCCTACGAGTTTTCAACTATGAGTTAAAATGATTGTGCTGTGCAAATCATTGTTTTATATAACTGAGTTCCCTTACCCCCTTACTGAGCGATTTAGAAGCTCACCCTGTTTTTCTTCCCCATCCAGATTTCTTCAAGTGAAGTGAGTTCCCTGCGGCGTACGGGTTAGAGGCTAGTGGAGAACTTGAGCTCCAGGCCGTATTTTGTGTGTTGAGGTATATATATTCAATATTCATATATCCAGACTAGAGTTATATTTATAGACACTTATTGTAAAATGATGCATGGGATGTATTAGGATTAATTAACTCGAAATTGAGGAATGTATATGATATGATATATACTAATTTATAATGAGATCCTGAGGCATGATAAGTATGATGATGTATGACACTGCACAGGAATACACCCTTAATTGTGATTTGATGAGTAAAAAGTTTTAAATTTGCCCTATTTTTCGCGTTTTCGGGGCGTCACAATAGGATTGTCATGCAATGATAACATAGTCATCCTCCGTAGAGGGAAATCATAAACATGGCCATGGCAAGGCTGTAGACGTGATCAAGGTCGTACAGCAATTCAATCACACCTGAAGGAGAAATTCATATATGCCATGAAGGTGCGCATGACAAAAATGCATCGACCGTGTGGCACTTTGCATCTGCAGGACCTAAGAGGTGGCCCCCACAGTCACACAAACTATGTAGCACTTTGCTCCCATAGAACCCAAGAGGTGGCCCCCACGATCGCAAGTCATTGTGAATCGCGTGACACTTTGCATCTGTAGGACCCAAGAGCCCCACAGTCACACAGATTGTGTGGCACTTTGCTCCTGCAGAACCCAAGAGGTGGCCCCCACGATCGCATGTCATTATGAACCACGTGGCACTTTGCATCTGTAGGACCCAAGAGCCCCACAGTCACACGACTGTGTGACACTTTGCTCCCACAGAACCCAAGAGGAGGCCTCCATAATTCCACTATACATTGCCTCTTCTTCTCAAAACAAAGTTTTCAAAATCTTTCTTGGGTTTTATAGCCCATAAACTCATACGAGTAATAAAATCGAATTTCTTGTAATCTGAAAACTCTTTCATAAAATAGAAAGACTGTGTTCACTTTCCAAATTTCATTTCTTTCAAAAACATGAAATCAATTCATACGTAAGTCGAAACCATAACATTTATTCAGAAATCATGCTCGAACCTATGCATTTAATTTCATATGGCATTTCTTTGTTTCAAAAACATGACCAAATAAAACTTGGGCTTAATAGGTGTAGGGTTTGGTTTTACAATCAAGGGCTGCACGAGAAAGCTCGAAAACGTATAAATAAATCGAAGTCTAAGGGTTGGGATACCATTACCATCTTAAATTACACCCCTTACCTCGATTTTTTTGTACCGTCTAACTTTTTCAAATGCTGAGATTTCGTTCAGTCCGATTTGTTCCCAATTCGGTCCTCTGGAGCTGTAATGAATCACAAATCGCTTATCATTATTTCTTATAAACACGTACGCAGTGTAATTTCACTTCAGATAAAATTTTGGACCTAATTATTTTTATTGGGCCTTATAGTCTCTTAATGGGCCTATCTCTATCCCAAACCCGTTTCAACTCCCTTATTCAGTCCTAAAAATCCATTTAACTATTTAGGCTCAATTACAATTTATGGGTTGTCCATTAGGTCATTAACGAGTTTAGGCCGATTGTTACATAAGTTGGGCCCATTATAGACTTTTATCCGACTACATGGCCTACTATCACCATCATGTCATTTTAAACATTTTCGAATTTCTTTGAATAGTTCATAATATCGTTTACGATAGTCGATTTTCTAATTCCAGCTATAACGCAATTTATATGAAATTAATTCAAAAATTATGCGATTAATTTCTAACTCGTATAATTATACAAGTGGTAGCAAGTGAGATTCACTTACCCAAGATTCCATAATTGCACGTAAATTGAGGCTGTATCGATCTCTCTTCGTCGCCCATTGTCATGCTACACACACATATTTCCAAACCGGGTCAATTTCGTTCCTATATAAATTTCAATAATTTTTCCACAAATTTAAACAGTCTTTTTCGACCGCTTACCGGTCTACCGTCAAATCGACTCATCTCTAAAATTTTCCTCTTCCTTTTTCCTTTTTTTTTAATTTTTTAATTTTAATTTTTTTGGCTGAACTGGTTGGTCCCGGTTTAGTCCGATTCGGTTCTCTCCTTTGCTGTTCGGAGCTTTGTTGGCCGGTTCTTCACCGGCTTCCTCCTCTGGTAGGTCCACGAAGTCGTCCAGTGCACGGATCTGGTGTCAGTTTTGCCTGGGCTCGTCGAAAAGTGGTCGATTCGGCCTCTTTCCCATTCGACGTCGTTGCCTCTCTTTCCTTCCGCCATTTTGCGCCTTTCCTCACGCCGCTGATGACTCCTCAGCCTCCCTCTGGCCGGCGACGATGCGAGCTCCCCTCCTCCAGCCACGGTTTCCTCTCCTCTCTTTCTCCTCTTTCTTCTCTCTTTCTCTTCGATTTCGTTCTCTCTCTCTCTTTTCTCTTCTCTTTTTTTTCGTCGGCGTCCATCGTTTGTCGGCGCCAACGGTGCTCCCCTCTAGGCCTCTTGCCCTGGATCGTCACTCCGGCGGCCTCTGCTTCCCCTCTCCCAGTCAATACGGGAAATCGGGGAAGGGAATCCCGATTCCCTTCCCTGACCCCTTTGTGTCGCGCGATTTCACACGACACTATTTTTTTATTTTTTATTTTTTATTTCTTATATATTTTTATTATATATTATATATTATTATTATTTTATTTTTGTTTTTTTATTATTTTTTTAAATTACATTTTCAAAATAACAAATATATAATATATTTTAGTATTTATTTTTATTATTTTTAAATACATTTTCAATTTATCAAAAATATATATATTTTCTTATAACATGTTTTCATTTAATCTTATTGTCTAATTAAGTACATAAAATTTTGCGGTGTTTACATTAGCATTTTTAGCTTCCAAAGGTAGCTAAATCATAAAGATGAGTATCCCATGCATGGAAAACCTTATATTTTGGATATCTACCCTTAGTCAAACGTGGTCAAAGGTCAAAAGTCAAAGAAAAGTCAGAATTGATTTATAAGCTTTGACTAAGTAACAAAAATATGGTTAACTTAACCCAACCATGGTTAAGGTATAGAAAAATTAATCTTGGGTTAAAAAACTTAATTTCTAGTAAATTAAACTTATGAAAATTAATCAAATGAAATTGGGCTAAATATTACATGGGCTGAATATATAGGCTCATTGGTGATTGAGCTTATGGAAAATTATGAAGGCCCAACATGGAAAAGGAATAATGGGTCGAAAATTCATGGGCTTTAGGCTAGATTTATGAGCCCACATAATTAAGAGATTGGGCCTAAGAATTAAAGCCCAAATCAGCAGCCCAATATAATTAAACTCAAAGCCCAATTGAAAAAAAAAACTAGGCCCAATAACAAGCCCAAAACAAGCCAAAGCCCAAGACCATTAAAGGCCCAACTTGTGGGCTGAATTTAATTAATTAAAAGCCTAGAAAAATTGTTTATAAAAATCAGAATTGGTCTTCATTTGCTGGCATTTTCTTCCTTTCATTTTCTTCCACCATTTTCAATTAAGTTACAAGCTTTCTCACTTTAGACAAAGTCCCACCTATGCACATAATTGGAACTAGCTTTCTTCAGCAAAGTTGCTTCATATTTCAAGGGCAGCAACATATCCAAAAATCGGCATCTAACAAGCTGAATTGGAGGAGCAAAACTTTCCCATCATTTTCGACCAAAGTGAGAAAACAAAGCTAGGTGAGTTTTCTTCCCTCCAATCTTATATATGTTTGTCTATGGAATTTATGGAGTAGATTGGTGTAGGAATTAAAATAGAAAACAGCCTAGAAGGCATGAATCTAGGCTTGGCCAAATGGATATAGGTGGTTCAATGATGAACATGTTATGTGTTTAATGATGTTTATGTGATGATGTTAATGTGTAGATGATGATGGTAAGGATGAATGGGATTAAAATTGTAGAATGGATGAATTTATGAAGTATGCATATCAGGTGTTTGATAAAATATCTTAATGAACATGGTGCATGGCATAAGACAAGCACACCAAGTGTTTGTCAAAATGCCTAAATTAACTAGGAAGACAACACGGTACAAGCACACTAAATGCTTATAGAAATGCTTAGGTGAACTAGGATGATGGTAAATTGGCTTGGTGCTGGAAATAGGCTATGCCCACCAAGTGTTCGACAAAATACCACAATAAGCCAAGCTTGTATATGGGCGGCCTAAAGTTAGCTAATGGGCTTAATGGCCTAATAGCCCTTAATGGATATTAGTAGAAAGGTTGAAATGGGCCTACGATAGTTTTGGACCCATTAAGTGGATAATTCGGCCCATGAAGATTTAATAGGCCCGAGACTTTAATATAACTGTAACTAGAACATATACGAGTCCATAAGACCTAATAAAATCATTGGTGTTTTTCTGCAGCTCTAAGAAATAAAATTGAAGCTAAATGAACTGAGTGACTGATAGTGCTGGGATAAGAACACGATCGACCCACACCGAGGTAAGAGATTTATGTAAGTCATTAGAGATAATCATACGTACACGAATTTAACTCTCATATGTAAATAAGTACTGTAGAATAGTTAGCTATCGAAATATCTAGGTAGAAGCCTAGTTATAGAAATCACCCCATATCGTTCCCAATTACTGTCCGAACTGTATTGTAAATACACCTACACTACACTACTGCATGAACTGCATGTTTTCGGTGTTTTACTGTCTACTGCTATTTATAACTGTATGATGATAGTCTGACTCAAGGTTTTACTATATGTAGAAAACTACACGTATTTCAAAGTTAAGCGTGCTTGTGTGGGAGAAATTCCATGGATGGGTGACCAATCGGGAAGCTCCCACCCACGTTGCTTTTCGTGCCATTCTAAGTATCATACACTGTTTTAACACGAGATTAATGAGCCACCTATAGATTTTAAGGGTAAAATTATGCTTAAACCAAGTGCCGATTATGTGTTGCGCTGTCTGGCTCGCATTAGTTTTGAGACAAGCCATTGGATGTTTACTAAAATTAGGGTGGCAAATTCCTAGCTAATCCAGGCACTTTTAGTCTTACTGAGGTTCACGGACTACGTTGTACCGTGTGAATAACATAAGAGTATATAGTACCGTGTTTTCAGTTTTCAAACTTCTGACTGGCTAATAGGTTGCTCACCACTTCCCACGGCAATTAATATCCTTGCACGTCTGATCCATGATGCGTGGAATCACTGACTATGGCCATATGTCATCCCTTTATAGGATCTATCTACTGTGTGTTTTGCCTAGTTTCCATTGCTTAACTAACTGAGAAAACTGAATAATTGTGGTTGTATGTATCGTATCGTACTGGACTACATATTTCTGAACTGTACTGGAATAGATACTGTTAGACAAGAATGTTAAAGATTTACTGTTATCTGAGCAACTGGTACTGTTTTAAAGAAAGTGAATATCTTATAACATGACATGGCATTATAAGTATGTAGATAGTATAGTTATTTACTTGCTTGCATGATCTCCTTATTGAGCTCGTTATGCTCACCCCTTTACTTTCTCCACTCCATAGATTACTTCCAATAGTGTGAGCTCCACTGTAATCCGGTGCTTTTTTTTTTAGGATTACTGAGCGCTCACAGCTTCCCCAGTTTGCGTAGAGGTATACATGTTTGTGATCTTTTTGTATCTAAACATATAATTGCACAATGACATATATATGTGGAACATTGAGGATGTAGACGCATGTAATTATAGTTATCTGAAATAGATGTATAACGTTTAACAAAAGTTAATTTCCATTATGGTGTGATGTGGGAATTAACATTAAAGTAAGTAATCTATCTGGACTAGTATTGACTCATAGCCTAACCATTTAATCTATATGTGGAATGAAATTGTGAAAAATTTGTACAAATTTTGAGAAAAATGGGGTACGACAAAGTTGGTATCAAAGCAAGGATGGTTTGATATGAGTCAGTATTAGTGGTTAGGAAAGTTTAGATCCCCACATTACTGTGCATCGTTTAGATACATTTGAGTATACCAAGCTGTGTTTATACTGAGAATTGGTTGTGGAATGCAGAAAAACTGTTAGATAGGACTAATAGACACCGTAGTCGAGGAGAAGGCTCACGTTCTTGAGGCCGTAGAGATGTGGCCGCGAGACATAGTAGATCCTCGTCTGACCATGTCCCACATAGTCCAACAGAGACTCCTGAGGCACGCCTCACTAGATTAGAGCGGGGTATGGAGACTATGATGTCATTATTTACTCAGGCGATGGCTAGATTTGAGAATATACAAGTTACGGCTAGCTAGATACCATCAGCTACTCCGGCAGTCGCACTTGACATGTCTGCACCTGCTCAGCCTGCACCTATGCCATCGTCAACAGGACCCTTTGTTCCTCCACCTACTGTACTACCACAGACCCCACCAGTACAGCCTGCACTCTCTCCCGTGGCCCCACAGCAGAGTAGTGGTGAGATGGGGTATGATTGTAAGTTGGACAGACTGATGCAGTTTCAAACATTCAAGCCACCATTTTTCAGTAGGGTTAAGAACCAAATAGTTACCGAGGATTGGGTTAATGAGATGGAAACGTTATACGGGTTTTTCACGTGTTCCACTACTGAGAAAGTTGTTTTTACTGTCTTTATGTTGAAAGGAGAAGCAAAGCACTGGTAGAAGTCCACCATACCAATATTGAGGGCCAGGCATCCGGTCATTGCTTGGGAGTTGTTTTAGATGCTTTTTGAAGACAGTATATTTCGAACACCGCTCATAAGAAGTTACTAATGAAGTTTTTAAACCTAACCCAGGGGAACAGGTCAGTTGATGAGTATGAGTCAAGATTCACATCCCTAGGGAATACGATCCTAACACTATGAGCAGTGAAGTCAGGAAGGTCAAGAGATTTATGGACGGGCTAAGACCATCTATCAGAGCCCAATTAGCCCCCTTCGACTTTACTACCTATGAGGACACAGTTCGAAGGGCACAGTTATGTGAATAGGATTATGAACTGCATGTATTGGAGTTTGGTAAGGTGGGTAAGGGTAAAGACCAAGTCAGAAAAAGGTTTGTAGAGGGAAAAAGGCCATCTGACAAGCGACTAAAGATAGAAGAGTCGCGGGTTAGGGTTGTTAAGCCATCTGTTTATCCGGCCTCCGCTCCAGCCAAGGGTATTGTCATTGGCGAACCCTAGCCTACTATCAAGCAGTGTAAGATCTGTAGGAAGTGTCATGGTGGTAGACCCTATTATGTGGCATCTGAAGCATGTTTTCGATGTGAAAAGACTGGGCACTTGGTAAGAGATTGCCTCGAATCCTTAGTTCCTACCTCTCAGAGACAAGTGGAGCCACAGAAAGCCCCTACTGTTCCTCCGACCCAGAGGAGGAAGGCCACAGTTGAAGAAATGAGGAAACAAGCTGTTGGTCATGGTCGTGTTTATGCTTTGGACCTGGACACAACAGATACTTCATCAAATGTGATTAACAGTACAATCCTAGTTTTATGATCTTAAAGCATTAGCTTTAATTGATCCTGGTGCCACTCATTCATTTTATATTGCCTTCATTTGCATATAAACTATCCTCATATGTAAACCTTGTACTTTTAGGTAGAAGGTTGCTGATTAGTACACCAATGAAATATAGTTAAATGGCTGAACTGACATATAAGAATTGTAAGCTTAAAGTTGGAGATAAGAATATGTTAGCTAACCTTATCTTGCTGAATATGTACGATTTTGATGTAATACTGGGGTGGTTTGGTTGGCTACAAATCCTGTCGTTTTAGATTGTTACACCAAGAGGATAACCTTTCCCTCACCTGAAAAATATGTTGTAAATTTTTCTGAGAAGTAATGAAAGAGTAAAGTTACTATAACTGAAAGAATGGCTGACTGTGCCAACTGTATCAATGATATCTTGAAGGTTTCATTGCATATGTGGTTGATGTGGATAAGGCACATCCAGAATTAAGAGACATCCCCATGGTTAGGGAGTTTCTTGACATATTTTTGGATGATTTACCAGGACTACCACTGGATCGAGAAATGGAATTTAGTATCGATTTTGTGCCTAGTACTAAGCCAATTTCCAAACCACAGTACAAATGGCTCCGGTTGAATTGGAGGAGTTAAAGAAGCAATTACAGGAGCTACTGGATAAGGGGTTCATTAGAGCGAGTGTTTCACCTTGGGGAGCATCGGTTTTATTTTTTAAGAAGAATGATGGGAGCCTCCGACTCTGCATTGATTATCGATTGCTCAATAAGGCTACCATTAAGAATAAGTATCCCCTTCATATTAACGATCTACTTGGTCAGTCTCAGAGAGCATAGATCTTCTCCAGGATAGATATAAGGTCTGGGTATCATCAGTTGAAGATTCGAAGCGAAGATGTACCCAAGATAACTTTTCAGACTCGATATGGACATTATGAGTTCCTAGTCATGCCTTTAGGGTTAAGAAATGCTCTTGCAGCTTTTATGACATTGATGAATGAAGTTTTCAAGCCATACTTGGATCAATTTGTTATAGTCTTCATCAATGACATATTGGTGTATTCAAAGTCCAGGGAAGATCATGAGCAGCATCTGAGAACTATTCTACAAACCCTTAGGGATAAGAAGCTTTATGCTAAACTCAATAAGTGTGACTTTTTGTTGGATCAGACATCCTTCTAGGCCATGTTGTATCAAAGGTTGGGGTGTCTGTGGATCCGTCCAAGATTGAAGCTGTAGTTTAGTGGGAAAAGGCTAAGATAGTTATAGAGATTTGAAGTTTTTTGGGTTTAACAGGGTACTACAAACGTTTTGTAGAGGGATTCTTCAAATTGGCTGCTCCACTGACCCGTCTCACTAGGAAGAATGCTCCATTTGAGTGGAATGATTCTTGTGAGAAGAGTTTTTAGGAATTGAAGCACCGACTGACCACCGCACCTATTCTCACTATACCTACCAGTATAGGAGGTTTCTCCGTATACACTGATGTTTCAAGACACAGACAGAGGTGTGCACTGATACAAAATGGGAAGTTAGTTGCTTATAGATCCCGATAGCTTAAAGACCATGACAAAAACTATCCGACCCATGACTTGGAATTGGTGGTCATGGTGTTTAAATTGAAGATATGGTGCCACCACTTATATGGTGAGAAATTTCAGATTTTTACTGATCATAAAAGTCTCAAGTACTTATTTTCACATAAAGAATTGACTATGAGATAAAAAAGATGGTTAAAGCTTCTGAAAGATTATGACTGTGAGATTCTCTACCACACAGGTAAGGTGAATGCAGTAGCTGATGCTTCGAGCAGAAAAAGTCTCGGGATGGTATCTTATATAATGATCAGGGAACATGAGCTGTTGGAACAGTTTACGAGCCTCAACTTGGATATGGTCTATTCTGATACTGACATTTACTATATGGTTGCTAGTCTACGGTTGGAACAGGATTTGATTGACCAGGTAAGACAGGCTCAGCGTGTTGATCAACACTGTATTGACTGGGTAAGTCAGATTCAGATGGGCACTGTGGCAGACTTTGAGATCATTGTTGATGGCTTACTGAGGTTCAGAGGTAGAATTTGTGTTCCCAATGATCCATAATTGAAGAATTTAATACTGTTAGAAGCTCACTCATCAAGGTACACCTTACATCCGGGGAGTAGTAAGATGTATCATAACCTCCGGAAGGTATACTGGTGGTCAGACATGAAGAAAGACATAGCAAAGTTTTTGGCTAAGTGTCTCGTATGTTAGCAGATTAAGGTAGAGCATCAGAAATGTGAGATCTGAGAATTTCAGACATATTTTATTGATGTAATAATAATTTGAAGTGTAATTTATTGAGATAAGTGAATTGTGGGAATGATAATTAGAGATTTATATGTTAAGTGTGTAAAATAAGCATGAAGTATGAGGACAGATCGATCTGGAAGAAGGAGAGATCGATTTGGTGAGTTAAAAATGACGAGGAAGGAGGAATTTGAGGAGCAGATCGATCTCCAATGGAAAAGATCGATCTCCAAATGATTCTGTTTGAGAAAGGATAGATCTCCTGAGGAAGAGATCGATCTCCAAATGATTCTGTTTGGGAGAAGATCGATCTCCTTAGGAGCAGATCGATCTCATAAAGCCATAAAGAGATCGATCTCACCCCTCGACAGATCGATCTCCTAGGCATAAAATTGCCCAGATCGTCCCCAAATTTCAAACGCAGATCGATCTCATCAAGAGGCAGATCGATCTCCTACCTCCAGTCTATATAAGAAACCCGTGTTTTTCTCCTGCAATTTCACTTTCTCTCTCTTCCAACCCCCATTTTACCGAAAACCTAACTTTCTCACTCATCCAAATCCCCCATTTCTGGCCGAATCAGCTGTTGTGGCAAGAAGAAAAGTTGTTCCTCATCAAAAGGAGAACAACATACTTGGAAATCGAAAGACGGATCGAATCGAGGCAAGAGATAAGCTCTCCACAAGCTTTGGGTAATTTTTAAACTTCGATCCTTCCATTTGAGATGATTTTGATGTTATTGGTGGTTGTCATTGTGTTGAAATAGTTGAGAAAGGATTAGGGATTGATGAAATTGCAATGTGGTTGGAGTAATGTAGATATTTGGTAATTTTGAGAATTTGTGCTATAAATGGAAATATAGACAATGTGATGAATTAGCATAGATAATTGGCATGAGAAATGTAGGACATTGAGATATTGTGAATGAGGTTGTAGTTTAGGGTTGAGTTATGAGAATCAAGAGATTTGAGGAGTTATGAGCAATTATGCTCGATTTTGAGAATTGAGGTTTATGAGATAATTGAGTATTGATGTTTTAACATCGTTTGGACAGCTCGGGAGTTCCAGAGTGGAATGCGAGACTAGTTCGTGATACGGGGGAAACGATTGCACTATACGAGGTGCAAAGAGGTAAGGGAAATCTAAACCATTTGTGTATGTGAATTGTAAACTATTTTAGCATGAATTGTGGTTTATAAAACAAGCATGTTGGGTTTTGTGTTGAGATTTAATTGCACACGATTTTTATAGCCGGTTGGAGCCCAATGTTTTTATGAGTTTATAACTGGGCTCTACATTAAGGCAATATTGAGATTTGAGAAATGTGTGCATGTGCTTTACCGGTTGGAACTCGGTTTTATTACGTTTTGTGTTGAGTACAAAACGATTTTCAAATGAGTTTTATGAGAGAAAAACCATCATGAGTTCTACGTGAAGGCAAACCTGTCTTATGTGATAAGACTTAGGTGTGTAGTTGTGAGTACACACCGGGCATTGCTCTGGTAGCATGTAAGCCCGATTTCTTCTCCGTTCTGGTAACGTGAGAATTACCCCATTGGTGATTGTGCCACGTTATACCCCATTGGTGGCTGTGCCACGTTGAGAAACCCCATTGGTGGCTGTGCCACGTTGAGAAACCCCATTGGTGGCTGTGCCACGTTATACCCCATTGGTGGCTGTGCCACGTTGAGAAACCCCATTGGTAGCTGTGCCACGTTATACCCAATTGGTGGCTGTGCCACGTTATACCCCATTGGTGGCTGTGCCACGTTATACCCCATTGGTGGCTGTGCCACGCTATACCCAATTGGTGGCTGTGCCACGTTATACCCAATTGGTGGTTGTGCCACGTTATACCCCATTGGTGGCTGTGCCACGTTGAGAAACCCCATTGGTGGCTGTGCCACGTTATACCCCATTGGTGGCTGTGCCACGTTGAGAAACCCTATTCTGTGGCTATGCCACGCGAGAAATTAAATCAGTGGCTTTGCCACGTGTGTTTTGTGGCTATGCCACGTGAGAATTTAAATCTGTGGCTTTGCCACGTGTGTTGTGCATTACTATTTTAGTGATTTTATCACGTTATTTGAGAAAGCGTTTAACGCGTTATTTTCACATGCTTCGTTATTGCTCTAGAGTGAGCCTTTTACTTCATGTTTTTACATGATTTGAGATATGAGAATATCATTTTGAGTACTTTCATGATATGGTTTTCAAATGAGTTTCACATACAAATAAACATTTTGTGATGTGCATTTTGGTTTATGAAATGAGTTCCTTACCCCCTTTACTGAGCGATTTAGAAGCTCACCCTGTTTTCCTTTCCCCCCAGAGTTCTTCAAGTGAAAAAGGATCTCCCTGCGACGTACGGAGTAGTGGCTAGTGGAGGATTCGAGCTCCAGGCCACATATATTGTATCTTGAGGTATATTTTATCTTTTCATGTACCCAGACTATTATTGTAGTTGCAGACACTTGATGTATAACATTATATGGGATGTATTAGGATTAATTAACTTGAGATGGATTAATGTATTTGGTATGATATATAAATCCTATTGATGAGATCCTGAGGCATGATAATTATGATGATGTATGACACTGCACAGGAATGCACCTTTAATTGTGAATTAACGAGTAAAAAGTTTTAAATTAGCCCTATTTTCCGCATATTCGGGGCGTGACAGAGTTTTCTTGGTATCAGAGCTTAGGGTGTCTAGTACTGTCCGTGTCGGTTAAGTGAAATAGAATACATCCCAAGTGTCTGTGATAGTTTGGTCATGAACTGAAATTAAGGATTGAGATTTCAATCAATTTTGATATGTACGCGCAGGAGACGAGTTGAGATAGAGAATGAGTAAACGACGAGGTCGTTCGAGGAGGCAGGCAAAGTCCCCTCCGCCACCTATCCCACAACCAGAGAGTCCTAACTCTCGATTTAATCGGATTGAGACCGATGTGAGGCAAGGTTTTGAGCAAATGGCAGCGTTATTCGCGCAACATTTTGGAGTTAATGCCTCGGATACTACCCCTACACCACCACAAGGACCTCCCATACCCCCAGTGCCTCCCGTCACTCAGCCTGAGAACAGAAGTATGGTCCGATTAAAGGATTTTCTGAAGATGAATCCACCCGCATTTAAGGGAAAGAAGGATCCTACAGAGGCTGAGGAGTGGTTGACGGAATTGAGAGTTATATTTGACTTTTTGGGGTGCACAGATGCTGAGAGGGTCAGTATGAGTGCCTATATACTGAAGGGGAGAGCTCGAGATTGGTGGGGTACTACCCAGGGTATTTTTGATGTCCCGCCAGGATGTGATTGGTTGGGAAGAGTTCCAGACAGCCTTTAGGACTCAATATGTACCACGAGCTGCCCAGAGAAAGAAACAAGCTGAGTTTTTAAGTTTGGTACAGGGTGACATGTCTGTGGATGACTATGAGAGCCAATTCACAGCGCTATTGAGGTATGACCCAGAGACCTTCAAGAGTGAAGAGCTCCGCACAGAGAATTTTGTGTATGGGTTGAAGCCTGTCATCAGAGATAGATTGATAGGGCTATGTATTACGGAGTTTGGAGATGCTCTGAGACGAGCACAAGAAATTGAAAGAGGAATTGAGATGGTACAATCCCAGAATAAGCTCAGAGCGATGAATAGAGATAAGGGCAAGAGGCCAGCACTTTTCCAAGCAGAGGCTCGGAGAGGTTCCTTCAGAAGAGGAAGGATTGAGGTACAGAAGGGCAGATTAGAGAGACCCAGAGGTTACCCTAATATCAGAGAGGCCCCTCGAGATGTCAGACCTGAGACAAGGTTTTACAGAGATTGTGGTCGAATGCATGAGGGAAGTTGTACTGGGTCGATCCATGGATGTTTTAGATGTGGTAACATGGGTCACAGAGTGAAGGACTGTCCCCAACCTCAGATACCACATGCTCCGGAGCCCACTAGACAACAGCCTCAGAGAGTGGATCCCCGGAGACGGGCCACTGCGGCAGAGAAAGGGAAGAAACCTGTGGCACAGGGATGTGTGTTTGCCCTGGATAAGGAGACCGCAAACATTTCAGCAGAAATTATAAGAGGTACACTCTCTGTCTGTAATCATAAGACTCATGTGTTGATTGATTCAGGATCCACGCATTCGTTTATTTCTGAGCATTTTGCATGTAGATTAAACTTGAAGTTTGAACCTCTAGAATACATGCTACATGTAAATACCCCTATACGTGAATCCCAGAGAACTGAGTTAATCTGTAGAGGATGTGAAATAAAGGTGGGAGATAGAGTGATGTTAGCAGATCTAATCATGTTGAATATACATGAGTTTGATGTAATTTTGGGAATGGATTGGTTGGCAACCAATCGAGTGAGTTTAGACTGCTACACTAAGATTGTAACTTTCTCCCTACCTGAACCTTACAGTGTACAATTGAGATATTGAGGGAATGAATATGGGGATTTCTAGTAAGTAATTTGAGAATTTTAATATTATTTTGGAGAATAATAAATATGATTGTTCATGTGAAGGTTATGAGACACTCATCTCAGACGATGAGCGGGAACATCCGAGGATTGAGGATATACCTGTGGTTTGTGAATTTCTGGATGTTTTCCCAGATGAATTGCCAGGTTTACCACCAGAGAGAGAGCTGGAGTTTACCATTGATTTGGCACCAGATACTCAGCCGATCTCTAAACCTCCTTACAGGATGGCATTAGTGGAACTTGAGGAATTGAAGAGACAACTACAGGAGTTATTGGATCAAGGGTTTATTAGACCCAGTGTTTCGCCGTGGGGAGCGCCAGTACTATTTGTTAAGAAGAAGGATGGTAGTCTCAGATTATGTGTAGACTACCGGCTGTTGAATAAAGCCACGGTGAAGAATAAATACCCACTGCCCAGGATTGATGATCTACTCGATCAGCTGAGAGGGGCATCAGTCTTTTCTAAGATTGACTTGAGATCGGACTATCACTAATTGAGGATCAAGGAAGAAGATATTCCCAAGACGGCCTTCAGGACAAGGTATGGCCATTACGAATTTCTGGTGATGTCCTTTGGATTGACGAACGCCCCTGCAGCATTTATGAGATTGATGAACGAGGTGTTCAGAGACTATCTAGATAAATTTGTGATAGTCTTTATTGATGATATCCTAGTATACTCTCGGTCATATGAGGAGCATGCACAGCATTTGTGGTTAGTACTTCAGATACTCCGAGATAAGCAATTATACGGAAAGCTTAGTAAGTGTGAGTTTTGGCTGAACCGGATAGCTTTCCTTGGTCATATAGTCTCAGAGGAAGGAGTATCAGTGGACCCAAGCAAGGTGGAGGCTGTGCTTAATTGGGAGAGACCGAGGACAGTCACTGAGGTGCGAAGCTTCCTTGGTTTGGCAGGGTATTACAGAAGATTTATGGAAGGATTTTCAAGGATTGCCGCCCCTTTGACTAAGCTCACGCGCAAAGAGACTCCATTTATATGGACTGACCAATGTGAGCTCAGTTTTCAGGAATTAAAGAGGAGGTTGATAGCGGCACCTGTGTTAACTATCCCTGAGGGATCAGGAGGATTTTCGGTGTATAGCGATGCATCTCACCAAGGATTGGGGTGTGTGCTTATGCAGCACGGAAGAGTGGTCGCATATGGATCGCGACAGCTGAAAGACCATGAGCGGAATTACCCCACGCATGACTTAGAGTTAGCCGCTGTGGTATTTGCTTTGAAGATCTGGCGACACTACTTGTATGGGGAAAGATTCCAGATCTTCACTGATCACAAGAGTTTGAGATATCTCTTTGATCAGAAAGAGTTAAACATGAGACAAAGGAGATGGATGGAACTCCTTAAGGATTATGACTGCGAGATTCTATATCACCCGGGTAAGGCGAATGTAGTTGCTGATGCCCTGAGCAGGTAGAGTATGATATCTGCTATGATGATCAGGGAATGGGATTTACTGGAGCAGTTCGCCGAACTTCGGATCAGAGTTAAAGAGGTGGAGACTGGATTTTTGGCTAGCCTGCGGATAGAGCCCAGGATCATGGATCAGATTAGAACTGAGCAGCGCATTGATCAGAGATTGATAGATATGGTTAGCCAAGCTGAGCAGAGTTCGCAGTCGGATCTCACCATCCGTGAGGATAGATTGTTGAGATTCAGAGGACGGATTTGTATACCAGACGATGATACCCTAAAGAGACAGATACTGAGAGAATCCCACTGCTCGCGATACACCATGCACCCAGGGAGTACTAAGATGTACCGAGACTTGAGAAAGGTGTACTGGTGGAGTGGTATGAAGCGAGATGTGGCAGAGTATGTGGCCAGGTGTTTAGTATGCCAGCAAGTGAAAGCTGAGCATCGAAAGCCCGGAGGACTACTACAGCCCTTACCTGTACCTACATAGAAATGGGAGCATGTCACTATGGACTTTATTATGGGTTTACCGAGGACCCGAAGAGGTCGTGACGCGATATGGGTCATTGTGGATAGATTGACCAAGAGTGCCCACTTCCTTGCCATCAAGAGCACCGATACTGTGGATGCCTTAGCTGAACTATATGTCAGCGAGATAGCTAGATTACATGGGGCTCCAGTGAGTATTACTTCTGATAGAGATTCCCGATTTACTTCCAGATTTTGGACCCAGTTTCAGGAGTCCATGGGATCTCGATTGAGTTTCAGTACCGCTTATCATTCTCAGACAGATGGTCAGTCAGAGAGGACTATTCAGACCCTGGAGGATATGTTGAGGGCGTGTACGATGGATTTTAAGGGATCATGGGATGATCACCTGCCCCTAGCAGAGTTTGCATACAATAACAGCTATCATGCGAGTATTGGAATGGCACCTTTTGAGGCTCTATATGGTAGGAGGTGTAGATCCCCTGTAGCTTGGGAAGAAGTTGGTGACAGAAAGATAAATGCTCCCGAGCTTGTTAAGCAAGCCGTACAGAGTGTGAAACTCATATGTGAGAGGTTACGGGCTGCACAAAGTAGACAGAAAAGCTACGTGGATGTGCGTAGACGGCCACTCAAGTTTGAGATTGGTGATGCAGTATTTCTGAGAATATCACCGAGCAAGGGTATCATGCGATTTGGGAAGAAAGGCAAATTGAGTCCTCGATACATAGGACCATTCGAGATTCTTGAGAGAGTGGGAGAGGTAGCTTACAGAGTAGCATTACCCTCACAGATGTCCGAAATACACAATGTTTTTCATGTGTCTATGTTGAGGAAGTACCACCCGGACCCTTCCCATGTCATAGAGTATGACGAGATGGACATTCAAGAGGACTTGAGCTACACTGAGGAACCCGTCCGAATTCTCGATAGAAAGGAGAAGGTACTGAGAACCAAGAGCATCCCATTAGTGAAAGTTTTGTGGAAACATCACTCAATGGAAGAGGCAACGTGGGAACTAGAGAGTCTCATGAAGGAGAAATACCCCCATCTATTTTGACTAGTTGAGTTGAATTTGGAGGACCAAATTCTTTTTAAGGTGGGGAGGATGTGAGATCTGAGAATTTCAGACATATTTTATTGATGTAATAATAATTTGAAGTATAATTTATTGAGCTAAGTGAATTGTGGGAATGATAATTAGAGATTTATATGTTAAGTGTGTAAAATAAGCATGAACTATGAGGACAGATCGATCTGGAAGAAGGAGAGATCGATTTGGTGAGTTAAAAATGACGAGGAAGGAGGAATTTGAGGAGCAGATCGATCTCCAATGGACGAGATCGATCTCCAAATGATTCTGTTTGAGAAAGGATCGATCTCCTGAGGAAGAGATCGATCTCCAAATGATTCTGTTTGGGAGAAGATCGATCTCCTTAAGAGCAGATCGATCTCGTAAAGCCATAAAGAGATCGATCTCACCCCTCGACAGATCGATCTCCTAGGCATAAAATTACCCAGATCGTCCCCAAATTTCAAACGCAGATCGATCTCATCAAGAGGCAGATCGATCTCCTACCTCCAGTCTATATAAGGAACCCGTGTTTTTCTCCTGCAATTTCACTTTCTCTCTCTTCCAACCCCCATTTTATCGAAAACCTAACTTTCTCACTCATCCAAATCCCCCATTTCTGGCCGAATCAGCTGTTGTGGCAAGAAAGAAAGTTGTTCCTCATCAAAAGGAGAACAACATACTTGGAAATCGAAAGACGGATCGAATCGAGGCAAGAGATAAGCTCTCCACAAGCTTTGGGTAATTTCTAAACTTCGATCCTTCCATTTGAGATGATTTTGATGTTATTGGTGGTTGTCATTGTGTTGAAATAGTTGAGAAAGGATTAGGGATTGATGAAATTGCAATGTGGTTGGAGTAATGTAGATATTTGGTAATTTTGAGAATTTGTGCTATAAATGGAAATATAGACAATGTGATGAATTAGCATAGATAATTGGCATGAGAAATGTAGGACATTGAGATATTGTGAATGAGGTTGTAGTTTAGGGTTGAGTTACGAGAATCAAGAGATTTGAGGAGTTATGAGCAATTATGCTCGATTTTGAGAATTGAGGTTTATGAGATAATTGAGTATTGATGTTTTAACATCGTTTGGACAGCTCGGGAGTTCCAGAGTGGAATGCGAGACTAGTCCGTGATACGGGGGAAACGATTGCACTATACGAGGTGCAAAGAGGTAAGGGAAATCTAAACCATTTGTGTATGTGAATTGTAAACTATTTTAGCATGAATTGTGGTTTATAAAACAAGCATGTTGGGTTTTGTGTTGAGATTTAATTGCACACGATTTTTATAGCCGGTTGGAGCCCAATGTTTTTATGAGTTTATAACTGGGCTCTACGTTAAGGCAATATTGAGATTTGAGAAATGTGTGCGTGTGCTTTGTCGGTTGGAACTCGGTTTTATTACGTTTTGTGTTGAGTACAAAACGATTTTCAAATGAGTTTTATGAGAGAAAAACCATCATGAGTTCTACGTGAAGGCAAACCTATCTTATGTGATAAGACTTAGGTGTGTAGTTGTGAGTACACACCGGGCATTGCTCTGGTAGCATGTAAGCCCGATTTCTTCTCCGTTCTGGTAACGTGAGAATTACCCCATTGGTGGCTGTGCCACGTTATACCCCATTGGTGGCTGTGCCACGTTGAGAAACCCCATTGGTGGCTGTGCCACGTTGAGAAACCCCATTGGTGGCTGTGCCACGTTATACCCCATTGGTGACTGTGCCACGTTATACCCCATTGGTGGCTGTGCCACGTTGAGAAACCCCATTGGTGGCTGTGCCACGTTATATCCAATTGGTGGCTGTGCCACGTTATACCCAATTGGTGGCTGTGCCACGTTATACCCAATTGGTGGCTGTGCCACGTTATACCCAATTGGTGGCTGTGCCACGTTGAGAAACCCCATTGGTGGCTGTGCCACGTTATACCCCATTGGTGGCTGTGTCACGTTGAGAAACCCTATTCTGTGGCTATGCCACGCGAGAAATTAAATCAGTGGCTTTGCCACGTGTGTTTTGTGGCTATGCCACGTGAGAATTTAAATCTGTGGCTTTGCCATGTGTGTTGTGCATTACTATTTCAGTGATTTTATCATGTTATTTGAGAAAGCGTTTAACGCGTTATTTTCACATGCTTCGTTATTGCTCTAGAGTGAGCCTTTTACTTCATGTTTTTACATGATTTGAGATATGAGAATATCGTTTTGAGTACTTTCATGCTATGGTTTTCAAATGAGTTTCACATACAAATAAACATTTTGTGATGTGCATTTTGGTTTATGAAATGAGTTCCTTACCCCCTTTACTGAGCGATTTAGAAGCTCACCCTGTTTTCCTTTCCCCCCAGAGTTCTTCAAGTGAAAAAGGATCTCCCTGCGACGTACGGAGTAGTGGCTAGTGGAGGATTCGAGCTCCAGGCCACATATATTGTATCTTGAGGTATATTTTATCTTTTCATGTACCCAGACTATTATTGTAGTTGCAGACACTTGATGTATAACATTATATGGGATGTATTAGGATTAATTAACTTAAGATGGATTAATGTATTTGGTATGATATATAAATCCTATTGATGAGATCTTGAGGCATGATAATTATGATGATGTATGACACTGCACAGGAATGCACCTTTAATTGTGAATTAACGAGTAAAAAGTTTTAAATTAGCCCTATTTTCCGCATATTCGGGGCGTGACAAGAAACCTACTGGATTATTACAACCTTTACCTACACCGACATGGAAATGAGAGTATGTCACCATGGACTTCATTATGGGTTTACTGAGAACCCATATGAGTCATGATGTCATTTGGGTGATTGTGGATAGATTGACCAAGTCAGCCTACGTCCTAGTTATGAAAGCCACAGATACTCTGAGTGCTTTGAAGGATTTGTATATAGGAAAAATTGTGAGGCTACATAGTGTTTCAGTGAGCATTGTATCTGATAGGGATTCTCAGTTCACTTCCCACTTATGTGAACATTTCAAAGAAGCTATGGGGTCCTGACTGAACTTTAGCACAGCGTTCCATCTTCAGACCGATGGTCAGTCAAAGAGAACCATTCAGACATTAAAGGATATGTTGAGAGCATGTGCATTGAATTTTAAAGGCTCCTAGGATGACCACTTGCCATTGGTTGAATTCACCTACAATAATAGTTATCACTCGAGTATCGAAATGGCACCATATGAAACTCTGTATGGTCGTAGGTGTCGTTATCCTATTAGATTGGAAGAGGTGGGTGATAGAAAGATATTCGCTCCCGAGGATGTTCAGTTGATATGTGAGAGGTTGAGAATAGTTCAGAACAGATAGAAGAGTTATGCTGACACGAGACGACGACCATTGGAATTCTCAGTCGAAGAATCGATGTTTTTGAAGTTTTCTCCCTCTAAGGGCATAATGAGATTCAGGAAGAAAAGCAAACTGAGTCCTCGTTATATTGGACCTTTTGAGATCTTAGACCGAGTGGGAGACAAGGCCTATAGACTGGCATTACCATCTGAGCTCTTGGGTATTCATAACGTCTTTCACGCTTCGATACTCCGAAGGTACCATCCGAATTCGGCACATGTGATTGAGTATGAACCGTTAGAACTGAAAGAAAATATGTCTTCTATGGAAAAGCCGATTCAGATATTGGACAAAAAAGGAGAAAGTATTACGGTCTAAGACGATTCCTCTGGTCAAGGTTCTCTGGCAACACAACACTTCGGAGGAGGCCATGTGGGAGTTAAAAAGCCTGATGCGTGAAAGGTATCCAGAGCTATTTGAGGACTTACTTGATTTAAATTTGGATGACCAAATTTCTTAAAGAGGGGAGAAATGTAAAATCCAAAATTCGCTGCAATTTCTTTAAGGATTAATCTTTGAAGACATTGATTTATGTAATATTGATCAATCAATAAAATTCATGTAAAATTCAAGTCCATTTAACTTAGTTTCAACCCCAAATGCATTAAAATAGGAAATGTGAGTAATAGCGAGCTTGGGTTGAACCGAAGGGAATCCGACCAGTCCAACTGATGATAATAACTAAGGACATCAAAATATAGGTATGTCATGAAGGGGAGTTGGTTTGAATTGGTCTCGATGATGTTGAAATGGTGAAAATGCCAAAAAAAGGCCCAGACGAGCTCAAAATCAATCGTTTGAGCTATTTTTAGCATTTTTAGCTTCCAAAGGTAGTTAAATCATAAAGATGAGTATCCCATGCATGGAAAACCTTATATTTGGGATTTACCCTTAATCAAACGTGGTCAAAGGTCAAAAGTCAAAGAAAAGTCAAAATTGATTTATAAGTTTTGACTAAGTAACCAAACATGGTTAACTTAAACCAACCATGGTTAAGGCATGGAAAAATTAATCTTGGGTTAGAAAACTTAATTTTCAGCAAATTAAACTTATGAAAATTAATCAAATGCAATTAGGCTAAATATTACATGAGATGAATATATAGGCCTATTGGTGATTGGGCTTATAGAAAATTATGAAGGCCCTACATGGAAAAGGAATAATGGGTCGAAAATTTATGGGCCTTGGGCTGGATTTATAAGCCCACATAATTAAGAGATTGGGCCTAAGAATTAAGGCATAAATCAGCAACCCAATATAATTACATTCAAAGCCCAATTGAAAAATAAACTGGGCCCAATAACAATCCCAAAACAAGCCAAAGCCTAAGACCATTAAAGGCCCAACTAGTGGGTTGAATTTATTAATTAAAAACCTAGAAACATTGTTTATAAAATCAGAATTGGTCTTCATTTGCTGTCATCTCCTTCCTTTCATTTTCTTCCACCATTTTCAACTAAGTTACAAGCTCTCTCACTCTAGACAAAGTCCCACCTACACACATAATTGGAACTAGCTTTCTTTAGCAAAATCGCTCCATATTTCAAGGGCAACAACATATCCAAAAACCAGTATTTAACAAGCTAAATTGTAGGAGAAAAACTTCCCCATCATTTTCGACCAAAGTGAGAAAATAAAGCTAGGTGAGTTTTCTTCCTTCCAATCTTATATATGTTTGTCTATGGAATTTATGGAGTAGATTGGTGTAGGAATTAGAATAGAAAACAACTTAGAAGGCATGAATTTAAGCTTGGCTAAATAGGTATGGGTGGTTTGATGATGAACATTTTATGTGTTTAATGATGTTTATGTGATGATGTTAATGTGCAGATGATGATGGTAAGGATGAGTGGGATCAAAATTGTAGAATGGATGAATTTATGAAGTATGCATATAAGGTGTTTGATAAAATGCCTTAATGAACATGGTGAATGGCATAAGACATGCACACCAAGTGTTTGTCAAAATGCCTAAATGAACTAGGAAGACAGCATGGGACAAGCACACTAAATGCTTGTAGAAATGCCTAGGTGAACTAGGATGGTGGTAAATTGGCTTGGTGGTGGAAATAGGCTATGCCCACTAAGTGTTTGGGAAAATGCCATAATAGGCCAAGCTTGTATATGGGTAGCCTAAAGTTAGCTAATGGGCTTAATGGCCTAATGGGCCTTAATGGATATTAGTAGAAAGGTTGAAATGGGCCTAAGATAGTATTGGGCCTATTATGTGGACAATTCAACCCATGAAGATTTAACAAGCCCGAGACTTTAATTTGACTGTAACTAGAACATATACGAGTCCATAAGACCTAATAAAATCATTGGTGATTTTCTGCAACTCCAAGAAATAAAATTGAAGCTAAACAAACTAAGTGACTGATAGTGTTAGGAAAGGAGCACGATCGACCCACACTGAGGTAAGGGATTTATGTAAGCCGTTAGAGATAATTATATGTACACAAATTTACCTCCTGTAGGTAAATAAGTACTGTAGAATAGTTAGCTATCGAAATATCTAGGTATAAGCCTAGTTATAGAAATCACCCCATACCGTTCCCAATAAATGTCTGAACTGTACTGTAAATACACCTACACTACACTGATGCATGAACTGCATGTTTTCAATGTTTTGCTGTTTACTGCTGTTTATAACTATATGATGATAGTCTGGCACAAGTTTTTACTATCTGCATAAAACTGCACGTATTTCAAAGTTAAGCGTGCTTTTATGAGAGAAATTCGATGGATGAGTGACTAAACGGGAAACTCCCACCCACGCTGCTTTTCGTGCCATTTTATGTACTGTACACTTTTAACACTAGATTTCGAGGTAAACAAGCCACTTATCGATTTTATGGGTAAAATCGTTCTTAAGCTGAGTACCGACTGTGTGTTGCGCTGTCTGGCTCGCATTGGTTTTAAGACAAGGCATTTGATGTTTACTGAAACTGGGATGGCAAATCCCTGGCTAATCCAGGCAATCCCAGTCTTACTGAGATCCACGGAGTACGTTGTACCGTGTGAATAATATGAGAGTATAATATATTGTGTTTCCAATCTTCGGACTTCTGACTGATCGATGGGTTGCTGACCACTTCCCACAACAATTGATATCCTTACACACCTTATTTGTGATGTTTGGAATCACTGATTATGACCATATGTCATCCCTTTATGGGATTCTATCTACTGTATGTTCTGCCTAGTCTCCACTGCTTAACTGACTGAGAAAACTGAATAACTGTGGTTGTATGTACTATACCGTACTGGATTGTATATTTCTGAACTGTACTGAAATAGATACTGTTAGACAAGAATGTTAAAGATTTACTGTTATCTGAGCGACTGGTACTATTTTAAAGAAAATGAATATTTTATAGCATGACATGACATTAGAAGCATGTAGATAGTATAGTTATCTATTTGCTTGCATGATCTCCTTATTGAGCTCGTTATGCTCGCCCCTTTACTTTCCCCACTCCACAGATTACCTTCAATAGTGTGAGCTCTGCTGTAATCCAGTGTTTCTTTTTGAGGATTACTGAGTGTTCACAGCTTCCCTAGTTTGCCCAGAGGTATGCACGTTTGTGATCTTTTTGTATCTAAACATATAATTGCACAATGATGTAGCTATGTAGAACATTGGTCAGTGATGTATATATGTAGAACATTGGGGATTTAGACGCATATAATTACAGTTATCTGAAATAGATGTATAAAGTTTAACGAAAGTTAATTTTCATTTGATGGTGTGATGTGAGAAGTAACATTAATGTAAATAATCTGTCTGGACTAGTATTGACTCATAGCCTAACCATTTAATCTGCATGTGGAATGAATTGGTGAAAAATTTGTACGAATTTTGAGAAAAACGAGGTACGACAAATATTGACAGAGCTTGGGCAGAAATGAGAGCCAAAATATCCACAAGCCTTGGATGGGGGCACTAGGATCATGCCATGTGTCACCACCTAGTGGAATTTGACTATTTAAGTAAAATCAGTTTGCCTTTAAGCCATGAGATGGGGATCAAGAGACAAAGTAGGATCTGGGTTAAGCCTATTTGGCCAAGCTTCGTGTACGACCTCTAAGCTAAGTCTATCCCTAACGATCAGGAAGCTATATATCTTGAATAATTGAAGATAGTCATAAAATAAAAGTCTTAGTTCATTTTTTAAAATATTTCCTTAGGGGGTATATGTTACACTGTTAATCTCGTTTGTAAAATTTAAAAATTTCACTCGTGGTATATTTTATAATTTCTTATATATAAAATTATTATCCAATACATTATCAATTGGGTTTTTATACTCCAAAAGCGGAGATAAGATGGTTACACCTATCTTTAAAGGAATATTAAAAAATAAAAAATAATTAAAGTGAAAGTATGTGTCACAATTTTAACATCACTGATAGAGTTTAAAAATTTATCGACAGTATATTAGATATTATTTCATATATGTGTGTGTATATATGCATGTTTATATAAAAATCCAATAAGAGGAGTTTTCATACATTCATTCATTTTTTTTTTTTTGGAATCACATACAAGCAAATTAAGCAAGAAACATAGAGAACTAACCATTTAAACCCTAATCTTTCCAAACACCTTGCTTTGCGAGAGCATTTGCCAATATTTCATTGAAATTTCTAGTAGGTAGAATAAATGAAATCTCCTATAAGATGGAAATGGAGTTGAAAGTGGGTAAGCTCTCTTTTTCTTTTTATGTATTTATAGAATACTTAAACCTAAACCAACATGTAAATCGAGCTAATTGACAAAGTTATGGCTGAAAGGATAGATTACATATACTTTTTCTCTAGTGAACTTTCATAATTTAAGAATCAGGGCTCACACACGACAAAATTGATATCACATCAATCAAATAATGCTATATTTCACTGTCCACAGCAGAATTTAACAGGCTTAATATATGATTAAACAATATCTAAAACCATTATGAATAAAATGTATGTGTTCTTTTTTCTTTTGGCTAGAATTGAAAGAAGTTCGTTTTGTAAGATTTATTTATTTATTTATTTAAATAGGGAGTAGTACTGTTTTTTTCCCCTCAAACACACAATATGGAAAGTTCAAATAATTTTATTTCTCTTAAAAGAGTTTCAATTTGTGAACTTTTCAAGTACTTTACAAATTAGTAGTAAAAAGGCCATGTCATCATAAAATTTTATGCATAGAAATGCATTTAAATGTTGGGCTCTATATTGTGATATTTGCTGCTTGATATACAAAAGTATTGCTTCATATCTGTCTTCTTGGTGTTGCACCAACAATGTTCAGGTTCATGGAAAGCAATCTGGTATTTGATTTATAGATAATAAGAAAGTTTTAGATGTATCTACACAGTACTCGACAAATATATACAAGTCAAGAGTACTTCTGCATAACAATAAAATTAGCTGGCATACAACTCTCGAAAATTTATCACGTGATTCTAATTTTCAGACGATGGATTCATAAACCCTAGCTTGCTTTGGGCAATATGTCAATGCATATATGCACTGTTTCTATGATCGATTCTTGATTCTCACCTTCAGAAATAATTGTTTTATCATTTTATTTCTTCTACTATATCTGATTATTAAGTACAGACACTCACATATATAAGAGTAGGATTGCGAAGAAATTAATGTTTAAACAAAGCTTTAGTATACTTGTCTTGCAAAATTTTCTTAGTTATGGATTGGAGGCTTCCTTCTTGCCGGAGTGTAGTCCATAGCTACTAATTCATCAACATTTGGTGCTCCGTCTTCGGTTGCTGTAAGCACCTGATTATCATGGCCTTTCTCCGTTTCCCTATCCTTTAGCTGACTCCGCGCTGCAAACACAAAAGCATAAGTTAATTGATTAAGGATGACCGAAATCCTCCATATTTAAATTATTCTGCTTACAATAAACTTATTGATAGTTCGACTTGATTGAAGGATTCAGTTTTAATTACCTCTAGGAGTTGTAGAGAAGAAGCAAAGGAGGATAAAAGCAACAAGAAGAATATGCTTGCAAGGAACCCTAGCCATTATCATAGACTCTTATGAGCCTTTTTTTTTTCAAAGCTCTTTGTTGTCTGTAACCTCTTTATGTTGCCTCTTTTATATAGAAGCAAAGGTATGCAGTACTTGCTATCTACATACATAGACAAGTAGTGCAAGATTCTATGACATCAATTTTTGTAGTAATTCTAGGCGAGTAATGTTGTCTTGAAAGAGTCAACATCAATGTCTCCTACCGTCTTTGCATGAAATTGCTAGCATAAGGCTCAGATATGCGCAAGCTGCAATGAACCATTTGATTGAAATACTAAATGTCCTTGGACTGTTACTCCAGTGAATACAGGTATTATCATAATTGAAAGCCTATAGTAATAAAATCTTGATATTTACCTGTTTTTAGATATGGGATTTAAGGGTTTTTATTTATTAATGTTCCTTTCCCCATGATCATCACCATTTATATATCATTAGGCAAGGATACGGCATTCATCATTAAGATTCATCTAAACCTTTCATATATAGAGAATGAGGTGGAAGGGAAGAAAAGTCTTATGCTTTAACTTTGGGACTTGTTCATTATAAGAGAAGAGTAATTTGTTTAATAAATTCTTAAAGTAAATTATGTATATGATTAATTAATTGCTCTTGTTTCATTTTTATGAGTTTTTTTTTTTTTTTTTTCTTGAAATCGTTTTTAAGACGCCTTTTATGGTTCTTGTAAGGATGTACTGTTGTATATCCTTATGATTGCCTTCTGATTGAGAAAAAAAATGCTGTTGTCAAATTAATCTGCCAAAATACCTCAATTTCTAAAGAAACTAAAATCATAGTTATAATCGTCTTCTTTCTTAATTTAGTTAATTTATTGAGGGAAAGAAAATGAGATGCTAATTGAATTTTATAAGATGGAACTAATTAATCTGCAGGGCCAGAAATAATTTCAAGGTGAAAAAATTTCACTAAAAACAATAACATAAAAACTAAAACAGAAACTCAAAACCCTATATTGATATGGTCTTATAAAGTTCGTACTTTTTGTTGGTTAAAATTTGGATTTTCAGCCCTTAAATAACTATTAGATATTCTTTTACTTTATTTTTTACTGAGTTGTTTAATCTAGTACATTTAAATTTCCTTTTTAGTTTATAATTAACGGTTATTGAGACACTTTCCACTAAATCTAGCCCTTACTTTCGAATAATGCTCATCAATAACAAATGTACATTATTTAGAAATAATTACCTACATATTTTTTCCGTTGCTTGGTTTTTATATGTATTAGGTTTTGATAACTCGACTTGTATCGTGAAACAGGGACCAGGGAACATCTTCTAGCATGCCATAGATTTGTGGACCTAACTTCCCTGATATGCCTAAGAACACCATTTATGACCCTGCAATTTTGCCAAGGACCTAGCAGTTTTTGTATCAGGAAAACAAACGTAGTAATTTTCATCTGAAATTCTATCAGTTAGCAAAATGTTCATGCATATATGGTAATACGAAGATCCCTCGAGAAAATACATTTCCCATTTTCACAGCGTTCTTGAATTATTTAGATGATTAGATCGTGATTCTCTCCAATTAGTCATGGAAAAGGAGCCTTGCATTAATTGATAAAGGGAGAAAATTCGACAATGGTAGGGCTACGATTATTTTCAGATAAGATGTTCCACAATTTTAAGTATGAAAAATCACGTGAAGGACACTTAGTTTTTCTATCTAATGGGTCATTCTTTGTCCCCCAATTGAACATATACACTAAACATGATTTGTACTGCTAATTAAGCCTTTAAGACAAAGACATTATAATGCAGAAATCTTCTACTTATTGGCTATTGCAGAAAAAAAAAATCAAAAAAGGGAAAGTTTAAACAATTTTTATGTATTAAGTAATGCTCTTACAAAAGGAAAGTATGGTCTTTAATAATTAAATAATTAATTAAATCTTTTGTTTTTTCCAAACAAATTAAAAGCTATATGCATAAATTCTTTTACTCGTATGGTAGATATGATTGTAATCTATTTTTCCATCTCAAAGTTCAATCCTAAATATTTGAGTAAGAAATATTTAAGTTTCAACTGCGGAATATATGTACAAGTTCTTAATTTGTAATATTTACAATTTGGAGAACTAGCTAATAAAATCTAACAAACCATTGGTAGAATTCTTCTTTCTTGGAGTACTTCCCATTTTGAGTGACTGTCAATGGAAACGATGGCTCCGGTATGTACTGGTTAGATCGTATTCCTATCCTTGAACCCACATGTCTAAATGTCCGGTGAGTAACAAGGCCAATGTAGCCAGCTCAGGGAAGGGTACAGCCACCAACCATGAGTACTAAAAATAGCACAGCAAATTTACCTAGAACTTGAGGGCCCTTGAATGCTGCAAGAACCTAGCTACCAATTTTTAATTTTAAACCAACCAACAGGATGGAGCTAGCATGATCCTTTTTGCCTGAAGAGCCTCCTGATTGTTATAGAAGTCAAGGAGTAATATTGTGAGTTATGCTGATTCAATTCTTTTTTTTCATAAAGTTTCCATATTCAACACAATTAACAAATATGCGTATAAAGATCTAATTCTTAAATACAATTTTAAAAAAGAAAAAATAAATATACTCATATTGGATAGATACATATTGATTCCACATATTCAACACTTGTCACAAATTCAAGTGGAACAACTATAATTACACTTAAACAAGGATTTACGATTTTTTTAATTAACTTTCACTTATCAGAAGAATTCCGTTAGTTATTCGAGAAATCAACACATAGCCTTGGACAAACTTGATAATATGCTTAATTAAACAAATATGAAAGAGTGGAAAAGTGAAGTTGAATTTTAAAAAAAAAAAAAATCTTAAATTACTTTTTCCTAGTTGACTTAAATTGAAAATTAAAAAATTACCCTCATTCTTGAGTGCACCATAAGTCAACACAGTGAGAAGATAAGCCTCTTTGCTTTGATCCAAGCTGTGAATAAAGAGCAAAAGTTTCAAATCAAAAAAGTTGGTATGTCAAAGGGACTATAAATGTCATTGGGGCCTTTATTTTGCCCAAAATCAAGACAATGTCAATTTATGTATATACTAGATTGAGGGATTGTGACAATGTACCGAAACCAAATTCCCTATCTACCTCCCTAGAGTCACTTCACGTCCATCTCCAGTCGCCATGTGTCAATTCGGAACCTCATCTCCGTCCAGCTTGAAAGCCGGCGTCCTAAATCCGACATGAATCAGACACAAAAATCACGTAAAAGGACTAGAAAGAATCCTTTAGAACAGGCGATTGTTTCATGTATGTTGGTGGTGTGGCATGAGCCGGGGTGTGGTTAGGATCTCAGGGGGTCCATCACGTGCATCACCCGGTAGCTCGCACCCTGTAGGCTCATCCAATTGCAAAGCTTATCGAGCCACTTTGGAATTTTTTTATGATTTTGTAATCAAAGTGTGGTATCAAAGATGGTAGCAGTCACAAGACACTTATATGATGGATTGCTTTGGATTTGACGGATTTGGTTATTAGAGCCAATTCTTTGTAATCAAATTTTTAGGTCAACTTGTTAGTCATGGATGAAATTTCGGAGTATATATTGATAAAATTAGGAAGTGGAGTAGATTATTTTTTGGTCATTTAATTTTAATCATCTAATTTTGGAAAAAATATTTTGATTACAATACAAATATATAAAAATGTTTTTTTTTGTTATCATTCAATTAGTAAAATATAATAAGTACTTATGCATGTTCGGGTGAGTTTTTTTTTTTTTTTTCTTTTTTTTTTTATGGCCAAAAATTGTTATTTTTGCGCTAAACCTGAGCACAAGATCACTTGGCAAAAAAGATAACGTGAATATATTCACCTTATAAAAATATAACATGAAATACCACTTGAGCTTGTGATCAGTTATCTTTCAATGGATATGTGATGAAAGGTGATAATTGTAAATTTTGATCATGATTAAATTGTTTTTATATATATATATATATATATATATTCTATTTAATATGATCAAAAATTAAATTTTAATAATTAAAATTAAAAGTCCGATACGTTATAGAAGTATAACATAATTATTGACCAAAACGTTAATGAGTATTAACGAAACCAACCAAATTTAAACACGTAAATAATATAAAATAAGAAAGCTTTTTTATTTTTTTTAAAAAAAGTATGAGGGCACATAATCACATGTATATGTAGGGTATACACAGTGGTTGGGCGGTGGACAAAGGTAGGTTTGGCCTTGCAACTAGCGAATAGCAATCAAGAAGAAATGGGGGGTCTGCCTTTCCCATGTCTCACGACATTTTGACAATCAGCTTTTAACATTCTATCAACCCATATCCTTGCATTTGGGATCAGCCATATCTTCTTCATGTTAGGCAAATATCGCATATTACTACAAAAAAAAAAAAAAAGGTCATAGATTACTACAAAATTGATTATGATTTTTGAAATTAAATATAATTTAGTATTTTTAATTATAATTTTAAAAATTGATAATTTTTTTTAAATTTTACATATATATATCATATAAATGTATTTTATGAAAAGATTTAATAATCACGATTTTTGTTTTAAATGTAGGGATCGTTTGATATTATTGTGAGTTTTATATTTTATATTTTATGTTTTCAAAAATTTGTTTTGTTTTATTTTTAATTTATTGAAGTTGAAAACATGTTTGATTTTTAGTTTTTTGTTGCAACATCTGGAAAACAATGAGAAGTATCTTAAAATGGGTGAAGTCTAGATAAGGTAAACGACAAGGGTTTGATTCTTGTTGGTTAGAATTTTCCATCCTTTTTTGTAAATTTTTTTGTTTAAATTTTTACTGTAGCCAAGCAGATACTGTTCACCCAAGTAGTAACAGTGAAAAAACATTTTCAAAAAAGAAAAAAATGGAAACAGCAAAATCATGTTTCCAACAATTTACAAAATTATGTTTTTGTTTTCAATTTTTTAAAATGGAAACATGGTCAGCAAACATAATTTTTGTTATTTTTTTTTAAAAAAAAAGTGAAAACGAAAATATAAAACATAAAACAAAAACAATTCCAAACAAACTCGTAATGTTTGTACTTTTTCCTTTTTATGTAAAAAGCATAGTCTAATATATTGAAAATATTGTCTTTTACTCAATGGCGTAGTTAGAAATGTGATTCAGTGGGGTCAAAATGTCACGCCCCGATTTTTAATCTTTACGAAAGTTACAAATTTACGGGTCAATTTTTCGCTTTTAACACTTTCTTCTCGTTTTTGTATGTATGTGTATCCACTTAAATGATTAGTCTATGACTAACTCTGTTAATAAATATCCTTCCAGGTCCCAAACATGGTGGATTCTTGATTCATTGATTAATGAAATCAATTTAATAATCTTATACATAATTTTGGTATAGAGTTCCATTAAGGTAAGCTACTTGTTGAACTAATGCTTGATGAAACTTTAAGTCCCATTTGGTCATTTTCCTTTTATTTAATTTCACAAGTATAAGTCACTTCTCAACCTACCATTTCGACCTTATACCTAAATGAACCAATTATGCAACTTTCATTGATGTAATTCTTACCACATGCAAATTGTACCATTTGGTTACTGGTATATTACATGCATTATAAGTCACTATCTTTTATTGTCCATTAAGCATTTGGCCATTAAGATTAACTAATCAAGGCATTTCATTTAAGTGTTCAACCAATTTCATAAACTATATCATTTGGTTGACAAAGAATTACCAGAGCATATATGTCAAGTACTAGCAATTCACCATTTGGATCCAACAACCCTTGCTCACGTCTAACATGCAACAGACCATATACCTCTCGACGAAGCATAATTCACATTATCATCATAATTCCATAGTTAGTGAACTGAAACCAATTCTCAATCATAAAAGTACATATAATTATGACATAACCACATTGAACCTTAGAACCATTTTGGCTATAATTTCAACTACACCAAGAGGTGGTAATTCACACCCTATATCATAGTAAATACATTGAGTATCACAGGATCAATAATCCTTCTCACAATCCATATCACAATTACACGAACTTATCAACTTCAATTGATCACATAAGACCACAAGATAAAATATATACACCATATCTCCAACATAACACAAAAATAGTTCTAAGTATATATATATATATATATATATATATATATATATATATATATTTATATAAAACCAACATCATCATCAAGATCAACTCATAACATTAGTTCACATCCCAGAAGTTAAACTATGTGCATTGTGCTCAAAATATAACAAGTGTGTCTATATACCCTCATCACACCAATATACCTTTACGAACTAGGAAGCAAAAGCCTCGGAGGCTAAACAGAGGCCCGTGACTGTCAACAGGCTCCTCGAGGCTCAATCTGTAGAGAAGGAGAGAGGCTGTGAGCTGGGATGCCTAGTAAGCAATTATGCAAAAGCTTAAAACAATTTAAAACAATTAGCAAACATGCATGCTGAGTGAAAATCATTCACAAGCAATATAGAGTAAAACATGCTATATAATCAATAAACCAACGAAAACATGCAAAAAAGTGAGAAGACTGTTAAACTAATACATCAAATAAATAATCAATCAAGTGAGCATACAAATCTATGAAAGCATCAACATGCTAGGTACATTTACTAGCTCTATAGCTATCAGTGCAACGAACTCCCTATCTCATTTTAAGGCCCTATCTATGATTATAGACGATTGGTCTCATAGGCCAGATGAAACTAGTACCAACCAGCTTGAGATAGGTGTAAAATGTCCTAACTACATCAGGAACAACTATGGTGTACCTTGAGGGGCTTCACCACCTTGATTTGCTCATAACTTAATTCAGGTTTAACGTCCAAAAACCATTTATGTAAACAGGTAAGAGACTAATTTTTGATACAATATGGCCTAGTATAATTCATTTAATTGATTAAGTAAAGCATCCATATAAATCAAATTATTTTAACTAGTTTATTTACAAACAATAAGATTGAAATAGCAAGTACGCAATTTATATAAAATCAGTAAAGTATCAAATCATGTGTTTAACAAGGAAAGGCCTTAGGTTAACACCCTTGGCCGAGACCATATGTCAGGACACTTTCTCAATCCATGACTTAACCAAAAACCACTATAAATTTTTCGCATTTTCAACTTACCTTTCCTCTTTTTAATGGTTGGGCTGTGATTCGATGTCAGAGTCCTCGCTTACCACATTATCCATTATCATACATACATGTCAATATACTGTTACTGACTGTAACTGCTTTTATAATATATGTGAGATTATATAAAAGCAAATACAAATACATTCCCCATAATATATATCTTATACATCACTGTGCTGTTTCTATGTTTAGATATATAACCGTACAACATCTGTATACCTGGCGGTCGATAGGAACTAGCAGTGGACTCATGAACACTATCCCTCAATAGCTCTCGCTCTACTGCTGATGCTCTGTAGAGAGATGTAAAGAAAGGGGGTGAGCATACAACGCGCTCAGTAAGGAAATCAGGCAAGCAAGTAGATATCTACACTATCTACTCAAAATAATGTTATGCCTTGAAAACATTATTTCCTTTACTCACTTTAAAAGCATGTCTTTAAATATATATATGTATACTTGTACAGATTAAATCCCATGTACAGAAATTATGCTTTCTTTCTCAAATGTAGGCATGTAGTGCAAAACAATGCATTTTTATATAAATCATGTCTTTAGGTAAATCATGCCATGTATATTTAAGTCACAATAAATATGGCATTTAAATCATTCACAACACAAAATCGGAGTCCGACCCATCCCTCAGGTCTGTCCGCAATTTAAATCAGTCAATCAAGTGATATATCATGTGAGACTCTGTGGTGAAATGTAAATAGTATCCTGGACTATGATCATATCCGACATGTGATCCCAAGCTACACGGAATCCTAGTATGTGGGGCATCACTGCTGTAACGGGAGGGGGGTCAGTCCATCACAACCGCCAGCTATATCCTCCTCAACTCCACAACACCACACGGTACAATGTACTCCCATGCCGCATGCACGGTACGACAAGGTACTCCATGCCACACGCACGATATAACGTACTCCGTGGACCCTACATCACAGTCGAGGTGCCTGCCATAGGTCTTAGCCCTCAAACCATGAAATATCATACTACGTCTCTATTACCGTCATGCGGATATCCTCTCACAAAATGAAACACTCAGTCACACAAGGACTCGGGCATGGGTTTTAACATGTATTATATAGCACATACAGTGTGCGCCTTTGAGTGCGACTCACAGTCGACACTTCGCTCAAACACTATTTCACATCACAAACTCAAACTCTAGTGCGAGTAAACCTCTAGCAACTAGGTCAATGCATAGTTCATGTATTAAATCAAGTACGAGCAATAGCTCCAGTACCATGCTATGCACAATATCATCAAATTAAGTACGAGCAATCGCTCCAGTACTATGTCATGTATAAATCATGAAGAATCGAGTACGAGCAACGCTCTAGCACTCTGTCATGCATCTCAGGAAAAACTCGAGTACGAGCTAATCGCTCCAGCACTCTCTCATGCATATATCATATAAAACTGAGTACGAGTAATAACTCTAGTACTCTATCATGCATGTCATGGAAATCTAGTGCGAATCATAATCCAGCACTAATGAATGTGGAAAATTTATGAAATCCAGTGCGAGCTGTGCTCCAACACGATTCATTCTCACAAAATATGATAGATGGCTCTTTAAAAAGGGATGATTTATAAAACATCAAAATCAACACTATAAAGTGTGCTTATTTCACATCAACCTTAAAATCATTAGCCCATCTATTTATTTCATGCTAAACAGCAGTTAAACACTCACAATGGTGGTTTCCATGCTTTTTACAACTTTTCATAAAAGTTGACTTTTTGACTAACTAGGGGTAAAATCGTAATTTGCACTATCGGGTCACAATAATTATTATTCACTTTCCCTAACCCTCAGAGTTTTTAAGTGAATGTAAAAGCAGACGAAAATACGTGCAGGTATCTCTAACTACTCACAAAAGTCTCTTACCTGCAATCACTCGAGAAATTTCACTTTCTCTGTGCTGCTCATTTCAGCAGTCCGATTTGCTCCTCCAATACTCTCTGGAGCTGCATATAACCATTTATCAGGTTAATTACACTTTTTCTACTGTATTTCACATTAAATATAGTCTATTTCCCTTAATGGGCTTTAATAATCCTTAATGGGCCTAACTATGCCTTAAGCCCATTTTTATTTTACTATTCATTTTCGTTGGGCCTATTGGGCTTGTGGGGTCCACCAACTCTTATTGGGCTTGTCATAGACCCATTACATCATATTGGGCCTAAAATATTTGGGCTTGGCCCATTGGGCCTCTCGGCCACATGCCATGGCCGAGAGCTACTCATGTCCTCGGTTACAGCATGGCATGCCATCCATGCCTATTTGTCTAGCCAATTCAATTAAGCATTTCCACAAACACTTGGTTGGCAACATTCCTAAACATCATATAGTTCATTTAAGTATTTTATCAAACACCTTGATTGCCAACTAATTACATGCATTAATTAATCAAATTGATTAATTCTAATTGCATCATAATCATTAACACATGTACATTAATCCATTTATGCCTTAAAATCATATGGGCATAAATCAATATCTCACTACTCACTCTCGGCCTAACCAACATCATAGTGATTTAATATGTTTCAATACTTAAAACATATACCAATATACTTAAAATCATTCATACATTAACATATATGAAATTGAAAACTTGAAAATATACTAATTGTTGCGTTCACCCTTTGGCCGAAACTTTGGAGGCTCTCAGTTTGCACTCTATGGCTCCTTGATAGCCAATTCCAACATATGTCACTCTCTTTTCAATTTGGAACAACTTCCATGAAGAATGCAAGTTCCAAATATGCCTAATTCCTAGTGATTTCTAGTGAGAGAAAGCTTGGATAATTTGTTTCCATGGTTTCTTCTTCTAGCCGAATTTGGTGTGATGAAGATGACAATAGTGTGGCTGATTTTATAAGCCACTTACTTAGCCATTAAGCTTTACTTTCCAGCCATTAAGCTTGACTTTCTAAGCCTTAGCCATGAGTCACCTAATGAGTCACCTTATGAGTCATGGTTAGCTTTAACTAGGGTTAGATATTTATCTCATGGGCTTTCCATTTGGGCTTTCGGGCTGAAATTTTTACTATATCTCGAGCCTTTAATTGTCTCAATATTTGGTCAATCAATTGGTCCAACAATTCGGTCTAAAGGACCTAAGAATTTCGATATATGTTTAGTATACTTTAATGGGCTTTAAAATTTTCACCTTAGGCCCATTACGTTTTTAACCATTAAATTTAATCCGAAATCCTTCCGAATAAATTTTCCTTACTTTCGGGGATGATTATCTTGTATTCTGACAAGAATATTTTTTTCCAAATTTTTCTCCACACTTAGGTTAATTTTTAACCATGATTAGTCAACTATGGTAAAAGTCCACTTTCTTAACTATAATTGACTTTTTCCTTAACCCTTGACCAAGTTGACTTTTTCTCAAAATTCTGAAAGTGTCATATCTTATGTCTTACACTCTCGTCTTTATGTTTCAACCATTCCCGATGGATAATTTCACCCGAAACACCTTAAATACCTTAACTAGCCAAAAAGGTCCATTTTACCCTTTTTAGCTTTTACTCTCATTCTCTATGTTCAGGACTAAATCATGCTGACTTTCCTTCATGAGCTCTCTATGCTTTCTCATTTTAAGTTCTTATTTTCAGTCAGAATGATTTAGATTCACTCGGTTTAGCCTGTGACACTTATAGCTCACATTAGGCTTTTTATGTAGCTTTTGTGTGTTAAATCATTTCACTAACACTTTAAGTCTAGTAAATACTCTTCTTATGATTCAACTATAATAATTGAGTGTTCATACACATAGGAATCATAAGATACAAGCTACAAAAATTTGGGTCTGACAATCCTCCCCCACTCAGAAAATTTGGTCCTCCAAATTAGAACCAAGTCAATCATCAAATAGGTGAGGGTACTTCTCTCGCATCAGACTCTTTAGCTCCCAAGTAGCTTCCTCTGAAGTATGATGCTGCCAAAGAATCTTCACTAACTCGATGGTCTTCGATCTCAATACCTTCTCCTTCCTATCCAATATCCGAATCGGTCTCTCAACATATGACATGTCCTCTCGGAGCTCCAAAGGCTCGTAACTAATCACATGTGCCGAATCTGGGTGATACTTCTGAAGGATCGATATGTGGAAGACGTTACGGATACCTGATAAGTCCGGTGGCAAGGCCAACCTATACGCCTTATCTCCCACTCGATCAAGTATCTCAAAGGGTCCAATATAGCGAGGATTTAGTTCCTCTCTCTTCCCAAATCTCGCTATGCCCTTGGAAGGAGAAACTCTCAAAAACTCAGATTCACCAACTGCAAACTCTAGTTGCCTACGTCTCCTGTCAGCGTAACTCTTCTGTCTACTCTGAGCCGTCCTCAGTCTCTCTACTATTAAGTGGACATCCTCAGATGCTTGCGTAACCATGTCAGGAGCGAAAATCTTACGGTCACCCACTTCTTCCCATCCAATAGGGGAACGACATCTACGGCCATACAAAGCCTCATATGGTTCCATCCCGATACTCAAATGATAACTGTTGTTATAGGCGAACTCAGCTAGTGGCAGGTGGTCATCCCAAGAGCCTCTAAAATCTAGCACACATGCTTTCAACATATCCTCCAGAGTCTGTATAGTCCTCTCTGACTGACCATCTATCTGAGGATGGAAAGCGGTGCTCAAACTCAACCGGGTTCCCATGGCTTCCTGAAAATGTCCCCAAAAGTGGGAAGTGAAGCGGGAATCCCTATCAGAGACTATGCTCACTGGTACACTGTGTAACCTCACTACCTCGCGTACATACAGTTCTGCTAATAAACTTAGAGTATCGGTCGCTATCATAGCTAGGAAGTGGGCTGACTTCGTTAGTCTGTCGATGATCACCCATATAGCATCGTGATTCCTGCGGGTTCTCGGTAAACCCATCACGAAATCCATGGTGATAGGTAGAGGCTGCAATAACCCTGCAGGTTTCTGATGCTCTACCTTCACCTGCTGACATACGAGATACTTTACCACAAAGTCTGTTACATCTCTCTTTATACCCGACCACCAGTATACCTTCCGGAGGTTCTGATACATTTTGTTACTCCCCGGATGTAATGTATACCTCGACGAATGAGCTTCCGCTAATATCAATCTCCTGAGTCCTGGATCCTTGGGAACACGCAATCTGCCTCTGAACCTCAGTAGTCCATCAGAATTCAACTCAAAGTCAGTCACTGTGCCCTTCTGACTACTCACATCCATACAAAATGGATCAGTCTGCTGAGCCACTCTGATCCTGTCTAACAAATCTGGCTTCAAGCGTAGACTAGCTATCACATAGCCTGTATCCATGTCAGAAGGCATGACTCCCAAACTGAGGCTAGCAAACTGCTCTAGCAAATCATGTTCCCTAACCATCATGTACGATACCATCCCTAGGCTCTTCCTACTCAAGGCATTGGCTACAACGTTAGCCTTACCCGGATGATAAAGTATCTCACAATCGTAGTCCTTCAGAAGCTCTAGCCATCTTCTCTATCTCATGTTCAGCTCTTTCTGTGAGAACAGATACTTGAGGCTCTTGTGGTCGGTAAATATCTGGAACTTCTTGCCATACAAGTAGTGACGCCATACCTTCAACGCAAACACTACTACTGCTAGCTCCAAATCATGGGTCGGATAGTTCTTCTCATGATCCTTCAGCTATCTGGATCCATAAGCAACTACTTTCCCATCCTGCATCAATACACAGCCCAGTCCCTGATGCGAGGCATCGGTATACACTGCAAATCCTCTTGAGTGGGTAGGGATAGTGAGAATCGGAGCGGTGGTCAATCGACGTTTTAACTCAAAACTCTTCTCACAATCCTCGTTCCATACGAACGGTACTCTTTCGAGTAAGACATGTCAACGGAGTAGCTAACTTCAAAAATCCTTCAACTAATCTCCTATAGTATCCAGCTAAACCTAAAAAACTCCTGATCTCAGTTGTTCCCACTGAACTACATCCTCTATCTTAGATGGATTAACTGATACACCATCTCTCGATACAACATGTCTTAAAAACGAGATATGTGACAACCAAAAGTCACACTTACTGAGCATAGCATATAACTCCTGCTCTCGTAGAGTCTGCAACACGATCCTGAGGTGCTCCTCCTTGGATCTCGAATACACCAATATATCATCGATAAAGACGATAACAAACTGGTCTAAATATGGCTTAAACACATCGTTTATCAAAGCCATGAAAGTAGTTGGAGCATTCATCAATCCGAATGGCATGATCAAGAACTCATAATGGCCATATCGGGTACGAAATGCTGTCTTGGGTACATCTCCACTCTGAACTTTCAACTGATGATACCCAGACCTCAGGTCAATCTTGGAAAAGACCTGTGCTCCCTGAAGCTGATCTAACAAGTCGTCAATGCGTGGAAGGGGGTATCTATTCTTGATGGTGGCCTTATTCAACAATCGGTAGTCTATACACAATCGGAGGCTCCCATCCTTCTTCCTCACAAACAAAACCGGTGCTCCCCAAGGTGAAACACTTGGTTGAACAAAACCCCTATCCAACAGCTCATGTAACTGTCTCTTGAGCTCCTCCAGCTCAACCAAGGCCATGCGATATGGCGGTCTCGAAATAGGCTCCGTACCAGGTACCAAATCTATACAGAACTCCATCTCTCTGTTTGGTGGTAACCCTGGCAATTCATCTGAAAAAACATCTGGGTACTCACTGACCATAGTAATATCTGATAACTCCGGATGTGCCTTATCCATATCTATCACGTACGCAATGAAACCTTGATATGTTGAAGGTTTTTCTAAATCAATAATCATGTAATAATCATAACTACTCCTTTCATTTATTCTTATTAAACTTTACAACATATCTAGTAGGGTTAGGAAACATAACTATCTTAGCATAACAATTTAAAACAGCATGGTTTGCAGATAGCCAATTCATTCCTAATATTATATCAAAGTCACTCATACTTAGTAATATTAGATTGGCTGTCATCTCTTTATCCCCTACTCTCAACTTGCAGTAATTAAATACATGTTCTACAACTTGACTACTATTCATAGGCGTACTAATCAACATCATCATACATAATGGTGTACGCTTTACATGTCTTGCTAATTTACATGCAAATGAAGGCGATACAAAAGAATGGTGGCACCAGGATCAATTAAAACACATGCTTCAATATCTTAAATCCGGATGTTACCTCGTATCACATCCGATGAAGCATCAGCTGCCCCTGGTCCAAAGCATGCACTCGCCCTCGACCCATCACTTGTTTCCCCTTCTCCTCTGCCGTCGCTCTACCTCTCTGAGCAGATGTACCAGTTGGAGTTCTATCAAGCTCCCTGCCCTTCTGTGGGGTAATCACAAATGTCTCTAGGCACTCTCTAGCAATGTGCCCTTGTTTCCCACATCGAAAACACACAATAGGAGTCAGCGGACACGGTCTACTTCCATGTTGTTTACCACATCTTCTGCACTGATCAACAGCAGGTCTCTGTCCTCCTATGACAATGCACTTTGCTGGGGCTACAGTTAGATAAGCAGGAGGTCTAGCATATCTCTTTCGTGCCTCCTCCACCCGTGATCTCTTACCGAAGAGTTTCTTCCCTCATCGATAATCGAAATCTCTAGCCGACCTCTTCTTCTGTATATCTCGACTACGACTAAACTTCCCGAACTCAGAAGCATTCCTCTCGTAATCTTGCTCACACAATTGCGCCTTGCGCACTGCTTCCTCATATGTCGCTATGTCTAATGGAACCAACCTAGACCGCAGAACCGGTCTCAACCCATCGATAAACTTGTGGACCTTCCTAGCCTCACTATACATGGTATTTGGGTCAGAACTCCTTGGGATAGGAATCGAGTCTCATACTCTTCCACTGACAAACTCCCCTAGTTTAGACCCAAAAACTCTGCCTGTAGTTTTTGCTATGCGGTATCAAGAATAAACTACCTCCTAAAGGCCTCCCGAAATATTTCCCAACTAATGTCTATGTGTCGGGCTCTCAATATAGGTCAGGTGGACTTCCACCAATGCTCTGCAGCTCCCTTCAGTAGGAACGCAGCAAATGCGACCATCTCCGAGGTCGTGCACTCGAAGAATCCATAAAGCTTCTCCATCTCTGCCACCCACTCCTCAACAGCTACAGGGTCCTGGACCCCACTAAAAGATGGAGGTCTAACTTCTGGAATTCTCGTAACCGATGTAGATCACATCCGTACCCTAATCCACTACCACTCGAAATTGGTGGGGGTGTAGGAGTATCTACAGTCCTCGGTGCATGAGTCGTTTGTGTAGGTGTATCAGGGGCAACTACCTCTCCTGTCGCAGCTCCTGCCTCCTGTCCTTGCCTACCTAGCATCGTTTGTGCCAACATCTCTACAATCGTCTCAAAACTACGCTCTAATCTCTTAAAGCGCGTCTCAGCATATTCAGGTGCCTCAGTAGCACCTGGAGTCTCATGCGTAGGTAGTGGTTCAGTAGCAGTTCGTCCCTCGGGTCTATCTCCCCAGCCTCGAGCCCTACCTTTCGTAACTCTACCACTACACATATTTGCCATATAGGTAAAGTTCCTGCATTCATAATAATGAATTAGTCCGCCTCCTATCTGGTATACACAGTTATATCTAAACACAACACAGTACTATGGGGATGTACACTTTCCTATTTCCTAACACCGACTCACATCAGACCAACCTCTGCTCTTATACCATTCTGTCAGGACCCGTTCTCAATCTATGACTTAACCATAAACCACTACAAATTTTTTGCATTTTCAACTTACCTTTCCTCTTTTTAATGGTTAGGCTGTGATTCAATGTCAAAGTCCTCGCTTACCACATTATCCATTATCATACATATATGTCAATATACTGTTATTGTCTATAACTGCTTTTATAATATATGTGAGATTATATAAAAGCAAATACAAATACATTCCCCATAATATATATCGTATACATCATTGTACTGTTTCTATGTTTAGATATATAACCGTACAACATCTGTATACCTGGCGATCGATAAGGACTAGCAGTGGACTCAGGAACACTATCCCTCAATAGCTCTCGCTCTACTGCTGATGCTCTGTAGAGAGATGTAAAGAAAGGGGGTGAGCATACAACGCGCTCAGTAAGGAAATCAGGCAAGCAAGTAGATATCTACACTATCTACTCAAAATAATGCTATGCCTTGAAAACATTATTTCCTTTACTCACTTTAAAAGCATGTCTTTAAATATATATGTATACTTGTACAGATTAAATCTTTTCTTCTTCTTCCTCTCTTCTTCTTCTTCTTCTTCTTCTTCACTGTTTCAATCTTCCAACACTGTTGATCGTCATCACCCATCTCTCGGTGTTACCACTCTTTTCATCTCCTTAACGTGTCCGCCCTTCGTCGCTGATCTCCCTTTCTCTCCATTTCTTGCTCACCGTCTTCCAGCCTCCCTTGCTTACCTCTGTTTCAGTAACTCTTAGTTTTCTCCCCTGTCTCAGCTTTCTTTCTTCTCTTCACCGTAATCTCCTTCACTTCTCGGCTCTCTTTCTCTTGGTTTCTAGCTCATCATCATGTCTTTCCCACTCTCGATATTTTCCTTCCATTCATTCAACCTCATTCTTCATTCTTTTCTGTTTCACGTTTACTACCTCACTAGTTCTCTCCCCTGTTCAGTTTTCTCCCTGATTTTAGTTTCTTTTCTCGGTCTGCTCCTCATTATATTCTCGCACGCCTTCTTTACTTTTCTTCTGTTTTTCTCTTTATCGAGACCGTCAAGTAAAAATAGAAATCAGTTCTGTTTCAGTATCGAGGAAAGGACTGAAAGTGGCTTTTCTTTACATGCAATGCACCCTGAACTTAGCTCCAAAACCAACCTAAAAACCTATCCTGATCAGCCATGAATGAGGCTCTCTTGTCTCATGATTTTGCTTCGGTCATACCTATCCCTTGCTTGGTCCAGTTTTCAATCGCGTCACTCTTTCATTGCTAGCTCTTCGTCTCGTCAGCCTTTGTCACGACCCTTAACTTTACTAAAATACATTCAAATTTTTTGCATTTTCATGAATTATTTAATATTTCATTCTTACCTTATCTCGATCGTGAACAGCTACTCTCCTCAACAGTTGGGCTGTGTGTCAATGTCTATCTCATTCCACCATACCAGTTTAGTTTGCATTTTAAATTAAGGTAAACACTTGTATCAATAATTCAGAGTGCTGTTTACATGTGTTTACATTACTTTACATCCCCAATAGTTACATACAAAATGCTACTGTGCTATAGAAAATTTAGATACGAAATCTCATCACTATGTATACCTTACGCGATGGGATGCAACGAATACTAAAAGGGAACGCCTCCAGTCGCTCTCGTCCAAACTCTAATCTCTGTAGAGAGGGAAAAATAAGGGGGCGAGTAAACCACACTCTCAGTAAAGTAATCATGCGAACAGGTAGATACTGCACTATCTACCTGATCGTGATGCCATGCTTAAAACCATACATTTCATCATTTCATCTCAAATCATGAGTTCATGCTAGTGTTAATGGCATGTAAAGCAAATCATGCTATTTATTAGTGCACAAATCAAATTCAAAGCATGACATAATTCATCATGCGTATTTCACAAGTAAAGCATGGCATAAATCATCATGCGTCAGTGCACTTTAAACCAATTAACATGTTTTCTCATCTCATAAAACCAACGACTGTCAGGACTCATCCCCTTCCCTCGGACTATCCTGACCCACAAGGCATTTTCAAAACATAATCATCACTCATCAGGACTCATCCCCTTCCCTTGGACTGTCCTGACCAACAAAAAATTTTAAACATGGATTTATACTTAAAGCAAGACATGTGAGATAGGCAATATAATAAGGAAAATCTCCTCAAAGACTATAGCCATATCCTGTGATCCCAAGTTATACGGATCAGGTGTGCAAGGTATCACCACTATCTACTTCCACACGGGAGGTGGATCAAGTCCAACCCGTCGATCCATAGTAGATCTCATCCAAAGACGGCATAACACAATCTCAACACGGTACAACGTACTCCATGCTACCTGCACGGTACAACGTACTCCGTGGACTCATATCAACATATCATATCACGCCACATCTCAAAAGTGCACGTGTAAGCCTATTTAATCGATACAATGTCCTGTTTACCCGAAGCTCCTAACACAGCTATCAACATGTCAAAATCTCAAAAATATACGTGCGAGCTTATTTAATTGGTACGACACCTAATCTGCCCGAAGCTCCTAGCACGACATTAAGTATGATGTGCATCTAATGCGAGCTATGCTCTAGCACCATGCCAAAATCGGTATAAAGGCTGTGTAAGCTCCACTCAAGTACAACATCATAAAAATTCATGTAAAACTAGTGCGAGCTAAGCTCTAGCACTCATGCGTATAAAACACATCAAATCTCGTGCGAGTCATACTCTAGCACGCTTTCATTCTCACAAAACTCACGTAGGTGGCCAAATCTTTGTAAAACATGGTTATCAACCAAATCACATCATTTCTTGTGCAAATCATTTTAAATATTGGCCAACCTACCAATCACTTACTAAAAAGCATCAAAACAAGGTTTTTAAAACATCATGCTTTTGTTTTCATGCACACTTCTCAGAACCCAACTCTTTGCCCTTTAATCACCCAAATATCATTTCCTAGTATCACATGCATTCTAGCAAAACATTTAAGCACCCAAATTACGCATAGATATCTTTAAAAGTCCACACAATTCCCTTACATCGATTTACTCGGGGTGCAACTTTCTTCCTTTTAGTTTCTCATGTTCTTATCTCAACTTGCTCCGGTGTATCCTTGGAAGCTGCAATTCATTCATCAAACACTTGAGTTAACGTTGTTAACCCTCATTCGACTATGCATTTTACCCAATGCCTTAAATACTCATTTTACCCCTTTTTGGTTAAGTCTCCCAATTCATTTCATAACATCATCTTAAATTCATACCTACAACACCATTATCATCTTAAGATATCCTATTCATCATTAGTACCTCTAAATTTCATTTTGTCACACTAACCCATTTCTAGGTTATAACCATTCCATTGCATTCTAGATAGTTTTTACCCCTAATAAGCACACCAATCAACTCCAAAATCAATAAATAGACAAATGTACTTGGATTGGTGCACTAGAAACTCACCTCTTTGGGTTTCCTCTTTGCTCCTAATAGAAATGCCCCTTGTCCCTTAAATCCAACAAATGGGGAAAATGCCTCCAAGCTAAGTTGTTTTTCTCTTCGATGTGAACAACTTTATGTCTGATAGCCTTCCCTCCAATCTTCTTGAAAATGGCCGAATTTAAAGAGTAAAATCCAGGTCTTGGGTTAAAAGATAGAAAGGAAATGTTTATTCCCGTGAAATGCAGATTTCACTGCTCCTATTTATAGAAATTACTTGATGAGATTGATCTGTCGAGGCATGAGATCAATCTGTCGAAACCTTGAGATCGATCTATCTCAGACAATAGCTTATGGAGATCGATCTGGTCTTAGGGGAGATCGATCTGCTCCTACCCGAGAGCTAAGGAAATCAATCTATTTGTCTTAAGAATCGATCCTTATTTTACAGAATGTTTAGGAGATCGATCTAGCTCCATTGGAGATCGATCTGCACTATTCCTATTGCTCAAATAAGAGCAATTTAGCTCTTCCAGATCGATCTCTCATCCTGTGATATCGATCTGACCTTCATAATTTCCAAATTTTCTGCAGTTTTTCTGCAGCAACTCACACCCAAACATCCTTAATTTGCTGCCATGGTTATTTTCTCATCTGATCACCTTTGAGACTTGAAAATGGAATCTATTCATACTTCATACACTTTAAAACTTGTGTAGAATCTTTGTATAACCAAAGGTACATAATATAAACTAAATAGAAGTGCATACTCATGCCAATCTTCATTCCATTTACCACACTGCTCATACTCTATTCCACTCACATTCATCACATATAAAAGTCCATTTCTTCATATTCATACTTAATGAAACTTTTATGTACATCACATTCTCTTATTACAAGTGTGTACATTTAATTTATGGACTTTACATCACTTATACTTCACATTACAAGTACATCACCATTTATATACATATACAAAGTTATACCTATACGGGGTCTCACATTCTCCCCCACTTAGAAAATTTGGTCCTCCAAATTGGAACCAATCATTTCGTGAATAACTCGGGATACTTTTCCTACATGAAACTTTCCAATTCCCGTGTGGCCTCTTCCACAATGTGATGTTGCCAAAGAACTTTCACCGAAGGAGTTGTCTTTGTCCTCAACACCTTCTCTTTCCTATCCAATATCCAAACTGGCTTTTTAACGTTTGTCATACATTCATTGAGCTCCAATGGCTCATATCTTATCACATGCGTCGGGTCTGGGTGATACTTCCGTAACATGGATACATGGAAGACGTTATGCACACTTGCCAACTTTGATGGCAATGCCAACCTATAAGCCTTATCTCCCACCTTATCAAGTATCTCAAATGGCCCTATATATTGAGGGCTCAACTTTCCCTTCTTCTCGAATCTCATAATTCCCTTCGAAGGAGAGACCTTCAAAAACATCGACTCACCCATATCAAACTCTAGTGGTCTCCGTCTCCTGTCAGCATAACTCTTTTGTCTACTCTAAGCTGTCCGTAACCTCTCACAAATCAACCGGACATCCTTAGAGGCTTGTCTAACCAAGTCCGGAGCAAAGATCTGTCTGTCACCAACCTCTTCCCATCCAATAGGGGAACAACATCTACGCCCATACAATGCCTCATATGGTGCCATCTCGATACTCGCATGAAAACTGTTATTATAAGCGAACTCTGTGAGTGGCAAATGGTCATCCAAAGAGCCTCCAAAATCTAGTGCACACACTCTCAATATATCCTCCAGGGTCTGTATAGTCCTCTCTGACTGACCATCTGTTTGAGGATGAAACACGATGCTAAAACTCAACTGGGTCCCCATCGATTCCTGAAAGTGTTCCCAAAAATGGGAAGTGAAGCGGGCATCCCTATCAGAAATAACGCTCACTGAAATTTCATGTAGCCTCACTATCTCACGCACATACAAGTTCGCTAACTGGCTCAGAGTATCGGTACCTCTTATAGCTAGAAAATGGGCTGATTTCGTCAACTGATCCACAATCACCATCTGGCATCATGACCTCTGTAGGTCCTCGATAATCCCATCAAAAAATCCATGGTGACATGCTCCCACTTCCAAGTCGGTATCGGTAGAAGCTGCAATAACCCTGCAGGCCTCTAATACTCTACCTTCACCTGCTGACAAATGAGACACTTAGCGACATATTCAACAATGTCTTTCTTCATCACAGGCCACCAATAAACCTTTCAAAGGTTTTGATACATCTTAGTACTCCTTGTATGTATCATATACCTCGATAAGTGAGCCTTTGTCAAGATCAACTTCCTAATCTCTATATCATCGGAAACACATATCCTACGTCTGAGCCTCAACATCCTATCTGAACCCAACCAAAGTCCATCTTTGTACCCCTTTGTATCTGCCCGATAATATCACTACAATGCTGATCAATTCGCTGAGCCTGTCGAATTTGATCTACTAAATTCGGTTTTAACTGTAGGCTATCTATCATAAATCCACTATCAGCGTCAGGCGGGGTTACATCCAAACTGAGGTTCATGAACTGTTCCAACAGCTCATGTTCCCTGACCATCATGAATGACACCAACCCGAGATGCTTCCTACTCAATGCATCAGCAACTACATTTGCTTGACCCGGATGGTACAAGATCTCACAATCATAATCCTTTAAGAGCTCGAGCCATCTCCTCTGTCTCATGTTCAACTCTTTCTGCGAGAACAGGTATTTATGGCTCTTATGATCTGTGTAAACCTAAAATCTCTCACCATAGAGGTAGTGGTGCCATATTTTCAATCCAAACACTACGACCGCCAACTCTAAATCGTGGGTCAGGTAGTTCCTCTCATGATCCTTTAACTATCTTGATCCATAGGCTACTACCTTCTCATCCTGCATCAATACACAGCCTAGTCCTTAGTGTGATGCATCCGTATACACCGAGAAACCTCCTGAGCTAATAGGAATGGTGAGTATCAGAGCTGTAGTTAACCTCCTCTTCAACTCCTCAAAATTTCTCTCACACTTATCGTCCCACATAAATTTAACATTCTTTCTTGTGAGACGTGTCAAAGGAGTAGCTAATCTCGAGAATCCCTCCACAAACCTTCGATAATACCCAGCTAAACCTAGGAAACTTTTGATCTCTGTCATTATCTGGGGTCTCTGCCACTGAACCAAAACCTCAATCTTCGATGGATCCACTGACACTCCATCTATTGATACTATATGACCCAGAAAAGAGATTTGTTTCAACCAAAAATCGCACTTACTGAGTTTAGCATACAACTTCTTCTCTCTGAGGGTCTGCAGCACTATCCTTAAGTGTCGTTTATGCTCCTCTCTAAACCTTGAGAACACCAGTATATCATCAATAAACACAATTACAAATTGATCCAAATACTGGTGAAATACCTCATTCATCAACGACATAAAAGTTGCCGGAGCATTCGTTAACCCGAATGCCATAACCATAAACTCATAATGTCCATACTAGGTGCAAAAAGCTATCTTGGGTACATCTCCACTCTGTATCTTCAACTGATGGTACCCAGATCTCAGATCTATCTTGGAAAAGACTTGCACTCCCTTAAGCTGATCCAACAAGTCATCGATGCGTGGAACGAGATACTTATTCTTGATGGTGGCCTTATTCAACAACCAGTAATCTATACACAATCGGAGGCTTCCATCCTTCTTCCTTACAAACAGAACCGATGCTCCCCAAGGTGAGACGCTCGACCTGATGAACCCTTTCTCCAACAACTCTTGCAGCTATTTCCTTAATTCTTCCAACTCAACTTGAGCCATTCTGTACGGTGGCTTGGATATCGACTTTGTACTAGGTGCCAAATCTATTCCAAATTTTATCTCCCTATCTGGAGGTAACCCTGGTAATTCCTTCGAAAAGATATCTGGATATTCCATGACCATTGGGATGTCTATCAACTTCTAACGTGCCTTATCTGTCTCAACCACATAAGCAATGTATCCTTCACATTATCCTTTCCATCATTAGTAACACAAATCATCACATACACATATGTAATTGATAAACAAATTCATCTCTTGAATATCATGTATTTAAATCATACTTTTCTCATTTATAAAGATCATGTCATTTCATTTCTTTTCATCAAAATTTACAATAAGATTGTCTAATCCTGAAAACATCAAGGTTCTAGCATGACAATCCATAACAACATGGTTTGCAGCCAGCCAATCCATACCTAGGATTATATCAAAATCACTCATATTTAATAAAATTAAATCGGCTGCCATTTCTTTACCTCCTATCCTCATCTTACAACTTCTATATACATGCCTAGTCAATTGACTATCATTCATAGGGGTAGATATCATCAACATCTTATCTAACAGTTTGGGTTTTACATGCTTCAATAATTTATGTGCAAAGGATTGCGATATAAAAGAGTGAGTGGCACCAGGATCAAACAATACAAATACTTCTAAATAAAAGATTTGGATGGTACCTTTAACCACATCCGAAGACTGATCCGCAGTGTTTTGGTCCAGTGCATGCACTCATCCTCTACTCACACCCACTGTCTGCTTCCCTTTTTCCTCAGCTGTAGCCCTCCTTCTCGAAGTAGCTGTCCCAATTGGAGCTTTCTCATGCTCCCTGCCCCTTTTGTGGGGCTCTCTCTGTCATCTCTAGGCAATCCCTGATTATATGCCCTGGTTTCCCACATCTAAAGCATACTGCAGGAGGTCCATAACATGGTCGAGTACCGTGGTACCTGCCACACTTGCTGGGCTGCTCAGTAGTAGGCCATGGCCTTCTAATCATAATTCCTTTAGTATGAGCTATAATCAGATACATGGGAGGATTAACTATCATCTCCTGGATCTCCTCAATCCTCGACCTCTTCCAGCAAACCTCTTACTTCCCTTAAAACTGAAGCTTCTATCCATCACTGGTCTTTTCTTATCTCTATCCCTCACTTTATCGACTTTTCTAAACTCTAAGGCGATTCTATAAACATCTTATTCACATAATTGTGCCCTGCGCACTACCTCCTCGTAGGTCGGTATATCCAAAGGAACCAATCTAAACCTGATGGTCGGTCTCAATCCATCCATAAACTTTTGGATCTTCTCGACCTCATTACCCATCGTGTTGGGGTCATATCTGCCAAAGGAGATAAAGGTCATCTCGTACTCATCCACAGTTCTACTCCATGGGGTCAGTGCTAAAATGCCATCTTCATCTTTCATTGAGCGGTATCCGATACATACTGTCTCCGGAATGCCTCTAAAAACACTTTTCAGCTAATCTCTGTATGTCAGGCTCTCAAAATAAGCCTGGTAGATTTCCACCAATGTTCTGCTGATCCCTTCAGCATGAACGCGACAACCGCTACCATCTCGATAGTAGTGCACTCGAAGAACCCATATAATTTCTTAATTACATTTATCCAATCCTCCGCAACCACTAGGTCCACAACTCCAATGAAAGACGGCGGTCCAAGCTCTTGAAACTGCCACAGTCTGTCCAAATCACAACCTTAACCCTAGCCTCTACTAGCCAGTGGTGTAGCAACAGGTGTAGGCATATTCTGTGCAGGTGGGGGTGTAGGTGTATCTGTCGTCTGAGGTCTCTAGGCTGACCGTGCCTGTGCCTCAGGAGCTGTCGGTTGCTTGGCATCACTCTCTGTAGTGGGACTCTATCTGCCCCTAACTCCAAGTAACGATTGAGTGACCAACTCCAAGATCATCTGAATGCTCTGCTCAATCCTCGCGAAGTGAGCCTCAGTATTCTCGGGTCTCTCCTCTGGACCCTGTGGAGCATGCTCAACCTCAGCCTCCACCTCAATCTCTTCTTGAGCCTTGTGTGTTTCTGGCTCAACACGACCCCCAGGCCTACCTCTACGACCTCTAACTTGCGCCTTCGCCCCTCTACCGCGATTGGTATTAGGCATAATTGCTCAATTGCCTACATTCACAACAATTTCTTAGTCAACCCATCAACATACACACAATTTGTATCTGAACAAGCACAGTAACATGAAGATGTAATTTTCTAACTTATTAAGTATTTTAGACACGACACACGTCAGACCAACTCAGCTCTTGTTAGCATTGAATTTTATATATGTTTAGGACCCTTTTTACTTAGTTATTAGATTTGTTCTTTGTAATATTAGGTATGTTTTATATGTTTTGTGTACTTGTATAGAAAAAAGAACAATTTGGGGAAGTCAAGGATTTTGGAGCTAGTTCTGATGATTTTGTGAAGAATTGAAGTTACAGGGTGCTGATCGTGACTTATGCTGCAGCAATAGAAGAAACTGGACAGTGCAGCGTAGATTTGAGGAATTAATACCATTGTCGTAGCATAGCAGTCTGATTAAGGCAACACTGTTTTACCATGTGGCCTTTCAAGTTGTAGTATTTGGAAACCTTATAAATAGTCTTTTTATCAGAATTTCGATAGAGGCTGCTCAAGACTTGAAGATTAATTTAGCTTCATTGAAACTTGATCTTTTTCACCTTTTTCACCATATTTGTTCTTGGGATGTTAGATTTGATTTCTTGGATGTTTATTATGATGTCTAGAAATTAAACTCCTTTTTCCTAGAATCGATGTAACCAACTTTGGGCATATTGCAATTACTTTGTGATGTTGGTTGGATGATTTCAATTGTGTTTATTTAATCTACTTGTTCTTAATGCTCTAGTTGATTGGCCACCAATTAGATGAATTAGTACAAGAATTCGACACTCGAGAGAGGGGATTGTTTATATGCACAATAGTAAATTAACATAGAACATTGTTAGATCGAGAGGTTAACGATTCCTATAAACCATAGAGAAACAGATTACTATTGCTTAATGAACCCTATTATTTGATTCTGAATTGAGAGGTTAGGATTAGGTAAATTGGGTATGACTATTTAAAACTCGAGAGAGATAAGCAGGAAATAGTTTCGGCTATAAACAATTTGAAATTAAAAGAACAATTGATCAAAGGAGTTGTATGAACCCTAGTTAGGTGAAATCGATTTCTAGGAATATTGTGCTATTGATATTTTCATTCGTGATTATTGTGATTTGCTTTAATAAATTTGTTTCGTAGTTAACAGTTAGAATAGTTAAATAGGATTTTAACCAACATTCATTGATTTTCTAGATAAAGCTTAAGGTTGTTGATAACAGTGATTAGTGGTAGACACAATTCTCTGTGGGACGATACTCATATTTACTTTACACCCCAAAACTGACCTGTGCACTTGCAGTAGTGATCCATTTAAGACAACAAGTTTTCTGACACCGTTGATGGGGAACTGTTGTTTAGTTTCTCGTTGACATTGTTCCCCAATAGCCTTTACTTTAATTTAGATTTTTATTTCTATTTTTGTTTTAATTTATTATCTACGATTGTTTTTAAGTGAATGGTAAAAACTCGTAGCAATGGAAGTGCAGATATAAAAGAAGAGTTAGATCCAGAGCTTAAGAGAACCATCAAAAAAATTTGCCAAAACAAATTTACAGAGAAAGATCAAAATTTAATCATGGCAGATGATAATCAACAGCAGTGAGCTATACGTGATTATTTCACCCTAGTTGTGAATCAGAATTTCGTTGCTAGAAGAGAGATTCCTGTGAACTGCAACAACTTTGAATTGAAGCTGGCATTGATCAGCATGGTTATGTAAAACCAATTTGGAGGTTCGACTATGGAGGATCCTAATACACATTTGACAAGTTTTCTATAGATTTGTAGCACCATTAAGGTTAATGGAGCCTCTGATGATGCTATTCGGCTAAGGTTATTTCCTTTCTCTCTTTGAGATAAAGCCTTGAGTTGGTATCAAAATCTACCAGCAGGAAGCATTCTGACATGGGCAGTGATGGCACAAAAATTCTTAGCAAAGTATTTCCCACCAAGAAAGACTATGCAGATGAGATTAGAGATTGCCCAGTTCACACAGTTAGACCAAGAGCCATTACATGAGGCATGGGAGCGATTTGAAGAGTTATTGCGTAGATGCCCTTAGCATGGATATGATGAAGGAAACCAGATACAGGTTTTCTACAGAGGCATGACTCTGCAAATAAGAGCTACTATGGATGCCTCAACAGGAGGTTCACTATGGTCTAAAACACCTGATCAGGCTATGCAGTTACTTGAGGAGATGGCTATAAACAGCAGCCAATGGCCAGGTGAAAGAGCAAATGTCAGAAGAGTAGCAAGTATGCATGAGTTAGATATGCAGACAGTCATTCTAGCAAGACTTGAGCAGATTTTGACACAAATTGCTTTAATGAGTATACAAGGGCTACAAACTATGATTCATCCTGACAACGTAAATCCTAACTTGATAGGGACGGATTTGGAGCAGTGAATTATGTTAATAATCGTAACTTTGGTTTTCAGGAAAATCGGGTTCCAAACTATTACCAACCAAGATTCAGAAACCATGAGAATCTATTTTATGGTAATTCTAAGAATGTTTTAAACCCACCAGCAACAAGTAACAGTAATACAAGATTCAATAACCAAGGGAATCCCCAAGGTTATGGTGGAGTTAGAAGGAATGAATTGAAGGAGTTCATGGTTGAAACTAGAACTCGATTTAGCAAAACTGATGCGCGGTTAGACATTATGGAAGCTAAAATGTCAGACATGAATACTAGTCTTAGTGCGCAGATGAAGTTTGTTGAGACTACTTTGGGATAGTTAGCTGTAGCTGTCAGTTCTTTAAATGAAAGAGGTAAGTTCCTTAGTGATACAATGCTAAATTCGAAAGAACACTGCAATGCTATATCTTTGAGAAGTGGAAAAAACTATGAGTGGCCAAGGGTACCAGAGAAAGAAGAAACTGCGCCAATCACTGAGGTGCAGAAGAAGCAGGTTGAACCTGTTGTGTCAAAGGATGCTGAATCAGAAACGGTTAAATAGGGAGTTGATTCTAAACCTTTTAGTAAACTTTTTCCTGATAATCCTCCTTTGTTGAAACCATCTATTCCTTATCCTCAAGCTTTGTATAAAAGGAAGATTGAATCTGAGTTTAAGAAATTTCTATATATATTTAAGAAATTACATATTAACATTCCATTTGTTGATGCCTTGCAGCAGATGCCGCATTATGTGAAATTCATGAAAGAGGTGCTGTCAAAGAAATGGAGACTTGAGGATTATGAAACTGTCAACTTGACAGAGGAATGCAGTGCGATTTTACAGCATAAATTACCGTAAAAATTGAAAGACCCTGGAAGCTTTACTATTCCATGCGAGATTGGAGGATTGAAAGTGGGTAAGGCATTGTGTGATTTAGGTGCTAGTATAAATTTAATACCTTTATCTATTTTCAGGAGCCTATGTCTTAGAGATGTGAAGCTGACCACCATAACACTGCAACTAGCGGATAGATCGATTACTTATCCTAGAGCTATAGTAGAAGATGTACTTGTTAAAGTTGATAAGCTAATTTTTTCTGTCGATTTTGTAGTCTTAGATTATGAAGAGGACAGAGAAATTCAGCTTATACTTGGGAGACCATTCCTTGTCACTGGGAGAGCACTAATTGATGTTTAGAGAGGGCAATTAACCTTGAGGATGAACGATGAATCGGTTATGTTCAACATCTATAAGGCAATGAAATTCACTGATGAGTCAGAGACTTGTAAGTTAATTGACGTGGTGCAGAGTTGTGTACGGGAAGTTGGAACAAAGGACGCACTAACCATCCTATGGCTCAGTGTCAGGTAAATTCAGTTTCTGATTTAGATGATGAATTATTAACTGATGAAATTAAAAGTTGTGCTGCTACTTTGGAAGCTAACCCATTAGAAAGTGCGACTACAACAAGTAAGAAAAAGATTGACAAGTCGCAGGTAAGTGAAAAAAAAAAGGCAAAACCGAATTGAAAGAATTACCAAGCCATTTGAGGTATGCTTTCTTAGGTGATGATAGTACTTTTCCTGTGATTATTTCATCATCTTTATCTACTGCAGAGGAAGACAAGTTGCTTAGAATCTTAAGAGAGCACAAATTGGTAATTGGATGGTCCATTGCTGACATCAAAGGAATTAGTCCTGTGATGTACAAAATTCAGTTGGAGGAAAATCATAAACCCTCTATTGAACCACAGAGAAGACTAAATCCAGTAATGAAAGAAGTTGTTAGAGCTGAGATTTTAAAATTATTAAATGCTGGTATTATATATGCGATATCTGATAGTTCTTAGGTAAGTCATGTGCAGGTTGTGCCTAAAAAGGGTGGAATGATAGTAGTTCGTGACACCAACGATGAAATCATATCCACCAGAAAAGTAACAGGTTAGAGAGTCTGCATCGATTATAGGAAGCTGAACAAAGCTACTAGGAAAGACCACTTCCCGCTTCCGTTCATTAACCAAATGTTAGATAGACTAGTTGGGCATAGTTATTATTGCTTTTTAGATGACTTCTCGGGTTATAACCAGATTGCGATAGCCCCAGAAGATCAAGAGAAAACAACCTTCACTTGCTCATATGAAACTTTCGCATATAGGAGGATGCCTTTCGATTTGTGTAATGCCCCAGGAACCTTCCAGAGATACATGATGTCGATCTTCGCTGACATAGTTGAAGAGATAATGGAAGTCTTCATGGATGACTTCTCGGTATTTGGTAGGACTTTTGACCAATGGTTATCTAATTTGGCACTTGTTTTGCAAAGATGTGAAGAGACGAATCTTGTCTTAAATTAAGAGAAGTGTCATTTTATGGTGCAAGAAAGAATCGTCCTTAGACATAAAATTTCAGCTCAGGGCATTAAGGTGGATAGAGCTAAAGTCGCGACGATTGAAAAGCTTCCCCCTCCAAAATCAGTCAAAGCCGTGAGGAGCTCTTTGGGACATGCAGGCTTCTATTGCAGATTTATCAAGGACTTTTCAAAAAGCTCAAAACCTTTATGTAATTTATTAGAAAAAGATGCTGATTTTATCTTTGATGATCTTTGCATGTAGGCATTCGAAAAGATCAAGAAGGAGTTTATTTCTACACCTATTATGATCGCACCTGATTGGACAGAACCGTTTGAACTGATGTGTGACGCGAGTGATTTTACAATTGGAGCAATCCTTGGGCAGAAAAGAGACAAGATTTTTTGAGCTATCTATTACTTAAGCAGGACCTTAGATAAAGCTCAAAAAAATTACACAACAACGGAGAAGGAGATGCTTGCAGTTGTACATGCATTTGACAAGTTCAGACCATACTTAATTAGGGGCAAGGTCATTGTCTATACAGACCATGCTGCTATTTGGTATCTATTTACGAAGAAGGATGCCAAACCCAGACTTATTAGATGGATCTTGCTTTTGTAAGAATTTGATTTTGAGATCAAGAACAAAGAGGGATCCGAAAATGTTGTAGCTGATCATTTGTCTAGGTTGGAACAATCTGAAATTTAGCAAGAACAGCCTATTCAAGAGGAGTTTCCAGATGAAACAATAATGAAGATTGATGTAAATCTGCCCTGGTTCACTGACATAGTGAATTACTTAGCAGGAGGATTAATGCCAAGTGGTTTAACTTATCAACAGAGGAAGAAATTCTCCCATGATGTCAACTCGTATTTTTAGGATGACCCTGTGCTGTTTAAGAAGTGTCCAGACCAGATTATAAGAAGCTGCATCCCAGAAGACGAAGTTTAGAAAATTCTGCGTCACGGTTATGTTGCAGCATATGAAGGCCATTTTGGTGCAGAACGTACAATAGCAAAGGTACTGCAATCAGGTTTTTATTGGCCTAGTGTGTTTAAAGATAGCTACATGTTTGTAAAAACATGTGACAGATATCAAAGGGTTGGAAACATTTCAAGAAGGCATGAATTACCTTTAACAAATATTCTAGAAGTGGAAATCTTTGATGTATGGGGTATCGATTTTATGGGGCCGTTTCCTCTATCTTTTGGGAAGGTATACATTCTCCTTGCTGTTGATTATGTCTCTAAGTGGGTGGAGGCAGTAGCAACACCAACAAATGATGCAAAAGTGCTTATTCGGTTTCTACACAAGAATATTTTGACAAGGTTCGGTACTCCATCTTGAGTGATGAAGGCACTCATTTCTGTAACAAAGTCTTCAGCGGTTTGATATCAAAGTATGGAATTCGACATAAAGTAGCTCTCAGTTATCATCCATAGACAAATGGTCAAGCTGAAATTTCAAACCGAGAAGTGAAGTCGATCTTGGAGAAAACTATAAATCTGAATAGAAAAGATTGGGCTAACAAGTTAGATGATGCACTTTGGGCATACAGAACAGCCTATAAGACTCTAATTGGGATGTCTCCCTATAGGTTGGTATTTGGTGATGCATGTCATCTACCTCTAGAGCTTGAGCATTGAGTTTAGTGGGCCATTAAGAAGCTCAATTTTGACTATGACAAGGTTGGAGCAAATTGGTTACTCCAATTAAATGAGCTTGATGAGCTGAGGAATGAGTCCTATGATAATACAAGGATTTATAAGGATAGGACCAAGAGATGGCATGACAAGATGATAATGAGACAAGAATTCAGTCTTGGACAACAAGTTCTCTTGTATAATTCACCGCTCAAATTATTTCCTAGCAAGTTTAAGTTAAGGTGGTCAGGACTATTTGTGATACACCAAGTTTTCCCATATGGAGCAATTGAGCTAAAGAATTCGGATGGGAGATTGTTCAAGGTCAATGGGCAGCGTTCGAAGCATTATTATGGAGAGGGGGTGCATAAATTAGAAAGTATTCCCCTTGGTGAACCGAATTGAGGAGACTGGAAGAAGACTTAAAATTAAGCGCTTTTGAGAGGCAACCCAATTTTTGTTTTTAGGATTTTTAGTTTTTAAATTCTTTTTATTTTTATTTGATTTTAGTAGTGTGTTTTTATTTTTATTTTTTAATTTATTTCATTAGGTTGTGTTTTATTTTGCAGGCATACGCATCGGAAGAGCACTGTTTGAAAGTTTAATTGTCATGGTTTTTCAAGAAACAATGCATGGGTGCATGAATGATGAGAATTTTGAAGAATAAGAGATGAATTTGTGTTTAGTGAGGTTGACTAGCTTAAATGAAGAAAAGAAAAATTTTGCAAAGGCTTTAGTAGCTTAAGGGTGGATGGCCAAGTCAAGGAAAGAAAAGAAAATGGTTTTTCAAGAAAGAAAGTGAAAAGGTACGTGAATAGTAACTGAGTTAGAAGACAAAAATTTTCATTAGACATGTGGGGTCAACTAGCTCTATTTGACCTGACCTAGTTTCAAAGGCCCTAGGGAGAAGTTGAATCGAGGTAGAAGGGTTCGATCCCAGACCAGGCTCGACTCAAGGCAGATTCAATTCCTCCTCGCTTAAACCCGATAAAACTTCTTTCGGAGTTTAATTCTCGGGATATCTACATTCCACAACCCATAAATACAGTCCCTCGACACAAACCCACACACACCCATGTCCAGCCCAGGGAGCGCAGTCTTAAGGTTATAGTTGTTGAACGCGCAACCAGATGGGGAGATATAAGAGCAAGACTGTGTTTGGATTGGACACGTACCGAACGAAGATCGTGTCTATTTACGCTCATGCAATCCATATTGGTGGAAAGCTGGAAGCTTCAATTTTGGAAGACAAAAGTTTAAATTTGAAGAAGTAGGGGCTGATTAATGTAAGGGATGGTAAGAGAAAGAAATTTGTAAAGTAAAAAAAAAAAGTCAAGAATAAGAAAAAGGAAGAGAAGAAATTCGATCAAAGAAAGAAAAAGGTGTTTATAAGATTCAAAAGATGGGATGAGTGGAATACACATGACAAAGTTTTATTGGAGTATGGGATTACCTTATCCTTCCAAATTGCTAACAAATAACCCTACCCACACAAATTGCAAGGAGCAGCTGAACCTCTCACTCTCAGACTCTCTCTTCTACTTGTTCTTTCATCTTTCTTTCTTTGCTTTGTTGACAGTACAAAGACAAATCCCACCACCATTATTTTTTTCTCTTCCAATATTGTTGTTTTCTGCTGATTTGGTAGCTTCTCCAATGAATTTTGGTGGTTAAATCTCTTGGTGGACCCAAAAGCTTTGGGGGAAGGAAGAAAGTGTTTTATTATCGGGTTATTTAGGTGCTAAAGATGTGAAGTGGTCCTAATCAATCCTACGTGGTTTCAATTTCGGGTATTTGTTTTTCTTTCTACAGTAGTTTTCAATCCTCTAGAGGCTATTTTATTAGCTCTTACAATTTGGATTTTTGAAGCCCTTTTCGGTTTGTTTGATCTTTGATGGAGTATTAGTTTGTAAAGAGATTTTTGGGTTTGTTTTGTGTGTTAGTCCGATTTGGTCTTGTTGAAAATTGTACTTGTTGATTTGTGAGCTAATTGGTGGATAATGGCACCTAAGACCCGAGCTAGATGAACCTTGGAGAGTTCTAGTCAGGCCACTGATAGTTTGACCCCATCTCTACAAAGGGAAGAACCCGTAATAATCGATTATGATCCCTCTCGGTTTGTGAATATTCAAGCAGCAAAAAATTTTAAGAAAATCATGGATAAAAACATGATTATTGAGAGGAGCTTTAGGCCTGACATTGGTGGCTGCACTATGTATTCTGACTATCTGAGGGATTTCGATTTGTTGAAATTAGCAGGGCAACCAGAAGATGCTATCCTTGACATGGTTCGTGAATTTTATGCAAATGCCATGGAGGGCACTTATTCTACTTCAGAAGTTAGGGGTGTTCTTGTTCCCTACAATGCGAATGCCATTAATTTGTATCTGGACCTTCCGCAAGGGGTACAAGATGAGTACGCCAGTTATGTAGCAACACTACACACTGATTATGACGAGCTAGTTCGTGTCATTGATGAATTGACAGTCCCATACACCAATTGGAAAAGGAGGTCAGAAGTTGAATCCATGTCGTTCCCGTCCAACCGACTTCAATGCGATCTTTATGAATGGAAAGATTATTGATTTTGGATCTATTATTTTTCGGTCCATGCAAGAGTTCATACGTAGAGAGAATAGAAGAGGTTTACCTCACCCTTCCTTGGTTTGTGGACTCTGTAAGAAGTATAGAGTGTATTGGACTGAACTTGAACTTAGATTGGCAAGGAAATCTCCTATCACTTTTAAAAATCTGAGAGTACCTTTGATTCAGAGAGAAGCTGCTACTCCTGTTGCACCACCACCACCTTCTGTTGACACTTCTGCTGGCCCATCAGCTGAACCTTCCACCACTCCAGGTTCCATTGAGACTTTGCTTCATGAGATTAAAGAGTTACAGATGGAGGTGAGAAATAATGATCGAGATTACCAGACTTTCTTTGAGTATGCTGCCACTTACAATCGGTCATTGGTACAATACCTCAATCTAAGGGGTCGTCAAGGAGAGGTGGAATTTCCCTTACCACCAGAATGGTGTATGCCACAGCAAGGAGATGCAGCTAATAATGAGATGAAAGAAGATGCACGTGAGGACACTGATGTTGGGGTCGGCTCTGAGGATGATGATGATAGCCAGACTACTCCCAGGGAAGTCCTCTTTGACACTTTTTCCTATCTTTTCATTGAGGAAAATGAAAGTATTAAGTTTGGGGGAGTTATGTTTGTGCTTTGTGTGCCTGTTTAAATATTTTTAGTAGTTGTTATTTGTTTCGTGTTTGTATGTTTGTGTGACAATTATACTCAGTTTTAAAGGTTAGTTTTCTTAATTGTGGCCAAAGATGGATATTGCAAGAAAGTATCAACTTTTGATTAAATGGATGATTTTATTGTTTGAGTATTGGCATGTGGATAGAAAGCTTCACTTGAATGTTTTCACTTAAATTTATGCACCAATCATATTCAGTCTATGTACTTATTGTGTTGATTTATGAAACCAAAAAGACTCTAGAACTTGATTATTTACTACTTGAGGCGAAATTGATAGACCATGCATAATTAGGAAAATGATCTAGGCCATTTTTGTTTTGAGATTGAGCCTTTCAAGCCTACCCAATTATATTAATCCTTTGGAAAACCCTTTGAGCCTAATTTTTCCATTTTATTGTTATCTAACTATATTACAAGCCATAGCCTAATTGTTTGATTATCCTTTTCTTTTGGTCCCTTACGTGAAGTGCTATTAATCATTTTTTTTTTTTTTGGATTGGGGGTTGAGCTCAAAAGAAAATAAGGGTGGTTTGTTAAAAAAAACGTTTGTTCTCAGGTTTTGATGTAAATTGAGTGTCATATTCAAGTTACAAGTAGTGAAAAAATCTCAAGTTTAGGGGTATGACACTGTTTAAAAAAAAGAAGAAATCAAACTCGAGAATGAATGAAGTTGGGTAGTGATTCATGAGCTCAAAACAAATTAAGTCCAAAGATGATTATAGTGCTTTAGGTGGATTGAACTTCATGTTATATCCTTTATCCCACCTAAACCCGAGCCTTACGTTACAGCCCTTGAAAACTCCTTTTGATTATTGGTTATGCATGAGTCTTTATTAGTGGAGAGTAAAAGTTAATTCATGCATATGAAGTCTTGTGTTTAATTCTTATTTAAGTTTTGCATTAACACTTGAGTGCATGAATTTGAGTAAATGATTGTACACACACAAAAGTGAAAAGTGAAGAGTGAAAGGGGATTGGTTTGTTTTGGTTGGCTTGAACAATATAAATCTAAAATTTGTCTTAAGTTGAGAACCTTGTGAATTCTTGAGGAAAATCCCAATTTAGTATAACAAGCATGTGAGCTGAGTATGGTTGAGAGTCTTTATTTGTTTCGTGTCTAGTATGTCTTTACTTGAGGATAAGCAAATTTTTAAGTTTGGGGATATTTGTTAGCATTGAATTTTATATATGTTTAGGACCCTTTTTACTTAGTTATTTGATTTGTTCTTTGCAATATTAGGTATGTTTTATGTGTTTTGTGTACTTGTGCAGAAAAAAAGAACAATTTGGAGAAGTCAAGACTTTTGGAGCTGGTTCTGATGATTTCGTGAAGAATTGAAGTTACAGGGTACTGATTGTGACTTATGCTGCAACAATAGAAGAAACTGGACAGTGCAGAGCAGATTTGAGGAATTAATACCATTGCCACAGTATAGCAGTCTGATTAGGGCAACATTGTTTTGCCATGTGGCCTTTCACGTTTTAGTATTTGAAAACCTTATAAATAGTCTTTTTATCAGAATTTCGATAGAGGCTGCTGCTCAAGACTTGAAGATTAATTTAGCTTCATTGAAACTTGATCTTTTTCACCTTTTTCACCATATTTGTTCTTGGGATGTTAGATTTGATTTCTTGGATGTTTATTATGATGTCTAGGAACTAAACTCTTTTTTCCTAAAATTGATGTAACCAACTTTGGGCATATTGCAATTACTTTGTGATGTTGGTTGGATGATTTCAATTGTGTTTATTTAATCTACTTGTTCTTAATGCTCTAGTTGATTGGCCACCAATTACATGAATTAGTATAAGAATCTAGCACTCGAGAGAGGGGATTGTTTATATGCACAAGAGTAAATTAACATAGGACATTGTTAGATCGAGAGGTTGACAATTCCTATGAGCCATAGAGAAACAAATTACTATTGTTTAATGAACCCTATTATTTGATTTTGAATCGAGAGTTTAGGATTAGGTAAATTAGGTATGACTGTTTAAAACTCAAGAGAGATAAACAAGAAAAAGTTTCGGCTATAAATAATTTGAAATCAAAAGAACAATTGATCAAAGGAGTTGCATGAACCCTAGTTAGGTGAAATTAATTTCTAGGAATAGTTTGCTATTGATATTTTCATTCGTGATTATTGTGATTTGCTTTAATAAATTTGTTTCGTAGTTAACAGTTAGAATAGTTAAATAGGATTTTAAGCAACATTCATTGATTTTCTAGATAAAGCTCAAGGTTGTTGATTACAGTGATTAGCGGTAGACACAGTTCTCTGTAGGATGATACTCATATTTACTCTATACTCGAAAATTGACCTGTGCACTTACAGTAGTGATCCATTTAGGACAATAGCTCTGATACCAACTTCTATCACGACTCTCAACTTTACTAAAATACGTACAAATTTTTCGCATTTTCATGCATTATTTACTATTTCATTCTTACCTTATCTCGATCGTGAACAGCTACTCTCCTCAACAGTTGGGCTATGTGTCAATGTCTATCTCATTCCACCATACCAATTTAGTTTGCATTTTAAATTAAGGTAAACACTTGTATAAATAATTCAGAGTAATGTTTACATGTGTTTACATTACTTTACATCTCCAATAGTTACATACAAAATGCTACTATGCTATAGAAAGTTTAGATACAAAATCTCATCAGTGTGTATACCTTACGCGATAGGATGCAGCGGATACCAAAAGGGAACGTCTCCAGTCGCTCTCATCTAAACTCAAATCTATGTAGAGAGGAGAAAATAAGGGGGGTGAGCAAACCACACACTCAGTAAGACAATCATGCCAATAGGTAGATACTGCACTATCTACGTGATCGTGATGCCATGCTCAAAACCATACATTTCATCATTTTATCTCAAATCATGAGTTCATGCTAGTGTTAATGGCATGTAAAGCAAATCATGCTATTTAATAGTGCACATATCAAATTCAAAGCTTGACATAATTCATCATGCGTATTTCACAAGTAAAGCATGACATAAATCATCATGCGTCAGTGCACTTTAAAACCATTAACATGCTTTCTCATCTCAAAAAACCAACGACTATCAGGACTCATCCCCTTCCCTCGGATTATCCTGACCCACAAGGCATTTTCAAAACATAATCATCACTTGTCAGGACTCATCCCCTTCCCTCGGACTGTTCTGACCAACAAAAAATTTTAAACATGGATTTATACTTAAAGCAAGACATGTGAGCTAAGCAATATAATAAGGGAAATCTCCTCAAGGACTATGGCCATTTCTTGTGATCCTAGGCTACACGGATCAGGTGTGCAGGGTATCACCACTATCTGCTTCCACACGGGAGGTGGGTCAAGTCCAACCCGCCGGTCCATAGCAGATTTCGTCTGAAGACGGCATAACACAATCTCAACACGGTACAGTGTACTCCATGCTACCTGCACGGTACAACGTATTTCGTGGACCCATATCAACAAATCATATCACGCCACATCTCAAAAGTGCAAGTGTGAGCCTATTTAATCGGTAGACGTCCTGTCTACCCGAAGCTTCTAACACGGCTATCAACATGTCGAAATCTAAAAAATGCACATGCGAGCCTATTTAATTGGTACGACACCCAGTCTGCCTGAAGCTCCTAGCACGACATCAAGTATGATGGGCATCTAATGCGAGCTATGCTCTAGCACCATGCCAAAATTGGTAGAAAGGCTGTGCAAGCTCCACTCAAGCACAACATCATAAAAATCCATGTAAAACTAGTGCGATCTAAGCTCCAGCACTCATGCGTATAAAACACATCAAATCTCGTGCGAGTCATACTCTAGCACGCTTTCATTCTCACAAAAATCACGTAGGTGGCCCAATCTTTGTAAAACATGGTTATCAACCAAATCACATCATTTCTTTTGCAAATCATTTCAAATATTGGCCAACCTACCAATCACTTACTAAAAAGCATCAAAACAAGGTTTTCAAAACATCATGCTTTTGTTTTCATGCACACTTCTCAGAACCCAACTCTTTGCCCTTAAATCACCAAAATATCATTTCCTAGTATTACATGCATTCTAGCAAAACATTTAAGCTCCCAAATTGCGCACAGATATCTCTAAGCGTCCACACAATTCCCTTACCTCGATTTACTCGGGGTACGACTCTCTTCCTCTTAGCTTCTCACGTTCTTAGTTCAACTTGCTCCGGTGTATCCTCGAAAGCTGCAATTCATTCATCAAACACTTGAGTTAACATTGTTAACCCTCATTTAACTATGCATTTTGCCCAATGCCTTAAGTACTCATTTTACCCCTTTTTGGGTAAGTCTCCCAATTCATTTCATAACATCATCTTAAATTCATACCTACAACACCATTATCATCTTGAGATATCCTATTCATCATTAATACCTCTACATTTCATTTTCTCACACTAACCCATTTCTAGGTTATAACCATTCCATTGCATTCTAGATAGTTTCTACCCTTAATAAGCATACCAATCAACTCCAAAATCAATAAATAGACAAATGTACTTAGATTGGTGCACTCGAAACTCACCTACTTGGGTTTCCTCCTTGCTCCAAATAGAAATGCCCTTTGTCCCTTAAATCCAACAAATGGGGAAAATGCCTCCAAGCTAAGTTCTTCTTCTCTTCGATGTGAATAGCTTTATGTCTGATAGCCTTCCCTCTAATCTTCTTGAAAATGACCGGATTTAGAGAGTAAAATCTAGGTCTTAGGTTGAAAGATAGAAAGGAAATGTTTGTTCTTATGAAATGCAGATTTCATTACTCCTATTTATAGAAATTGCTTGATGAGATCGATCTGTCAAGGCATGATATCGATTTGGTCCTCTTAAAATCCCTCTTTTCCACGACATTTTGAAGGCATGAGATCGATCTGTCGAAACCTTGAGATCGATTTGTCTCAGACAGTAGCTTAAGGAGATCGATCTGGTCTTAGGGGAGATCAATCTGCTCCAACCTGAAAGCTATGGAAATCGATCTGTTTGTCTTAAGAATCGATCTTCATTTTACTGAATGTTTAAGAGATCAATCTAGCTCCATTAGAGATCGATCTGCACTATTCCTATTGCTCGAATAAGAGTAATTGGGCTCTTCCAGATCGATCTCTCATCCTATGAGATCGATCTAACCTTAATAATTTCCAAATTTTTTGTAGTTTTTCTACAGCAACTCACACCCAAACATCCTTAATTTGCTGCCATGGTCATTTTCTCATCCGATCACCTTTGAGACTTGAAAATGGCATCCATTCATACTTCATACACTTTAAAACTTGTGTAGAATCTTTGTATAACCAAAGGTACATAATATAAACTAAATGAAAATGCATACTCATGCCAATCTTCATTCCATTTACCACACTACTCATACTCCATTCCACTCACATTCGTCACATACAAAAGTCCATTTCTTCATATTCATGCTTAATGAAACTTGTATGTACATCACAATCTCTTACTATAAGTGTGTACATTTAGTTTATGGACTTTGCATCACATATACTTCACATTACAAGTACATCACCATTTATATATATATATATATATACAAAGTTATACCTATACGGGGTCTCACAGCCTTATCCTTCTGAACGTCGATTTCCTTGTTTTTCCCTTTCTTTTTTTTTGTTTGACTTCTCTCTTGTTTCTTTTCTCTGCTGCATCACCTATTCCTTAAGTATGTATATTTGTTTTCCTTTAGCAGGCCTTACCTACTTCGTGTAGCTTCTTTTCTTTCTCTTACATTGCTACATCAGCCTGCTTCAGACCATTTCTTTTTATGTCATTCAATCTTTTCGTTCCTGACTTTCTCTCTCATTTTCTGCTCACACTTCCCTCTCCATCACTCGGTTTTGCCAGGTTCAGTTTCGGGCCTTACCATTGTTTTAATATTATTTCCTTTATTTTCAGTTTAGACTTCTACTATCTCCACATTTTTGTTTCCTTCTCTTTTCACATCCTATTATGCCTGTTATCAGACTACTTTCTCACGTTTTACTGCCATCATCTCTATCCTTAAAAATGACTTTTCTTTTATCACACCTAAACAATTATATATATATATATATATATATTATATAGTCAATCCTTGGCTATCATTTCCCATGTTCCTTTACTATACAACATCATCATCATTTCACTTCCATCATTTTCATTCATCCATCACTCATCAGCCATTCATTTGTTTTATATTATATATAAATTCTATCACTTCATTCTTTTCTTTTATCCATCAATCATTCATTTTTTAAATTAATTAATTAATTTATTTACTAATTTTTTGTAGTTATTTAATAATTCGTCGTGTATTATTTTCAATGTATAATTAGTCTATTATTTATACTTGACGTGAAGGAATATTCATACATTAATCTAGCTCATAAAAGTTTATTTCTATTCCTCACGATTATTTATTCTTCAACTTAAAAAGTATTTTAATTAATTAAATTCACCTAAGTCTCCCATGTTAAACATATAACCTTAATTAATTTCCCTCTAATATGCACATTTCCAATTCCATTTGTCTACTTTACTAATTGTAATTAATTTCGAATACAAGAGAATTCATGGAGTTTACCAATATGATCAATTTCAATAATTTTATTTATTCTTTTAAGTTGATTGATTTTCCTATTAAGATCACGTTTTAAATACAATTACTAAAACCATTTAATAAATTTAAAATGTTTAAATATACGAACTTATAAATTTTTAGTTTTCGTATAGAGACCCGAACTTGCATATGGAAACATCTGTGAGCCCTAAAAGAGCGTGCACACACCTAAAAACATTGAGTGTAGCAAATGATGATGGAATATTGCCTCGGGTAAGCTTACGGACATGAAAAATTATGCTTTTGCCCTTAACTCAAGAGTTAGGCAAAATCAAGATAATTAGCCTAAATCAAGATTTAAGGTATTCATTCCGTATTAAATATTAAATAAGTCAAATACTTAGAATTTACAAAAATTATAGGGATTCATGAATATAAAATGGAATTAGGAATGTCAATTTTTCTTCATGAATTTAATAAATAAATGAAATAGCAAAAGCCAAATTAATTGGCTGATAAAACAAAAGAAATTATTAACCGATTTGGCAACCCAAAACTGACACCCTTACCCCTTTTTGCATAGTGAACTCGACACCTCCTTTATGCCTTCCCTCTTTTCCATTTTCTTACCAAAAAACAAGGGATTTAAGGAGAGAAATGAAGAAGTGAAGTCGAGAAACCTCATCCCGTAACCGGTTTCACCGTTTTTCTTCCTAAAGTGTTTTCAATTTCGAGATTTAAAAGGGAATTGAAGTTGAAATTTGGGGAATTTTAACGTTGAAATGTGGGCTAAAATTTTCCATTTTCTTATAACTTTCTGATGTATTTTCATCACATAATGTAGGTTTCTGTTAACCAATATATAATTCAGTCATGAATTAAACTCGTATGGCAGGTTCGATAATAACTTACCTCGTATCTAAACCATCTTACATCTTGAACATTCATTTTGCATAATAAGTTTACTTTACAAGGTAACTCAGTATAACATAAACATCGACTCACATCCCATCCTATATTACTGTGTACATACATGCTACATATTAGCAGTATGGAAATATAAACAATAGATACAAAATGGCTATACCTCACAGGTAGCCGTATAAAACCTTGCAAGGTGAGGTCTAGTCAGATAGAGCTAGTGGTGCTAGTCAAATATCGCCCAAAAAAATCTGAAAAGGGATAAATAGAGGGGGTAAGCTAAAGCTCATTAAGCAAACCATATAAAATAGAACTAGGCTCATATCGCACCCTCAATTATCAAATAGCAATTCAAACTCCAAATTTCAATATAAACTATATAACCATTTAATATCATATCATATTAATGTTTTTATCGGTTATTGGTAAAGACCTAATTTGGTTAATAGGGTGTAACGATATTCCGAGCTACTAGGTTCTATGTCTTAATCGTTTATTTCTCTATTCAATACCTCAATAGATCCATTTGTCCACAATTCTTAAAAACTATAATCATTTGTCTTTTCAAACATATATTGACCAAATGATATATATATCTCCTCAACATAGAGGAAATAGGCAGCATTAACTTATTCGTCTCATAATTGTAGTATAATGTGTCACCTAGAATTTTCCCTATAATGAAATCGTTTATGTATAGCAGCTATATTCCTTATATTTAGCATACCAATTTTCTTATAAATCAATCTTACCTATTCTTACCAATCCCTAATCATCAATATCCATAAGTTCTAAATCATATATTGTAACGCCCCAATTTACGGTATAATATGATTGGGCTATGTCACGACCTCCCCTCCCGTGACCTACCAAAATAACCACAAATTTTTCGCATTTTACTTACCTTTCCATTTGTCATCACTCAACACCAAACCATTGGGCTGTGATTCGATATTAGTCACCTCAATCACATTCATTTCATAACAAGCATACATGTTAATATAATTATCCATTAACTGTAAGTACTCTTTTCTTAAAAGTAAACTCAAATACATAAATACAAATACTTGTACATAGACATCCCCGATTGTACATTAGTTTACATAACTGTGCTTTTACATTGTTCAGTACAAACGTTTCAAATATGTATACCTTACGTAAGATGGATATAGAGCGGATCAAGGAATACCAGTCCTCAGCCGTGCTCAACTACTGTGAATGCTCTGTAGAGAGGGGAAATGCTCATGCCTTGAAATCATTTCCTTATCGATTCATATCTAAAGTATGTGTCTTTCTTGAAACATTTATGCAATATATACATATAGATATAAATCATCAGTTATGAACTGAAATCATGTTAGTTTAATAAATCTCAACAGTTTATCAAAACATTGCACTTCTCATGTAATTCATATATATCACATTTTATCATGCCATTTCAATTAAATCAAAACAATATGGCATATCATCATGTTAAAAACATGAAAATCTAGGCCTCACCCATCCCTCGGGTTACCCTTTGCACACACAAAGTCACATGTTCAGATTATAAAATCATGTGATAGTTCATTTAAGAAAACTCAATTGAATGAAAAGAGATAGGCGACTACATGTTCCAAGATTATGATCATAACTCATTTTTCGTGACCTCAGGCTGCACAGTACTCGGTGTGCGGGGTCTCACAATTGCTATAACAGGAGGTGGGTTAAATTCTACCATCAGCTCACAACTCAATAACATCGTGTACTCATGGTACAACGTACTCCATGTGACATACACGGTACAAAGTACTCTATGGACCTAATCTTAAAGTCGGGGTGCTTGCCATAAGTCTTAGCCCTCATGCCTTGGATATACCTCATAGTCGGGGGGCTTGCCATAAGTCTTAGCCCTCATATTATGGATAATAGTTTCGATAGCCCTGGGCCATATCTCAAAATATTGCACGTGTGAGCATATAATCGGTGCGACACACAGACAACACAAGCTCCCAACACGGCTGTTTCATGCTCTCTCTCTTTTTAAAACGGGTATATGCGAGTAAACTCCCAACACGATTGGGTATATGCGAGTAACTCCCAACACGATCACATACACAAGTTATATAAATCTAGTACAAGCAATGGTCCCAGCACTATGTCACGTAAAACTGAGTATGAGCAATTGTCCAATACTTTTTAATGCATCAATCAATAAAACTGAGTACGAGCAAAGCTCCCAGTACTCTATCATGTATAAATTACATTTAAAATCAAGTACAAGAATATACTCAAGTACTATGTGATGTATATCTTATAAAATCAAGTGCGAGTATTCTCTAGCACCAATGGTTTTTCACACAAACCCGATAGATGACTTATTCAAATTGAATTTCACTCAATTAAATCAAATAGGCACTCAAATGTGCTGTTTTCGCATATACATGAAAACATTAGCCATTCTATAAATGTAACTATAAATATTAGTCATAAACATGCTTATAAGGTCTTATACCCTAAATTTGGATAAAACCATGCTTTATCTTATCGGTTCCTATCACGACATTTCTATACATGAGATTTTCATATATAGTATAATAATTAAAATTCTATTCGAAATACATGTAGCTATCTCTAGCTACTCATAAAATTTCCTTACCTCGGATCACGTCACGTGACCTCACTTCCTCGGTGCTGCTCACTCTCACAGTCCGATCAGCTTCCAATATCATCTTCCGAAGCTGGTAATAATTATCCACATCAGTATACCTTAATATACTTGTTTTCACTTGTTTGACTCTAAATCAATGCATTTAACTCCTCTCAATGCCTCAATCTCATCACTTTCTCCTATTATGGCATTTCACCATAATTCTCATATAATTATTTGCATTTCTCATCTATTCCAATTTATGTATTTCATAAAACTACCTTACAATCTTACATACATGCTTATTTCATCCTTAATTCCATGTTTACTTAACTTCCTCATCATTTTCTCAATTTCATACCTATATCTATGTCATGGATATTTTTTATGATCAATTTGTTTTTAGCAAATCAAACATACACCAATCAACTCACCAAGATACCTATATTAACATATATGAAATTGGTGTATTAAATCTTACCTAGGTTGAACTTTTCCCCTTTTTGCCAAATTTGGTAAAATCCACCTTGTTCCTTCAATCTTTGATTCCAACTTCTAGTTTCTAACTTTGTTGTTCTACTCTTTACTAAGAACAACTTTGTTGAAATGAATCTCACTCAAAACTGCTTGAAAGATGAAGATTTCTAGTGTAGAAATGTTAGGTTACACTTTGGTTTTCAATGGAAATTGGTTCTCTTGGGAAAACTGAAGTGCAGAGTCATGTATTTATAGATTTTGCTCTTGGAGATCGATCTCCTAACAGTAAGGGATCTATCTGCCCTGCATTTTTCTCTTCAGAAAATGACTTTTTAAGCTTAAGGGATAGATCTGCTCTCAGCATGAGATCAATCTGCTTTACACAGAACCTTAAGGAGATTGATCTGGCCTTGCTATGAGATCGATCTGTTCTATCCAGAACCCTTTGAAAATTGATCTGCTTCAGTCAGAACTTGCTAAAGATCGATCTGCAGTACTGATGGATCAATCTGCTCTAGTTGAGGGATAGATATGCCTCTTGTAGATGATGTAATATTGCATTTTCAAGCTATAAGATCGATCTTCCTTGCTAACAAGATCGATCTGCTCCTCTTCTACTGCAGTTCTAATACAATTTTTCTCAATTTTCACTGTTAGATTCATTTTCGATTTGCTTAACTACCCGTTTTGTATTTCATACTCATTTGCAACTTATAACCATTCATTCCTTATGATTTATATCAATTGTGACTTGTACGTACATCACAAAATCATAAAGAGTACATATTCCTCCCATCCTTAAAGAAATTTAGTCTTCCAAATTAGAATCAACTTACTCTTCAAACATATAGGGGTATCTCTCTCGCATCAAACTCTTTAGGTCTCAAGTAACCACTTCTGACGTGTGATGCTGCCAAAGAATCTTCATTAATCCAATGGTCTTATTTCTCAAGACTTTCTCCTTTCTATCAGTATCCATATCGATTTCTCTACATATGTCAAGTCTTCCTTTAGCTCTGACAACTCATATTGAATCACATGGTGTGGATCTGAATGATACTTCTGAAGCATCGAAATGTGAAAGACATTATGCACTCCCGATAACTCTGGTGGAAAAGCCAACCTATAGGCCTTATCTTCCACTCGATCAAGTATCTCAAAGGGTCCAATGTAGCGAGGACTCAGCTTGTGTCTCTTCCCAAATCTCGTTATACCTTTAGAAGGAGAAACCTTCAGAAATAATGACTCACCAATTGCGATCTCAAGTGGTCTTTGTCTTTTGTCAGCGTAGCTTTTCTGTCTCCTCTGAGCTGTCCTTAATCTCTCAAGAATCAATTGGGCATCCTCAAAGGCCTGTGTAACCAAGTCAGGAGCAAAAATCTTTATGTCACCCACTCCTTCCTAACCGATATGGGAACGACATCTACGGCCATATTAAGCCTCATATGGTGCCATCCCGATACTCGCATGATAACTATTGTTGTAGGTGAATTCGACTAATGGTAAATGATCATCACAGGAGCCTCTAAAATCCAACACACACGCTCTCAGCATATCCTCTAGAGTCTGTATAGTTCTATCTGACTTACCATCTGTTTGAGGATGGGAAGCAGTGTTCAAACTCAACTGGGTTCCCATGGCTTCCTGAAAATGTTCCAAAAAAGTGAGAAGTGAAGTGAGAATCCCTATCCGAGACAATGCTCATTGGAACACCAAGTAACCTCACTACCTCGCGTACATACAACTCTACAAATGAACTCAGAGTATCGGTAGCTCTCATAGTTAAGAAGTGGGATGACTTCGTCAGTCTATCAACAATCACCCATATCGCGTCGTGATTCCTACAGGTCCGCAATAAACCTATTACAAAATCTATGGTGATGTGCTCCCATTTCCATGTCGGTATAGGTAGAGGTTGTAATAACCTGGTAGGTTTCTGATGCTCTACCCTCACTTGATGATATATGAGACATCTTACCATAAGATCTGCCATATCTCTCTTCATACTCGACCACCAGTACACCTTCCAGAGGTTTCGATACATCTTATTACTCTTCAGATGTAATATGTACCACGACGAATGAGCTTTCATCAATATCAGTTTCTTGAGTTTTGGGTACTTGGGAACACACACTCTACTTCTGAACCTCAGGAGTCCATATGAACTCATCTCAAAATTAGTCACTATGCCCTTCTATATCTGACCAGTCACATCAATACAATACAGATCAGTCTGCTGAGCCAGTTTGATCCTGTCCAATAGATCTAACTCCAAGCATAGACTAGCGATCATACATATGCGAAGGCTAGCAAATTAATCTAGCAACTTTTGTTCCCTGACCATCATATACGATACCATCCCAAGGTTCTTCCTGCTCAAAGCATCAGCTACAACGTTAGCCTTAATCAGATGATATAGTATCTCACAATCGTAGTCCTTCAGAACCTCTAGCCATCTTCTCTGTCTCATGTTCAGTTCTTTCTACGAGAACAGATACTTGAGGCTCTTGTGGTCGGTAAAAATCTGAAACTTTTCACCGTGCAAGTAGTGGCGCCATACCTTCAACTCAAACACTACTGCTGCTAACTCCAAATCGTGGGTCGGATAGTTCTTCTTATGGTCCTTCAACTGTCTGGATCCATAAGCAACTACCCTCCTGTCCTGCATCAATACGCAACCTAGTCCCTGATGTGAAGCATCAGTATACACTGAACTCCAGAGCTAGTAGGGATAGTGAGAATAGGAGCGATGGTTAATCGACTCTTCAACATCTAAAAACTCCTCTCACAGTCATCGTTCCACACGAATGCTACACCCTTACAAGTGAGACGTGTCAATAGAGCAGCCAACTTCAAAAATCCCTTAACGAATCTCTGATAATACCCTGCTAAACCTAGGAAACTCTTAATCTTGGTGACTGTCCTTGGTTGTTCCCACTAAACTACAGCCTTAATCTTGGATGGATCCACTGATACACCATCCTTTGACACAATGTGTCCTAAAAACAAGATCTGTGACAACCAAAAATCACACTACTGAGTTTAACATACAACTTCTGCTCTTGCAGGGTTTGCAATACAATCTTAAGGTGCTTCTCTTGCTCTTATTCGAATTTCGAGTATACTAAGATGTCATCGATAAAGACGATAGCAAATTGATCTAGATATGGCTTGAACACATAGTTCATCAAAGCCATGAAAGTTGCGGGAGCATTCGTTAATCCAAATGGCATAACCAAGAACTCATAGTGGCCATATTGGGTCCTAAACACTATCTTGGGTACATCTCCACTCTGAACTCTCAACTGATGATACCCAGACCTCATATCAATCTTGGAAAAGACTTACGCTCTTCTGAGCTGATCCAACAAATCATCAATCCGTGGAAGGGGATACCTATTCTTGATGGTAGCCTTATTCAAAAATTTGTAATCTATACACAACTGAAGGCTTCCATCATTCTTCTTAAGGTAAAACACTCGGTTTGATGAACCCCCTATCCAACAGTTACTATAACTGTCTCTTGAGCTCCTCCAGCTTAATTAAGGCCATGCGATACGGTGGTTTCGATATAGGTTCAGTACCAGGCACCAAATTTATACAAAACTCCATCTCTCTATCTGGTGGTAATCTTGGTAATTCATCCAAAAAGACATTTGGGATTCACTAACCACAAGAATATCTACCAATTCCAGATGTGCCTTATCCGTATCAACCACATACGTAATAAAACCTTCAATATTTTCATTTCTCAGTCAACATAGTACATTATTTATTGTAACCAGAACTATTACTTTCATTTTTTTTATCAAACCTTACAACATATTTTTCAGGGTTAGGAAACATAATTGTCTTAGCATAGCAATCTAACATAGCATGGTTTGATGATAACCAATCCTTTCCTAAGATTACATTAAAATCACTCATACTTAACAATATTAGATTGGTTGTCATGTCATTTTCCCATACTCTTAGCTTACAGTCATTTAACTCATATTCAACTAGCTGACTGTTATCCATATGCGTACTAATCAATATCATCCTACTTAAAGGTGTACGCTCTACATGTTTTGCTAATTTACATGCAAATGAAGGCGATAAAAATGAATGCGTGGCACCAGGATCAATTAAAACATGTGCTTCTAAATCATACATCAAGATGTTACCTCTAATCACATCTGATGAAGCATCAGCTATACCCTGGTCCAAGGCATGTACTCACGCTCATCCAATGACCTATTTCCCCTTCTCCTCTACTGTCGCTCTCCTCCTCGACGCAGACATATCAGCTGGAGCTTTCTCTGACTCCTAACCCTTTTGTGGGGCAATATCAATAACCTTTGGGTAAGCTCTAGCCATGTGCCCTGGTTTCCCACATCTGAAGTATAATCCATTAAAAATAGTACAAGATCTACCTCCATGGAATCTACCACATCTACTACACTGCTCAGTGGTAGGCCTCGATCCTCCAATCATAACACCTCTGACTGGAGCTATGGCCGGATATGTAGGAGATCTAATAGTCTTCTCCTGTACTTTCTCAATCTTTGGTCTCTCTCCGAAGAGTCTCCTCCCTTCTCGATATCTGAAACCTTGAGCACTGTCATTCACAGGCCTCTTCCTATCTCGGTCTCTACCCTTGCCAACTGTCCTGAACTCAAATACCTTTCATTCATAGTCTTGCTCACAAAGTTACGCCCTGCGTATGGCCTCATCATAGGTAGAGATGTCAAATGGAACCAGTCTAAACCATAACACTGGTCTCAGTTAATCAATGAATCTGTGGAACTTCCTGGTCTCACTACTCATGGTATCGAGGTCATATCTACCCAGGGATATAAATCGTGTCTCGAACTCATCCACAGACTGACTCCCCTAGCTCAACCCTAAAAATTTCATCTATAATTTCCTCTGCGCTGTGTCCTAGACATACTACCTCCTGAAGGAATCCAAAATGATATCCCATGTGATCTCTAAGTGTCTGTAAGACCCTTAAATTTCTATGTAATGTATAGGATTATTTGACGTATAGACAAGTTACATTACATATGAAATACATGAAATAAATGTTTCTAAGTTCTAAGTGTGAATGTATTGATGAATGAGTGTTGGAGTGATTGAGTATGAGTTTAAATGAGGAATTTACAGTAAAAAGGGTGCAGGATGAAGGCCAAATCGATCCCATGCAAGGAGAGATCGATCTCATGTCCTAGAAAACACAATGCCAAGTATTCTACAAGAGGGGGTTTGATCCCTTACTCAAGCAGATCGATCTCCATTGGTCTCGGGTTGGAGCAGATCGATCTCCTCTTAATGGCTAGATCGATCTCCTAAGCTCTTTGCTTGAGACAAATTGATCTTGTTCCATTGATGCAGATTGATCTCATACAACAGGGTAGATCGATCTCATGCATTCAACAGATCGATCTCCTACCCTGAAATGTCAAAAAATTGAGGAATTTAAGCAAGGCCAGATCGATCTCCACCCTATGCAGATCGATCTCCTAGTGACATTTCTGTAAAAAGGGAGCAGTTGGATCTGCATTTTCACAGGAAGCAAGTTATCCTTCCATTCTCAATCTAAAACCTAGCTTTCTCACTCTAAAATCACCCTATTTTCATAAAGATTTGAGGAAAGATCATTAGAGCAAAGTTATTCATCTTAAAGAGAAGAACAACATAGTATGGAATCAATACCCCATTGGTTGGATTGAAGGAGCAAGAAGTGTTCTTACTTGGAGTAAGAAAGAAATCTAGCTAGGTGAGTTTTTAATACACCAAACTCAATATATATTTATCTAGTTATTGTTGTGAGGTGATTGGTATGTGTATTGGTTCTAGAAACTACCTAAAATGTAATGGAACAAGTAAAACCTAGAATGAGTCTGTGTGAGAAAATGTGATATAGTTGAGTTGATGATAAATAGACTATGCTAGGGTGTTAATAAGGTAATATGTATGATTTCAAGATGATGGAATAAAGCTACATTGTGAGGATGGTTAAATTATGAAAATGAGTATATAAGGTGTATGAAAAAATGCCATAGTGAAGTAAAAGATGAAATTGAGACTCTATGAGCTTAAATAACGATTTAGTAAGAATCAATAGACTTCTGAGAGATAAGTGGAGCAATTAAAAAGGGATTTTACAAGAAAAAATAAAGACTATAGGTTGAATCGCCTATAGTGAACGCAAAAGTTGTGTTATATTGGACCCAATTAATGTGAAATGTAATTTTGTGCAATTTCGAAGACTTCGTTGGAGGCGAATCGAACCGCATAATCAAGTAGCTTCAAGGAAGTGGAATCACGCGACGCGATTCCAAGTAAGGGAATTCTGTGAGTGTATAGAGATAGCTGCTCGTATTTTGTAGGTGAATATAGGGCTTTGTAAAATGCTTGGTTATTTAGAAAAGGATTTATGATTGTGTAGACAACTATGAGTGTATATGATTTGGTTTTGAAGTGATTCTTAAAAAAAAAGGGATAGTAAGGCTAATAATTGCATAAATCACATGTTTTGATGCTTTATGAAATACTATTGCTTTGTTTAAGCAAATTGATTGGTAGGTTGGCTATTCGATTTCTGTAACTTCATGAAATAGCATGAGGTATGTGTTGACTTTGTTTTGAAATAAATTATGTTGAAATAGAGCCGCTTGTCGTGTTTACGTGAGTTAAATCGTGCTAGAGCCTTGCTCGCACTGGATTTTACTGTTTTCACATGTATGAAATGTGCTGGAGCTTAGCTCGCACCTTGATTTGAACTATGATGATGTTTTATAAACCGTATTGGAGCTTCTGCTCGTACGTGGATTTTGATTGACTTTTTATGCATATAACTGTACTGGAGCTATGCTCGTATGTGATTTCTTCATGGTTTTATGCATAAAGCCGTAATAGAGTGTTGCTTGTACGAGGAGATTTATTGATGAGGCATGAATCATACTAGAGCTTAGCTCACACAGGTTTTCACACTGTGGTATGTATGATGCCGTGGAGATGGTAAGATCCTCAAGCCCTACATCCTTAAGCTCGACAGGGTGGGGAGGCTCTGTTCGGTAGGGAGGCTCTCTTACGGTAGAATCCTTAAGCCAATATCCTTAAGCTCATTGGGGTGGGGAGGCTCTGTTGGTAGGGAGGATCTCTTACATGAAAATGAAACGCTCCTACGTGCACTTAAGACTGAATAGGTTACACATGGCATGGGGTAGATAAAACCTACGATTGACACCCTCAACCATGATGTGGGTCCACGGAGTACGTTGTACCGTGTATATCACATGGAGTATGCTGTACCTCGTGGTTGTGATGATGATTTGAAAAGTTTGGCGAAGAACCAACCCACCTTCGTTCCAGTATGATGCCCCGCACACCGGGATCCATGTGGTCTGGGATGATTATGACATAGTTGGCCAACATAGTCCTTGAGATACAGTGACCGCTTGTCTCACCTAGTATTAGATAGTACCACATTGTTTTATACACTAAGTGTGATTGTGTTGTCCAGGGTAGACCTGAGAGAGGGGTCGAGCCTTGTGGGATTTTGTCTATAGAAATGATATTCTATTTGTGATAAGATTTAATGTGTTTGAGAAAGTGATATATCTTAAAGGATGTTTCATATTGAATTTCCCTTTTCGTGATGAGTTTTAATAAAGATGAGCATGAGAGGTTTTATCTGATGATTTTACCATGTTTTACATGCCTGTTTCCATGTTTTCAGTACATGATATATGTATATACATGCGACATAGTTTTATTTCCTCATGCTCCAACCATAAATGATTTATGCCATGACATTGTCAGTATGTAGATAGTGTAGTTATCTACCATGCTTGCATTATTACCTTACTCAGCGTGTGGTTGCTCATCCCTCTACTTTCTCCCTCTACAGAGTGCATACAGTAGCCTTGTGAAGGACTGAGGCATTATATTTTGGACATCCGCTGCACTCCATCGCCAAGAGGTATACACATAGGGATTCTTTTTGTATCTAAACATGTAAAGACACAGTAGTCATATTGAATTGCGATATGAGGGATATAAATATTAGAAAACAGACAATATATAAGCTTATGACTTAACTTCAATGTATGACATTGTTTTTGATTTATTGGAAATGAATGAGAAATGATGGTTATTGTTGACTCATAGCCCAACTGTTATTGGTAAGGGTTGTTCACGACCGAGTAAGGGAAATGAAAAATGCGAAAAATTCATAATGATTTTTAGACGAATTGGATAAAAAGGGTCGTGATAGTGTCGAGCTCTCAGTATAACCCTGGTGGACTTCCACTAATGCTCTGCCGATCCCTTCAGTAGGAATGCAGCAAACGCGACCCTTTCAATAGTCGTACACTCAAAGAATCCATATAGCTTTTTCATCTCTCCCAGCTAATCCTTTGCGACAACTGGGTCCTTCACCCCACTAAATGACGGTGGTCCAAGCTTCTAAAATTGTCGCAGTCTACTAAGATCAAAACCATACCCCAATGTACTACCGCCCTATTGTGGAGTAACATAAGAAGGCGTATCCTGAACTACTGGGGTGTAGGTGTATCAGTAGGCTGTGGCGTATGAGCTGGCTGTGTAGGCATACTAGGTGCAGCTGCCTCTCCAGGCACAGTCTCTGCATCATGCCCCTATCTTCGTGGCATAGTTTGTGCCAGTAACTCCACTATGGTCTCAAGGCGATGCTCTAATCTAGTGAAGTGTGCCTCGGTACTTTCTGGTACCTCAGTGGAACCTATCGTCTCATCTCGGGTCTCAAGCCTACCTCTATGGCCTTGAGCCCTACCTCTAGTCCCTCTACCACGGCTGGTATTAGCCAAATCGCTAAATTTCTGCATTTATAACCATTAATTAGTCTGATTTCCATCCAATTCTAGGTGTCCTTCATCCATACAAACACTATTTACGGTTGGGCTGTGAGACGATGCAATTACTAAAATTCATACATTTATAGCGAAAATTTAAAACTTTTATTCACATTCCCATGTGTGTGCAGATATACAAAATCAATTGTATAATTACAATGTACTTACATATCATCCCCATAAAGCTGTTTACAATTCCAAGATATAACTGTGCGATACGACAAGATAGATACAAAATACGCTTGTGTATATAATTCTTATACCTTTGCGACTGGCGGGAGCTGTCCAACTTAAAAAGGAGTCTAGAGACCACCGCTCTCCAACTTATCAGTACTTGGAGGGGAAAAATAGTGGGATGAGCAAACCACAGCTCAGTAAGGAAATGAATGCTAGCAGGTAGATATCGTACTACCTACATAGCCTATGCATGTATAAACCAAAACCATGTTTTCATTATAAATGGAATTATTATAAGAAAATGCTTTTAAACATACTTTTCTCATTCGCATTTTCATGTAAATCATATATGTCAGGCATCCATTTTAAAACATGATTCATAAAACAATGCCCTCATGGCACAAGTGTTTAAATCAGAGATTTATCAAAACACGAAATCTCTTTACTTTCTCGATCATATAGTTTCCTCAAATCTCTTTCTTTTCTAAGTTTCATTTGTTTCCCAAATCTCTGAGACAGGCATGGAATTTTCAGCAATCAAATATCCACGACATATGGCCATAGTCAGTGATCTCAGGCCTCACTGATCAGGTGTGCACAGGGCATCACTTCACCTGAAGGGGGATGGGTCAGTCCTACCCTCCGACTGATCTCAATCAACCTCATCTCCTCATATACTCACAATATAAGGTATGCCATGTGTCATCTATGCAATACTTGTACTCACGTGCACCCAGCACAGTACATAGTATACCTTCAACAGACAACTACACAGTACTACGTACGAACATGGACCCAAGCCCATACTCCAACTCTGATGGACTTTTCATCCTGAACCATGTCTCATATACCAGGCAAGCAAGTAGAATGACACACAGTCATCGTAAGGCTCCAGTGTGGTACGAGTTATTGTTAAGGTCCAGCCCATTCAAAGGCCGTCGGCTGGCATCCCCTTAGGTCCCAGACCCCCAGGTTTACCTCAACTCAGTATAACAGGTGCGAGCAAAGCTCCAACAAATTTCTCAAAACCATCGTGCGAGTTAACATGTGCAAGCTAACACTCCAGCACATAGTCAAACTCATTAAAACAGGTGTGAGCCAGAGCTCCAACACCAAATCTCATCTCAAATCTGATAGGTGGCTATTTTCTCTTTTTAAAACTCAAAACATGTTTATTTATGCAGCATGTCTCTCCATGCTAAAACATGTAAAATTAGCCAACCTATCATCATCATTTCTCAATCATCAACATCAATACAAAATTGTGAAAAACATTGAAAACATGCAAATATGTTATTTCCTTACCCTATCCCATTTCTCAAGACATATATATCATAATACATTTAATGCTTCCATATCATTTCATAGAATCGTAGTATCGTACTAATTCTAGTATTATATCTACGAAATTTTCGTAAAATACGCACGAACATCTCTAAGCTAACACACAGTCCCTTACCTCGATTTACTTGAGTGCAACTCTCCTCATTTATGCTTCTCGTGTTTTTATCTCGACTTGCTCTGGTGTATCATCGGGAACTGCAATTCATCCATCTAGCACTTGAGTTAACGTTTCTAACTCTTATTCAACTAAGCATTTATCCAATGCCTTAAATATACATTTTACCCCTTGTGGTAAATCTCACAATTTATCCCAATATCAGCATATCCAAATCATACTCACAACACAATCATCCTCTTAAGATAGCTCATTCACCATTAATACTTCTACATTCCACTTTCTCATACTAGACCATTTCTAGGTTATGGTGGATTCTTTACTTTCTAGGTAGTTTCTATCATTTCTATGCATACTAATCATTTCCTACATCGATATCCAAACAAATGTACTTGGGTATTTGCATTAGAAACTCACCAAGCTCAATTTCCTCCTTGTTCCAATGGAAATACACCTTGTTGTTTAAATCCAACAAATGAGGAAAATGCCTCCTAACTATGTTGTTCTTCTCTTTGATGTGAACAACTTTGTCTCTAATAGCTTTCCCTCAAATCTTACTGAAAATGGTTGGATTTAGGAGTGAGAAAGCTAGGTTTTTGAGTTTGGAATGAAAAGAAATGGTTTTGTCCCGAAATCTGCAAATCCAACTGCTCCTATTTATAAATTCAGCTTGATGAGATCGATCTGCCTTTAGTGGAGATCGATCTGGTCCTCTTAAAATCTCTCTTTTCCAAGACATTTTGAAGGCAAGAGATCGATCTGTCGAGGCTTAAGATCGATCTGCTGTCAAACAGAAGCTTAAGGAGATCGATCTGGTCTTAGGGGAGATCGATTTGCTTCCAACCCGAGAGATAAGGAGATCGATCTGACTCCCTTGGTGATCGATTTGCTCTATTCCATTACTCAAATAAGAGCATTCTAGCTCTTCCAGATCGATCTCTCATCCTATGAGATCGATCTGACCTTCATATTTCCAGATTTTCTGCAGTTTTTCTGCAGCAACACATACCAAACAATCCCTTAATTTACTGCCTTAGTCATTTTTCCATCTGATCACCTTTGAGACTTGAAAATGGCACCCATTAATACTTCATACTCATTAAAACTCGTGTGAAATCTTTGTATACCTAAAGGTACTTAATATAAACCAAATGGAAGCGCACAACTTATGCAAATCTTCCTTCCATTTTACCACACTACTCATATTCCATTTCACTCACATTCTTCCCATGTTTAAGTCCATTTCTTCATATTCATATATAATGTAACTTGTACGTATAATCACAACTCCTATTACATGTGTATACCTTAAACTTATGGACTTACATTACATATAATTTGCATTACAAGTATATCACCATACTTATGAATTCATTTACATATATATATATATATAAGGTTAAACCTATACGGAGTCTCACATTCTCCCCCACTTAGAAAATTTGGTCCTCCAAATTTGAACCAATCATTCTGTGAATAACTCAGGATACTTCTCCCGCATCAAACTCTCCAATTCCCATGTGGCTTCTTCCACGGTGTGATGTTGCCACAAAACCTTAACCAATGAAATCGTCTTGTTCCACAACACCTTCTCTTTTCTGTCCAATATCCGGATCGGTCTCTCGACATACGACATATCCTCATTGAGTTCCAACGGCTCATAACTAATTACATGTGTCGGATCCAGGTAGTACTTTCGAAGCATAGAAACATGGAAGACATTGTAGACTTCCGCTAGCTCAGGTGGCAAGGCTAGCCTATATGCTCTATCTCCCACTCTATCCAAAATCTCGAAGGGACCAAGGTAACGAAGACATAGTTTTCCTTTCTTCTCGAACCTCGTTATTCCCTTAAAAGGAGATACTTTCAAAAATGCGGACTCACCCACATCAAACTCAAGTGGTCTCCATCTCCTGTCAGCATAGCTCTTTTGTCGACTGTGAGCTATTCGCAGCCTCTCGCTGATACGAACTAGACGTATTATCCGCAAGTGCACGGGTCGTACAAGTAATAATGAGATTTGAGTATCGAGTTATTATCACACAGAGAAGTTGATTAGCCTAATTAACTGTCGGTTAATCTTATCCTAAGTATATTCTAGCAAATTATGAATTGAAGATGGATGATCTACTAAGCTAGAAATACTGTAAATAATAAAAACTATAAACTAAAGAAAATAAAACCGAGCTAAAATTACTTACAATGCTCCAAGCAATTAAAAGCAAATACCTACAAAAATAATTAAAACAGTTAAAATTAATTAACGCAATTAAACTAAAATGCAAATATGAAAGTAAAGAAACAAAATTAATTAAACTAAAATTAAAAAAACCTAAAATAAAAATATGCATGTAATTAAACTACTTTAATAAAAATGCAAATTAAACTAACTTAAAATTTAATGAAATAAAATCCTAGGAAAATTAAGAAAATAACTATAAATCTAAATGTCTAAAATATTAATTCTAAATTAATCCTAACTATATCTAATTACTAACTTAACAATAAAATCTAATTAATGCATGAGAAATAAATATTTTTGGATTTTTAAATTTTAAGTTGAAAACTAAATTAAAACTTCATGAAACAAATTAAATCTAAATTAATTCTAAATGCAACTCATAAACTTTACACTAAAATTAAGTCCTAAAACCTATGATATAAAATCAACAATTAACATAAATTAAACTAAAAATTAAATTAACAAACAAAACACTAGAACTAACCTACAATTTTCATTTAACAATTAACCTAACTTAACAACTTATAAAAGGAATGAAAACAATAATAAAAAATGCATTAAACATTAAATATTAAAAATGAAATGTGGCCAAACATGGCCTTAAGCTATTTCCCATCCAGCTGAATGAACCCGTGCACTGTACTGTGCACGTTCCTGCTCAGGTGCTGCCTTGTACTGTCTGCTCTAAGTGCTGCTCCAGGCTACTATCCTGGTACTGTCCTATTCTCTGGCCAGATCAAGCCGTCAGCTTCTGTGTCACGGGCAGCTCAGCATTGGTTAGCAACATCAACAAGCACAATTTTGTAATGACATTCCCTGTTCTCTTCTGCTCTGCACTTCTGCAATTGCTTCGGTTCACAACAAGCCTGCAGGATCAGTCCCGAGCTCCTACTATCCAGTATCAACTTCAACCGTGCCAGCACATCGGGTACACGCTCATAAATGAATATTTCTCTACCCAGCTAACGACTGGTCACCAAAGCAAGGCAAGCACAGCTGCAGCTACTGCAAACAGTAACTCACAGAAACAACCAGCAGAAACTAACTAATTACTCTGGGTTAAATAAACAAAAAGATAAACCGAATGAAATGCAGTAAGCCAAGGGAAGGAACAGATCATGAACAAGCTAAAACTCACCAGTAGAATCAAAGTGTCAACAATATATAAGAATAAAAAATAACTAGAAAAATATAAATGAACAGTAATAAGAGTTCAAAACAGGGCAGAATAGAGATGTAAAGTTGTCCCGAGCTGTTTCCAAACAATAGTCCAGGATTGGGTCTACAACCATCTTCTGTAATCCGCCAGTTGTCTAAAACTAATCACAGCATTGTGAAGGGGAAGTGCACATCTAATGGTCTAAGCATCAACTGAAAATGGATGATTCAACTGGACTAGAACCGAGAACAACTAAAGAAGCAGTAATGAAAAAGGAATAACAATGCAGCAAAGCATGGGAGAAGTTTTGGCCAAATAATGCTTCTTCCTCAAGTTCACCAATGTCGTTCCACTATGCCAGCAGTGCAGGTATAATGCCCAGCATCAATCTTACATCAAGGCATTAGAACAGGGCAATGGTAATAATAATTGAAGCATAACCAGGCCGTTTAAGCTATAAATGCATGGGCAGTAGAAAAAACATTAATGAAAACAGAATAAAAGCAACCCGGATGAGCAACAAAGAAGAGAAAATGAAAACAAATACAGTAAAAAAAATCACTAGCAACTGAAAATAAAATTTTTTTCATTGAAATAAGTGAAAAGGAAGCTTGTAAATTTCTATAACAATGATGGCTAAAAAAAAATAAAAAGTAGAACAAACGAGAAAGCTTAAACAAATACTTGAAAGAAAATAACCCTAAAAACTACTCTACCTACACTACTCCTAAATTACTCTACACTACTCCTAACCTAGGTTACTTACCCTACTTATACTTGATTTTTTTCAATTGCCATCATGTTCTATTTATATACACACATAGGGGTACAATGATAATTTTCCATCCTAGATGAGTTGGTATTGCTAGGCCACTTGTCTTCATTTTATTTGCTACAGAGTAGATATTTCCACGTCACTTGTTGGTTTGTCTAGTTGGCTATGTGATGTGGCCCGACGTGTGTCTTCCAGAAGGTTGGCACGGTGTCTGTTGTTCTTATCGTTTCAGAGCAAATAAAATACGAACACCTAGCATCACACGTGTCCAGATGATTGGTGACTCGGTTTGTAATTTGGAAGTGGTCCAGTCTCCTTTAGCCCTGTGAGATCTGAGAATTTCAGACATATTTAATGATGTAATAATAAATTGAAGTGTAATTTATTGAGCTAAGTGAATTGTAGGAATTATAATTGGAGATTTATATGTTAAGTGTGTAAAATGAGCATGAAGCATGAGGACAGATCGATCTGGGAGAAAGAGAGATCGATCTGGTGAGTTAAAAATGACGAGGAAGGGGAAATTTGAAGAGCAGATCGATCTCCAATGGAAGAGATCGATCTCCTTATGAATCTGTTTGAGAAGGGATCGATCTCATGAGGAAGAGATCGATCTCCAAATGAATCTGTTTGAGGAGAAGATCGATCTCCTTAGGAGCAGATCGATCTCATAAAGCCATAAAGAGATCGATCTCACCCCTTGACAGATCGATCTCCTAGGCATAAAATTACCCAGATCGTCCCCAAATTTCAAACACAGATCGATCTCATCAAGAGGCAGATCGATCTCCTACCTCCAGTCTATATAAGAAACCCGTGTTTTCTCCTGAAATCTCACTTTCTCTCTCTTCCAAACCTCCATTCTTCCGAAAACCTAGTTTCTCACTCCTCCAAATCCCCCATTTCTGGCCGAATCAGCTATTGTGGTAAGAAGGAAAGTTGTTCCTCATCGAAGGGAGAACAACATACTTGGAAATCGAAGGACGAATCGGATCGAGGCGTGAGTTGTGCGTCTCACAAGCTTTGGGTAATTTCTAAACCTCGATCTTGATATTTGAGCTGATTTTGATGTTATTGGTGGTTGTAATTGTGTTGAAATAGTTGAGAAATGATTAGGGATTGATGAGATTGTAATGTAGATGGATTAATGTCGATATTTGGAAATTGTGACAATTTTGAGAATCGAGCTATAAATGGAAATATAGACAATGTGGAGAATTAGCTTAGATAATTGGTATTAGAGATATCGAACGTTGAGATATTGAGAATGAGGTTGTAGTTTAGGGTTGAGTTATGAGAATCACGGGATTTGAGGTGTTATGAGCAATTATGCTCGATTTTGAGAATTAAGGTTTATGTGATGTTGAGTATTGATGTTTTTAACATCGTTTGGACAGCTCGGGAGTTCCAGAGTGGAATACGAGGCTAGTCCGTGATACGGGGGAACGATTGCACTATACGAGGTGCAAAGAGGTAAGGGAAATCTAAACCATTTGTGTATGTGACTTGTAAACTGTTATAGCATGATTTATGATTTATAAACAAGCATGTTGAGTGTTTTGTGTTGAGATTAAATTGCACACGATTTTATAGCCGGTTGGAGCCCAATGTTTTATGAGTTTATAACTGGGCTCTACGTTAAGGCAACATTGAGATTTGAGAAATGTGTGCGTGTGCTTTGCCGGTTAGAACTCGGTTTTTATTACGTTTTGTGTTGAGTACAAAACGGTTTTCAAATGAGTTTTATGAGAGAGAAACCATTACGAGTTCTACGTGAAGGCAAACCCGTCTTATGTGATAAGACTTAGGTGTGTAGTTGTGAGTACACACCGGGCATTGCTCTGGTAGCATGTAAGCCCGATTTCTTCTCCGTTCTGGTAACGTGAGAATGACCCATTGGTGGCTATGCCACGTATACCCCATCGGTGGCTGTGCCACGTATACCCCATTGGTGGCTGTGCCACGTATACCCCATCGGTGGCTGTGCCACGTATACCCCATTGGTGGCTGTGCCACGTTGAGATACCCTCTTGGTGGCTGTGCCACGTTAAACCCCATTGGTGGCTGTGCCACGTTGAGAAAACCCCATTGGTGGCTGTGCCACGTTGAGATACCCCCTTGGTGGCTGTGCCACGTTATACCCCATTGGTGGCTGTGCCACGTTGAGAAAACCCCATTGGTGGCTGTGCCACGTTGAGAAAACCCCATTGGTGGCTGTGCCACGTTGAGATACCCCCTTGGTGGCTGTGCCACGTTATACCCCATTGGTGGCTGTGCCACGTTGAGAAACCCTATTCTGTGGCTATGCCACGTGAGAAAATAATTCAGTGGCTTTGCCACGTGTGTTTTGTGGCGATGCCACGAGTGATATTAAATCAGTGGCTTTGCCACGTGTGTTTTGTGGCGATGCCACGAGTGATTTTAAATCAGTGGCTATACCACGTTATTTGAGAAAGCGTTTAACGTGTATTTTCACATGCTTTGTTTTGCTCTAGAGTGAGCCTTTTTACTTCATGTTTTCACATGACTTGACACATGAGAGTGTCGTTTTGAGTATTTTCATGCTATGGTTTTCAAATGAGTTTCACATACAAATAAACCTTTTGTGATGTGCATTTTGGTTTATGAAATGAATCCCTACCCCCCTTACTGAGCGATTTAGAATCTCACCCTGTTTTTCTTTCCCCCCTAGAGTTCTTCAAGTGAATAAGGACTTCCCTGCGACGTACGGAGTAGTGGCTAGTGGAGGATCCGAGCTCCAGGCTATATATTTTGTACTTTGAGGTATATTTATCTTTTCATGTACCCAGACTATTATTGTAATTACAGACACTTGATGTATGACATTATATGGGATGTATTAGGATTAATTAACTTGTAATCGAGTAATGGGTATAATACAATATTTGTTATATCATGATGAGATCCTGAGGCATGATAATTATGATGATGTATGACACTGCACAGGAATGCACTCTCTATTTGTGAATTAACGAGTAAAAAGTTTTAAATTTGCCCTATTTTTCGCATTTTTGGGGCGTGACAAAGTTTTCTTGGTATCAGAGCTTAGGGTGTCTAGTACTGTCAGTGTCGGTTAAGTGAAATAGAATGCATCCCAAGTGTCTGTAATAGTCTGGTCATGAACTGAAATTGAGGATTGAGATTTCAATCGATTGTGATATGTACGAGCAGGAGACGAGTTGAGATTGAGAATGAGTAAACGACGAGGTCGTTCGAAGAGGCAGGCAGAGTCCCCTCCTCCACCTGTCCCACAACCAGAGAGTCCTAACTCTCGATTTAATCGGATTGAGACCGATGTGAGGCAAGGTTTTGAGCAGATGGCAGCGTTATTCGCGCAACACTTTGGAGTTAATGCCTCGGATACTACCCCTACACCACCACCAGGACCTCCCATACCCCCAGTGCCTCCCGTCACTCAGCCTGAGGACAGAAGTAAGGTCCGACTAAAGAAATTTCTGAAGATGAATCCACCCGCATTTAAGGGAAAGAAGGATCCTACAGAGGCTGAGGAGTGGTTGACGGAGTTGAGAGTTATATTTGATTTACTGGGGTGCACCGATGCTGAGAGAGTCAGTATGAGTGCCTATATGCTGAAGGGGAGAGCTCGAGATTGGTGGAGTACTACCCAGGGTATCTTGATGTCCCACCAGGATGTGATTGGTTGGGAAGAGTTCCAGACAGCTTTTAGAACCCAATATGTACCACGAGCCGCCCAGAGAAGGAAACAGGCTGAGTTTTTGAGTTTGGTACAGGGCGACATGTCGGTGGATGACTATGAGAGCCAGTTCACCGCACTACTGAGATATGACCCAGAGACCTTCAAGAGTGAAGAGCTCCGCATAGAGAAGTTTGCGTATGGGTTGAAGCCCGTCATTAGAGATAGACTGATGGGGCTATGTATTACTGAGTTTGGAGATGCTCTGAGACGAGCACAAGAGGTTAAAAGAGGGATTGAGATGGTACAATCCCAGAACGAGCTCAGAGCGGTGAATAGAGATAAGGGCAAGAGGCCAGCACTTTTCCAGTCAGAGGCTCGGAGAGGTTCCTTCAGAAGAGGAAGGATTGAGGTGCAGAGGGACAGATTGGAGCGACCCAGAGCCTATCCTATTATCAAGGAGACCCCACGATATGTCAGGCCGGAGAGGAGGATTTGTAGAGACTGTGGCCAATCGCATGAGGGAAGTTGTACTGGGTCGATCCATGGATGTTTCAGATGTGGTGACATGGGTCACAGAGTGAAGGACTGTCCCCAACCTCAGATACCACATGCTCCAGAGCCCATTAGACAACAGCCTCAGAGAGTGGATCCCCGGAGACGGGCCACTGCGGCAGAGAAAGGGAAGAAACCTGTGGCACAGGGACGTGTGTTTGCCCTGGATAAGGAGACCGCAGATGCGTCAGCGGAAACTATAAGAGGTACACTCTCTGTCTGTAATTATGAGGCTCATGTGTTGATTGATTCAGGATCCACGCATTCGTTTATTTCTGAGCATTTTGCATGTAGATTAAACTTGAAGTTTGAACCTCTAGAATATATACTACATGTAAATACCCCTATGCGTGAATCCCAGAGAACTGAGTTAATCTGTAGAGGGTGTGAAATTAAGGTGCGAGATAGAGTGATGTTAGCAGATCTAATCATGTTGAGTATACATGGGTTTGATGTAATTCTGGGAATGGATTGGTTGGCGACCAATCGAGTGAGTTTAGACTGCTACACTAAGATTGTAACTTTCTCCCTACCTGAACCTTACAGTGTACGGTTGAGATATTGAGGAAATGATTATGTGGATTTCTAGTAAGTAATTTGAGAATTTTAATATTATTTTGGAGAATATTAAATATGATTATTCCTGTGAAGGTTATGAGACACTCATCTCAGACGATGAGCGGGAACATCCGAGGATTGAGGATATACCTGTGGTTTGCGAATTTCTGGATGTTTTCCCAGATGAATTGCCAGGTTTACCACCAGAGAGAGAGCTGGAGTTTACCATTGATTTAGTACCGGATACTCAGCCGATCTCTAAACCTCCCTACAGGATGGCATTAGTGGAACTTGAGGAATTGAAGAAACAACTACAGGAGTTATTGGATCAAGGGTTTATTAGACCCAGTGTTTCACCGTGGGGAGCGCCAGTACTGTTTGTTAAGAAGAAGGATGGTAGTCTCAGATTATGCGTAGACTACCGGCTGTTGAATAAAGCCACGGTGAAGAATAAATATCCGCTGCCCAAGATTGACGATCTACTTGATCAACTAAGAGGGGCATCAGTCTTTTCTAAGATTGATTTGAGATCGGGCTATCACCAATTGAGGATCAAGGAGGAAGATATTCCAAAGACGGCCTTTAGGACAAGGTATGGCCATTACGAATTTCTGGTGATGTCCTTTGGATTGACGAACGCCCCTGCAGCATTTATGAGGTTGATGAACGAGGTGTTCAGAGACTATCTGGATAAGTTTGTGATAGTCTTTATCGATGATATCCTGGTGTACTCTCGGTCGTATGAGGAGCATGCACAGCATTTGTGGTTAGTACTTCAGATACTCCGAGAGAAGCAATTGTACGGAAAGCTTAGTAAGTGTGAGTTTTAGCTGAACCGGATAGCTTTCCTTGGGCATGTAGTCTCAGAGGAAGGAGTATTAGTGGATCCGAGTAAAATAGCAGCTGTGCTTAATTGGGAAAGACCGAGGACAGTGACTGAGATACGAAGCTTCCTTGGTTTGGCAGGGTATTACAGGAGATTTGTGGAAGGATTCTCAAGGATTGCCGCTCCTTTGACTAAGCTCACATGTAAGGAGACTCCGTTCATATGGACTGATCAATATGAGCTCAGTTTTCAAGAGTTAAAGAGGAGATTGACGGCGGCACCTATATTAACTATCCCTGAGGGATCAGGAGGATTCTCGGTGTATAGTGATGCATCTCATCAAGGATTGGGGTGTGTGCTTATGCAGCATGGGAGAGTGGTCGCATATGGATCGCGACAGCTGAAAGACCACGAGCGGAATTACCCCACGCATGATCTGGAGTTAGCCGCTGTGGTATTTGCTTTGAAGATCTGGCGACACTACTTATATGGGGAAAGATTCCAGATTTTCACTGATCACAAGAGTTTGAGATATCTCTTTGATCAGAAAGAGTTAAACATGAGACAAAGGAGATGGATGGAACTCCTTAAGGATTATGACTGTGAGATTCTATATCATCCGGGTAAGGCGAATGTGGTTGCTGATGCCCTGAGCAGGAAGAGTATGATATCCGCTATGATAATCAGGGAATGGGATTTGTTAGAGCAGTTTGCCGAACTTCGGATCAAAGTTAAAGAGGTAGAGACTGGATTTTTGGCTAGCTTGCGGATGGAGCCCAGGATCATGGATCAGATTAGAACTGGGCAGCGCAGTGATCAGAGATTAATAGATATGGTTAGCCAAGCTGAGCAGAATTCGCAGTCGGATCTCACCATCAGTGAGGATGGATTGTTGAGATTCAGAGGACGGATTTGTGTACCGGACGATGATACCCTAAAGAGACAGATACTGAGAGAATCCCACTGCTCGCGATACACCATGCACCCAGGGAGTACTAAGATGTACCGAGACTTGAGAAAGGTGTATTGGTGGAGTGGTATGAAGCGAGACGTGGCAGAGTATGTGGCTAGGTGTTTAGTATGCCAGCAAGTGAAAGCTGAGCATCGGAAGCCCGGAGGACTACTACAGCCCTTACCTGTACCTACATGGAAATGGGAGCATGTCACTATGGACTTCATTATGGGTTTACCGAGGACCCGGAGAGGTCGTGACGCGATATGGGTCATTGTGGATAGATTGACCAAGAGTGCCTACTTCCTTGCCATCAAGAGCACAGATACTGTGGATGCCTTAGCTGAGCTATATGTCAGCGAGATAGCTAGATTACATGAGGCTCCAGTGAGTATTACTTCTGATAGAGATTCCCGATTTACTTCCAGATTCTGGACCCAGTTTCAGGAGTCCATGGGATCTCGATTGAGTTTTAGTACCGCCTATCATCCTCAGACAGATGGTCAGTCAGAGAGGACTATTCAGACCCTGGAGGATATGTTGAGGGCGTGTACGATGGATTTTAAGGGATCATGGGATGATCACTTGCCCCTAGCAGAGTTTGCGTACAATAACAGCTATCATGCGAGTATTGGAATGGCACCTTTTGAGGCTCTATATGGTAGGAGGTGTAGATCCCCTGTAGCTTGGAAAGAAGTCGGTGACAGAAAGATAAATGCCCCCGAGCTTGTTGAGCAAGCCGTACAGAGTGTGAAACTCATATGTGAGAGGTTACAGGCTGCACAGAGTAGACAGAAAAGCTACGCGGATGCGCGTAGACGGTCACTTGAATTTGATGTTGGTGATGCAGTATTTCTGAGAGTATCACCGAGCAAGGGTATCATGCGATTTGGGAAGAAGGGGAAATTGAGTCCTCGATACATAGGACCATTTGAGATTCTTGAGAGAGTGGGAGAGGTAGCCTACAGATTGGCATTACCCCCACAGATGTCCGGAATACACAACGTTTTTCATGTGTCTATGTTGCGGAAGTACCACCCGGACCCTTCTCATGTCATAGAGTATGACGAGATGGACATACAAGAGGACATGAGCTACACTGAGGAACCCGTCCGGATTCTCGATAGAAAGGAGAAGGTACTGAGAACCAAGAGCATCCCATTAGTGAAAGTTTTGTGGAAACATCACTCAATGGAAGAGGCGACGTGGGAACTAGAGAGTCTCATGAAGGAGAGATACCCCCATCTATTTTGACTAGTTGAGTTGAATTTGGAGGACCAAATTCTTTTTAAGGTGGGGAGGATGTGAGATCTGAGAATTTCAGACATATTTAATGATGTAATAATAAATTGAAGTGTAATTTATTGAGCTAAGTGAATTGTAGGAATTATAATTGGAGATTTATATGTTAAGTGTGTAAAATGAGCATGAAGCATGAGGACAGATCGATCTGGGAGAAGGAGAGATCGATCTGGTGAGTTAAAAATGACGAGGAAGGGGAAATTTGAAGAGCAGATCGATCTCCAATGGAAGAGATCGATCTCTTTATGAATCTGTTTGAGAAGGGATCGATCTCATGAGGAAGAGATCGATCTCCAAATGAATCTGTTTGAAGAGAAGATCGATCTCCTTAGGAGCAGATCGATCTCATAAAGCCATAAAGAGATCGATCTCACCCCTCGACAGATCGATCTCCTAGGCATAAAATTGCCCAGATCGTCCCCAAATTTCAAACACAGATCGATCTCATCAAGAGGCAGATCGATCTCCTACCTCCAGTCTATATAAGGAACCCGTGTTTTCTCCTGAAATCTCACTTTCTCTCTCTTCCAAACCTCCATTCTTCCGAAAACCTAGTTTCTCACTCCTCCAAATCCCCCATTTCCGGCCGAATCAGCTATTGTGGTAAGAAGGAAAGTTGTTCCTCATCGAAGGGAGAACAACATACTTGGAAATCGAAGGACGAATCGGATCGAGGCGTGAGTTGTGCGTCTCACAAGCTTTGGGTAATTTCTAAACCTCGATCTTGATATTTGAGCTGATTTTAATGTTATTAGTGGTTGTAATTGTGTTGAAATAGTTGAGAAATGATTAGGGATTGATGAGATTGTAATGTAGATGGATTAATGTCGATATTTGGAAATTGTGACAATTTTGAGAATCGAGCTATAAATGGAAATATAGACAATGTGGAGAATTAGCTTAGATAATTGGTATTAGAGATATCGAACGTTGAGATATTGAGAATGAGGTTGTAGTTTAGGGTTGAGTTACGAGAATCAAGGGATTTGAGGTGTTATGAGCAATTATGCTCGATTTTGAGAATTAAGGTTTATGTGATGTTGAGTATTGATGTTTTTAACATCGTTTGGACAGCTCGGGAGTTCCAAAGTGGAATACGAGGCTAGTCCGTGATACGGGGGAACGATTGCACTATACGAGGTGCAAAGAGGTAAGGGAAATCTAAACCATTTGTGTATGTGACTTGTAAACTGTTATAGCATGATTTATGATTTATAAACAAGCATGTTGAGTGTTTTGTGTTGAGATTAAATTGCACACGATTTTATAGCCGGTTGGAGCCCAATGTTTTATGAGTTTATAACTGGGCTCTACGTCAAGGCAACATTGAGATTTGAGAAATGTGTGCGTGTGCTTTGCCGGTTAGAACTCGGTTTTTATTACGTTTTGTGTTGAGTATAAAACGGTTTTCAAATGAGTTTTATGAGAGAGAAACCATTACGAGTTCTACGTGAAGGCAAACCCGTCTTATGTGATAAGACTTAGGTGTGTAGTTGTGAGTACACACCGGGCATTGCTCTGGTAGCATGTAAGCCCGATTTCTTCTCCATTCTGGTAACGTGAGAATGACCCATTGGTGGCTGTGCCACGTATACCCCATCGGTGGCTGTGCCACGTATACCCCATTGGTGGCTGTGCCACGTTGAGATACCCCCTTGGTGGCTGTGCCACGTTAAACCCCATTGGTGGCTGTGTCACGTTGAGAAAACCCCATTGGTGGCTATGCCACGTTGAGATACCCCCTTGGTGGCTGTGCCACGTTATACCCCATTGGTGGCTGTGCCACGTTGAGAAAACCCCATTGGTGGCTGTGCCACGTTGAGAAAACCCCATTGGTGGCTGTGCCACGTTGAGATACCCCCTTGGTGGCTGTGCCACGTTATACCCCATTGGTGGCTGTGCCACGTTGAGAAACCCTATTCTGTGGCTATGCCACGTGAGAAAATAATTCAGTGGCTTTGCCACGTGTATTTTGTGGCGATGCCACGAGTGATATTAAATCAGTGGCTTTGCCACGTGTGTTTTGTGGCGATGCCACGAGTGATTTTAAATCAGTGGCTATGCCACGTTATTTGAGAAAGCGTTTAACGCGTATTTTCACATGCTTTCTTTTGCTCTAGAGTGAGCCTTTTTACTTCATGTTTTCACATGACTTGACACATGAGAGTGTCGTTTTGAGTATTTTCATGCTATGGTTTTCAAATGAGTTTCACATACAAATAAACCTTTTGATATGTGCATTTTGGTTTATGAAATGAATCCCTACCCCCCTTACTGAGCGATTTAGAAGCTCACCCTGTTTTTCTTTCCCCCCAGAGTTCTTCAAGTGAATAAGGACTTCCCTGCGACGTACGGAGTAGTGGCTAGTGGAGGATCCGAGCTCCAGGCTATATATTTTGTACTTTGAGGTATATTTATCTTTTCATGTACCCAGACTATTATTGTAATTACAGACACTTGATGTATGACATTATATGGGATGTATTAGGATTAATTAACTTGTAATCGAGTAATGGGTATAATACAATATTTGTTATATCATGATGAGATCCTGAGGCATGATAATTATGATGATGTATGACACTGCACAGGAATGCACTCTTTATTTGTGAATTAACGAGTAAAAAGTTTTAAATTTGCCCTATTTTCCGCATTTTCGGGGCGTGACAAGCCCATTTTCAGCCCAATTTTGACTGAAACGACTAAGTTTCATCCGGATTTAATTTACCTGCACATTAGAGAATTTTAATTAAATAAAGGGGATAATTAATAAAATAAATTGGCGATTTAAATAATTAATTAGTAAATTAAGCACAAATAATTATATTAAAAATAGAATTATCACTCGCATATTATCTGAACATCCTCGGAGGCTTGTTTAACCAAATCGAGAGCGAGTAACTGTCTATCACCTACTTCTTCCCAACCAATGGGCGATTGACATCTACGACCGTATAGTGCCTCATAAGAGGCCATATCAATACTTGAGTGATAACTGTTATTGTATGCGAACTCAATTAATGGCCAGTGATCGTCCCATGAGCCTCTAAAATCCAGCACACACGCTCTCAACATATCCTCCAACGTCTGTATAGTCCTCTCTGACTGACCATCTATCTAAGGATGAAAAGCGGTGCTAAAACTCAACTCAGTCCCTATCGCTTCCTGAAAATGTCCCTAAAAATGGGAAGTGAAGCGGGTATCCCGATCAGAAACAACACTTACTGGGACTCCATGCAATCTCACTATTTCCCGCACATACAGGTTCATCAATGCACTCAATGTATCTGTCGATCTCATGGCTAAAAAGTGTGTTGATTTCGTTAACCGATCTACTATCACCCATATATCATCATGGTTCTTACGGGTTCTCGATAACCCTATCACAAACTCCATGGTGACGTGCTCTTACTTCCATGTTGGTATTGGCAGAGGTTGCAACAATCCTCCTGGTTTCTGATGCTCAACCTTTACCTGCTGAAAAATGAGACATCTAGCGACATACTCAGCTATGTCTCTCTTCATTCCAAACCACCAATATACCTTTCGAAGATTTTGATACATTTTACTACTCCTCAGGTGTACTGTATATCTCGATGAGCGAGCCTCTGATAAGATCATCTTTCTCAGCTCTGAATCCTTAGGAACACATATTCTATCTTCGAACCTTATACTTCATCTGAACTCAATACAAAATCTGTACCTTTCCCCTTCTGAATTTGGTTAATCATGTCAATACACCATTGATCAATTTGCTAAGCTTGTCGAATTCTCTCAATCAACTCTGGTTCTAATCTCAAGCTTGCAATAATCCCATAGCTGCCAATCTCAGGTAGGGTCATATCCAGACTAAGGTTTGTGAATTGTTCTAACAACTCATGCTCTCTAACCATCATATGTGATACCAACCCGAGACTCTTTCTAGTCAATGCATCGGTAACCGCATTTGCCTTCCCCGAGTGGTACAAGATCTCACAATCATAGTCCTTAAGGAGTTCTAACCACCTTCTCTGTCTCATATTTAACTCCTTCTGTGAGAATAGTTACTTCAGACTCTTGTGATCTGTAAAGATCTGAAATCTCTCACCATACAAGTAGTGGCGCCATATCTTCAATACAAACACTACGGCTGCTAACTCCAAATCATGAGTGGGGTAGTTCTTCTCATGATCTTTCAGCTGTCTACATCCATATGTAACTACCCTTCCATTCTGCATCAAAACACAACATAGTCCATGATGCGAAGCATTTGTATACACCGAGTAGTTCCCTGAGCTATTAAGGATGATAAGAACTGGCGCGGTGGTTAATCTATGCTTGAGTTTCTGAAAACTCCTCTCACATGCTTCGTCCCAAGTAAACTCCACATTCTTCCTCATAAGACGTGTCAATCGAGCAGCTAATCTAGAGAAATCCTCTACAAAGCTCTTGTAGTAACCTGTCAAACCCAAAAAGTTTCTGATCTTTGTGACTGTCCTGGGCTGTTCCCAATGACAACTACTTCAATCTTGGATGGATCTACTGACACCCCATCCTTTGATACAAGATGACCTAAAAAGGAAATCTGCTCTAGCCAAAAGTCACATTTACTCAGTTTGGCATACATCTTTCTCTCTCAGAGGGTTTACAAAACAATCTTTAATTGCTGCTCATGATCTTCCTTGGACCTTGAATACACCAATATATCATCAATGAAAACAATCACGAACTGGTCCAGGTATGGCTTGAATACTTCATTCATTAGAGCCATAAAAGCTACTGGTGTATTTGTCAACCCGAAAGGCATCACTAGGAATTCGTAATGACCATAGCGAGTGGGGAAAGCTGTCTTGGGCACATCCTCCTTCCGAATCTTCAATTGATGATACCCAGACCTCAGATCTATCTTGTAAAAGATCTGCGCTCCCTGAAGCTGATCCAATAGGTTATCGATGCACGACAAGGGATATTTATTCTTAATGGTAGCCTTGTTCAACATCCTATAGTCAATACACAACCTAAGGCTCCCATCTCTCTTCTTCACAAATAATATCGGAGCTCCCTATGGTGAGACGCTCGGTTTTATAAACCTCTTGTCCAGCATATCTAGCAATTGCTTCCTTAACTCCTTTAGCTCAACTGGACCATACTATATGGTGACTTGGATATTGGCTCGGTTCTAGGCATCAAGTCGATACCAAACTCCATTTCTCTATCCGGTGGCAATCTCGGTAGGTCATCTGGAAAGACATCAGGGAATTCTCTAACCACTGGAATGTCCTCCAATCCGGATGTACTTTGTCCAAACCCACCACATAAGCAATAAAACCTTCAAAACAACATTCAAGTCATTTATACCAATGTACTTTACTTGTCACAAAATTCAAGGTTTCATTTCTTCTCTTAAAATTTTACAACATATTCTTCGGGTAGAGAAAATGTAATAAACTTAGTGTGGCAATCTAAGACAATATGATTGGTAGCTAACCAATCCATTCCTAAGATTACATCAATATCATACATATTTAACAAAATTAGATTGGTCGTCATGCACTTATCCCCTACCCTCACTTTACAATCTTTATACACTTGCTCAGCTAATTGGCTAACTCTCATAGGGGTACTTATTAATAAAGTCCTACTCAAGTATGTGGGTTCTATAAAACCTTTTAACTTTGATGCACATGTAGGTGATATAAAAGAATACTTAGCACCAGAATCAAACAAAGCTATAACCTCCAAATTGAAAATCAAGATTGTACCTTTTATCACTTCAGAAGAGGTATCAGCTGATACCTGGTCTATCGCATACACCCTGCCTTGACCCACAACTTGTTTCCCCTTTTCTTAATCCAAGACTCTCTTTCTTGCAGGAGATGTAATTGTAGGAACTCTCTTTGGCTCCTTACCCCTCTGTGGGACTACCTGAACTATCTTCGGGCACTCTCTGGCATAATGCCTAAATTTACCACATCTGAAGCATCGTGTACTCTAAAGGTAACATGGCCTACCACCATGATATCAACCACATCCTCTACACTGATTCGTAGTCAGTCGGGGTCCACCAATCACTACACCCTTGGTTGGTGTCTGAGTCGAAGGCATAAAAGGTCTAGTAGCCTTTTTCTGTGACTCATCTGCCTCTCTCTGACGCTTACTCATAAATCTCTGACCAAACTTGGCACCTTTGTCGTCTCCCATTTTCCTCTGACCTTTATCCTTACTCCAACTGAACTCAGATATTTACAGGTCATAATCCTGTTCACACAATTGAGCCCATTGTACAGCCTCTTTGTATGTAGCAACATCAAACGGGGCCAACTTAGCTAAAATCGAAGGCCTCAATCCATCCATAAATTTACGGACTCTGATAGCTTCGCTCCTCATAAAGTTCGGATCATATCGGCCTAGTGAGGTGAATCGTGACTCGTACTCGTCAACTGTTTGATTCCCTTGAGTCAGATTCAAAAATTCCATCTGCAACCTAGGTCAAGCGGTATCTGGGATGTATTGCTCTCTGAAAGCACCCAAAAACATATCCCAAGTGATAGTCGTACCCTAAACTCTCACCATAGGCCTGGTGGACTTCCACCAGTGTTTTGCTTTGCCTCTCAGTACAAAGGCCGTAAGTGCTACTGTTTCTGTAGCCGAACACCTACAGAAGTCAAACAGTTTCTCTATTTGACTAATCCAGTCCTCAGCCACTGTTGCATCCTTTACTCCCCTAAAAGAAAGAGGCTTGAAATCTATGAAATGCCTCAACCTCTCCATATCACAATCATATCCATACCCCAAATCATCGTCATCATACTGTTGTGGGGCTACTGGAGGAGGTACTGATCGAATATAAAGTTCTCGTGGCCTAACCGGTTCAGGTTGTGCAGGTGCAACATTCTCAAGTTCAGGTGCAGCTACTAGGGGATTCGGTGCAGCTTGTCCTACTATACCAGGTGTACCCTTAAACCTAGCCATAATCTGACCCATCATGGTCATCATCGTGCGCATGTCTTCCTCTAATCGGGCTATCTGAGGATCGAAAGCCTCTATCTGTTCTTGGGGCTCATGACTAGAGGACGATCTACTGTGCCTCTCGGTCCTGTCATTTTGCCCTTGAGCTCTCGAGCTCTCTCCCCTCTTACGGTGTCTCTCAGGCATACCTCACAAGCTTGATAACTTTCCTGCATTTATAACAAACGTTTAATTCACTACCAGCTCCGTATACACATTTGTATCTAAATATCGCACAGTAACTTGGGGATGTATGTTTCCTAGTCCTAAACATCGACTCACATAAGACTAACCACACTCTGATACCAAATCTGTCAGACCCCAATTCTAGGTGTCCTTCATCCATACAAATACTATTTACGGTTGGGCTGTGAGATGATGCAATTACTAAAATTCATACATTTACAGCGAAAAATTTAAAACTTCTATTCACACTCCCAGGTGTGTGTAGATATACAAAATCAATTGTATAATTACAATATACTTACATATCATCCCCATAAAGCTGTTTACAATTTCAAGATATAACTGTGCGATACGACAAGATAGATACAACTCAAAAAGGAGTCTATAGACCACCGCCCTCCTACTTATTAGTACCTAGAGGGGAAAAATAGTGGGATGAGCAAACCACAGCTCAGTAAGGAAATGAATGCTAGCAGGTAGATATCGTACTACCTACATAGCCCATGCATGTATAAACCAAAACCATGTTTTCATTATAAGTGGAATTATTATACGAAAATGCTTTTAAACATACATTTCTCATTTGCATTTTCATGTAAATCATATATTTCAAGCTTCCATTTTAAAACATGATTCATAAAACAATGCCCTCACGGCACAAGTGTTTAAATAAGAGATTTATCAAAACACGAAATCTCTTTACTTTCTCGATCATATCTTTTCCTCAAATCTCTTTCTTTTCTGAATTGTATCATTTCCCGAATCTCTGAGACATGCATGGAATTTTCGGCAATCAAATATCCACGACATATGGCCAAAGTCAGTGATCCCAGGCCTCACTGATCAGGTGTGCATAGGGCATCACTTTGCCTAAAGGGGGATGGGTCAGTCCTACCCTCTGGCTCATCTCAATCAACCTCATCTCCTCATATACTCACGGTATAAGGTAGCCATGTGTCATCTACGCGATACTCGTACTCACGTGCACCCAGCACGGTACATAGTATACCAACGGATAACTACACAGTACTACGTACGATCGTGGACCCAAGCCCATACTCCAATTCCGATGGACTTTTCATCCTGAACCATGTCTCATATACCAGGCGAGCAAGCAGCATGGCACACAGTCATCGCAAGGCTCCAACGCGGTGCGAGCTATTGTTAAGGGCCAGCCCACTCAAAGGCCATCGGCTGGTATCCCCTTGGGTCTTAAACCCCTAGGTTTACCTCAACTCAGTATAACAGGTGCGAGCAAAGCTCCAACACTTTTCTCAAAACCATCGTGCGAGTTAAACTCCAGCACGACATATCAAAAGCATAGAAACATGTGCGAGCTAACACTCCAGCTCATAGTCAAAGTCATTAAAATGGGTGTGAGCTAGAGCTCCAACACCAAATCTCATCTCAAATCTGATAGGTGGATATTTTCTCTTTTTAAAACTCAAAACATGTTTATTTATGCAGCATGTCTCTCCATGCTAAAACATGTAAAATTATCCAACGTATCATCATCATTTCTCAAACATCAACATCAATACAAAATTGAGAAAAACATTGAAAACATGTATATCATGTTATTTCCTTACCCTATCTCATTTCTCAATACATATATATCATAATACATTTGATGCTTCCATATCATTTCATAGAATCGTAGTATCATACTAACTCTGGTATTATATATACAAAATTGTCGTAAAATACGCACGAACATCTCTATAGCTAACACACAGTCCCTTACCTCGATTTGCTTGAGTGCGACTTTCCACCTTTATGTTTCTCATGTTTTTATCTCGACTTGCTCTGGTCTATCATCGAGAACTACAATTCATCCATCAAGCACTTGAGTTAACGTTTCTAACTCTTGTTTAACTAAGCATTTATCCAATGCCTTAAATATACATTTTACCCCTTGTGGTAAATCTCACAATTTATCCCAATATCAGCACATCCAAATCATACCCACAACACAATCATCCTCTTAAGATAGCTCATTCACCATTAATACTTCTACATTTCACTTTCTCACACTAGACCATTTCTAGGTTATGGTGGATTCTTTACTTTCTAGGTAGTTTCTATCATTTCTATGCATACTAATCATTTCCCACATCGATATCCAAACAAATGTACTTGGGTATTTGCATTAGAAACTCACCAAGCTCGATTTCCTCCTTGCTCCAATGGAAATACACCTTGTTATTTAAACCAACAAATGCGAAAAATACCTCTCAACTATGTTGTTCTTCTCTTTGATGTGAACAACTTTGTCTCTAATAGCTTTTCCTCAAATCTTACTGAAAATGGTTGGATTTAGGAGTGAGAAAGCTAGGTTTTTGAGTTTGGAATGGAAAGAAATGGTTTTGTCCCGAAATCTGCATATCCAACTACTCCTATTTTCAGCTTGACGAGATCGATCTGCCTTTGGTGGAGATCGATCTGGTCCTCTTAAAATCCCTCTTTTCCAAGACATTTTGAAGGTAGGAGATCGATCTATCGAGGCTTGAGATCGATCTGCTATCAAATAGAAGCTTAAGGAGATCGATCTGGTCTTAAGGGAGATTGATCTATTTCCATCCCGAGAGCTAAGGAGATCGATCTGACTCCCTTGGATATCGATCAGCTCTATATCATTACTCAAATAAGAGCATTTTGGCTCTTCCAAATCGATATCTCATCCTATGAGATCGATCTGACCTTCATATTTCCAGATTTTCTGCAGTTTTTCTGCAGCAACACATACCAAACAATCCCTCAATTTACTGCCTTAGTCATTTTTCCATCTGATCACCTTTGAGACTTAAAAATGGCACCTATTAATACTTCATACTCATTAAAACTCTGTGAAATCTTTGTATACCTACAGGTACTTAATATAAAACAAATAGAAGTGCACAACTTATGCAAATCTTCCTTCCGTTTTACCACACTACTCATTTTCCATTTTACTCACATTCTTCCCATGTTTAAGTCCATTTCTTCATATTCTTATATAATGTAACTTGTACGTATAATCACAACTCCTATTACATGTGTGTACCTTAAACTTATGGACTTACATTACATATAATTAGCATTACAAGTATATCACCATACTTATGAATTCATTTACATATATATAAGGTTAAACCTATATAGGGTCTCACAATTGTAACTGAACAAAGCACAGTATTATGGGGATTTACACTTTCCTAATTACTAATACCGACTCACATTAGACCAACTTAGCTCTGATACCATTCTGTCACGACCGCCCCTCTTGTGACCTAGCAAAATTGATAATTCTATTTTTAATAGAATTATTTGTGCTTAATTTCTTAATTAATTATTTAAATCCCCAATTTATTCTATTAATTATCCCCTTATTCAATTAAAATTTTTTAATGTGCAGGTAAATTAAATCCGGATGAAACTCATTTATTTCAGTCAAAATTGGGCTGAAAACGGGCTAAAGGAGACTAGACCACTTCCAATTTGTAGACCGAGTCACCAGTCATCTAGACACGCGTGATGCCAACTGTCCGTATTTTATTCACTCCGAAATGATAAGATCGACGGACACTGTGCCAACCCTCTGGAAGACACACGCTGGGCCACATCGCACAGCCAATTGGACAAAAAGACTGATGACGTGAAAATATCTACTCTGCAGCAAATCAAATGAAGACAGGTGGCCAAACAATGCCAACTCATCTAGGATGGAAAAATTATCATTGTACCCCTAAGTGTGTATATAAATATAATATGATGGCAATTGAAAAAATTAAGTAGGAGTAGGGTAAGTAAGAAATAGGGTAATTTAGTGTAGAATTTAGGAGTAGTGTAGAGTAATTTAGGAGTAGTTTTAATTTAGGGTAGTTTAAGTTTTTGAAATTTTTTTTTTTAAGATTTCCGATTGTAGTTCCTTTTAGCTTCCATTTTTACTGTTCATGCAATCTTAATTTTATGAAAAGTTTATTTCTTTTCTCAATTTTGTTAAAGTTCATTTCTTTTATTTCTAAGTTTTAATGTACAGATTATATTTCTTCTAGTGCTAGCTCTCGGTTTTGCTCAGCTTTTGTGCTTTACGGGTGTTAATAGTTTTGTTTTGATTTTTCAATTGTTGATTTTAACTTATTTCTTTTCGGTTTTAAGCTTATGTCCTACAATGCCTTGTTTCTTTTTTTTTTATCTTCCTTTGTCTGCACTACATGAATTCAGCTCTTGACTGGATTTTAATAGTAGCTTTCGTTGCTTTCTTCTGCTTATGGATTCTTTGGGTTTGAGTGATTTCTGTGCCAAGAACCGCGACTTTGGTTCCCTGATCATGTTTAATTTCCATATTTTGCTTATACTTACTTCTTAGTTTCTAGTAGTTTCATATTGTCATTTTTTTTACATAGTTGATATTTAACCCGTATATTTCTTCATCATCAGTTCTTATCCTCTGTTTATCTCTGTTTTTGTGTCTTATCACTGTTCACCATAGTTTAGTTGTTTTCTTTTCTGCAATTTTCTATTGTTGATGCTGTTGTAGTTAGTTTATTCCTCTGTTGTTCATTCATTGATACCAAAATTGTTTCCAGGTTGTTCTCGGTTGCAAGAAGGTGCAAGGTGAAGTGAACATCCTGTTGCTCTCGATAGTATGCTGTTATCGAGTCTGATTTTGTAGAACATTAAGCTGATGGGCAAAGCAGGTATCAGCTGAAGCAGGAGCAGGCGTGAAGGCAGAATATTGCTGGTTTGATGGCATCAGTTGTGAAGATACAGACTAGGAGAAACGGTGCTGTTATGCAAAGCATGATAGGCTGTAGCAGTTGATAAAGAGAAGTGTGCAGCAGTGCAGGACTGAATCAGGAGCTGGGCAATCTAGCCAAGAGAATGTACAGCATGAACAACTACAATAAATGATGGTGCCAGCGACACAGGGTAGCAACCCTAGATAGGATCGACAGCAGCTGGTGCAGAGGTCACAGACAGAACATGAAGCAGCATTTGGAGCAGGTTATGAGCAGTACTTGGAGTAGGTTGTGGACCGCACCTAGATGCAACAGTGAAGGACTGGCCGAGGATGAACAACAGCTGAATCAGACCGAGGATGAACAACAGCTGAGGCAGAGCAAGGAACATGCAGCAGACAGTAGGCCTGAACAAACCGTGAGCACCTGGAAATGAAACTGGTTGAAGAAATGAGTACAGTGCAGTTCGGAACCACTTGGTTTTTTATGTTGTCTAAGGCCATGTTTGGCCACATTACGTTGTTGCTATAGTTTAATACATTTTTAGTATTTCCATGCCTTTGTTAGTTAGTTAATTCAATCAATTAGATGGTAGGTTAGTTTTAATATCTTTGCTTGCTATTTTAATTTGTAGTTTTAATTTAGATGAATGGCTAATTTTGTTAAGTTAGTAATTAGATATAATTAGGCTTAATTTAGAATTAATATTTTTAATATTTAGACTTATAGTTATTTTCTTAATTTTCTAGGATTTTATTTCATTAAGAATTAAGTTAGTTTAAGTTGCATTTTCATAATTAGATTAATTTGCATGCACATTTTATTGTTAGGATTGTTGAATTTTAGTTTTATTAATTTTGTTTCTTTATTTTCATATTTGCATTTTATTTTAGTTACGTTAATTCATTTTAACTGTTTTAATTATCTTTTGTAGGTTGTTGCTTTTAGTTGCCCGGAGCTCTGTATGTAATTTTTAGCTCAGTTTTATTTTCTTTATTTTATAGCTTTTATTATTTTCAGTACTTTTAATTTCAAACATAATAGGTCACCCACTTAAACTTCATAATTTGCTAGAATATACTTAGGGTAAGATTAACCGATAGTTAATTAGGCTGATCAACTTCTCTGTGGGACGATATTTCGAGAATCAAATCCCATTATTACTTGTACGACCCGTGCACTTGTGGACAATACGTTTAGATCGTACCAAAAATCACCACAAATTTTTTCCATTTTACTTACCTCTCCTTCTGTCATCACTCAACACCAAATCGTTGGGCTGTGATTCGATATTAGTCACCTCAACCACATTCATTCCATAACAAGCATACATGTCAATACAATTATTCATTGACAGTAAGTACTCTTTTCTTAAAAGTAAACTCAAATACATAAATACAAATACTTGTACATATACATCCCCGACAATACATTAGTTTACATAACTGTGCTTTTACATTGTTCAGTACAAACGTTTCAAATGTGTATACCTTGCGTAAGATGGATATGCAGCAGATCAAGGAATACCAGTCCTCAGTCGTGCTCGACTACTGTGAAAGCTCTGTAAAAAGGGGAAATAGAAAGGGGGTGAGCTCACAGCTCAGTAAGGAAATCAGGCAAGCAAGTAGATAACCACACTATCTACAAAATACAATGCTCATACCTTGAAATCATTTCCTTATCGATTCATATCTAAATCATGTGTCTTTTTGAAACATTTATGAAATATACACGTATAGATATAAGTCATTAGTTATGAACTGAAATCATGCTGGTTTAATAAATCTTAGCAGTTTATGCAAAACATTGTTTTTCTCATGTAATTCATATAAATCACATTTTATCATGCCATTTCAATTAAATCAAAACAATATGGCATATCCTCATGTTAAAAACATGGAAATCTGGGCCCCACCCATCCCTCGGGTTACCCTTTTCACACACAAAGTCACATATTCAAATTATAAAATCATGTGATAGTTCATTCAAGAAAACTCAATTGAATGAAAAGAGATAGGCGACTACATGGTTCGAGCTTATGATCATAACTCATTTTTCGTGATCCCAGGCTACACAGTACTCGGTGTGCGAGGTCTCACAATTGCTGTAACGGGAGGTGGGTCAAATCTCTACCGTCAGCTCACAACTCAATAACATCGTGTACTCATGGTACAACGTACTCCATGTGACATACATGGTACAAAGTACTCCATGGACCCAATCTCAAGGTCGGGGTGCTTGCCATAAGTTTTAGCCCTCATACCTTGGATATACCTTATAGTCGGGATGCTTGCCATAAGTCTTAGCTCTCATACTATGGATAATAGTTTTGATATCTATCGGCCATATCTCAAAATATTGCACATGTGAGCATATAATCGGTGTGACACAGTCAGCACAGGCTCCCAACACGGTTGTTTCATGCTCTCTCTATTTAAAACTGGTACGTGCGAGTAAACTCCCAACACGACCACATACACAAGTTATATAAATAGTGTGAGCAATGCTCCCAACACTATGTCATGTAAAACTGAGTATGAGCGATGCTCTAATACTCTTTAATGCATCAATCAATAAAACTGAGTACGAACAAAGCTCCTAGTACTCTATCATGCATAAATCGCATTTAAAATCAAGTACAAGAATATACGCAGGTACTATGTGATGCATATCTTATAAAATCAAGTGCGAGTATTCTCTAGCACCAATGGTTTTTCACACAAACTCGATAGATGACTTATTCAAATTGAATTTCACTCAATTAAATCAAATAGGCACTCAAATGTGTTATTTTCGCATATACATGAAAACATTAGCCATTCTATAAATATTAGTCACAAACATTCTATCAATGCAACTATAAATATTAGTCACAAACATGCTTCTAAGGCTTTATACCCTAAATTTGGATAAAACCACGATTTATCTTATCGGTTCCTATCACGACATTTCTATACACAGGATTTTCATATATAGTATAATAATCAAAATTCTATTCGAAATACGTCTAGCTATCTCTAATTACTCACGAAATTCCTTTACCTTGGATCACATCACGTGACCTCACTTCCTCGGTGCTACTAACTCTTGAAGTCTGATCAGCTTCCAATATCAACTTCTAAAGCTGTTAATAATTATCCACATCAGTATACCTTAATATACTTGTTTTCACTTGCTTGACTATAAATCAATGCATTTAACTCCTCTCAATGCCTCAATCTCATCACTTTCTCCCATTATGGCATTTCACCATAATTCTCATATAACTATTTGCATTTCTCATCTATTCCAATTTATGTATTTCATAAAACTACCTTACAATCTTACATACATGCTTATTTCATCCTTAATTCCATGTTTACTCAACTTCCTCATCATTTTCTCAATTTCATACCTATATCTAGGTCATAGACATTTTTCATGATAAATTTGTTTTTAGCAAATCAAACATACACCAATCAACTCACCAAGATACCTATATTAACATATATGAAATTGGTGTATTGAATCTTACCTAGGTTGAACTTTTCCTCTTTTTGCCAAATTTGGTAAAATCCACCTTGTTCCTTCAATCTTTGATTCCAACTTCTAGTTTCCAACTATGTTGTTCTACTCTTTACTAAGAACAACTTTGTTGAAATGAATCTCACTCAAAACTGCTTGAAAGATGAAGATTTCTAGTGTTGAAAGGTTAGGTTACACTCTGGTTTTCAATGGAAATTGGTTCTCTTGGGAAACCTGAAGTGCAGAGTCGTGTATTTATAGAATTTGCTCTTAGAGATCGATCTCTTAACAGTGTGGGATCGATCTTCCCTGCATTTTTCTCTTCAGAAGATGACTTTTTAAGCTTAAGGGATCGATCTACTCTTAACATGAGATCGATCTGCTTTACACAGAACCTTAAGGAGATCAATCTGGCCTTGTTATGTGATCAATCTGTTCTATCGAGAACCCTTTGGAAATTGATATGCTTCAGCCAGAACTTGCTAAAGATCGATATGCATTATTAAGGGATCGATCTGCTCTGGTTGAGGGATCGATCTGCCTCTTGCAGATGCTGTAATATTGCATTTTCAATCTGTCACGACCCAATTCCATTCTCTTTAACCCAAAATCACTGAAAATTTTTCGCGTTTTACTGTCACCTTACCCGTTCGTGAACTAAACTCACCACACACTGTTGGGCTGTGAGCCAATAATAAACACCACATCTCATTCATTCTCAATTAATTAAAACGATGTCATACATGTGCATTTAATCGTGTACTTATACGAATTCATGTTTTACTGACATCTACATCCCCCATAAGTACAACTCAAAAGAATACTGTGCTTTTCCATTGTTTAGATACAAAAAGAATCATTGTGTATGTACCTCTTAGCGATGGAGATGCAGCGGAGTCAAAAATAATACGCCTCAGTCCTTACTGGGCTACTATGCACGCTCTGTAGGGGGAAAAATAGAGTGGGATGAGCAACCACACGCTCAGTAAGGCAATAATGCAAGCATGGTAGATAACTACTCTATTTACATGCTGATAGTGTTATGCATAAATCATTTATGGTAGGAGCATGAGGAATAAAACTATGCCATGTGAATATACATATATATCATGTATCAAAATCATATGCATTGGCATATAAAACATGGTAGAAACATCATGTATAAATCATCTCATGCTCAATCTCATTTAAATTCATAAAAAGGGCAATTCATTAAGAAACCTCCTCTTTAAACCCACGTCATAAAACTCTTTCTCATCACATACAATCACATCACATCAATTCACAATCACAACCTCATTTTCATTTCACAATTCAAATCCACGAGGCTCGACCCCTCCTTCGGGTCTACCTTAAACAATCACAATCACACTTAGAGATTTAAAATGATGTGGTAGTAAGTAAATCAAGCAAGGAGACAGGTTACTATATCTCAAGTGACTACGTTGGCCAATCGTCACATATCATCCCAGACCACACGGATCCCGGTGTGCGGGGTATCATGCTGGCACGAAGGTGGGTTAGTTCTCTGCCAGACTTTCTCAAATCAAGTAACCACCACGCGGTACATCGTACTCCATGTGATATACACGGTACATCGTACTCCGCGGACCCATAACATGGTTGGGGGTGCCTGCCATAGGTCTTATCTACCCCATACCAAGTGTAACCTTTATAGTCTCAAGAGCGAGTGGGAGTAACCTCAATACCAGGTCCTAGCCCCTCATGGCCTTGCTCGCCCCTGTTGGGTTCCCTGATTCAGCTCCTAGCCCCTCACCCTCACCCCACTCAAGAGGTCTGTTAGGCCTGTTGGGTTCCCTGAATGGATTATGTCAGGTCCTAGCCCCTCACCCTCACCCCACTCAAGAGGTCTGTTAGGCCTGTTGGGTTCCCTGAATGGATTATGTCAGGTCCTAGCCCCTCACCCTCACCCCACTCAAGAGGTCTGTCAGGCCTATTGGGTTACCTGAGTTAATCCGTATCTCTCACCACGGCCTCATAAATACCACAGTGTGAAAACCAGCGCGAGCTACGCTCTAGCGTGAATTCATTCATCAAAACCAATCACTTCGTACGAGCAACGCTCTGGTACGGCATTTATGCATAAAATATGAAGAAACCATGTACGAGCATAGCTCCAGTACAGTTATATGCATAAGAAAAACCACTCAAATCCACGTACGAGCGTAAGCTCCAGTACGGTTTATAAACATCATCACAATTCAAATTCAAAGTGCGAGCTAAGCCCAAGCACGTTTCACACAAGTGAAAACATAGAAATCCAGCGCGAGCGAGGCTCTAGCGCGATTTATGTCATGCAAATACGATAGGCGGCTCATACACAATCAAACAATCCCAGCAATCGGGTTTAGCACTCACAATTGCTTTTCCACAACAACAATAAAACACTAGCCGACCCATCTACAAGCTTGCTTGAAACCAAGCAATTCTGCTTTGAAAAACATCAAAACATTAGATTTATGCAATTATTAGCCTTACTATCCCATTTCATAGAATCCACTTCCAAAACCAAAATCACACATATACTCATTTTCATTCATGAATACCATCAATCATTTACTTTAGCAACCATGCACTTCGTAAAACACCCAATATTCACCCATAAATTTAAAGTACGAGCAGCTACCTCTATATACTCACAAAATTCCCTTACCTAGAATCGCGATGCGTGATTCCACTTCCTTAAGCTGCTTACTCGTACGGTTCGATTCGTCTTCAACGAACTCTTCGGGACTGCACAAAATCGTATCCCGCATTATATTCGATCCTTATAATGCAACCCTTATGTTTGCTATAGTCAATTTAATCTATAGCCTCTATTAAGGCTTATTTGGCCTTGTTTCATTACTTTACCAATAGCTCGAGTCTATAGATCTTCTTAGGCCTATTATCTTATTCAAAATCGATATCAAATCGATATTAAGCCCATAGTGTTCATATTTCATGAATCCCCTCACTATGGCATTTATCACTCATATACATACCAATTTTCACAATTCCTCCAACTCACCATGTAATTCCATCTAACCATCTAAAATCATAAACATTACCCCAATAACAACTTTAGCATGCCATAAATCATAAGCTCATTCAATCCCACATATTCTCACATTATACCCATTTTTGATTTCTAGGTCACACCAATTCCACTACATTCCTAGGTAGTTTATCCATCAATACTCATACCAATTAACTCCAAAATCAATTAAATAGCTAATGCATTTGGATTGGAGTGTTAGAATCTTACCAATATGATTTTTCTTCTTGCTCCAAATGGAAATGCCCTTAACTCCTTCAATTCCAAAAATGGGAAAATGCCCTTTCACTATGTTGTTCCTCTCTTTGATAGGAACAACTTTGCCTCTAATGATCTCTCTTCAAATCTCACTGAAAATGGCTGATTTTAGAGAGGAAAAGTTAGGTTTTTGGGTTGAGAATGTAAAGTTAAGTGTTTTTCCGAGATTTCCAGATTTTCAGCTCTCCTTATATAGAAATAGCTTGAGGAGATCGATCTGGTCCAAGAGGAGATCGATCTGGTCCTTTAAAATCCCTCTTCTTCACGACATTTTTAAGCTTGAGATCGATCTGTCGAAGCATGAGATCGATCTGTCTAGGCATGAGATCGATCTGTCGAAGCATGAGATCGATCTGGTCCCAAACAAAGAGCTAAGGAGATCGATCTGGCTCCATTGGAGATCGATCTGCTCTATTCTTTTGCCCAAATAAGAGCATTCTGGCTCTTCCAGATCGATCTCTCATCCTATGAGATCGATCTGGCCCTCATGTTCAGATTTCCTGCAGTTTCCTTGCTGCAACTCATACCAACACATCCTTAATCTATTTCCATGGCCATTTTCTCATCCATCCACCTTTATAACTTGAAAATGGCATCCATTCATACCTTATGCACATTAAAACTTGTGTGCATTCATTGTATGTTCAAAGGTATGCTACATAAACCAAAAGGAAGCATAACTCCATTCCATTTTTACCACACTACTCATCTTGAGTTTAAATCACATCCATCTCTTGTCAGAACTCATTTCTTCATATTCATACTCAATGAAATTTGTATGTACGTTACAATTCATATTACACATACATACATTGAATCCCTGGACTTACATCAATCTTACTTTACATTACAAGTCCATTCATATTATTTGATCCAATTATACACATTACCATTATACATATACGGGGTCTTACATTCTCCCCTCCTTCAAGGAATTTGGTCCTCCAAATTAGAACCAAGTCACTCTTCAAAAAGTTGGGGGTACTTCTCCAGTATCAAGTTCTCCAATTCCCACGTGGCCTCTTCCGCCGTGTGGTGTTGCCAAAGAACTTTCACCAAGGGAATTGTCTTATTCCGCAACACTTTCTCTTTTCTGTCCAATATCCGAACCGGTTTCTCAACATACGTCATACTCTCATGGAGCTCCAACGGCTCATATCTTATCACGTGTGCCAGGTCCGGGTGATACTTCCGAAGCATCGAGACGTGGAAAACGTTGTGGACATTTGCCAAGTCCGGTGGCAATGCCAACCTATACGCCTTATCTCCCACTCTCTCCAAAATCTCGAAGGGTCCGATATATCTAGGGCTCAGCTTGCCCTTCTTACCAAATCTCATAATACCCTTCGATGGTGATACCCTCAGAAACACCGACTCACCCTCATCAAACTCCAGTGGTCTTCGTCTCTTGTCAGCATAACTCTTTTGTCGGCTCTGAGCTGTCCGTAATCTCTCACATATCAACTGGACGTCCTCAGATGCCTGCTGCACCAAGTCCGGAGCAAAAATTTGTCTGTCACCAACCTCTTCCCATCCAATAGGGGAACGACATCTACGCCCGTACAATGCCTCATAGGGTGCCATCCCGATACTAGCATGATAGCTATTATTATAAGCGAACTCGGCTAACTGCAGGTGGTCATCCCAGGAGCCTCTAAAATCCAGCACACACGCTCTCAACATATCCTCGAGGGTTTGTATAGTCCTCTCTGACTGCCCATCTGTCTGAGGATGAAAAGCGATGCTAAAACTCAGTCGGGTCCCCAGCGCTTCCTGAAAATGTTCCTAAAAATGGGAAGTGAAGCGGGCATCCCTATCAGAAACAACGCTTACTGGTACACCGTGTAGCCGTACTATCTCTCGAATATACAGGTTCGCCAAGTGACTCAGTGTATCGGTAGCTCTCATAGCCAAGAAATGGGCGGACTTAGTCAACCGGTCCACAATAACCCATATGACATCATGACCTCTACGGGTCCTCGGCAACCCCATCACAAAATCCATGGTGACATGCTCCCACTTCCAAGTCGGTATCGGTAGAGGCTGCAATAATCCTGCAGGCTTCTGATGCTCTACCTTCACTTGCTGACAAACTAGACACTTAGCGACATATTCAGCAATGTCTCTCTTCATTCCAGACCACTAATAAACCTTCCGAAGGTTTTGATACATCTTAGTACTTCCCAGATGTATCGTATACTTTGATGAGTGAGCCTCTGATAAAATCATTCTCCTGATCTCAGGATCCCTGGGAACGCATACTCTGCCTCTGAACCTCAATAAGCCATCAGCACTCTGTTCAAAATCAATACCCACACCTGTCTGTATCTGCCTCAGCCAATCGATACACCATCGATCGCTCTGCTGGGCTTGCCGAATACGGCCAATCAACTCTGGCTCTAGTCTCAAACTAGCCATGATCTCAAGTCTCTCAGATCCAGGTGGGGTTACATCCAAACTGAGGTTCGCAAAATGTTCTAACAATTCATGTTTCCGTACCATCATATAAGACACCAACCCAAGGTTCTTTCTACTCAAAGCATCGGTAACTACATTTGCCTTACCCGGGTGGTACATGATTTCACAATCATAGTCCTTCAGGAGTTCGAGCCATCTCCTCTGTCTCATATTCAGCTCTTTCTGCGAGAACAGGTACTTAAGGCTCTTATGATCTGTGAACACCTGAAACTTCTCACCATAGAGATAGTGGCGCCATATTTTCAAAGCAAATACTACGGCTGCCAACTCCAAATCATGTGTCAGGTAGTTCCTCTCATGATCTTTCAACTGTCTAGATCCATAGGCAACTACCTTCCCATCCTGCATAAGCACACAGCCCAGTCCCTGGTGTGATGCATCCGTATACATCGAGAATCCTCCTGAGCTGGTAGGAATGGTGAGAACTGGAGCAGTCGTCAATCGATGCTTAAGCTCCTCAAAAATCCTCTCACATGCCTCATCCCATGTAAACTTAACATCTTTACGCGTGAGGCGTGTCAATGGAGCAGCTAGTCTGGAGAAACCCTCTACAAATCTCCGATAATATCCTGCCAATCCCAGGAAACTTCTGATCTCAGTTACTGTCTTGGGCTGTTCCCACTGTACAACTGCCTCTATCTTGGATGGATCCACCGATACCCCATCCTTTGACACAACATGCCCCAGAAATGAGATCTTTTCCAACCAAAAGTTACACTTGCTGAGTTTGGCATACAATTCTCTCTCTCAGAGGGTCTGCAGAACTATCCTCAAGTGCTCCTCATGATCCTCCCTGGACTTGGAATACACCAAAATATCATCTATGAAAACAATCACAAACTTGTCCAGGTATGGCTTGAATATGTCATTCATCAATGCCATAAATGCTGCGGAAGCATTCGTCAATCCGAATGGCATCACCAAAAACTCGTAGTGGCCATAACGGGTACGAAATGCCGTCTTGGGTATATCTCCACTCCTAATCCTCAACTGATGATACCCTGACCGCAGATCTATCTTAGAAAATACTTTGGCTCCCTGGAGCTGATCCAACAAATCATCGATTCTTGGAAGGGGGTACTTGTTCTTAATGGTGGCCTTATTCAACAACCGATAATCTATACACAGTTGGAGGCTTCCATCCTTCTTCCTTACAAATAGAACTGGTGCTCCCCAAGGTGAGACACTCGGTCTAATAAACCCCTTCTCCAGCAACTCTTGCAGCTGTTTCTTCAGCTCTTCCAATTCTATCGGAGCCATTCTATAGGGTGGTTTCGATATCGGCTCTGTACCAGGCACTAGCTCAATGCAAAATTCCATTTCCCTTTCAGGTGGTAGTCCTAGTAATTCATCCGGAAAGACATCAGGGTAATCCGTAATTACGGGTATGTCCTTCAATTCCGGGTGTGCCTCATCTATATCGACCACATAGGCATTGAACCCTTCACATTATCCTCTCCATCGTTAGTAACATAAACCATCACTCCACATTCAGTATTTATCAAAAATAAATAATTTATCTCTCAAGCAATATGTATTTAAAATTATACTCTTTTATTTACCACAATTATTCAAGTTTCATATCATTTCTTTTCATCAAAATTTATAATAAAATTGTCTAATCCTGAAAACATCAATGTTTTGGCATGACAATCCATCACAACACGATTGGTAGCCAACCAATCCATTCCCAAAATCACATCAAAATCATTCATATTCAATAAAATCAGATTGGCTATCATTTCCTTCCCCTCTATCTTTAACTTACAATCCCTACATACATGCTCAGTCAATTGACTATCATTCATGGGTGTGGAAATCATCAACATTTTATCCAACAATGTTGGTTTCACATATTTCAACAATTTATGTGCAAAGGAAGGTGATATGAAAGAATGCGTGGCACCAGGATCAAATAATACCAATGCTTCTAATTCAAAGATTCGGATGGTACCTTTAATCACATCCGTCGATGCATCTGCAGTGTCCTGGTCCAGTGCATGTACTCTTCCTCTGCTCACACCCGCAGCCTGTTTCCCTTTTTCCTCAGCTGTAGCCCTCCTCCTCGGGGCTGCTGTCTCAACTGGAGCTCCCTCAGGCTCCTTGCCCTTCTGTGGGGTAACCTCAATCATCTCAGTGCAGTACCTCGATATATGTCCTGGCCTCCCACACCTAAAACACGAAACAGGGGGCGCCTGACATGGCCTAGTCCCATGGTATCTCCCACATCTCCTACACTGATCCTATGGTAGGTCGTGGTCCTCCAATAGTTATACCCCTCGGTGCACTCAAAGCTGGGTATACGGGAGGTCTAGCAGCTCTCTCCTGCACCTCCTCGATCTTAGGCCTCTTCTCGAAAAACCTTTGGCCACCTCTCTTGGCCACTCTTCCAAACCCGGATCTCTTCCGGTCTCTGTCCTTTCTGACACTGACTCTCCCAAGCTCGGAGGCATTTCGCTCAAAGTCTTGCTCACATAACTGAGCCTTATGTACAGCCTTCTCATAAGTCACAATATCGAAGGGAGCTAGCTTAGTCCGGATGGCCAATCTCAATCCATCCATGAACTTCTGAATCTTTCGGGTCTCACTACCCATCGTGTCAGGGTCATATCTCCCCAATGACATAAACTTGGACTCATACTCGTCCACAGTCCGGTTCCCCTAAACCAAATTCATAAATTCCATCCGTAATTTCCTCTGTGCAGTAGCTGGAATGTACTGTCTTCTGAAGGCTTCTAGAAATATCTCCCATGAGATCTCAGAGTGTCTGGCCCTCAAAATAGCCTCGGTGGATCTCCACCAATGCTCAGCCTCGCCTTTCAACATAAATACGGCAAAGGCTACCTTCTCAACTGAAGTGCATCGAAAAAACCTATATAGTTTCTCCATCTCATACACCCAATCCTCCGTAATCACTGGGTCCTTCACCCCTCTAAACACTGGGGGTTTCAGCGCTTGAAACTCTAGGAACCTGCTCAAGTCGCAGTCATAACCCAAATCACTATCGCTCTGCTGCGGAGCGATAGGAGAAGCTATATCCTGGGCTGGAGGTGGTGTAACTGTAGCTGCCTCAGCAGTCTGAGGTCTCTCCACCTCTGCAGCTGCCTGTTCCGTAGTAAGCTGTGCTGCGGGACCTCATTTGTCACCGGCACCCAATGCCTGCGTGACTATCTCCACCAAACTCTCGATACTCCGCTCTAACCTAGCGAAGCGAGCCTCGGTATCCTCTGCTCTCTCAGCAGGGTTCTGTGGAGCCTGTTCAGTCTGTGGCTCCGCACGGCTCTCAGGCCTACCTCTACGGCCTCTAGCACGTGCTCTCGCCCCTCTACCTTGGCGTGTAACTGGCATAGTGCCTAACTTCCTGTATTATAATAATTCATTAAGCTCAATCCATCACGGTATACACAATTATATCTAAACAAAAGCACAGTACTATGGGGATGTACTTTCCTACGTTTTATTAGTGACTCACATCAGGCCAACACAGCTCTGATACCAATCTCTGTCACGACCCAATTCCATTCTCTTTAACCCAAAATCACTGAAAATTTTTCGCGTTTTACTGTCACCTTACCCGGTCGTGAACTAAACTCACCACACACTGTTGGGCTGTGAGCCAATAATAAACACCACATCTCATTCATTCTCAATTAATTAAAACGATGTCATACATGTGCATTTAATCGTGTACTTATACGAATTCATGTTTTACTGACATCTACATCCCCCATAAGTACAACTCAAAAGAATACTGTGCTTTTACATTGTTTAGATACAAAAAGAATCACTGTGTATGTACCTCTTAGCGATGGAGATGCAGCGGAGTCCAAAATAATACACCTCAGTCCTTACTGGGCTACTATGCACGCTCTGTAGGGGGAAAAATAGAGTGGGATGAGCAACCACACGCTCAATAAGGCAATAATGCAAGCATGGTAGATAACTACTCTATCTACATGCTGATAGTGTTATGCATAAATCATTTATGGTAGGAGCATGAGGAATAAAACTATGCCATGTGAATATACATATATATCATGTATCAAAATCATGTGCATTGGCATATAAAACATGGTAGAAATATCATGTATAAATCATCTCATGCTCAATCTCATTTAAATTCATAAAAAGGGCAATTCATTAAGAAACCTCCTCTTTAAACCCACGTCATAAAACTCTTTCTCGTCACATACAATCACATCACATCAATTCACAATCACAACCTCATTTTCATTTCACAATTCAAATCCACGAGGCTCGACCCCTCCTTCGGGTCTACCTTAAACAATCACAATCACACTTAGAGATTTAAAATCATGTGGTAGTAAGTAAATCAAGCAAGGAGACAGGTTACTATATCTCAAGTGACTACGTTGGCCAATCGTCACATATCATCCCAGACCACACGGATCCCGGTGTGCGGGGTATCATGCTGGCACGAAGGTGGGTTAGTTCTCCGCCAGACTTTCTCAAATCAAGTAACCACCACACGGTACATCGTACTCCATGTGATATACATGGTACATCGTACTCCGTGGACCCATAACATGGTTGGGGGTGCCTGCCATAGGTCTTATCTACCCCATACCAAGTGTAACCTTTATAGTCTCAAGAGCGCGTGGGAGTAACCTCAATACCAGGTCCTAGCCCCTCATGGCCTTGCTCGCCCCTGTTGGGTTCCCTGATTCAGGTCCTAGCCCCTCACCCTCACCCCACTCAAGAGGTCTGTTAGGCCTGTTGGGTTCCCTGAATGGATTATGTCAGGTCCTAGCCCCTCACCCTCACCCCATTCAAGAGGTCTGTCAGGCCTATTGGGTTCCCTGAGTTAATCCGTATCTCTCACCACGGCCTCATACCACAGTGTGAAAGCCAGCGCGAGCTACGCTCTAGCGCGAATTCATGCATCAAAACCAATCACTTCGTACGAGCAACGCTTTGGTACGGCATTTATGCATAAAATATGAAGAAACCATGTACGAGCATAGCTCCAGTACAGTTATATGCATAAGAAAAACCACTCAAATCCACGTACGAGCGTAAGCTCCAGTACGGTTTATAAACATCATCACAATTCAAATTCAAAGTGCGAGCTAAGCTCAAGCACGTTTCACACAAGTGAAAACATAGAAATCCAGCGCGAGCGAGGCTCTAGCGCGATTTATGTCATGCAAATACGATAGGCGGCTCATACACAATCAAACAATCCCAGCAATCGGGTTTAGCACTCACAATTGCTTTTCCACAACAACAATAAAACACTAGCCGACCCATCTACAAGCTTGCTTGAAACCAAGCAATTCCGTTTTGAAAAACATCAAAACATTATATTTATGCAATTATTAGCCTTACTATCCCATTTCATAGAATCCACCTCCAAAACCAAAATCACACATATACTCATTTTCATTCATGAATACCATCAATCATTTACTTTAGCAACCATGCACTTCGTAAAACACCCAATATTCACCCATAAATTTAAAGTACGAGCAGCTACCTCTATATAGTCACAAAATTCCCTTACCTGGAATCGCTATGCGTGATTACACTTCCTTAAGCTGCTTACTCGTACGGTTCGATTCGTCTTCAACGAACTCTTCGGGACTGCACAAAATTGTATCCCGCATTATATTCGATCCTTATAATGCAACCCTTGTGTCTGCTATAGTCAATTTAATCTATAGCCTCTATTAAGGCTTATTTGGCCTTGTTTCATTACTTTACCCATAGTTCGAGTCTATAGATCTTCTTAGGCCTATTATCTTATTCAAAATCGATATCAAATCGATATTAAGCCCATAGTGTTCATATTTCATGAATCCCCTCACTATGGCATTTATCACTCATATACATACCCATTTTCACAATTCCTCCAACTCACCATGTAATTCCATCTAACCATCTAAAATCATAAACATTACCCCAATAACAACTTTAGCATGCCATAAATCATAAGCTCATTCAATCCCACATATTCTCACATTATACCCATTTTTGATTTCTAGGTCACACCAATTCCACTACATTCCTAGGTAGTTTATCCATCAATACTCATACCAACCAACTCCAAAATCAATTAAATAGGTAATGCATTTGGATTGGAGTGTTAGAATCTTACCAATATGATTTTTCTTCTTGCTCCAAATGGAAATGCCCTTAACTCCTTCAATTCCAAAAATGGGAAAATACCCTCTCACTATGTTGTTCCTCTCTTTGATAGGAACAACTTTGCCTCTAATGATCTCTCTTCAAATCTCACTGAAAATGGCTGATTTTAGAGAGGAAAAGTTAGGTTTTTGGGTTGAGAATGTAAAGTTAAGTGTTTTTTCCGAGATTTCCAGATTTTCAGCTCTCCTTATATAGAAATAGCTTGAGGAGATCGATCTGGTCCAAGAGGAGATCGATCTGGTCCCTTAAAATCCCTCTTCTTCATGACATTTTTAAGCTTGAGATCGATCTGTCGAAGCATGAGATCGATCTGTCTAGGCATGAGATCGATCTGTCGAAGCATGAGATCGATCTGGTCCCAAACAGAGAGCTAAGGAGATCGATCTGGCTCCATTGGAGATCGATCTGCTCTATTCTTTTGCCCAAATAAGAGCATTCTGGCTCTTCCAGATCGATCTCTCATCCTATGAGATCGATCTGGTCCTCATGTTTTCCAGATTTCCTGCAGTTTCCTTGCTGCAACTCATACCAACACATCCTTAATCTATTTCCATGGCCATTTTCTCATCCATCCACCTTTATAACTTGAAAATGGCATCCATTCATACCTTATGCACATTGAAACTTGTGTGCATTCATTGTATGTTCAAAGGTATGCTACATAAACCAAAAGGAAGCATAACTCCATTCCATTTTTACCACACTACTCATCTTGAGTTTAAATCACATCCATCTCTTGTCAGAACTCATTTCTTCATATTCATACTCAATGAAATTTGTATGTACGTTACAATTCATATTACACATACATACATTGAATCCCTGGACTTACATCAATCTTACTTTACATTACAAGTCCATTCATATTATTTGATCCAATTATACACATTACCATTATACATATACGGGGTCTTACACAAGCCATGAGATCGATCTTCCTTACTAATAGATCGATTTGCTCTTCTTCTACTGCAGTTCTGCTGTAATTTTTCCCAATTTTCACTGTTACATTCATTTTCGATTTGCTTAACTACTCGTTTTGCATTTCATACTCATTTGCAACTTATAAACATTCATTCCTTATGATTTATATCAATTGTGACTTGTCCGTACATCACAAAATCATAAAGAGTATATATTAAAAATATGGATCTTACAAGCTACGAGTCGATAATAGATAAGAACAAGAAATCCGCCTATTCAATTTTATTTCTTGGTAACAAATTAAAACAAAACTAATGGTAGTACTTTCCAATTAAATCAGCGTAATTATTTTTTTACAAAATATTCATGTTCACATTCCTCGAACACATTTCCATATACATTACTGTACTTACAAAATTTATATATAAAATAGATATCTATATTGGGTATACCTTTAACGTAGAAGAATACTTTGATGACGTATGGTTGTGCAAAATAATTCAACTTATAAAAGGGGTCCTAGCTATTGATGAGGCTTTGTGGAGGAAAGTAAGGGGAGAGCTCAACGTGCTTAGTAAGAAAAATTACGTGGCAAGTAGATAAATACACTACCTATATATATGCCAAAATAGGACTTCTCATGAAAATATATAGATAATTTGGCAAAATCATTAATACCGAAGTCGAAAATCAAAATTAGTATCAACATCGATAGTATAAATAGTTTACTGCAGTAAATACAAGATTTTGAAACCTTAAGCATATAATAAAGATTTCCACACAAAAATACAATTCATACGGTCAATCTAGTAAATCAAATAGATGAGACAAGGCAGAACATGCTATATCAAAAATCAGAATGACAACTGGCCAATGTCAGTGACTCCGGGCATAACTGATCAGGTGTGCCAGGATGTTAATTGCCGTGGGAGTGGTCAACTATCGTAACAGCTCACATAATAGAATGTTTGAAGACCAAAAAACATGGTACATCATACTCACGTGCATGTTGCATGGTACATCGTATTCTGTGGACAACATAAACATAAACAATATAGCAGATAATAATCTAGCATGATTTAACCATCGCCTTTGTCTCAAAATCAGTGCGAGTCAGACCGTGCAACACTCAATCAGCACGTGCTCAAGCAAATTTATCAATACTAATTTACAAGCAAATTATTTTTTTCAAAACAGTTCTAATTCTCAGTATAATGCACAAATCAATTTAAAAGAAGCTGACTTGCCCTTTTTCAGTTAAAATCTTAGTAAGCAGTCTATGGTAATTTAATTATGGATTTTCATTTTAAAACAATAATTTTGTGAAACCCAAAATTTCCATTTTTATCATACAATTGGAAGCTAAGAAATAATTAACTACTCGAAATAATGTTATGCAAGTCGAAACCATTGAAGCACTCGGGCAAGTGGAGTGGGGCCGAGCGACACGAAAATTGAGGTAAGACCTTAAGCTTGAGAATTTCTTAAGCATTTCATGTATGGTAATGAAATGATGTTTAGAAATGAAAACTAAGGTATTAGAAGTGAAAAAGTTAGTAAGGCTCGGGTTTGGACTAAATCGAGCAAATAGGCTCAAAAATAGAAATAAATTCGGATTAAATTCAAAAAAGTTCATGAAAATTATTCTGAGGCCATAGGAAATTAATATAGGTGAAATTAACTTGAGAAATCAAAATCAAGTGGAAATATGGAGGTTTTAGGATCAAATTAATTTTTAAGAAATCGAAAACTTTAAGCCATTTTGCTCAGTATTGACCAAATCGTGCAAATTGATCTTAATCGGGAAATTTTTCTTAAAACAGTGACCACTAAATTTTTATGAGACATTCTAGGGACATATTATAACACTTGAGAAGTGGAAATTTGGAGAAAATTGGACTAGAATTATTTTTTAGAATTTTCCAAAGTAGAACATAAATTTGTCCTACTTCAGATTTTTGACCCACCCTCCTAACTTGTCAAATTTCGAGACTTTAGGGGAATTAATTTGACCCCAAATTTTTCTTTCTGAAATTAGACTTAATGAGCTTTCAGGACCCCTAAAAATCAACCCCATCGAACTTTTCAGCTAAGAGAACTTGTCTCCCCTTTCTACCGCAAGCGTTACTTCTTGATCCTCCTTATACGAATTTTCTGACGACATTCCGACTAGATTCAGGATTAGGTGAAGAAGGATAAATTCTTCCCCTTTAAGTTTTCTATAAATATAAAAATTTCAGCCACAAATACATGCATTTTATAGGTGAAAAACTCAAAAGAAAAGCAAAGGTCAGATCTGCCCTATTTTTGGTAAGTGAAGAACTTGAGATTTTTTATTCTTTGGTTGAGTTCTCTTGTAGTTTTTCATGGTTTTAAGCTATATACATGTTGAATTTCAGTTGAGGATCAATTTGGAGGAAGAAAAATGTGGTCAACCTTAGTCAAACCCAAGGTAAAATTGATGGATGATGATGAAGTTCATATATATTGTTGTTTGGTATTTTTGGAAGGTTTTTGGTTAAGTGGAATTGGATGATTTAATTTCTACGAATGATTTGTGGTCTGGACAGCAAGTTTTTAATGTGTTTGTGGTGAAATTTGGATGGATATAAGGTTGTTAATGGTTAAATTTATACCGAGAAAGTTCGATTTATAGTTTAACTCAGTGTAAAACTGAAAAGTGAAAGAATTAAAAATTTGGCAAAGTGACCAATATGGTTTATGAACTTGAATGAGTCATAAGGTTAATGAAGTAATGAAATGAGAAATTAGAATAATGAAAATGGTCAAAACGGCTTAAACTGGCACTTAAATCGGTAAAATCGAGAAAATCGAAAAAGTTGACCAAAAGTCAAAATTGGTCAAACTTTGAGAAGATAAATATGTAATTGAGTATGTTAAGACTAAATTTATTAATATATGATGAATTAGTATCATTTTGGGTAGCTCGAGAATTCAACACCAAAATCGAGGCAATCCCGAGACCCCACAATTGTGCGTCGCTCTAAGGTCTACGAGGTAAGGGGTGTAATTTAGCTTAGTTTTGACCTATTTACGTACATGAAATGATTTATAAAGCATAATTATGTTTATGAAATGATTTACGAAACATATTCATAGTATGAATGATTTACAAAGCATATTTATGCTAATGAAACGCATGGATATTTTATAGTTTTCTATGCGACTTTATATTCATGTTTCAAATGAACCTTTAATGTTTTTCAAAAGTATTTAAGAAAAGAAAAAGAGGTTTTGAGATAAGAAGGCTATTTATATGCATGGCTACCGCTCGTGGCACTCCGACTCCGCCACTTGAGATGCCGATACGTAGGACGCTTGTAGCGCTTGTCTTCACCTGTGTGGTAGTTACCTCGCTACTTGGGGTATATGATGATGATTTCTGGTAGTATCTCATACCCGTGCAGCACGCATGTATGTATCCCGTACAACGAGTGCCATTGGTGCTCGTGTCCTAGCTATGTGCTAGTGTAAATTATGATGATTTGATACTACCTATGTTTATGATTTCTTGTACAACCCTGATCCAGTCTACAGCCCCCACCATGCCATCGGTATGATTATCTCCACGTTTTAATGATGATGGAATATGAATGATGATGATTTTACGAAATGAATTATGAAAATGTTTCATGAAAGAAAACTATGCAGTATGATGTTTTCAAGAAAGTAAGTATGATTTAGGTTTTTAGATAAATACTTACATGAAGATTAGTGAAAGAGAACATGTTTTATGTTTTCAGATAAAAAGACATTCATGGTATTAAAAAGGAAAGTATACACATATATGATATTTTCGTGTATGAATGTTTTACGTACGAAATAAAGTTTATACATACGTTTGAATGATTATTTTTTAAGTTAGTTTATGAGTTGATTTTTATAAGTAAAGTATGAAGGTATACTTTGCATGATTTTTCACATACTTTATATAGTCAGAATTATTCTAAACGTATTTTTTCAGAGCTTTTCCCCAGAAGCTCACCCCCTTGTTTCTTCATTTCAGATTACCTGCAGTAAGTGTTACGCAGCTATCTACGAAGTACTTGTTCAGGTATAATAACAGATGTTTATTTTTAGACATGTATAATATACAAATACATGGTTGTATAATTATTACGGGACGTAATCACTGTTCTTATGGATTAGTATGTAAGTTCAAGAAACAATTAATATGTGGATGATATTTACTATTTAACCATGCAGTGGTTACTGTTGAAATTTTGAAAATACTAAGGATTAAAGAAATAAATAAAGAATGAAAGAAGTATCCTGCACTGTACATGAATACAACCTAATTAAAAAAAAGTTAGCCACTATTTCAACGCTATCGAGGCATTACAGTAAACGCGGTATCAGAGCGAAGGTTGTCTAGTACTATCAGTGTTGGTTAGGACAAGTGTGATTACATCCCAAGTATCTGTACTTGTCTGGTTATAAATTGTATATACCTGTGATAGTTGTAACTAAAACTATCGGTATCGTTGCAGGTAATTTGTATTAGTGAAAATGAACCGTAGAAGAGGCCGCCCATGGAGGCAAAATCAAACTCCTCACCACCTTCCCTTAAGCTCGATAGCCCGAATGCTCGGATGAGGAGGCTTGACCAAGAAGTGCAAAATATAAGAGAAAGGCTCGGTACAATTACAGCCATGCTTGCCCAACAGGTTGTGGCAAATGCTATAGACACCGTTACTCCTGCGCCTGTACATCTTCCTCTGCCTCCTCCCCCACAGGCCCTTCAGGCACCTTCGGTAGCTCAGCCTCAGATACAGATTGTGGCAGATATCAGAGATAAGGATAGAATGAAAGACTTTCTTAAGATGCATCCTCCAAAGTTTAAGGATGCGAATGATCTGGTAAGAGCGAGGAATGGTTGACTGATTTGGAGCGGATATTTCAGTATCTAGAGTGCATGGATAGGGAAAGAGTCATAATGGAGACATACATGTTGACCGGACAGGTCAGTGTATAGTGGAGAGCCACCCGGACTTATTTGATAACTAGGTATCCAGATATTACATGGGAGATCTTCCTAGATGCCTTCAAGGGTCAGTATGTACCATTCGCTGCCCAACAGCAAATGCAAACGAATTTTTTGAAACTGACAGAGCAATATGACCGTCGACAAATATGCGAACAGATTTACTAACCTTATGCGGTTTGATCCTGAGACAGTCAGAGATGAGCCACGTCATGCGTGAAGGTTCTTATCTGGATTGAGAGCTGCTATTTGGGATATATTACTTGGTCTCGATATTACAGAATTTAGTAATGCTCTGGAATGCACACAAGATGCAGAGAGAGGTCTGGACATTACTTAGGCTCAGTATGGAATTCGAGGGAAATTAAAGGGTAAAGGTAAAAGAGTGGAGATCCTTAGAACTGAATTAAGAAGGAATCAGCCAAAGAGATTGAGACTTTGTGAGGCTCCAGTGATGGTTGATAGGTCTATGACTCATACTACTACTCCTACAGCTACCCGAGGCCAACTGATGACCAGAAAAAATTGTCAGGAATATGGCAAAGCACATAATGGACCTTGCCTCTGGAGGCAGGAGTATGTTTTAGATATGGTGAGAAAGGGCACTTGATGAGAGATTATCCACAACAGCAGACTCCACAGCCACGAGATCAGCCTCTCCCATTGTATGAGAGACAGACACGAGCTGTTCACAGGTAGATCCCCTAGAGACGGGCTACAACAGAAGAAAAATGTAAGAGGCATGTCAACTGAGCGCGAGTCTTTGCGATTGATCAATGGACAGCAGATACCTCATCCGATGTTATTAGAGGTAATCTTCTTGTCTGTAATCGTAGAGGTAATGTGTTATTTGATTCCAGATCCACACACTCATTCATGTCACCTCAGTTTGTAAAGTGCCTGCATGTAAAATATGAACCTCTAGATTATGTATGTCACATTAGCACTCATTTGCATGAGACACAAATAACTGATAGAGTGTATAGGAACTCTGAAATTAATGTGGGAGATAGGGTAATGATAGCAGATCTAATTTTGTTAAACATGTATGACATTGATGTAATTTTGGGCATGGATTGGTTAGCCACCAATCGAGTAAGTTTAGATTGTTATGGCAAAATTGTAACCTTCTCTTTACCTGATAAGTTTGAAGTATGTTTTGCCTTTAAGAAATAAAATGAAATATATGATACTTTGAAATATGATATTGTGTGAACTTTTTATATCCTATTGTGGTAAAGGTTATATATCCTCTATTTCGGATACGAAATGGGAACACTCAAGTATTCAAGACATACAAGTAGTATGTGAATTTTCAAATCTGTTTCCTGAGGAATTATCGGGATTACCACCGGAAAGAGAGCTAGAGTTTACTATTGATTTAGTACCGAATACCCAGCCAATCTCTAAGACTCCCTATTGAATGGCACCGGTGGAATTAGAGGAGTGGAAAACGCAGTTACAAGAATTGCTAGATAAGGGTTTTGTTAGACCCAGTGTGTCACCTTGGGGAGCTCCGATTTTGTTTGTCAGGAAGAATGATAGTAGCCTCTGATTGTGTATAAATTATAGATTGTTGAATAAGGCTACAGTAAAGAACAAGTGCCCTCATCCCTGAATTGATAACTTATTTTATCAGTTGAGAGAGGTTTCAGTATTTTTGAAGATTGGTCTGAGGTCTGGCTATCACTAGTTGAGGATCAGGAAGGATGATGTGGCCAAAATAACATTCAGGACAAAATATAGCCACTATGAGTTCTTGGTAATTCCTTTCGGCCTGACCAATACCCCTGTTGCTTTCATGAGTCTGATGAATGAAGTATTCTGAGATTATTTGGATTGATTTGTAATTGTTTTTATAGATGACATCTTAGTGTACTCTAAGTCCCGAGAGGAACATGAGCAGCATTTGAGGACAATACTCCAAACCCTTCGGGAAAAACAATTATTTGGGAAACTAAGTAAATATGAATTCTGGCTATAGCAGATAGCTTTCCTCGGTCACATTATATCCAATGACGGAGTGTCAATTGATCCATCCAAGGTTGAAGCAGTACTCAAATGGGAGAGATCGAAGACTGTGATCGAGATTCAAAGTTTTCTGGTGCTGACGTGGTACTACCGAAGATTTGTAGAAGGATTTTCCAAAATAGCAGCTCCATTGACTGAGCTCGAACATAAATGAATTCCCTTTTTATGGTCTGAAACATGTGAGTAGAGTTTTTAGGAGCTCAAACAGAGATTAGCTAACGCACCTGTCCTGATGATTTCGAGTGGTTCAGGGGGATTTACGATATATTGTGATGCTTCTCCCCAAGGTTTGGGATGTGTACTTATGCAGAATGATCGAGTAATAGCATACGGTTCCAGATAATTAAAGGACCACGAGTGAAATTATCCCACCGATGACCTGGAGTTAGCTGCTGTAGTATTTGCCTTAAAGATTTGGTGGTATCACCTGTATAGTGAGAAATTTCAGGTCTTTATGGACCACAAGAGCTTAAGGTATATATTTGATCAAAAAGAGCTAAACATGAGACAAAGACAGTGGATAGAGCTCCTTAAGGATTATGACTGCGAGATTTTGTATCATCCGGGTAAGGCGAACGTGGTGGCAGATGCTCTCAGCAGGAAAAGTATGGTGTCGTATATGATGGTCAGAGAATGGGAGCTAATGGAAAAGTTCGTTGGACTTAGGATTAAGGTTGAAGAAGCGGAGGTTGGATTTGTGGCTAGCCTACGGATTGAGCCCAGTATCTTAGATCAGATCAGAATAGGGTAGAGAATTGATCAGAGGTTATTAGACATGGTTAGCCAGGCAGAACAAACTTTGCAGTCAAATTTTACGGTCAGTGAGGATAGATTGTTGAGGTTTAGAGGCCAAATTTGTGTTCCGAACGATGATGCCCTAAAGTAGCAGATTTTGAAGGAGTTTCATTGTTCTCGTTACACCATGCACCCAAGCAGTACTAATATGTACCATGATCTGTGAAAGGTGTACTGGTGGACTAGTATGAAGCGGGATGTAGCAGAATTTGTGGCTAGGTGCTTGGTATGTCAACAGGTTAAGATTGAGCATCAGAAGCCCCTTTCACGCTCCTGAAGCATGAAAAAATGGGGCTAATTTAAACTTTTTATCCATTAACTAAGTTGTTTTCCTATCCCATGTCTAGATTTAAAACCTTTTTCATTTTCAGGATCTCATTACATCACATACATTCTGCGTAATTAAAACTCTGTATGTATATAATCATTTAAAACTATTACATCCCGACTATTATATATAATAGTGTCTATTCTGTATCACATGTCTGGAATATGAGTAAGACTGTACCTCAAGGCTACGAAAGTATCTGATGAAAGGTCGGACTATCTTGTCAACGACCACAGTCTCGTATGTGCAGTAGACTCACTGTAGATAATCTGGGAGATGGAGAGGATGGGGTGAGTTTTTCAGACTCAGTAAGAGATACATTTAAAATAGCTTTAAATACTCAAAACATGGTAAAACTCATGGTTTTACAAATTAGCATACTTATGCAGTGGAGTAGAGATGCTTACATTTCATAAAAGCAATAAAAACATGCTTTAAAATCATCGATTTACACCTATACATCATTTTCGTAAAACATATCATGCTGAAATCATAGCGTATAATGTAAACATACATAAAGCATCTCAAAAGCTCAAAATATGTGAATCATATCACATTGTCACTTTAAAAAGTGAAATCATGCTATCACAGGCTGTCAGGACCCATTCTCAATCCATGACTTAACCAAAAATCACTACAAATTTTTCGCATTTTTAACTTACCTTTCCTCTCATCAATGGTTGTGCTGTGATTCGATATCAGAATCCTCGCTTACCACATTATCCATTATCATACATATATGTCAATATACTGTTACTGACTGTAACTACTTTTAAAATACATGTGAGATTATATAAAAGCTAATACAAATACATTCCCCATAATATATATCGTATACATCACTGTGCTGTTTCTATGTTTAGATACATAACCGTACAAAATATGTATACCTGGCAATCGATAGGAACTAGGAGTGGACTCAGGAATGCTATCCCTCAATAGCTCTCCCTCTACTGCTGATGCTCTGTAGAGAGATGTAAAGAAAGGGGGTGAGCATACAACGCGCTCAGTAAGGAAATCAGGCAAGCAAGTAGATATCTACATTATCTACTCAAAATAATGCTATGCCTTGAAAACATTATTTCCTTTACTCACTTTAAAAGCATGTCTTTAAATATATATATACTTGTACAGATTAAATCCCATGTATAAAAATCATGCTTTCTTTCACAAATGTAGGCATGTAGTGCAAAACAATGCATCTTTATAATATCACAATGCCTTTAGATAAATCATGCCATGTATGTTTAAATCACACTAAATATGGCATTTAAATCATTCACAACACAAAATTAGAGTCCGACCCATCCCTCAGGTCTGTCCGCAATTAAATCAATCAATCAGGTGATATATCATGTGAGACTCTGTGGTGAAAATGTAAATAGTATCTTGGACTATGATCATATCCGACATGCGATCCCAAGCAACACAGATTTCGGTGTGCGGGGCATCACTGCTACAACGGGAGGGGGGTCAGTCCATCACAACCACCAGCTATATCCTTCCCAACTCCACAACAACAGACGGTACAGTGTACTCCATGCCACATGCACGGTACAATGTACACTCGTGGACCCTACATCACAGTCGGGGTGCTTGGCATAGGTCTTAGCCCTCAAAACCATGGAATATCATACCACGTCTCTAGTATCCTCATGCGAATTCCTCTCACAGTGTGACACTCAGTCTACACAAGGAAATCAAGCATGGCTTTCAACATGTCTTATATATCACACTACAGTGCGCGCCTTTGAGCGCTACTCACAGTCGACACTCCACTCAAACACTGTTTCACATCATAAACTCAGACTCTAGTGCGAGTAAACCTACAGCAACTAGGTCAATGCATAGTTCATGTATTAAATCAAGTACGAGCAATAGCTCCAGTACCATGTTATGCACAATATCATCAAATCAAGTATGAGCAATAACTCTAGTACTATGTCATGTATAAATCATGAAGAATCAAGTATGAGCAACGCTCCAGCACTCTATCATGCATCTCATGTAACACTCGAGTACGAGCTAATCGCTCAAGCACTCTCTCATGCATATATCATATAAAACTGAGTACGAGTAAGAACTCCAGTACTCTATCATGCATGTCATGGAAATCTAGTGCGAATCATCTAGCACTAATGTATGTGGAAAATATATGAAATCCAGTGCGAGCTGTGCTCCAGCACGATTCATTCTCACATAATATGATAGATGGCTCTTTAAAAAGGGATGATTTACAAAACATCAAAATCAGCACTATAAAGTGTGCTTAATTCACATCAACCTTAAAATCATTAACCCATCTATTTATTTTCCTGCTAAACAGCAGTTAAACACTCACAATGGTGGTTTCCATGCTTTTAACAACTTTTCACAAAAGTTGACTTTTTGACTAACTAGGGATAAAATCGTAATTTGCCACTACTGGGTCATAATAATTGTTATTCACTTTCTCTAACCCTCAGAGTTTTTAAGTGAATGTAAAAGCAGACGAAAATATGTGCAGGTATCTCTAACTACTCATAAAAGTCCCTTACCTGCAATCACTCGAGAAATTTCACTTTCTCTGCGCAGCTCGTTTCAACAGTCCGATTTGCTCCTCCAATAATCTCTGGAGCTGCATATAACCATTTATCAAGTTAATTACACTTTTCCTACTGTATTTCACATTAAATACAGTCTATTTCCCTTAATGGGCTTTAGTAATCCTTAATGAGCCTAACTATGCCTTAAGCCCATTTTCCTTTTATTATTCATTTTCGTTAGGCCTATTGGGCTTGTAGGGCCCACCAACTCTTATTGAGCTTGTCCTAGACCCATTACATCACATTGGACCTAAAATATTTGGGCTTGATCCATTGGGCCTCTCGGCTACATGCCATGGCCGAGAGCTATCCATGTCGTCGGTCATGCCATGGTATGCCGTTCATGTCCCTTTCCATAGCCAATTCACTTAGGCATTTTCACAAAAACTTGGTTGGCCACATTCTTAAACATCATATAGTTCATTTAGGCATTTTATCAAACACCTTGATTGCCAACTAATTACATGTATTAATTAATCAAATTGATTAATTCTAATTACACCATAATCATTAACACATGTACATTAATCCATTTATGCCTTAAAATCATATGGACATTAATCAATATCTCACTACTCACTCTCAGCCTAACCAATATCATAGTGATTTCATATGTTTCAATGCTTAAAACATATACCAATATACTTAAAATCATTCATACATTAACATATATGAAATTGACAACTTGAAAATATACCAATTGTTGTGTTCACACTTGGCCGAATACTTTGGAGGCTCACGGTTTGCACTCTATGGCTCCTTGATAGCCAATTCCAACATATGTCACTCTCTTTTCAATTTGGAACAACTTCTATGAAGGATGCAAGTTCCAAATATGCCTAATTCCTAGTGATTTCTAGTGAGAGAAAGCTTAGATAATTGTATTTCAATGGTTTCCTTGTGTAGCCGAGAATGGTGTGATGAAGATGACAATGGTGTGGCTGATTTTATAAGCCACTTACCCATTAAGCCTTACTTTCCAGCCATTATACTTGACTTCCTAAGCCTTAGTCATGAGTCACCTTATGAGTCATGTTTAGCTTTAACTATGGTTAGATATTTATCTCATGGGCTTTCCATTTGGGCTTCTTGGTTTGGGCTTTCTCAGGCTGAAATTTTCACCATACCTCGGGCCTTTAATTGTCTCAATATTTGGCCAATCAATTGGTCCAACAATTCGGTCTAAGGGACCTAAGAATTTCGATATACGTTTAGTATATCTTAAAGGGCTTTAAAATTTTCACCTTAGGCCCATTACGTTTTTAACCATTAAATTTAATCCGGAATCCTTCCGAATAAATTTTCCTTACTTTCGAGGATGATTATCTTGTATTCTGACCAAGAATATTTTCCCCAATTTTTTCTCCATACTTGGGTTAATTTTTAACCATGATTAGTCAACTATGGTAAAAGTCCACTTTCTTAACTATGGTTGACTTTTTCCCTTAACCATTGACTAAGTTGACTTTTTCTCAAAATTTTGAAAGTGTCATATCTTATGTCTTACACTCTCGTCTTTACGTTTCAACCGTTCTCGGTAGGTAATTATACCCGAAACACCTTAACTCGCAAAAAAGGTCAATTTTACCCTTTTTAGCTTTTTCTCTCGTTCTTTGTGTTCGGAACTAAATTAAGCTGACTTTCCTTCATGAGCTCTTTCTCTTTTCTCATTTTAAGTTCATATTTTCAGTCAGGATGATTCAGATCCACTCAATTTAGCCTGTGAGTCTTATAGCTTACATTAGGCTTTTTATGTAGCTTTTGCGTGTTAAATCATTTTACTAACACTTTAAATCTAGAATTTACTCTTCTTATGATTCAACTATAATACTAGAGTGTTCATACACATAGGAATCATAAGGTATAAGCTACATAAAATATGGGTCTGACACCGGCACAATACGTAAAACATACTCATGACTACCTTTAAAATTTCATCATAGAAAATCTGTACTCAATAGCAAATCATAAAACAGGTAGCATGACATGTGCGAAAACATATATATATCATTCCGTCAATTCATCGTGGAGCCAGACATAATCATATAGTAGTCTTGAAGGACATCATACATCAGGTCCCGTAGGACATTCATCATAGGTACATATGGCTATTGTACAGGGGAGCCGTAGGACTGGATCAGGGTCGTACGCTACCCTATCTCTCGTGCACCACTAAATGGGGACTATACGCACGAACTCACATGTATCACCAAGTGTGGACTATATGCACATTTCTCATCTCAAGTCAGAGCCTACCCGTTCCCTGGCCGTCAGCTAGGTAGATCCTCGATCGTCTCCTAACGCTACCCTATGTATGCGAGATCGACCCTAGATCCTCTGACTATTGTCATATCATGCCTTTTTACCCCACAAAAATCATTTTGGGCCTCTTACCCATTTTCTCAAAATCATTTCAGGCTTTATACCCGTGTACTAAAAACCATTACGGGACTCAAACTCGATTCTCAAAATCGTTACGAGATTCTAAACTGTTTCTCATAGAAAACATGGTTTTCATAAATCATTACGGGACTCTAGCCTGTGTAAAAATGGAAAGCATAGTTATCATATTCATTTCTTGGGACTCATACCCGTATAATGGAAACACAGTTCATAAAACATATCGGGACTTTAACCCCAATCTCACATGAAAATACTATGCTTTCTTCTCAGAAGTAAAAAACCACTTTTATAAACATGTATGCTGTAAAAATGCATCTCATATATAGGAAACATGCTGAAAACTTGTGATGACCCGAAAATGCGAAAAATATGGCAAATTTAAAACTTTTCACTTATCAAATCACAATTAAGGGTGTATTCCTGTGTAGTGTCATACATCATCATACTTATCATGCCTCAGGATCTCATCATAAAATAGTATATATCATATCATATACAATTACTCAATTCCAAGTTAATTACTCCTAATACATCCCATACATCATTGTACAACAAGTGTCTGTAAATATAACTCTAGTCTGGATACATGAATATTAAATATCTACCTCAATACAGAAAATATGGCCTGGAGCTCAAGTCCTCCACTAGCCTCAAATCCATACGTCACAGGGAACTCACTTCACTTGAAGAAATCTGGAGGGGGAAGAAAACAGTGTGAGCTTCTAAATCGCTCAATAAAGGGGGTAAGGAACGCATTATTAAAGTAATGATTTACACACACAATCATTTATTTCACAGTTCAAAACTCAGTAGAAAATGTAGCATGAACTCATTAAAACATCATGTAAAACATAAAGGTACATACTCAGTACAAATCACAATTACAAGCATGTAGAAATCAAGATGCGATAATGGCTTTTCTCTTTAAAACGTGATGAAAATCACTGCAATAGTAATGCACGTGGCACAGCCACCAAATACACGTGGCACAGCCACCAAATACACGTGGCACAGCCACAGATTAAGATTCACATGTGGCACAACCACTAAATACACGTGGCACAGCCACAGATTAAGATTCGCACGTGCCACAGCCACCAAATACACGTGGCACAGCCACAGATTAAGATTCGCACGTGGCATAGCCACAAAATACACGTGACACATCCACAGATTAAGATTCGCACGTGCCACAGCCACCAAATACACATGGTATAGCCATAGATTAAGATTAGGGGTCATCTCACGTTACCAGAATGGAGGAATATCAGACTTACATAATACTAGAGCAATGCCCAGTGTGTACTCAAACGACACACCTGAATCTCAAGCAATAGCCATTATCATAAAAATCGTTTTACCTTCACTTAAAGCTCAAAATGGTTTTCTATCATAAAACTCATTTCAGACCACTTTGTACTCGACACAAAACCTGTTAAAACTGAGCTTCAACCGGTAAAATCACGCACACATTTTCTCAAATCTCAGTATGCCTTAATGTAGGGCCCAAAACACTTTTCTCATTTTAAACACAAAATGGTTATAAAACATTTTCGCATACAGTTTACAACTCATAAAGGTTGGGCCCCAACCGGCTATAAAATCATGTGCATTTCTCATTCACAACACATAAAACATGCTTGTTTTCTCAGTTGAAAATCATGCTATAATGTTATCACAAAACACATACACAAATGAGTTTAGTTTTCCCTTACCTTTTTGCACCTCGTATAGTGCAATCGTTCCCCCGTATCACAGACTATCCTCGCATTCCACTCTAGAACTCCCAAGCTATCCAAACGATGCTAAAAACATCATTATATCGACTCAATTTCACTATCGAGTATATCTTTGCTCATATTTCATTAATCCCTCAATCATCTAATTTTTTTCTCATAACCCTATCACACTAACATTCTCATCTACAGTATTTCAACATTCTACATCTCTCATACCATATTCTATGCTAATTTCACCACATTGCCTCAATTTCTTATTTATAGTCAAAATTTTCAAAATTACCACAATTACATAATAACACCTCTACTCCAACAAAATCATAGTTTCATCAATCCCTAATCATTTCCTAACTATTTCATCACAATGCCCATGCTCACAATCACCAAAATCACTTCAAATACCAAAGAGCAAAGTTTAGAAAATTACCCAAACATGTGGGGTGCTTATCTCTTGGCTCGATTCAATCCGTCTTTCGATTTCCAAGTATGTTGTTCTTCTCTTGATGCGGAACAACTTTCCTTCTTTCCATAACCCTCGATTTAGATGAAAATGGGTGATTTGGAAGAGAGAGAAAGCTAGGGCTCAGTTGAAATGGAGGTTTGGAAGAGAGAGAAAAGATGAAATGCAGGAAAACACAGGGTCCTTTTATAGACGGAGGGTAGGAGATCGATCTGGCTCTTGATGAGATCGATCTGCATTTGAATTTGGGGACGATTTGGGGTAATTTTATGCCTAGGAGATCGATTTGTCGTGGGGTAAGATCGATCTCATAATGGCTTCATGAGATCGATCTCTAGTTTACAGAATGCTTCATGAGATCGATCTGCTCCTTGAGGAGATCGATCTTCTCCCAAACAGAAACATTCTAAGATCGATTCCTCCCTCATGAGATCGATCTCTTCAATACAGAATCATAAGGAGATCGATCCTCTTCCATTGGAGATCGATCTGTTCACTTAAATTCCTCCTTCCTTGTAATTTTTAGCCCACCAGATCGATCTTTCTTCTCTAAGATCGATCTGACCCCATAGTTTCCCACTTTGGTTAGACACTTGCACATAAATCTCCAATATAATTTCCACAATTCACTACTTTGATTATTTCTCATTCATTACTTATACATTTCACGCAGCTCAATAAATTACACTTCAAGTTCATATTACATAACTAAAATATATCTGAAATTCTCAGATCTCACATCCTCCCCACCTTAAAGAGAATTTGGTCCTCCAAATTCAACTCAACTCGTAAAATAGATGGGGGTGTTTCTCCTTCATGAGACTCTCCAATTCCCACGTTGCTTCTTCCATTGAGTGATATTTCCATAAAATTTTAACTAATGGGATGCTCTTGGTTCTAAGTACCTTCTCTTTTCTATCGAGAATCCGGATGGGTTCTTCAGTGTAGCTCATGTCCTCTTGTATGTCCATCTTGTCATACTCTATGACATGAGAAGGGTCTAGGTGGTACTTCCTCAACATTGATACATGAAAGACATTGTGTATTTCGGACATCTGTGGGGGTAATGCCAATCTGTAGGCTACCTCTCCCATTCTCTCAAGGATCTTGAATGGTCCTATGTATCGAGGACTCAATTTCCCTTTCTTCCTGAATCGCATGATACCCTTACTTAGTGATATCTTCAGAAATACTGCATCACCAACATCAAAGTCGAGTGGCCGTCTACGTATATCTGTGTAGCTTTTCTATCTACTTTGTGTAGCCCATAATCTCTCACATATGAGTTTCACACTGTCTACAGCTTGTTCAACAAGTTTGGGAGTAATTATCTTTCTATCACCAACCTCTTCCCAAGCTATGGGGGATCTACACTTCCTACCATATAGAGCCTCAAAAGGTGCCATTCCAATACTCGTATGATAGCTGTTATTATACGCAAACTCTGCTAGGGGCAGGTGATTATCCCATGATCCCTTAAAATCCATCGTACACGCCCTTAGCATATCCTCCAGGGTCTAAATAGTCTTCTCTGACTGACTATCTGTCTGAGGATGATAGGCGGTACTAAAACTCAATCGATATCCCATGGACTCCTAAAATTGGGTCTAAAATCTGGAAGTAAATCGGGAATCTCTATCAGAAGTAATACTCAATGGAGCCCCATGTAATCTAGCTATCTCGCTGACATATAACTCAGCTAAGGCATCCACAGTATCTGTGCTCTTGATGGCAAGGAAGTGGGCACTCTTGGTCAGTCTATCCACTATGACCCATATCGTATCACGACCCCTTCGGGTTCTCGGTAAACCTATAATAAAGTCCATGGTGACATGTTCCCATTTCCATGTAGGTACAGGTAAAGGCTGTAGTAGTCTTTTGGGCTTCCGATGCTCAGCTTTCACTTGCTGGCATACTAAACATCTGGCCACATACTTTGCCACATCTCGCTTCTTACCACTCCACCAGTACACCTTTCTCAAATCTCAGTACATCTTAGTACTCCCTAGGTGCATGGTGTATCACGAGCAGTGGGGTTCTCTCAGTATCTATCTTTTCAGGGTATCGTTTTCCGGTATACAAATCCGTCCTCTGAACCTCAACAATCCATCCTCATTGATTGTGAGATCCGAATGCGAAGTCTGTTCAGCTTGGCTAACCATATCTATCAACCTCTGATCACTGCGCTGCCCAGTTCTAAGCTGATCCATGATCCTGGGCTCTATTCGCAAGCTAGCCAAAAACCCAATCTCTACCTCTTTAACTCTGATCCGGAGTTCGACGAACTGTTCTAACAAATCCCATTTCCTGATCATCATAGCAGATATCATACTCTTCCTGCTTAGGGCATCAGCAACTACATTCGCCTTACCCGGAGATATAGAATCTCGCAGTCATAATCCTTAAGGAGTTCCATCCATCTCCTTTGTCTCATGTTTAACTCCTTCTGATCAAAGAGATATCTCAGACTCTTGTGATCAATGAAGATTTGCAATCTTTCCCCATATAAGTAGTATCGCTAGATCTTCAAGGCAAATACCACAGCGGCTAACTCCAAATCATGTGTGGGGTAATTCCGCTCATGGTCTTTCAATTGTAGCGATCCATAAGTGACCACTCTTCCATGCTGCATAAGCACACACCCCAATCCGTGATGAGAAGCATCACTATACACCGAAAATCCTCTTGATCCCTCAGGAATAGTTAACACAGGTGTCGCTATTAATCTCCTCTTTAACTCCTGAAAACTGAGCTCACACTGATCAGTCCATATGAACGGAGTCTCCTTGCGCGTGAGTTTAGTCAAAGGAGCGGCAATCCTGGAAAATCCTTCCACAAATCTTCTGTAATACCCTGCCAAACCAAGGAAGCTTCGTACTTCTGTAACTGTCCTCGGTCTTTCCCAATTAAGCACAGCCTCCACTTTATTTTGATCCACTGATATTCCTTCCTCAGAGACTATATGACCAAGGAAAGCTATCCAATCCAGCCAAACTCACACTTACTAAGCTTTCCATATAATTGCTTATCTCGGAGTATCTGAAGTACTAACCACAAATGCTGTGCATGCTCCTCAATGACCGAGAGTATACCAGGATATCATCAATAAAGACTATCATAAATTTATCTATATACTCTCTAAACACCTCGTTCATTAATCTCATAAAGGCTGCAGGTGCGTTCGTCAATCCAAAGGACATCACTAGAAATTTGTAATGGCCATATCTTGTCCTGAAGGCCATCTTTGGAATATCTTCTTCCTTAATCCTCAATTGGTGATAGCTCGATCTTAAATCAATCTTAGAAAAGGCTGAGGCCCCTCTTAGCTGATCAAGTAGATCATCAATCCTAGGCAATGGGTATTTATCACCGTGGCTTTATTTAATAATCGGTAGTCTACGCATAAGCTAAGACTGCCATCCTTCTTCTTAACAAATAAAACTGGTGCTCCCCACGGTGAAACACTGGGTCTAATAAACCCTTGATCCAATAACTCCTGTAGTTGTTTCTTTAATTCTTCAAGTTCCACTAATGCCATCCTGTAGGGAGATTTAGAGATCGGCTGAGTATTTGGTACCAAATCAATGGTAAACTCCAGCTCTCTCTCTGGTGGTAAACCTGGTAACTCATCTAGGAAAACATCCGAAAATTCAGACACCACAGGTATATCCTCCATCTTCGGATGTTCCCGCTCATCATCTGAGATGAGTGTTTCATAACCTTCATATGAACAATCATATTTAATACTCTCAAGAATAATATTAAAATTTCAAATTACTTACTAGAATTTCACATATTCATTTTCTCAATATCTCAACCGTACACTGTAAGGTTCAGGTAGGGAGAAAGTTACAATCTTAGTGTAGCAGTCTAAACTCACTCGATTGGTTGCCAACCAATCCATCCCCAAAATTACATCAAACCCATGCAAATTCAATATTATTAGCTCTGCTAACATTATTCTATCACCCACCTTTATTTCACACCCTCTACAGATTAACTCAGTTCTCTGAGATTCACGCATAGGGGTATTTACATGTAGTACATACTCTAGAGGTTCAACCTTTAAATTTAATCTACATGCAAAATACTCAGAAATAAATGAATGTGTGGACCCTGAATCAATCAACACATGAGCCTTATGATTACAGACAGAGAGTGTACCTCTTATAGTTTCTGTAAAAGTATCTGCGGTTTCTCTATCTAGGGCAAACACACGTCCCTGTGTAACAGGCTTCTTCCCTTTCTCTGTAGCAGTGGCCCATCTCTGGGGATTCACCCTCTGAGGCTGTTGTCTAGTGGGCTCTGAAACATGTGGTCTCTAAGGTTGAGGGCAGTCTTTCACCATGTGACCCATGTCTCCACATCTAAAACATCCATGGATCAACCTAGTACAACTTCCCTCATGCATTCGGCCACAATTTCTTTAAACCCTTATCTCAGGCCTGACATCTCGAGGGGTCTCCCTAATGTTAGGATAAACTCTGGGTCTCTCTAATCTGCCCTTCTGCACCTCAATCCTTCCTCTTCTGAAGGAACCTCTCCGAGCATCCGTTTAGGAAATCGCTGGCCTCTTGCCCTTATCTCTATTCACCGCTCTGAGCTTGTTCTGGGATTGTACCATTTCGATTCCCCTCTCAATCTCTTGTGCTCATCTCAAAGCATCTCTAAACTCAGTAATACCTAGCCCTATCAATCTGTCTCTGATGATGGGCTTCAATCCATATACAAATCTCTCAGTACGGAGCTCTTCGTTCTTAAAGGTCTCTGGGTCATATCTCAATAGCGCGGTGAACTGGCTCTCATAGTCATCCACAGACATATCACTCTGTACCAAACTTAAAAACTCAGCTTCCTTCTTTCTCTGGGCAGCTCGTGGTACATATTGGGTTCTAAAGGCTGTTTAAAACTCTTCCCAGCCAATCACATCCTGGTGGGACATCAGAATACCCTGGGTGGTACCCCACCAATCTCGAGCTCTCCCTTTCAACATATAGGCACTCATACTGACCCTCTCAGCATCCGTGCACCCCAGATAGTCAAATATAACTCTCAACTCCGTCAGCCACTCCTCAGCCTCTGTAGGATCCTTTTTCCCCTAAATACGGGTGGATTCATTTTCAAAAAGTCCTTCAGTCAGACCATACTTCTGTCATCAGGCTGAGTGACGGGAGGCACTGGGTCCATCTGTACTGGGGTATGGGAGGTTCTTGTATGTTGCGTGAATAATGCTGCCATCTACTCAAAACCTTACCTCACATCGATCTCAATCTGGTTAAATCGAGAGTTAGGACTCTCTGGTTGTGGGACAGGTGGAGGAGGGGACTCTGCCTACCTCCTTGAACAACCTCGTCGTCTACTCATTCTCAATCTCAACTCGTTTCCTGCGCGTACATACCAAACTTCATTGAAATCTCAATCCTCAAATTCAGTTCATGACCAGACTATTACAGACACTTAGGATGTATTCTATTTCGCTTAACTGACACTAACAGTACTAGACACCCTAAGCTCTGATACGAAGAAAACTCTGTGACGCCCTGGAAATACAGAAAATAGGGCAAATTTAAAACTTTTCACTTATCAAATCACAATTAAGAGTGTATTCCTGTGCAGTGTCATACATCATCATACTATCATGCCTCAGGATCTCATCATAAAATAGTATATATCATATCATATACAATTACTCAATTTCGAGTTAATTAATCCTAATACATCCCATACATCATTGTACAACAAGTGTCTGTAAATATAACTCTAGTCTGGATATATGAATATTAAATATCTACCTCAATACAGAAAATATGGCCTGGAGCTCAAGTCCTCCACTAGCCTCAAATCCGTACGTCACAGGGAACTCACTTCACTTGAAGAAATCTGGAGGGGGAAGAAAACAGGGTGAGCTTCTAAATCGCTCAGTAAGGGGGGTAAGGAACGCATTATTAAAGTAATGATTTACACACACAATCATTTATTTCACAGTTGAAAACTCAGTAGAAAATGTAGCATGAACTCATTAAAACATCATGTAAAACATGAAGGTACATACTCAGTACAAATCACAGTTACAAGCATGTAGAAATTAAGATGAGATAATGGCTTTTCTCTTTAAAACATGATGAAAATCACTGCAATAGTAATGCACGTGGCACAGCCACCAAATACACGTGGCATAGGCACAGATTAAGATTCGCACGTGGCACAGCCACCAAACACACATGGCACAGCCACAGATTAAGATTCGTACGTGTCACAGCCACCGAATACACGTAGCACAGCCACAGATTAAGATTCGCACGTGGCACAGCCACCAAATACACGTGGCATAGCCACAGATTAAGATTCGCACGTGGCATGACCACCAAATACACGTGGCACATCCACAGATTAAGATTAGGGGTCATCTCATGTTACCAGAATGGGGGAATATCAGACTTACATGCTACTAGAGCAATGCCCGGCATGTACTCAAACGACACACTTGAATCTCAAGCAATAGCCATTATCATAAAAATCATTTTGCGTTCATGTAAAACTCAAAATGGTTTTCTATTATAAAACTCATCTCAGACCGCTTTGTACTCGACACAAAACCTGTTAAAACCGAGCTTCAACCGGTAAAATCAAGTACACATTTTCTCAAATCTCAGTACGCCTTAACGTAGGGCCCAAAACATTTTTCTCATTGTAAACACAAAATGGTTATAAAACGTTTTTGCGTACAGTTTACAACTCATAAAGGTTGGGCCCCAACCGGCTATAAAATCGTGTGCATTTCTCATTCACGACACATAAAACATACTTGTTTTCTCAGTTGAAAATCATGCTACAATGTTATCACAAAACACATACACAAATGAGTTTAGTTTTCCTTACCTCTTTGCACCTCGTATAGTGCAATTGTTCCCCTGTATCACAGACTATCCTCGCATTCCACTCTGGAACTCCCGAACTGTCCAAACGATGTTAAAAACATCATTATATCAACTCAATTTCACTATCAAGTATATCTTTGCTCATATTTCATAAATCCCTCAATCATCTAATTTTTGTTTCTCATAACCCTATCACACTAACATTCTCATCTACAACATTTCAACATTCTACATCTTTCATACCATATTCTATGCTAATTTCACCACATTGCCTCAATTTCTGATTTATAGTCAAAATTCTCAAAATTACCACAATTACATAATAACACCTCTACTCTAACAAAATCATAGTTTCATCAATCCCTAATCATTTCCCAACTATTTCATCACAATGCCCATGCTCACAATCACCAAAATCACTTCAAATACCAAAGAGCAAAGTTTAGAAAATTACCCAAACGTGTGGGGTGCTTATCTCTTGGCTCGATTCAATCCGTATTTTGATTTCCAAGTATGTTGTTCTTCTCTTAATGAGGAACAACTTTCTTTCTTGCCACAACCCTCGATTTAGATGAAAATGGGTGATTTAGAAGAGAGAGAAAGCTAGGTCTCGGTTGAAATGGAGGTTTGGAAGAGAGAGAAAAGATGAAATACAGAAAAACACAGGGGTCCTTTTATAGACGGAGGGTAGAAGATTGATCTGGCTCTTGATGAGATCGATCTGCATTTGAATTTGGGGACGATTTGGGGTAATTTTATGCCTAGGAGATCGATCTGTCGTGGGGTAAGATCGATCTCTTAATGGCTTCATGAGATCGATCTGCTCCATTTATGAGATCGATCTCTAGTTTACAGAATACTTCATGAGATCGATCTGCTCCTTGAAGAGATCGATCTTTTCCCAAACAGAAACATTCTGAGATCGATTCCTTCCTCATGAGATCGATCTCTTCAATACAGAATCATAAGGAGATCGATCCTCTTCCATTGGAGATCGATCTGTTCACTTAAATTCCTCATTCCTTGTCATTTTTAGCCCACCAGATCGATCTTTCTTCTCTAAGATCGATCTGACCTCATAGTTTCCCACTTTGGTTAGACATTTGCACATAAATCTCCAATATAATTTTCATAATTCACTACTTTGATTATTTCTCATTCATTACTTATACATTTCACGCAGCTCAATAAATTACACTTCAAGTTCATATTACATAACTAAAATATATCTGAAATTCACAGATCTCACAAAACTCGAGAAATGGTTTTGGCTTCGGTTTGAAGACAGTTGGAAATCCATTTCACAAAATGTCATTCAATTCATATTCATACACCGTAGGTAAGGATGGAGGAGCATTAACGCTACTCTAAATTATATCCCTTACCTCGAATCCCGTCGAGTACGTAGCAAAATCTCTCTGTCGGAGGTTCGTCCAGTCCGACCTGCTCCTAATCGAGTCTCAGAGCTGCATATAATTATTTATTAAGTCAATTTAACTCAATAAATATTTTTCTCATATTTACTACAGTCGATTTAGCTAATTGGGCCAATTTTTCTCTTACTGGACCCAATTGCACCTTAATGGGCCTAAATCCGTTTTAAGCTCGTTTTCACTTATTAATTCTTTCATCAAGGCCTATTAGGCTCACTAGGCCCATCAGTACTTATTGGGCCTTTTTCTAGACTCTTTGAATAGCTCATATATCATTTACGACAATTTAATTAAAAATTCCAATATAATCCACTAAATGTGGAATTTAATTCGTAACTCGTAAAATAAATCTTTGATACGCAATAATTACATAAATTGTCGTAAATGAGCTTTACTTACCTGAGATTATACGATGGTGCGTAAATCGGAAGTTCGATCGGGCTCACGTACGTGATTTATCATCGAACTGCACAATTTTATATTTAATTCCAGGTAAATTTCTGATCAAATATAATTTAAATAAATTTTTCAAAAATCAAATCGGTCACTTTGACCTCTTACCGACTTACTCGAAGTCTGGTGTATCCCCGAAAATCTTCCTCTTTTTTTTCTTTTTTCTCTTTTTTTCTTTTTCTCCTTTCCCTCTTTTCTCCTTGGCTGAATCGGTCCGGTTTGGTTCAGCGTAGTACTCTTCTTATTGAATCGGTCCGTACTAGTTCAGGCTTTCCCGTCGCCGTTCACCTCTTTTTCGATCGATTCCTGAGCCGTTTCTGGCACCAATCGGTGTGCCTGGAGCAAGGGAGTATTTGACTGGCCTTGGGTTGGATCGACACCCCACCGATGGCCGTCGATTCTCTCTTCTCCCTCCGTTGCTTCCCTTCCTCGATTTGCTAGAATTCGACGTCGGTGGGGCTCGTTGCGGCTGCTGGTGGGTCGTACGGGTGTCGACTACCTTTTTCGGCCCTCGCCTGGCCTCCTCAGTCATTAGTGGTGGCTCGTCCCCTTTGGTTTCCATTCGGCTGCAAGCTTCATCTGTTTCCTTCGTTTCCTTTCACGTGTTTTCATTCCTTCTCCAAATTTCGCAAGTTCACTAAATTTTCAGTTTTCAGTTTTTTTAATGATTATTTTTTATTTTATTTTAATGAAATAAAATATAACAAAACACCCAAAATATCTAAAAAAATTCATATTTTATTCCTTAAATCAATTTAATGAATTTATGAGTCTTATTTTATTTTTTCGATATAATTTTTTTTCGTATTTTCGGTATAATATCTCGAGCGAAAATTACGAAAATTTGTAATATTTTCGTATCTTAACCAATTGGACTCGGAATTCAATAGTTTCTCCTTTATTGATCAAGATTTTCTAAATCTATATATATACCAAAATTTTCTCGTTGAATTTATACCGAATTTCAGGTCTTTTAACCTTTTTACCCTTACATGTATTCGGGACCAAATCAAACCGACTTCCCTTCTTTGATCCACTATCTTTGCTCATTTTAAACTCGTATCTTTTGTCCAATGATTTAAATCCCTTTAATTTAACTTACTGATCCTCATTTATCCTGTTTTGTATTTCCATACCTCCACTACATCATTCACATTCATATGCTCAATTCATCCGTCTTATGATTCTAAATGATGAACATAGTGAAAAAAATTTGGGTTTCACAGCCCCTAAAACTTCTTAAGCCCTTACCAGTGCCTACATGAAAATGAGAGCACATAACGATGGATTTTATTATGGGATTGCCACGGACCCGAAGAAGCCATGATGCAATCTGGGTTATAGTAGACAGATTGACAAAGAGTACCCACTCCTCGCTGTTAAGAGCACAAATTCTTTAAGTGCCTTGGCAGAACTGTATGTTAGAGAGGTAGCTCGATTGCATGGTACTCCTGTGAGTATTACATCTGATAGGGATTCCAGGTTTACCTCCAAATTTTGGACTCATTTTCAGGAAGCCATGGGATCTCAGTTGAGCTTCAGCATCGCCTATCATCCTCAGAGTGACGGTCAGTTCGAGCGGACTATTAATACCTTAGAGGATATGTTAAGGGTATGTGTGTTGGATTTTAAAGGATCATGGGATGACCATTTGCCCCTTGTAGAATTTGCATATAATAACAACTACTATGCTAGTATTGGGATGGCACCTTATGAAGCTCTATATGGCAAGAGATGTAGGTCCCCAGTTTCTTGGGAAGAAGTGGGTGACCAAAAAATTATGGCTCCCGATTTAGTGGAACAAGCAGCAAAGGGTGTTCAGATTATTTGTGATAGAATTCAGGCTAGTCAGAGTAGACAAAAGTGTTATGTCGATATGCGTAGACGGCCACTTGAATTTCAGATTAGGGACTCTGTGTTTTTAAAGGTATATCTGAGTAAGGGCATCATTCATTTTGGAAAGAAAGGGAAGTTAAGTCCTCACTTTATCAATTCGTTTAAGATACTAGAGAGAGTGGGAGATATTGCTTACCGGCTAGCTTTACCTCCACAACTTGCTAGGATACATAATATCTTCCACGTTTCTATGTTGAGGAGATATAATCCGGATCCCTCCCATGTCATTAAATATGAAGTTTTGGACATTCAAGGAGACATAAGTTATGTGGATGAACCTATTCGAATCCTCGATAGGAAGGAAAAGGTACTTCGAACGAAGAGAATTTTGTTGGTAAAGGTTTTTTGGAAGCATCACTCGACAGAAGAGTCAACTTAGGAACTAGAGAGCCTGATGAAAGAGAAATACCCTCGCTTATTTGAAGGACTCGAGTGAATTTGGAGGACCAAATTCCTAAAAGGTGGGGAGAAATGTGAAACCCAAAATTTCTAGTTTTATCATACAATTGGAAACTAAGAAATAATTAAGTACTTGGAATAATGTTATGCAGGCCGAAACTATCGAAGCACTCGGGCTGGTGGCGTGGGGCCCAACGACATGAAAACCAAGGTAAGACCTTAAACCCGAGAATTTCTTTAGAATTTCATGTTTGATCATGAAATTATGTTTAGAAATGAAAACTAAGGTATTAGAAGTGAAAAAGTTAGTAAGTCTCGGGTTTACACTAAACTGAGTAAATGGGCTCAGAAATAGAAAATAAAGTCGGATTAAATTAAAAAAATCACGAAAATTATTTCGAGGCCATAGGAAATTAATATAAGGTGATATTAACTTGAGAAATCAAAATCAAGTGAAAATATGGAGGTTTCGGGGATCAAATTAATTTTTAAGGTAAATAAAAAACTTTAAGCCATTTTGCTCGGTATTGACCAAATCGTTCAAATTGAGCTTAATCGGGAAATGTTTCTTAAACAAGTGACCCCAAATATTTATGGGACATGCTAGGGACATATTATATCACTTGAGAAGTGGAAATTTGGAGAAAATTGGACTAGAATTATTTTTTTAGAATTTTCCAAAGCAGAACATAAATCTGTCCTGCTTCAGATTTTCGACCAACCCTCCTAACTTGTCAAATTTGGAGACTTTAGGGGAAGTAATTTAACCCCAAATTTTGTAGTCTAGAAGTAGACTTAATAAGCTTTCAGTATCCTCAAACAATTAACCCCATCAGACTTTTTAACTGAGAGAACTAGTCTCCCCTTTCCGCCACAGGTGTTACTTCTTGCTCCTCTTTATACAAAATTTTCGACGACCTTCCAGCTAAATTTAGGCATAGGTAAAGAAAAATAAAATCTTTCCCTTCAAGTCCTATATAACATATAAACAATTTAGCCACAAATACGTGCATTTTCTAGGTGAAAAGCTCGAAAGAAAAAAAGAGTTCAGATTGCCCTATTTTTTGGTAAGTGAAGAACTTGAGATTTTGAATTCTTTAGTTGAGTTCTCTTGTACTTTTTCATGTTTTTAAGCTATATACATGTTGAATTTCAGTTAAGGATGAATTTTGAGGAAGAAAAATGTGGTCAACCTTGGTCAAACCCGAGGTAAAATTGATGGATGATGATGAAGTTCATAAATGTGTTGTTTGGTGTTTTTGGAAGGTTTTTGGTTAAGTGGAATTGGATGATTTAATTTCTATGAATGATTTGAGGTCTGGACAGCATAGTTTTTATGTGTTTGTGGTGAAATTTGGATGGATATAGGGTTGTTAACAGTTAAATTTATACCCAAAAAGTCCGGTTTATAGCTTAACTTAGTGTAAAACCAAAAAGTGAAAGAATTGAAAATTTGGCAAGGTGATCAGCATGGTTTATGAACTTGAATGAGTCATAAGGTTAATGAAGTAATGAAATGAGAAATTAGAATAATGAAATTGGTCAAAACGGCTAAAACCGACACTTAAATCGGTAAAATCGATAAAACTGAAAAAGTTGACCGAAAAGTCAAAATTGGTCAAACTTTGAGAAGATAAATACATAATTGAGTATGTTAAGATGAAATTGATTAATATATGATGAATTTGTATCGTTTTGGTTAGCTCAGGATTTTGACACACAAATCGAGGTAATCTTGAGACCCCACGATTGTGCGTCGCCCCAAGGTCTACGAGGTAAGGGGTGTAATTTAGCTTAGTTCTAACCTATTTACGTACATTAAATGATTTATAAAGCATAATTACACTTATGAAATGATTTACAAAACATATTCATATTATGAATGATTTACAAAGCATATTTATGCTTATGAAACACATGGATATTTTATAGTTTTCTATATGACTTTATATTCATGTTTCAAAGGAACCTTTGATGTTTTTCAAGAGTATTTAAGAAAAGAAAATGAGATTTTTTATATGCATGGCTACTGCTCATGGCGCTCCAACTCCGTCACTTGAGATGCCGATACGTTGGACCTTTGTAGCGCTTGTCTTCACCTATGTGGTAGTTGCCTCAGTACTTGTGGTATATGATGATGATTTCTAGTAGTATCTCGTGCCTGCGTAGCACACATGTATGTCTCTTGCACGGTGAGTGCCATTGGTACTCGTGCCCTAGCTATGTGCTAGTGTAAATTATGATGATTCAATACTACCTATGCTTATGATTTGTTATACGACCTGGATTTAGTCTACAGTCCCCACCATGGCCATCGGTATGACTATGACCCTCTACGGAGGATGACATATGCTGCATGACTCAATATAGCCTAGTCTCCACGTTTTAATGATGATGGAATATGAATGATGATGATTTTACGAAATGAATTATGAATGATTATGATTTTATGAAATGAATTATGTATGATGAATGTTTAATGAAAGAAAACTATGCATGATGATGTTTTCATGAAAGGAAGTATGATTTATGTCTTTAGATAAAGACTTACATGGTGATTTAGTGAAAGAGAACATGTTTTTTGTTTTCAGATGAAAAGACATTAATGGTATTAAAAAGGAAAGTATACACATATATGATATTTCCTGTATGAATGTTTTACGTATGAAATAAAGTTTATACGTACGTTTGAATGATTATTTTTCAAGTTAGTTTATGATTTGATTTTCATAAATAAAGTATGAAGGTATACTTTACATGATGTTTCACATGCTCTATATAATCAGAATTATTCTAAACGTATTCCTTCTAAAGCTTTTCCCCAAAAGCTCACCCCATTTTTTCTCCATTTTAGATTACCTGCAGTAAGTGTTACGCAGCTATCTACGTAGTACTTGTTTAGGTATAATAACAGATGTTTATTTCTAGACATGTATAATATACAGATACGTGGTTGTATAATTATTATAGGATGTAATCATTGCTCTTATGGATTAGGATGTAAACGTTCAAGAAACAATTAGTATGTCAATGATATTTACTATTTAACACATGCGGTAGTTGCTGCTGAAATTTTGGAAATACTAAGGATTAAATAAATAAATAAGTATCCTACACTGTACAAGAATACAAAAGAAAAAAAGTTAGTCCCTATTTTCGCTCTTCCGGGGCGTTACAGTAAATGTCAAAATTTCCATTTTTATCATACAATTGGAGGCTAAGAAATAATTAAGTACTCGGAATAATGTTATGCAGGCCAGAACCATCGAAGCCCTCGGGCTAGTGGCATGGGGCCCAACGACACGACAATCGAGGTAAGACCTTAAGCCCGAGAATTTCTTAGGAATTTTATGTATGGTCATGAAATGATTCTTAGAAATGAAAACTAAGGTATTAGAAGTGAAATCGTTAGTAAGGCTCGGGTTTGCACTGAACCGAGCAAATGAGCTCGGAAATAGAAATAAATTTGGATTAAATTCAAACAAATTCATAAAATTTATTTTGAGGACATAGGAAATTAATATAAGGTGATATTAACTTGAGAAATCAAAATCAAGTGGAAATATGGAGGTTTCGGGGATCAAATTAATTTTTAAGGTAAATCGAAAACTTTAAGTCAATTTTCTCAGTATTGACCAAATTGTACAAATTGAGCTTAATCGGGAAATTTTTCTTAAACTAGTGACCCCCAAATTTTTATGATACATACTAGGGACATATTATAACACTTGAGAAGTGGAAATTTGGAGAAAATTGGACTAGAATTATTTTCTTAGAATTTTCCAAAGCAGAACAGAAATTTGTCCTACTTCAGATATCTGACCAACCCTCCTAACTTGTCAAATATGGAGACTTTAGGGGAATTAATTTGACCCAAAATTTTCCAGTATAAAATTAGACTTAATAAGCTTTTAAGAGCCTAAAAAAATCAACCCCATCAAATTTTTCAGTTGAGAGAACTAGTCTCCCCTTTCTGCCTTAGGCGTTACTTCTTACTCTTCCTTATGTGAATTTTCTGACAGCCTTCCGGCTAGATTCAGGCATTGTTCAAGAAGGATCAAATCTTCGCCTTAAACTCCTCTATAATGTATAAAAAATTCATCCACAAATACATTGATTTGATAGGTGAAAAACTCAAAAGAAAAGTAGAGGTCAGATCTGCCCTGTTTTTTGGTAAGTGAAGAACTTGAGATTTTTTATTCTTTGGTTGCGTTCTCTTGTAGTTTTTCATGTTTTTAAGCTATATACATGTTGAATTTCAGTTTAGATCAATTTTGAGGAAGAAAAATGTGGTCAACCTTGGTCAAACCCGAGGTAAAATTGATGGATGATGATGAAGTTCATAAACGTTGTTGTTTGTTGTTTTTGGTTAAATGGAATTGGATGATTTAATTTCTATGGATTATTTGAGGTCTGGACAGCATGGTGTAGATATGTTTGTGGTGAAATTTGGATGGATCTAAGGTTGTTAACGGTTAAATTTATACCGAGAAAGTTGGTTTATAGTTTAACTCAGTGTAAAACTAAAAAGTGAAAGAATTGAAAATTTGGCAAAGTGCCAACATGGTTTATGGACTTAAATGAGTCATAAGCTTAGTGAAGTAACAAAATGAGAAATTAGAATAATGAAATTGGCTAAAACGGCTTAAACTAGCACTTAAATCGGTAAAATCGAGAAAACCAAAAAAGTTGATCAAAAAGTCAAAATTAGTCAAACTTTGAGAAGATAAATACATAATTGAGTATGTTAAGATGAAATTGATTAATATATGATGAATTCGTATCATTTTGGAAAGCTCAAGAATTTGACATGTAAATCGAGGTAATCTCGAGACCCAATGTTTGTGCTCCACCCTAAGGTCTACGAGGTAAGGGGTGTAATTTAGCTTAGTTCTGACCTATTTACGTACATGAAATGATTTATAAAGCATAATTATGTTTATGAAATGATTTACGAAACATATTCAAATTATGAATGATTTACAAAACATATTTATGCTTTTGAAACACATGGATATTTTATAGTTTTCTATATGACTTTATATTCAAGTTTCAAAAGGAGCTTTTGATTTTTTTTTTCGAAAGTATTTAAAAAAAAAAGAAAAAGAGATTTTAAGACTAGAAGGCTATTTATATGCATGGCTACTACTCGTGGCATTCCGGCTCAGCCACTTAAGATGCCGATACATAGGACCCTTATAGCACTTGTCTTCACCTGTGTGGTAGTTGCCTCACTACTTGTGGTACATGATGATTTCTGGTAGTATCTCATGCCCGGGCAGCACCTATGTATGTCTCCCGCACGGCGAGTGCCATTGGTGCTCGTGCCCTAGCTATGTGCTAGTGTAAATTATGATGATTCGATACTACCTATGCTTATGATTCGCTCTATGACCTTGATTCAGTCTATAACCCTCACCATGGCCATCGATATGATTATGGCCCTCTACGGAGGATGACGTATGCTACATGACTCAGATATAGCATAGTCTCCACGTTTTAAAGATGATCGAATATGAATGATGATGATTTTACGAAATGAATTATGAATGATTATGATTTTACAAAATGAATTATGTATGATGAATGTTTCATGAAAGAAAAACTATGCATGATGATGTTTTCATGAAAGGGAGTATGATTTAGGTTTTAGATAAAGACTTACACGATGATTTATTGAAAGATAACATGTTTATGTTTTCATATGAAAAAACATTAATGGTATTAAAAAGGAAAGTATACACATATATGATATTTTCCTGTATGAATGTTTTACATACGAAATAAAGTTTATACGTACATTTGAATGATTATTTTTCAAGTTAGTTTATGATTTGATTTTCATAAGTGAAGTATGAAGGTATACTTTACATGATTTTTCACATGCTTTATATAGTCAGAATTATTCTAAACGTATTCCTTACAGAGCTTTTGCCCAGAAGCTCGCCCCATTTTTTTCTCCATTTCAGATTACTTGTAGTAAGTGTTGCGCAACTATCTACGAACTACTTGTTTAGGTATAATAACAAATGTTTATTTCCAGACATGTATAATATACAGATACATGGTTTTATAATTATTACGGGATGTAATCACTGTTCTTATGGATTAGTATGTAAATGTTCAAGAAACAATTAATATGTTGATGATATTTACTATTTAACGCATGCGGTGGTTGTTGCTGAAATTTTGGAAGTACTAAGGATTAAAGAAATAAATAAAGAAAGAAATAAGTATCCTACACTATACATGAATACAACCTAAGTAAAAAAAAAAAAAGGTTAGCCCCCATTTTCGCGCTTTCGGACGTTACAGTAAACGTCGAAATTTCCATTTTTATCATACAATTGCAAGCTAAGATATAATTAAATACTCGGAATAACGTTATGCAGGCCGGAACAATCGAAGCACTCGTGCTAGTTGCGTGAAGCTTAACGACTTGAAAACCAAGGTAAGACCTTAAGCTCGAGAATTTCTTAAGAATTTCATGTATGTAATGAAATGATGTTTAGAAATGAAAAGTAAGGTATTAGAAGTGAAAAAGCTAGTAAGGCTCAGGTTTCCACTAAACCGAGCAAATGGGCTCGGAAATAGAAATAAATTTGGATTAAATTAAAAAAAATTCACGAAAATTATTCTTAGGCCATAGGAAATTAATATAAGGTGATATTAACTTGAGAAATCAAAATCAAGTGGAAATATGGAGGATCAAATTAAATTTTAAGGTAAATCAAAAACTTTAAGCCATTTTGCTCGGTATTGACTAAATCCTACAAATTGAGCTTAATCAGGAAATATTTCTTGAACAAGTGACCCCCAAATTTTTATGAGACATACTAGGTACATATTATAACACTTGGGAAGTGGAAATTTGGAGAAAGTTGGACTAGAATTATTTTACTATATCTCGAAATACCTTACTCTTAGGCTCAATGTTTTCATGTCACTACCTTTTTTATCCGAAAATCCCTATAAATTTTTTGCATTTTTCATTTCCTTACCCGGTTGCGAACATTCATAACACTATACAGTTGGGCTGTGAGTCAATACTAATCACCATTTACCATTCATTTCCAATTAATCAAAAGCCATGTTATACATTCGAAAGTTAAGTCGTACACTTATACAAGACATGTTTACTGATATTTACATCCCCCACATTACAATTCAAAATGTTTACTGTGCTTTTTCATGTTTAGATACAAAAAGAGTCTTATGTATATACCTTTTGACGATGGAGTGCAACAGATATCCAAACTATAATGCCTCAGTCCTTCATAAGGCTACTGTGTGCGCTCTGTAAAGGGGAAAAGTAGAGGGATGAGCAACCACACGCTCAGTAAGGTAATAATGCAAGCATGGTAGATAACTACCATATCTTCATGATGATAATGTCATGGCATAAATCATTTATAATCAGAGCATGAGGAAATAAAACTATGCCGCATGTACATACATATATCATGTACTAAAACATGGAAATAGGCATGTAAGACATGGCAAAATCATCATGTAAAACCTCTCATGCTCATTGTTATTAAAACTCATCACCAAAGGGAAATTCAATACGAAACATCCTTTAAGATTTATCACTTTCAAAAAACACATTCACTCTCAATTCATCCCTTTCTTAAAATGCATCAATCTCATCACAAAAGAACATCATTTCTTTAAACAAATCCCACAAGGCTCGACCCCTCCCTCGGGTCTACCCTGGACAACACAATCACACTCAGTGTATAAAACCATGTGGTACTATGTAATATTATGTGAGACAGGCAATCATTATATCTCAAAGACTATGTTGGCCAACTATGTCATAATCATCCCAGACCACAGGGATCCCGGTGTGCGGGGTATCATGCTAGAACGAAGGTGGGTTAGTTCTTCGCCAGACTTTTCAAATCATCATCACAACCACGCGATATAGCGTACTCTATGTGATATACACGGTACTACGTACTCCGCGGACCCATATCATGGTTGGGGGTACCAGCCGTAGGTCTTATCTACCCCATGCCATGTGTAATCTCTATAGTCTCAAGTGCACGTGGGAGCATTTCATTTCATGTAAGAGAGCCTCCCCACCAATAGAGCCCCCTACCCCAACGGTCTTAAGGATGTTGGCTAAAGGATCCTACCGTAAGAGAGCCTCCCCACCGAACAGAGCCTCCCCACCTCGTCGGGCTTAAGGATGCAGGGCTTGAGGATCTTACCATCTCCACCACGGCATCATACATACCACAGTGTGAAAATCTGTGCGAGCTAAGCTCTAGCATGATTCATGCATCATCAATAAGTCTCCTTGTACGAGCAATGCTCTAGTATAACTTTATGCATAAAAACATGAAGAAATCACGTACGAGCACAGCTCCATTACGGTTATATGCATAAGAAAGTCAATCGAAATCCACGTATGGGCAGAAGCTCCAGTACGATTTATAAAACATCATCACAATTCAAATCAAGGTGCGAGCTAAGCTCCAGGACGTTTCATATATGTGAGAATACCAAAATCCAGTGCGAGCGAGGCTCCAGCACGATTTTAATTCACGTAAATACAATAGGCGGCTCTATTTCAATACAACACATTTCAAATCAAAGCCAGCACATCCCTCGTGCTATTTCATGAAATCATAGACATCAAATAGCTAGCCTATCCCTCATTTTGCTTAAACTAAAGAAATGAGTTTTTGTAAAAGCATCAAAACATGTGATTTATGCAATTATTAGCCTTACTATCCCTTTTTATAATAATCACTTCAAAATCAAACCACATACTTATACACTTGTAGTTATCCCCATACACACCATCAAACACTTTTCTAGATACTCATGCATTTTTCCAAAGCCCTATATACCCACAAAATACGAGCAGCTATCTCTATATATTCATAGAATTCCCTTACCTGGAAATCGCGTCGAATGATTCCACTTAGAGCTACTCGTTTGTACAGTTCAATCCGTTTTCCAACGAACTCTCCGAAACTGCATAAGATTACATTTCACATCAATTTAGTCCAATATAAAACAACTCTTGCATTCACTATAGTTGATTCAACCTATAGTCTTCGTTATTATTTGTAAAGCCTCATTTGATTGCTCTACTCTTGTCTCGAGAGCCTATTGGACTCTTTTAGATCCATTGATTCATACTAAATCGATATTTAAGTTCATCAAGTCTCTAATTCATCATTTACTTCACTATGGCATTTTTTCGAACACCTCATATGCTCATTTTCATAATTTGATTATCCTCACATTGTGGCTTCGTTCAATCATCTTAAAATCATGCATATTACTCCACTAACACTCTAACATGGTCCATTTAACATCAACTCAACTATATCATACTTTCTCACACTAGACTCATTCTATTTTCTAGGTCATACTAGTTCCATCACATCTTAGGTAGTTTCTATCATTGATATACACACCAATCAACTCAAAATCAATAACTAGATGAATTTACATTGGATTGGTATATTAGAAACTCACCTAGCTTGATTTTCTCATTACTCCAAATAGAAATGCACATTTGCTCTTTCAATCCAACCAATGTGGTATTGATTTTAAGTTATGTTGTTCTTCTATTTATGATGAACAACTTTGATCTAATGGTCTTTCCTCAAATCTTTATGAAAATTGGGTGATTTTAGAGTGAGAAAGCTAGGTTTTAGATTTAAAGTGGAAAGAAATGGTTTGTTCCCGTGAAATACAAATCCAACTTCTCCCTAGTTATAGAATTGGCTTGATGAGATCGATCTGCATAGGGTAAAGATCGATCTGTTGAATGCATGAGATCGATATGCCTTGTTGTATTGAGATCAATCTGCTTCAATGGAATAGGATCGATTTGTCTCAAGCAGAGAGCTAAGTAGATCGATCTGGCCTTATGGAGGGATCGATCTGCTCCAGCCTGAAAGTAATAGAGATCGATCTGCTTGAGTGAGGGATCGATCTCCCTTTTCCAACATGCTTGATTCTGCATTTTTTAGGCCATAAGATCGATCTCTCCTTGCATGGGATCGATCTGGCCTTCATTTTTCATCCTTTGTGTTGCAGTTTCTCCATTTAAATTCATACTAAATTACTTCCAAATTCATTTATCATTCCATTCACACTTAAAACTCAAAAACATTTATTTCTTGTAAATCATATGTAATGTAACTTGTTTGTACATCAATTAATCTTATACATTACATAGAAAATTAAGGGTCTTACAATCATCCCCTCCTTCAAGGAATTTGGTCCTCCAAATTAGAACCAAGTTAATCCAAAAACAACTCTGGGTACTTCTCTTGCATTATACTTTCTAACTCCTATGTAGCTTCCTCCGGAGTGTGATATTGCCAAAGAACTTTCACTAATGGAATTGTCCTTGTCCTTTGCACCTTCTCTTTCCTATCTAATATCCGAACTAGCTTCTCAACATACATCATACTCTTATTGAGCTCCAAGGGCTCATATCTTATCACATGTGCCGGGTTCGGGTGATACTTTCGAAGTATAGAGACGTGGAAGACGTTATGAACACTTGCCAAGTCTGGTGGCAACGCCAATCTATAAGCCTTATCTTCCACTCTCTTCAAAATTTCAAAGGGTCCGATATATCAAGGGCTTAACTTTCCCTTCTTACCAAATCTCATAATCCCTTTCGACGGAGAAACTATCAAAAATACTAACTCACCCACAACGAATTCTAGTGGTCTTCGTCTTCTGTCATCATAACTCTTTTATCGGCTCTAAGCTGTCCGTAATCTCTCACATATCACCTGGACGTCCTCAGAGGCCTGTTGCACTAAATTCGAAGCAAAAATCTGTCTGTCACTAACCTCTTCCCATCCAATAGGGGATCGACACCTACTTCTATACAGTGCCTCATATGGTGCCATTCTGATACTCGCATGATAACTGTTATTATAGGCGAACTCGGTTAACTACAGGTGATCATCCCAGGAGCCTCCAAAATCTAGCACACATGCTCTCAACATATCCTCCAGGGTCTGTATAGTCCTCTCTGACTGACCACCTGTCTGAGGATGAAAAATGATGTTAAAACTAAAGTGGGTCCCCATCGCTTCCTGAAAGAGTTCCCAAAAATGGGAAGTGAAGCGAGCATCCCGATCAGAAACAACGCTCACTGGTACACCATGTAACCGAACTATCTCTCGAACATACAAGTTCGCCAACTGACTCAGAGTATCTATAGCCCTCATGGCTAAGAAATGGGCTGACTTTGTTAACCGATCCGCAATAACACAAATGGCATCATGACCTCTACAGGTCCTCGATAATCCTATCACGAAATCCATGGTGACATGCTCCTATTTTCATGTCGGTATTGGTAAAGGCTACAATAACCCTGCAGGCTTATAATGCTCTACCTCACTTGCTAACAGACGAGACATCTAGCGAAATATTCAGTAATGTCTCTTTTGATTATCGACCACTAATAAGCTTTTCGAAGATTTTGATACATCTTAGTACTTCCTGGATGTATCGTGTACTTCGATGAGTAAACCTCTAATAAAATCAACCTCCTAATCTCAGGATCCTTGGGAATACACACTTTACCACTGAACCTCAATAATCCATCCGTACTCAGCTCAAAATCAGTACCCACACCTGCTTGTATCTGACTTAACTAATCGATACACTGTCGATCGCTCTGCTAAGCCTATCGAATTCGATAAATCAACTCTGGCTCTAATCTCAAACTAGCCATAATACCCAATCTCTCTGAACCAAGAGGGGTCACATCCAAACTAAGGTTCGTAATTTGTTCCAACAACTCGTGTTCCCGAACAATCATATAAGACACCAACCCATGATTCTTCCGGCTCAAAGCATCGACAACTACATTCACCTTACCCGGGTGGTACATGATCTCACAATCATAATCTTTCAGGAGTTCAAGCCATCTCCTCTGTCTCATGTTTAACTCTTTTTATGAGAGCAGGTACTTAAGGCTCTTATGATTCGTATAAACCTGAAATTTCTCACCATAGAGATAGTGGTGCCATATCTTCAATGTAAACACTACAGCCGCCAACTCTAAATCATGTGTTGGATAGTTCCTCTTGTGATCCTTCAACTGTCTGGATCCATAGGCAACTACCTTCCCATCCTGCATCAGTACACAGCCCAAACCCTGGTGTGATGCATCCATATACATAGAGAAACCTCCTGAGCTGGTAGGAATGGTGAGAATCGGAGCAATGGTCAACCGACGCTTAAGCTCCTGAAAACTCCTCTCACATGCTTCATCCCACACAAACTTAACATCTTCCCGCGTGAGGCACGTCAACGGAGTAGCTAGCCTAGAGAAACCCTAAATAAATCTCCGATAATAACCTGCCAATCCCAAAAAACTTCTGATCTCATAACTATTTTGGGCTGTTCCCACTGTACAACTACCTCAATCTTGGATGGGTCCACTGATACGGCATCCCTTGACACAACATGGCCCAAAAATGAGATCTGCTCTAACAAAAAGTTACACTTACTAAGTTTGGCATACAATTCCTTCTCTCGGAGAGTCTGCAGAACTATCCTCAAATGCTGCTCATGATCTTCCCTGGACTTGGAATAAACCAAAATATCATTAATGAACATAATCACAAACTGGTCCAGGTACGGCTTAAATATGTCATTCATCAACGCCATAAATGCTGCGGGGGCATTCGTCAATCCGAATGGCATAACCAAAAACTCGTAGTGGCCATAACGGGTCCGAGATGCTATCTTAGGTACATCTCCACTTCGTATCCTCAACTGCTGGTACCCAGATCGCAGATCTATCTTAGAAAATACATGTGCTCCTCGGAGCTGATCCAACAAATCATCGATGCGTGGAAGAGGATACTTGTTCTTAATGGTAGCCTTATTCAACAATCGATAATCTATACACAGTCGGAGGATTCCATCTTTCTTCCTTACAAACAGAACCGGAGCTCCCTAAGGTGAAACACTCGGTCTAATAAACCCCTTCTCTAGCAACTCTTGCAACTGCTTCTTTAGCTCTTCCAACTCAATCGAAGACATTCTATACGGTGGTTTCGATATCAATTCTGTACCAGGCACTAACTCTATACAAAATTCCATTTCCCTATCAGGTGGTAGTCCTGGTAAATCATCCGGAAAGACATCAGAAAAATTCACAATTAAGGGAATGTCTCTTAATTCTGGGAGTGCCTTATCAATGTCAACCACGTAGGCAATAAACCCTTCACATCATTCTTTCCACCATTAAAAACACGAGTCATCTCATTAACATACATAAATAGAGAATAAATTCATCTCTCAAATATGATAATTAAATTTATACTCTTTCATCTTATAATAAACATGTTCTTCATTTCATTTCACAAAACTTACAACGAGATTATCTATCTCTGGAAACATCAATGTCTTAGCATGACAATCCATAACCACATGATTCGTAGCCAGCCAATCCATTCCCAGAATTAAATCAAAATCATTCATATTCAATAAAATTAACTCGACTACCATATCCCTTCCCCCTATCTTTATCTTACAATTCTTATACATATACTCTATCAATTGACTATCATTCATAGGGGTAGAAATCATTAACATTTTATCTAACAGTGTGGGTTTCACGTGCTTCAACAGTTTATGTGCAAAGGAAGGCGATATGAAGGAATGCGTGACACTAGGATCAAACAATACAAATGCTTCTAAATCAAAAATTAGGATGGTACCTTTAATCACATCCGTCGATGTGTCCGTTGTGTCTTGGTCCAGTGCATGCACTCGACCTCTGTTAACACCCACCATTTGTTTCCCTTTTCCCTCAGCTGCAGCCCTCCTCCTCGGAGCAGTTGTCTCAATTGGAGCTCTCTCTGGCTCTTTACCCTTTTGTGGGGCAGTCTCCATCATCTCAGGACAATGCCTAGCAATATGCCCTGGCTTCCCACATCTATAACATGTAACAGGGGGCGTCTGACAAGGTTTAGTCCTATGAAATCTGCCACATCTCCTACGCTGCTAAGTAGTAGGTTGTGGTCCTCTAATAACCATACCCCTCGGTGCAGTCAAAGCCGAGTACACGGGAGGTTTAGCTGCTCTCTCTTGCACCTCTTTAATCTTAGGTCTTTTCTCAAATAGTCTTTGGCCTCCTCTCTTAGCCACTCTATCAACCCTAGATCTCTTTCGGTCTCTGTCTCTTCTGATACTAATCTTTCCAAGCTCGGAGGCATTCCACTCAAAGTTTTGCTCACACAACTGTGCCCTATGCACTACCTCCTCATAAGTATGAATGTCAAATGGAGCTAACTTAGTCCAAATGGCCAATCTCAATCCATCCATGAACTTTTGGACCTTCTGAGTCTCACTGCTCATCGTATCCGGGTCTAATCTCCCCAAGGACATGAATCTCGACTCATACTCGTCCATAGAACGGTTCCCCTGAACCAAGTTAATGAACTTCATCCATAATTTCCTCTGTGCAGTGGCCGAAATATATTGCCTCCTAATGGCCTTTAAGAATATCCCCCATGTGATCTCAGAGTGTCAGTCCCTCAAAATAGACTCGGTGGATCTCCACCAATGCTCTATCTCGCCTTTCAGTATAAATACGGCAAAGTCACTTTCTCAGCTAATGTACATCTAAAGAATCTGTACAACTTCTCCATCTCATAAACCCAATCCTCAATAATGATCGGGTCCTTTACCCCTCTGAACACTGGAGGTTTCAACTTCTAAAATTGTCTCAACCTGCCCAGTTCGCAATCATAACCCAGGTCACTCTCGTTCAGCTACGAAACGATAGGAGAAACGATATCCTGAACTAGGGGTGTGACAATCTCTATAGTTTGAGGTCTCTCCACCTTTGTAGCTGCCTGTCCAGTAGTAGTAGGCTGAGCTGCGGGACCTCATCTATCACTGGCACCCAATGCCTATGTAACTATCTCCACGAGGCTCTCAATCCTCCACTCTATCCTAGTAAAGCGTGCCTCAGTATCCCCTGGTCTCTCAATAGGGTCTTGTGGAGCTTGGTCAGTGTGTGGCTCCACACGGCTCTCAGGCCTGCCCTACAGCCTCTAGCACGTGCACTTGCCCCTCTACCTCGGCGTGTAACAGGCATAATGCCTAACTTCCTGTATTCACAACTGTGACAGCTTGAAAGCATGAAAAATAGGGCAAATTTAAAATTTTTCTTAAAACATAACTAACAACTATGGGTGTATTCCTATGCAGCATCTTTAAATCGCTATCATTTATACACAAACATTATCCCTAAGATCATACAACTTAATGAAATCAAATACATAATATCCCAAAAAGAATCAACCCATAAGTCTCAACTCATTTCTTTCATATCAATCTAATTACATCCCAAACTACTTATCACAAATGTCTGCATTACATCTGTCAGGAGCCTCCTTGACTTAACCAAAACCACTACAAATTTTTCGCATTTTTCACTTACCTTTCCTCTCTTCAATGGTTGGGCTGTGATTCGATGTTAGCTTTCTCGCATACCATATCATCCATTATCATGCATACATGTCAATATACTGTTACTGACTGTAACTTCTTTTATAATACATGTGAGATTATATAAAAGCTAATACAAATACATTCCCCATAATATATATCGTATACATCATTGTGCTGTTTCTATGTTTAGATATATAACCGTACAAAATATATATACCTATCGATCGATAGGAAATAGCAGCGGACAATAGGAATACTATCCCTCAAATGCTCTCACTCTACTGCTGATGCTCTGTAGAGAGATGTAAAAGAAAGGGGGTGAGCATACAACGTGCTCAGTAAGGAAATCAGGCAAGCAAGTAGACATCTACACTATCTACTCAAAATAATGCTATGCCTCGAAAATATCATTTCCTTAACTCACTTTAAAGCATGTCTTTAAAATACATACATATGCTTGTGCAGATTAAATCCCATGTACAGAAATCATGCTTGCGTTCTCAAATGTAGGCATGCAGTGCAAAATAATGCATCTTTATAATATCACAATGCCTTTAGATAAATCATGTCATGTATATTTAAATCACAGTAAATATGGCATTTAAATCATTCACAACACAAAATCGGATTCCGACCTATCCCTCAAGTCTATCTTTAAATAAATAAATCAGTAAATCAGTCAGGTGATATATCATGTGAGACTTTGTGGTGAAAGGTAATAATATCCTGGACTATGGCCATATCCTATAATGGTGATCCCAGGCTACACGAAATCCTAGTGTGCGGGGCATCACTACTGCAACGGGAGGGGGGTCAGTCCATCACAACCGCCAGCTATATCCTCCTCAACTCCACAACACCACACGGTACAGTGTACTCCATGCCACTCACACGGTACAACGTACTCTGTGGACCCTACATCACAGTCGGGGTGCCTGCCATAGGTCTTAGCCCTCAAACCATGGAATATCATACCACGTCTCTAAATCCACATGCGAACCTCTCATAGTGTGACACTCAGTCTACACGAGGAAATCAAGCACATTTTTTCAACATGTATTATATATAACATTATAGTACGCACCTTTGAGCGTGACTCATAGTTGACACTCTGTTCAAACACTGTTTCACATCACAAACTCAACTCTAGTGCGAGTAAACCTCCAGTAACTAGGTCAATGCATAGTTCATGTTTCAAATCAAGTACGAGCAATAGCTCCAGTACTATGCTATGCACAAAACTCATCAAATCAAGTACGAGCAATAGCTCTAGTACTATGTCATGTATAAATCATGAAGAATCGAGTGCGAGCAACGCTCCAACACTCTATCATGCATCTCATGAAAATTCGAGTACGAGCTAATCACTCCAGCACTCTCTCATGCATATATCATATAAAACTAAGTACGAGTAATAACTCCAGTACTCTATCATGCATGTCATGGAAATCCAGTGCAAATCATACATCAGCACTAATATATGTGGAAAATATATAAAATCAAGTGCGAGCTATGCTCTAGCACGATTTATTCTCACATAATATGATAGATGGCTCTTTAAAAAGTGATGATTTTCAAAACATCAAAATCAGCACTATAAAGTGTGCTTAATTCACATCAACCTTAAAATCATTAGCCCATCTATTTATTCTTCTACTAAACAGCAGTAAAACACTCAAAATGGTGGTTTTCATGCTTTTTACAACTTTTCACAAAAGTTGACTTTTTTCCTAACTAAGGGCAAAATCGTAATTTGTCACTATCGGGTCACAATAATTATTATTCACTTTCTCTGACCCTCAGAGTTTTTAAGTGAATGTAAAAGCAAACGAAAATACGTACAGGTATCTCTAACTACTCACAAAAGTCCCTTACTTGCAATCACTCGAGAAATTTTACTTTCTCAACGCTGCTCGATCCAGCAGTCCGATTTGCTCCTCCAATAATCTCTAGAGCTGCATATAACCATTTATCAGGTTAATTATATTTTTCCTATTATATTTCACATTAAATACAATCTATTTCCCTTAATGGGCTTTCATAAACCTTAATGGGTCTAACTATGCATTAAGCCCATTTTCATTTTACTATTCATTTTTGTTGGGCCTATTGGGCTTGTGGGGCCCACCAACTCTTATTGGGCTTGTCCTAGACCCATTACATCACATTGGGCCTAATATAATTGGGCTTGGCCCATTGGACCTCTCGGCCACATGCCATGGCCGAGAGCACTCCTTAGCCAATTCACTTAGGCATTTTCACAAACACTTGGTTGGCAATGTTCTTAAGCATCACTTAGTTCATTTAGGCATTTTATCAAACACCTTGATTGCCAACTTAATACATGTATTAATTAATCGAATTGATTAATTCTAACTATACCATATTCATTAACAAATGTATATCAACTCATTTATGCCTTAATATCATATGGGCATTCATCAATATTTCACTACTCACTTTCGGCCTAACCATGATCATAGTGATTTCATATGTTTCAATGCTTAAAACATATACCAATATACTTAAAATCATTCATACATTAACATATATGAATTTGAAAGCTTGAAATTATACCTAGAATTTGTGTTCACACTTGGCCAAACTTTGGAGCCTCACGATTTACACACTATGGCTTCCAATTCCAACATATGTTACTCTCTTCTCAATTTGGAACAACTTTCATGAAAATGCAAGTTCCAAATATGCCTAATTCCTAGTGATTTCTAGTGAGAGAAAGCTTGGATAATGTATTTCAATGGTTTCCTTCTTCTAGCCAAGAATGGTATGGTGAAGATGATAATGGTGTGGCTGATTTTATAAGCCATTTGCTTAGTCATTAAGCCTTACTTTTCAGCCATTAATATTGACTTATTAAGGCCACCTAATGAGTCATCTAATGAGTCATAGTTAGCTTTAACTATGTATAGATATTTACATAATGGGCTTTACAATTGGGCCTCTCGATTTGGGCCTTCTTAATGGGCTTTCGGGTTGAAATTTTTACTATACCTCAGGCCTTTAATTGTCTAAATATTTGGTCATTCAATTGGTCCAACAATTCGGTCTAAGGGACCTAAGAATTTTGATCTACGTTTAGTATACCTTAATGGGCTTTAAAATCTTCACTTTAGGCCCATTACATTTTTATCCATTAAATTTAATCCGAAATCCTTCCGAATAAATTTTCCTTACTTTCAGGGATGATTCTCTTATATTCTAACCAAAAATATTTTTCCCCAAATTTTTCTCCATACTTGGGTTAATTTTTAACCATGGTTAGTCAACTATGGTAAAAGTCCACTTTTCTTAACTATAGTTGACTTTTTCCTTAATCATTGACCAAGTTGACTTTTTCTCAAAATTTTGAAAGTGTCATATCTTATGCCTTACACTCTCGACTTTACGTTTTAGCTGTTTTCGGTAGGTAAATACACCCGAAACACCTTAAATACCTTAACTTGCTAAAAAGGTCCATTTTACCCTTTTTAGCTTTTACTCTCGTTCTCTGTGTTCGGAACTAAATCAAACTGACTTTCCTTCATAAGCTCTTTATATTTTCTCATTTTAAGTTCTTCTCTTCAGTCAGAATGATTCAGATCCACTCGGTTTAACCTGTGACTCTTATAGCTCACATTAGGCTTTTATGTAGCTTATGAGTGCTAAATCATTTCACATACACTTTAAATCTAGTAAATACTCTTCTTATGATTCATCTATAATAATAGAGTGTTCATACACATAGGAATCATAAGGAACAAGCTACATAATATACGGATCTGACAACATCATTGTCTCGATACAAAATGAATTGAATTATACCTTATGCGTGTACAAGCGATAGCCTGGGGAGATCTTGTCCACCAGCCTATATCACGTACGCGGCAGGCTCTATCTCGCTTACTTCAAGTAATCTGGAGGGGGGAGGAAAAAGGGTGAGCTCTCAAAACGCTCAGTAAGGAGGATAAGGGAAGTTATAAAAATCATCATCACAAACACAATATGATGGAAATATTTGAGAATGCAAATAGTTATAGAAATAACGGTAGAAAACAATGGCATTAGCACAATTCACGTGATAAATCACAAATCACATCACATCAAATCTCAATGCGTGATAGAAAACGCAGTTGTAAAATCACATCATCATCACAGAAATTGAGACTAGGCATTTATAAAAACTCAAATGAAATCAACGTCAGAGGCACATCACATCAATTGAATTCGTCCCCTGGGCGAACATCCGCAAGAGAGGGATTTCGTCGACAATAATATACATGTTCATGATTCGCTATAGACTTGATCAGAGTCGTACAGCCGTCGGTCTTACATGCTATCAAAGCACAGCCCGGTCTTACATGCTATAAAAGCAAGGCCACCCATCGCTTCCGGAGCAGGGTCATCTCACGTTACGAGAACAGAGGAGTCGGTCTTACATCCTACTAGAGCACGGCCCGGCCTTACATGCTACTAGAGCAAAACCCGATGTGTAATCTCATGACAAGCCATAGTCTCAGTAAAAAAAAAAATCATTTTGCCTTCACATAGAACTCTTAGTGGTTATCATAAAACTCATTTCAGTTATAAACCATATGTGTTCACAATTACACAAATTACATCAAAAATTAAGCTTAAACTGGTAAAACACTCACACACTCATCAACACATCAATAGTCTCAGAAAAACATGCCATTATTGTATAAAAATCGTTTTGCGTTCACGTAGAGCTCATAGTGGTTATCACAAAACTCCTTTCAGTTATAAACCATATGTGTTCACAATTACACAATTCTCGTAAAAAATCAAGCTCAAACCGACAAACACTCACACATTCATCAACACATCAAATCATCTCATTTCTCATAAACATGCTCATTTCATTAAACCTTTTTCATGCTATTAAAACGTTTCATTCATTTGAAAACTCACAAGCACAAATGGTTTTATTTTCCTTACCTCTTGCACCTTGAGTGGTACAATATCCTCGGGTTCTCAGGCTAGTCTTGTTTCTCATGTAAAATTCTCGAGCTATCCACAGACATCATTAACTCATCAATATACATCATTCTCATTTCTCTTTTCTTGCTCTTACTCATTCTAACTCAACATTATCTCAAAACTCTTTTTACATCTTTATCAACACTTTAGTTAACTTATAACCATCAAAAGACATCCCCATTAAATCTCCTAACCAAACCCATTTGTTGGTTCCATCATGCCTTAAACATTTCTAACCAAATATATAAACATATATGTTTATTCACCCATATATAAAATGGTAATGCTTAAGAACAAAGGTCTTGTAAGCTTACCTAGCTTGTCTCCTCTCTTGACCAAGCTTGTAGAATGCTTGTCTCTTCCCTTTGTTCAAGCTAACCTTTGATTTTCTAGTATGTTGTTCTCCTTTCCAATAGGAACAACTTTGTCTCTTACCCTTTTGTCTAATTCAGTCTAGAATATGGTGAATCTTAGAGAGAGAAAGCTTGGTTTGGGTAAAAATGGTGAAGATTGGTGTTTCAGAGAGAGAAAAGCTCTGTTTCAAGCGAAAATCTCATGGTCCTTATATAGATAGGGCTTATGAGATCGATCTGGCATTGATGGGGATCGATCTTTGTTTCATTTCAACAGATCCATCTGCTCCATTAACAACTACAAGATTGATCTGATTGAGGGTGAAGATCGATCCGTTCTTCTAAGTGGAGATCGATCTGGCATTGAATTAGGGATCGATCTCTTCCAGGCTGAGACTTAAGGAGGTCGATCTGCCCTTGTGACAAGATCGATCTTTACTAGGCAGAAGCAATAGGAGATCGATCTTCTTCCTTATGAGATCGATCTGCCTGTCTGCTTTTGCACGTTTTTTGCATTTTGGAGCTATGGGATTGATCTCTCATCCTTGGAGATCAATCTGGCCTTCACAGATTCTGCTGCTGCTGCATCAATTAGAGGAAACTCAATGCAAAACTCACCATAATCTACTTCATAGGCCATATTTCAATCCATACACATTTAAGACTTAAAAACTTCATCTCCTTATACTTCATAAAATTTAAAACTTACGTGTACATCAACATATCATAATTACATTCACCAAATTACAATTCTCACTTAGCAAATCTCATAAAATTTACAGTTCTCACAACAACTATTTATTAGACTCATTCCATCTCGGTATACACAGTTATATCTAAACAAAAGCATAGTACTATAGGGATGTAACTTTCCTACTTATTAATATTAACTCACATCGTGCCAACTCAACTCTGATACCAATCTCTGTCATGACCCTTTTTATCTGAAAATCCCTATAAATTTTTTGCATTTTTCATTTCCATACCCGGTCACGAACATTCATAACACTACACAGTTGCGCTGTGAATCAATACTAATCATCATTTACCATTTATTTCCAATTAATCAAAAGCCATGTCATACATTCAAAAGTTAAGTCGTACACTTATACAAGACATGTTTACTGACATTTACATCCCCCACATTACAATTCAAAATGGTTACTATGCCTTTACATGTTTAGATACAAAAAGAATCTTGTGTATATACCTTTTGACGATAGAGTGCAGCGGATATCCAAACTATAACGCCTCAGTCCTTCACAAGGCTACTGTGTACGCTTTGTAGAGGGGGAAAGTAGAGGGATGAGCAACCACACACTCAGTAAGACTATAATGCAAGCATGGTAAATAACTACCCTATCTACATGCTGATAATGTCATGGCATTAATCATTTATAATCGGAGCATGAGGAAATAAAACTATGTCGCATGTATATACATATATCATGTACTAAAACATGGAAATAGGCATGTAAGACATGGTAAAATCATCATGTAAAATCTCTCATGCTCATTGTTATTAAAACTCATCACAAAAAGGAAATTCAATATGAGACATCCTTCAAGATTTATCACTTTCACAAAACACGTTCAGTCTCAATTCATCCCTTTCTCAAAATGCATCAATCTCATCACAAAAGAACATCATTTCTTTAAACAAATCCCACAAGGCTCGACCCCTCCCTCGGGTCTACCTTGGACAACATAAGCACACTCAGTGTATAAAACCTGTGGTACTATGTAATATTATGTGAGACAGGTGGTCACTATATCTCAAAGACTATGTTGGCCAACTATGTTATAATCATCCCAGACCACAGGGATCCCGGTGTGCAGGGCATCATGCTGGAAGGAAGGTGGATTAGTTCTTCGCTAGACTTTTCAACTCATCATCACAACTACGCAGTACAACATACTCCATGTGATATATACGGTACAACGTACTTCACAGACCCATATCATGGTTGGAGGTGCCAGCCGTAAGTCTTATCTACCATATGCCATGTGTAACCTCTATAGTCTCAAGTGCACGTGGGAGCGTTTCACTTCATGTAAGAGAGCCTCCCCACCCCAACGGGCTTAAGGATGTTGGCTTAAGGATCTTACCGTAAGAGAGTCTCCCCACCCCGTCGAGCTTAAGGATGTAGGGCTTGAGGATCTTACCATCTCCACCACGGCATCATACATACCACAGTGTGAAAATCTGTGCGAGCTAAGTTCTAGCACGATTCATGCATTATCAATAAATCTCCTCGTACGAGCAATGCTCTAGTACAGCTTTATGCATAAAAACATGAAGAAATCACGTACGAGCACAACTCCAGTACGGTTATATGCATAAGAAAGTCAATCGAAATCCACATACGGGCAGAAGCTCCAGTATGGTTTATAAAACATCATCACGATTCAAATCAGTAGGCCATGATGGGGACACTTCCTAAGAAGGTCTTTGTATCTTTCTCATGCCTCATAAAGGGATTTAGAGTCGAATTGAGCAAAGGAAGATATATCACTATGGAGTTTAGCCATTTTGGAAGAAGGGAAAAACTTGGCTAAGAACTAATGAGCTAACTCATCTCAAGTGGATATGGATCCAGGAGGTAAAGAGGTCAACCAGTGTCTAGTTTTATCTCTAAGAGAGAAAGGAAATAGCCTAAGCCTAAGTGCATCGTCCGAGAGTCCATTATGCTTGAAAGTGTTGCACATATCTAGAAATTACCCTTAAGTGAGCATGTGGGTCATCAAGGGGAAGCCCACTGAACTATAGTGAAGTTTGGATAATCTGGAGGATCAAAGGCTTAATCTCAAAGTTGTTTGCTAGGACAGCTGGTGGCCTAATGCCAATGTAATAACCTCCTGTGGTCGGGACAGCATAATCTCCTACAGTCCTAATTTCTCTATTTTCAACAATCTTGTCTTGCAGCAGAGCTTCTATTTCCTAGAGTTCTTCCTGATTTTTCTAAGTGTTCTTTTTATTTCAGGATCTAAAGAAAAGCAATCAAAGCTCTTGGCTCTACACATACAGACATTCAGAAGTCCTCAGGAATGAAAAATTCTTTTTTTATTTTTTTTTTAACAAAGAGAGAAAAAAATTAAGTAATCTAAATTAAGGCTCTAAATATTAACAACCTAAGTATGTACAAAACTAGAATTATACCTAAGCATAATTTCACCGATATTAGTCAATGGCTAATAGTGATTCCCCGGCAACGGCGCCAAAAACTTGATTCGTCGCGTCCTAAGTGACCTACACGTGTAAACCGCAAGTGCATGAGTCACATAATTAATAACGGGAATTGAGTCCCAGATTATCGTCCCACAGAGAATACAATTAGCCTAACTAAGTACCAATTAATTTTACCCTAAGTATATCCTAGCAAATTATGAATATCAAAAGGGTAATCTACAAGGTTTAAATTGAAAATACTGGAAAACAATAAAAATATGAAAACTATAAAATAAATAAAATAGAGCAAGAACTACTTACAAAGCTCCAGGCAAAATACAAGCGATAATCTGCAAAATAAAAATATTGAAACTATAATTAATTAGTGTAAATGGACTAAAGATGCAAATAAGAAAATAAGGAAATGAAAATAAATGGATTAAAACTAGAAAATCCTAATATGAAAATAAATTTGCATGTGTTTAATCTAATGCAAAATAATCTAACTTATGGTCTAATGAAATAAAATTCAATTATATAAAGCAATAAATAATTACTAACTTACTAAAATGCCTAAATTAAAAATAAAATCTACTATAAGTGATGCATGAGAAATAACTAAATCCTAAATATATGAATGAAAATAATTAAATTAAAATTTCAATTGCATAAAAAGAAAGAAACTAAGATTTAGTCTAAACTAAAATCTAAAACTATTAAATCTAATGGTCTTAAACATATGTAAATTAATTAAACTATTAATATATTATCTAAACTAATTAAAGAGTGCACTAAATTAAAATAATACTAAACTATTAATAATAAACTCTTAAAACTATTGCAAATAAAGCTTCGAAACAAAATATAAACACCAAAAACACCACTATGTACTGCTAGTAGCCGAGCAACACATTTCAGCACTGACATTCTCTGCTATCAATTGTGTACCACCACCTGCCATGCATCCTGCAACAGGTTCAATATTCTGGCTTGCGTCTGCTACTCCCTCCTGCTTCAATCACGCCACTATGCAGCACAGTAGCACAACTTCAGCTACGTACTCCCGCTTTATGTTTGCACTGCACTGCGTTGTACCTTGCAACAACCTGCAGTGAACCATGCCACCCAGCACTTGTCCTCTGCTCCTACTAACTCAGTCTCGACAGCAGCAATGGCTTCAACAGTGCACCAATCTGGAAACACAGCAGCCAAAAACAATACAGGGGCCGAGAGACAGATGAGAACAAATATCAGCAATTCAGCCTTTCAGTACAACAACAATCGTGGCCTTCCAACTACACCGAGAACAGAAGCATTCCACGCTTTTGGTCCAACACTAGCAGACACAACAGTGAACCTAAAAGCAGAGACGAACCAAAATAGAAATGGTAGTAGACAGAAAAATAAGGAAACCAAAATTAAAACAATGGAAAGGAAGAAAAGAAGTTTGAAGGATTTTAACTAAGTGAACCCGAGACTAAAACGAATTGAAAGAGAGGTGAAAGCTTATAAGGAAAACGTTAAAGGCTTGAGGAAAGAATCGTTATGACACCCAGCCACCTTTCACCAGAATAAACAACAGTACAACAGCAAAGCCACAATCGTGCCATCTCTTGCCGCTTCAACGCTCCAGTGGACTCGTTCCACTTTGCATCGCGACCTTGCCTCAGCCCGTGCCACACACCTGCAGTAGCAAACAAAAGACTAGTGCAGAATAAAAGCAAACACAAAGATGAATAGTACACTATACTAAAAACAGAACAGAACAGAGGAAGGAATTTGATCCTTGTCCACTACAACAGCGCACTCCAGCTTTTGTTCTGCATTGAATGGCAGCAGTCCCGCCAGCTTCAGCATCCACGTCCTCTTCACCCGCACAGTAGCAGGCAGTAATACATTCAACAGGCAACTACAGCAGACGTCTGTTATAATGCTTCAGCACCTTTGCACCAGCCCAAGCATGTATTGAACCAGCAAACAGCAGCACTTTCAGCCCCTCACGTTGCCCAGAAAATCACAGCAGCTAATGTAAAAATAGTAGAATCGAAACCAAAGAGAATAGAGGACCAAAATAGCACATAAACACAGCAGAACAGGGAGAAGATGCTTGGCCACTGTTACCAGCCACAGACAGCAAGAACCTAGGCTAATAAAATAGTAAAAGCTGGAGAAGATAGACTGCAGTCACCAGCCACCTTTCCGATTGAACTGTAAAGGAAAATCGTGAACTGCCCTTGTGATCACAGAGCAAACTGGAAATGACTGTGGTGATTTAAAAGAAAACTTTAGCAGAATGTAAAAAAGAACTTTAAAACTCATAAAAACACTAGAAAATGGGCAAGGTTGGCTGTGTCACTCAACCTCCTTCCACCATCCCGATTCAACAGTAGAGCAAATGGAAAAACAGAATAATAAAAGAAATAGTAACCACGAAAAAATGAAATCTTTTCATTTAAAATGTGCCAAAGGAAAAAAAAATACCAACTTGCTAATTCTAGGCAATGGTGGCTGCCACCATTATCGTGAAAACTAAAAATAAACTAAAGGAAAATATAAACCTAAAACCTAGCAACCTAACATAAAAAACTTTAACCTAAAAATTCTAAAAAACTACTATATTCTCTCTTCAATTGTCTCATCATGTTCTATTTATACACAAAATTGGGGGTACAAAGGTAATTTCTTATCCTAGATGAGTTGGCATTGTTTAGCCACTTGTCTTCATACCATTCGCTTTAGAGAAGATATTTCCATGTCATTCGTTTTCTTGTCCACTTAGATGTACGATGTGGCCCGACTTGTGTTTTCCATGAGGTGGCCACGGTGTCCATTGATCTTATCCTTCAAAGGCGAATTAAATATGGACATTCGGCGTCACATGTGTCCAGAAGAGTGGTGACTCATGTTGCGAAATGGTAGTGGTCCAGTCTCCTTTTAGCCCATTTTTAGTCCATTTTCTACTGAAATAACTGAAATTCATCCAGATTTAATTCATCTGCAATCATGAGAATTTTAATTAAATTGAGGGGATAATTAGTAAAATAATATGAGGATTAAAATAAATTAATTAAGAAATTAAAAATAAATAATTCTATTTTAATAGAATTATCAATTACATGGCCTTATAATTAATTAAGATATGATATTCATGTAGTATAATTGCATTTACATAATGCTTGCTCATATCACAATGTCGAATGCATAGACTTTTAGCATGCTTGACATGAAACACGAGTGTTTATCGATATGCATCGTTTTAAATGCATAAGAAATGATATTATGATTTGAATTAAAGTTCAACATGGAAATTTAGAAAGATGTGAACTATTGATATGTGCATAAAAAAGGATTTAAGAATGGAGATACATTTGATTTACATGTTTTCATGCTAAATGAATTACTGAAACTTTTGCTAAACTTGTTTTGAGACTCATGGCATTAATTTAAAGAATTAATAAAGCGTAATGGAACTTGCTTAGTTAGAGCTTGCTCACTTATCTCTTTATGCTTGTCAGACAACCGTCTTGGATAGGTTCTGGTTCGCACCTAACCAGTGGAACTAGGTTTATAGATATATTATTTTATATTTAATTTCCTATTAATTACTACATATATGTACGTACGCATGCATGCATGTATTAATCGGTACATATGTGTACATATATACATATATTGTTGCATACTCCTTTCGTATCTATTTAATGTATATCGCATATACAACATTCGTGTATTTTTTGCTTCATTCTCGACTTCTTTTTTTTAAGTCTCATTTCTATAAATTCGAGCCAGGATCATGGATTTGAAATTCAAAGAATTACATTATCGTATTAAATACATTCACAATTTATACATGGAATACATGATCGGTTTAAGAAAGGTTATTGTTATCACATCCTCCCCATCTTAGAAACTTTTGTCCTCTAAATTACTCCAAGTCATTAAGAATAGGTAAATATACTTTTCTTTCGTCAAACTTTCGCAATCTCATGTAGCTTCTTCCGATGAGTGATGTTACTAGAGCACTTTTACCTAAGGGATCATCTTGAACCTCTATACCTTAGTCTTTTGATAAAAAAAAAATCTGAATCAGGCTCTCAATATAACTCAAGTTCTCCTTTATTTTTGAAGGTTCACGCACAATCACATGGGAGGGATCCAGAACACAAATCTTACCCTTATACCTTAACAGACCATCCTTGCTATTTATACACTCCAAGTCCCGATCTGACTGTACTCTACTAGCAACATCAATATATCTAGGATCCTCTCTCTTAGCCTGCCTAATCTGATCAATAATATCAGGTTCTATCCTCAAACTAGCAAATCAGATACTCACCTACAGGCTCTAGGTTCAGATTCAACTATGAGAATTTCTTCTTAAGTCCCAATCTCTAACTATCATGTAGCTGACCATGCCTATATTCTTCCTACTTAATGCATTAGCTACCTTATTAGCTTTTCCCGAATGGTAGAGAATCAAGCAATCATTATTCTTTAATAGCTTCGTCCACCAACTCTATCCCATGTTCAACTCTTTACGAGAACATATACTTTAGACTCTTATAATCCTCAACTGATGTAAGACTTTTATATCCTGGTTATAATTCAACCTTAAAAATACTTAAGCATCCTTCAATTAATCCAATAAGTCCTCAATCATAGATAGCAGTACTCATTCTTCATTGTAGCTTGATTCAACTGCTTATAGTCTCTATATGCAGCCTTAAATTGTCATTTATCCTTTTTCATTAACAATGTTGGAGTCCATAAGGTGACTCCCTTAGGCGTGTAAACCCATTGTATAGCAACTCTTGCCCTTGCTTCTTATGCCATTGCAATATTGATCAAAGTCATTTCAACATATGATGGTCCTTTTCTTTATCATTTTCGTTATAATTGTATCATCTCAAGTCCAATAAATCTCATAATCAAATTCCCCTATTATCACTCATTTTAAAGATCTTATTAGTCCCATATTAACCTCGAAGTTCAATTCTCAAAAGGTTCACCAATTGGACATATCTCATTAGTTCACACATTATGACCATTCATACTCTTATAATTTCAAAACTATCAAATTGGGTCAAGATCAATGTCAAGACATGATGATCTCCGGTGTCTTATGTCACACAATCTTAACTTCCACATTAATTTGTTATCTTATATGATTTAGTAGTATCAGAGCGAAGATTGTCTAGTGCGTGCCAATGTAAATAAGTCAGAATATTTTATATCCTATAGTATTGTAATATCTGAATATTAAGTGCCCAAATAAGTATGAAAACTATTCTAAATGAATGCGTCTTCCATTTATAAATTAAATTATAATAAAGTAAAGAAGATCGCTAAGGCAAAGATGGTTTGAAACCTTGATAAATAACACAATGGCCTATAAGGTATTGTGAATTATAAACGAGGTTAGAGAAGGCATAAAAGCCTTTATGGAATTTAGTAGTACTGAGACTGATTTGATGTAACTACTTAGGGCTTCTAAACGAGGTATAGAATTGTATTGATAGAAATGATAGTGGAATAACCTCGCATAGCTGACCTAAGAAATGAGGTCATGCGAAGGTCTAGAACTTGAGTTGTGCACTTAGCCTTTTGACAAGTGTAGTATATAAAGCCTCAAATTTGAAACAAAAGAGAAGTTTAGACTGCTTTAAACCAATAAACTTGTTGTACCTCAAAAGTATAAGGTTTGGTTGAATACCGGATCCATCTCTATTTTGAAAACTATTGGAATTAAGAATCAATATCAAAGTATGAAAGTTTTGGATTTTGAGGTATTGGGCATCCTTAATGAGCTTCAATAAAGTATGGTTCGATTGATCCTGTTGGAATGGACCATAAAGGTTTTAGGCCTGATTATGATAGTTGTAGGAAATTTATTAGAAACTGTTCACCATATGTGGCAAAAAGTGAATTTTATTGAGATGCCTTAAGAGGAACGAATGCCTAACCTCCTTATAGAGTTAAAAGGAGTATTGGGTCTTGTATATTTTGAAAAGTGTATGGATTTCAAAGAACCATGTGATTTAGAAAGCACACAGATTCCTAAAATTATTCGACTCTTAAAGTATAATTGTAAGACCCGAGTTTTATTGTAAGAGCAAAAGGGAATGAATAGAAATCTCCGAGTGCATTTAAAAATGCAAAAGGATTGAAATAGTATTCCCGAACACATGAAGGATAAAACGGTCAAAAGATCGAAGTTCGATATTAATCGGGACAAGGAAATTTAATTAAAAATATGAGATTAAGAAATCTTGATCAATAATGAAGAAATAATTAAATTTCGGGTTAAATTGATCAAGATATGAATTTATTGGAATAAACCAGAATTTTCAACTCAAAAAATAATCCCGAAAATAATCGAAAAATATACCAAAAAGTCGAAATAATATTGAGAAATTCATTTATTGATTTAATGAATTAAATATAACTTTTTCAGATATTTGGCAAAAATAATAATATTTAATTGAATAAAATAATAATAAAAATAAATTACAAATAAAAAAATAAAGTAAAAAAATATTTTTTGCGTTTCACGAAAACCGAAGACACAGACAGCGAGGGACCGAGCCCATGCTGCCTTACCGACCACCGACGACCAGCCTAGAGGAGCGACTGACGAGGAGGAAACCCAGCCGAGCCACCACCGGCCTAACGCACCCACGAATGGTGGCAAACGGCGGCAGAGGGAGAGAAACCGAGGCAACAGCGAGGGGAAGAGAAGTTCCCGGCGACCGGCGTCGATTCAGGCCCGGCCACCCCCAGCCGAACGTCCTCGAAGCAAAGACGAGCTGATTAGTAGTAGCTACAACCGGCGAAACCGACGGACGGAGCCAAAAACAGCGGAAAAGAAAATGGGTACTGACGGCCAAGAGAGAACAGGCCGGACCAGCCACTTTTCAGCGACCTTAGACGAAACCGAGACCAGATCCGTGCATCAGACGGCCCAGCGGAGCCACTGAGGATAAAAATCGACGAAGAACCGACCGGCGAGCCACTGAACCGATCGAACCGGGTTGAACCGGACCGAACCGGTTCAGCTAAAAAAGAAAAGAAAAGAAAGAGAAAAAGGGGAAAAAGAAAAGAGAAAAAAATTGGAGAAAATTTCAGTGATGCAATTGAGTTAAGGGTAAGTCGGTAAGCGGTCGAAATTGACCGATTTAAATTTTAGAATATTTAATTTGATTAATATTCGACTGAAAATTTACCCGAAAAAATATTAAATTATGTAGCTCGACAATTGGCATCAACCGAGAGCTCGAGACAATCTCGATTTTTTGTACTATCATGGAATCTCGGGTAAGTAGCCCTTATTTATGATAATTTGCATCGTTATGCGTGTTAGATAAATTACGAATTTAATTTTCACATTAAATGAATTAAATTATGGAAATTGAGATAAATTGTCGTAAATAATTCATTGAGATATCCGAGAATTTAGAACGAGGCTCAATAATTACTTATGGGCCCAATGAGCCCAATAGGCCTTGATAATGTGAATAGTCATTGGGAAACGGGCTGAAGGTCGATTAAGCCCCATTATGGTACAATCGGGCCCAATATGGGTAAACGGGCCCAATGATTTAAATTAAGCCCATTATGGTACAATCGGGCCCAATATGGGTAAACGGGCCCAATGATTTAAATGAAGCCCAAAAAATATGAAATACAACTAATTGTATTGTATTTTGACCTGATGAATATTTATCCGCAATTCCGGAGATTGATTCGGAGCAAATCGAATTGCGTGACGAGTCATCAGTGGAAAGGTCAGACTGTACAGAAAAATGAGGTAAGGGAATTATGTGAGTAGCTAGAGGTAGCTACGCGTATTTTAATAGTTTTTGTATACACTGATTATGTATGTATACAAGTTTATTTTATAATGATCATAAAAGTGGTTTAAATGATTTTAAGGATCAGAATAGGTAAAAAGACTAGTTTACCCCTATTGAGGGAAGTTCACCTAAGGATGGTGAAAGCATGACATGCATGAAATGCATGATTTAAGGAATTTTTTGAATTAAGGAATTTTATTGGTTTTAATCAAAGCAAATCGATAGATTGGCCAGTAACTGCATAAATTTCACAAGATAACACTACGTATGTATTATTCATATTTAAATGGAATTTCTTTGGAAAACGGCCAACTATCAAGTTTATATGGAAACAGATAGTGCTGACATATAGTTCGCACTATATCTGCGTTTGTGAGTGTGCATAAATGTGCTTGAGCGGTTGCTCGCACTGACTTGTGTGACATCATATGCATGAAATGTGTAAGAGCGATTGCTCGCACTGATTTTTATTCTTGTGAAATGCATGAGAAGTGCTGGAGCCTAGCTTGCACTCTATTTTGACATGTTTTGACATGTTTTGACTTGTTTTGACCTGATATGCATAAAAAGGTGCTGGAGCGATTGCTCGCACTAGTTTTTATGATTTGACATGCATGAGAGATGTTGGAGTTTAGCTCGCATCCAATTTTGATGGATTTAATTGCAATAAACCATGCTGAAGTGTAACTCGCACGAGATTTTATTTAATTATGCATAAAGTCATGTTGGAGTGTAACTAGCACGAGATTTAATTTACTTGAGCATTCATTTGTGTTGGAGCGTTGCTCGCACGAAGTTTTATATGGTTTTATAACTCATTTTAAAGCCGTACTGGAGTTTTTCTCGTACGAGATTTTCATTAAGTTTTTATATATATCCGTATTAGAGCATTGCTCGTACGTGGATTTTACTTAAATTTATAATTCGTTTAAGTCGTACTGGAGCGCTGCTCGTATGCAGATTTCATTGATTTCTATGAAACCGTGCTAGAGCTTCGCTCGCACAAGGTTTTCAGATATCATGAATGCTTAGTTAATATATTTTGAAATGACAAAACAAGTAAATTCAATAATATAAAGATGATATAAAAATATGTTTAGAGGTTATCAGTACCAGAACTTAAGTTCCTGAAGATGAGAGATCGATCTGGGATATGAGAGATCGATCTCCTGGGTTTTCTAGGATAAGAGATCGATGTCATGAAGATGTGAGATCGATCTATTAAGGATTAAACCTGTACAAAGGTATTTAGGAAGCTAAGATTGATCTATAAGGGTTATGAGATCGATCTGCCTAATACGGATGTTGAGGAGATCGATCTGGTCTAGGAAGAGATCGATCTTCCCTAAAACAAAGGTAAAGGCAGTAGATCAATCTGTAAGATCTATCTATACTCAAACAGAGAGCTCATGAGATCGATCTGGTATAGGAAGAGATCGATCTCCTCAAAGTCAGAGAGCTAAGGAGATCGATCTGGGTTGATAAGAGATCGATCTCATCACTACGAGAATACTTCGCAGATCGATCTATATATCGATCCTACCTCAAACAGAGAGATTGGAAGGTCGATCTGCCTATTCAACAGATCGATCTTCTCTAATATTTTCAAATTGTGAGATCGATCTGCTCATATATGAGATCGATCTCCTTGCTTCATTTTGCCTTGATCTTGCAGGAATTATAACTAAGAGATCGATCTGTTCAAGATGGCAGATCGATCTGGCATTCTACTAGAGGTACCCAACGGCTATTTCTGCAAAAATCTCAATGAGAAAAACAGCATTAAATGCTCCAACTACCAATCCTTCAGTATATAATCAAGCATTGAAGACACTGAGAATAGAGACACCATTGCTGCACATTCTGTATATTCTCATGAGTTTAATTCTTTCATTCCATTTGTCTTCAATCCTCATTTATTGAGTTTGTTGTATAAGCTTGTGTGCAAAAGCTGTATTTATCCTACCCACATTAAAAGCTTGATATTGTATTCATCCTATCTTTGCGAGAGAAGAGGATTGTTCCTCAGTGAGATAAACTTTGTAAAAGGGTGAATACATCTTTGCTTAAAAAGGGTAGAGAGGTTATTCCTTAACCTGAAAAAGTGAGTGTGTAACTTTCGTTGAAAGTGAGAAAGAAAGCTCTTGACAAGAAGGTCAAGGATAGAGGACGTAGGCAAGAGATTGGCCGAACCTCTATAAACTACTGTGTTTGATATTCTCTTCCTTATCTTGCTTTAATTTGTTTCTTTACTTTATATTGCTTATTCATTATTTGTTAATTAAGTTCAAATTAGTTTAAATTTACCATTAACTTTAGAAAATCGATTCACCCCCCTCTCGGTAGAGCCAATAATTAGTATCAGAGCAAGGACTCTTTGATCACATAGGAATAACTTCCTAAGAGTTAGAAACGATCTAATGGCTCACAACAATGTAGCGACTAGCTTAGTAGGAGAGGGGCATTCTACGGTTAGGCCTCCTATGTTCAATGGGGAACATTATGCTTATTGGAAGACTAGGATGATGTTATTCATTCAAGCGAATGATTATGAAGTATGGAGGATTATCACTAAAGGACCTCAAATCCCTACAAAAAGAATAGAGGGAAGAGATATCCCTAAAGAAGCAGATGAATGGGATTCAAATGATGTTAAATGTGCTCAGCTAAATGCTAAGGCCATGCACACCCTTTTTTTGTGCTTTAGGGCTAAATGAATACAATAGAGTCTTCGGTTGTGACAATGCCAAACAAATTTGGGATAAATTGGTAATAACTCATGAAGGTACAACCCAAGTAAAGGAGACTAAGGTAGGAATGCTCACACATGACTATGAGCTATTTAGGATGAAAGATGGAGAGTCAATCAGTGATATGTTCACTAGATTCACTGATATAATTAATGGATTAAAATCATTAGGAAAAATATACTCTAATATAGAAATGGTCAAGAAAATATTAAATAGTCTACCTAAATCATGGGAAGCTAAAGTGATTGCAATTGAGGAATCCAAGGACCCTCACACATTGTCACTAGAAGAATTAATAGGATCACTACTCACTTATGAGATGAAGTTGAGAAGAAATGAAGAGCCATACAAGAAAGTGGGAGTTGCTCTAAAATCTACTACTCAAGAGGAAAATAAAAATGAGAGTGGTAGTGAAGAAGATCTTGAGATGGCAATGTTTGCCAAAAGATTTAACAAATTCATGAGAATGAGAGCAAGTGGTAGTAATAGGAGAAACCACAAGAGAGATAAAGAAGAGGTAGGAAGAAAATATACAATTGTGTGTTATGAATGTAAAAAACCAGGACACATTAAGTTTAACTGCCCTCTTCTTAAAAGGTCCAACGATAGGTTCCACAAAAAGAAGGCAATGGTGGCTACATGGAGCGACAGTGACTGCTCCGATGATGATTCAAATGAGGACATTGCCAACTTGTGCTTCATGGCTATTGAGGATGAAAAGGTAACTTCAAATCTCAATGAATACTCTTTTGATGAATTGCAAGATGCCTTTGATGATCTTGCATTGGAATATGAATGCATGAGTATGAAATATAAGAAGATAATATGTAAATTGAAGAAAGAAAATGAGTTAATACTAGAGAACAAATTAGAATGTGAAAAGAAACTACAAATCTTGAAATTTGTGACCTAAAAGAAAAAAATAGCAACTTACATAATTCTTTTAATAGGTTCTATATGGGTCAACAAAAGTTAGATAACATGCTAGAAACTCAAAGGGCATTCTTTGATAAAAATAGGTTAGGATATAATGCAAAAAGTAGAGAGACTCATCTCAAAAGCTTCATTGCTAGAAAGAGCATGAATAAACATGCAACTACTTGTTCATATTGTAATAGAAAGGGACATGCATCACATAATTGCAATATGAAGATGACCACTCTTAAAGGAAAAATAGTAAAAAGAATGTGGGTTCCAAAAGACGTAATTAACTCAAAAGATCTTAATGCATTGGTAAAATGGATCCCAAAGGGATCAAGAATTGCATTCACTAACCTCAAAGGACCCAAGAGAATTTGGGTACCTAAGACATGAGTTTGAATTTTAATTGTAGGTGATTGAGCATTGCCACAAAGCTAAAACAAAGGAAGCTTGGTACTTGGACAGTGGATGCTCAAGGCACATGACGGGTGAGAGGAGCCACTTCAACTCATTTAAATCAAAGGTTGGTGGAGAAGTCACGTTTGGGGACAACTCCAAAGGCCAAGTTGAAAGAAGTGGCTCAATAGGTAATGACTATTTTTCATTAGAAAAAGTATTGCTTGTTAGGGGTCTAAAGCATAATTTACTAAGCATAAGTCAACTTTGTGACAAAGGTTACAAAGTAATTTTTGATTGCATAATGTTATAAAACTTAAGTCAAATAAAGTTCTTTTCCTAGGCCATAGGCAAGGTAATATATACATTGTCTATCTTAATGAACTTAAGAATGAAAACTTATGCCTAATGGTAGACAAAGAAAAAGAACCTTGGTTGTGGCATAGAAGACTAGGTCATGTTAGCATGCATGTGTTATCCAAGTTAGCTAGAAAAGATCTAGTTATAGGATTACCTAAGTTGTCCTTTGATTATGACAAAATATGCGAAGCGTGTGTTAAAGAAAAACATAAAAGGACAACATTTAAGCCTAAGAATAGTGTATCTACCACTAGGCCTCTTCAATTACTCCACCTAGATCTTTTTGGACTAACTAGAACAACAAGCCTAGGTGGGAAACACTATGGATTTGTAATAGTTGATGATTTCACTAAGTTCACTTGGGTGTTCTTTTTTAGAGTGAAAAATGAAGCTTTAGAAAAGTTCATAGCTTATACAAAAGTAACTCAAAATGAAAAAGGATACACAATAACTAGTATTAGAAGTGATCATGGCAAGGAGTTTGAAAATATAGGATTTGATGAGTATTGCAATGATCAAGGAATTAGCCATAATTTTTCAGCCCCTAGGACACCACAACAAAATGGAGTAGTTGAGAGAAGAAATAGAACATTGGAAGAAATGGCTAGAACCATGTTGTGTGAGAATAATTTACCAAAATATTTTTGGGCTGAAGCTATAAATACATCTTGCTATATCATTAATAGAGCCATGATTAGACCAATTTTAAAGAAAACTCCTTATGAGCTTTACAAAGGTAAGAAGCCTAACATTAGCTACTTCCACCCTTTTGACTGCAAATGTTTCGTCTTAAATAATGGGAAAGATAATTTAGGAAAATTTGATGCCAAGAGTGATGAGGGAATTTTTCTAGGATATTCATTGAATTCAAAGGCTTATAGAGTATATAACAAAAGAACATTGATGGTTGAAGAATCAATTCATGTAATATTTGATAAATCAAATGATTTATCTAAAGATTCAACCAATGATGAGGATGTTGGAATATTTGATGAAAACTTAGAGGAAATTCCAAACTTAGAAGAAGATCTATTAGAAAAACTTGACATAAATAAAGAAGATGAAGAAGAAATAGAGATGTTAGAGAGAGAGTCTAGAGCACCAAGAGAATTAGGATATGTAAAAGATTGTGAAATAGTAGGAGATCCAACTCTTGGAGTTAGAACTAGATCATCTCTAAGGAATATGTGTCAATATATAGCCTTTGTGTCTCAAATAGAACCTAGAAATGTCAATGAAGCCTTAGATGATAATAATTGGTTCTTAGCAATGCAAGAAGAATTAAATCAATTTGAGAGAAGAAAGGTGTGGAAACTAGTTCCTAGGCCTAGTGATCACTCTATAATTGGAACTAAATGGATATTCAAGAACAAAATGGATGAAAATAGTGTGATCATAAGAAATAAGGCTAGGTTAGTTGCACAAGGTTATAGACAAGAAGAAGGAATAGACTATGATGAAACTTATGCACCGGTAGCTAGATTAGAAGCTATTAGAATGTTACTTGCCTTTGCATGCTATAAAAACTTCAAGTTATATCAAATGGATGTAAAGAGTGCATTCTTGAATGGTTTCATTAATGAAGAAGTGTATGTAGAGCAACCTCCCGGCTTTGAAAATCATGAATTTCCTGAACATGTTTTCAAACTATCTAAGGCACTCTATGGTTTGAAACAAGCTCCTAGAGCATGGTATGAAAGGTTGTTAAAATTCTTAATAGAAAAAGGATTTTCAAGAGGAAAAGTAGATACCACTTTATTTATCAAAAATAAAAATAAAGATTTACTAGTTGTTCAAGTGTATGTAGATGATATTATTTTTGGATCAACTAATGAATCTTTATGCCAAGAGTTTGCTAAGATCATGCAAGGTGAATTTGAAATGAGCATGATGGGAGAGCTCACTTTCTTCTTGGGACTTTAAGTGAAGCAAACAAAGGATGGAACCTTCATTAATCAAGCAAAGTATACTAAGGATTTGCTCAAGCGATTTGGAATGGACAATTGCAAACCTCAAGCAACTCCAATGGGTACCAACATCAAGCTTGATAAAGATGAAAGTGGTAAGTGTGTAGACACTAAACTCTATAGGTCTATGACTAGCTCATTACTCTATTTAACTGCAAGTAGACCAGATATTTTATTAAGTGTATGCCTTTGTGCTAGATTTCAATCCTCTCCTAGGGAATCACACTTATTAGCAACCAAAAGGATCTTTAGATACCTTAAGGACACTCCCTCTCTAGGACTTTGGTACCCCAAAGACTCCACTTTTACACTTCATGCATTTTGGGATGCAGACTTTGGTGGATGCAAAATAGATAGGAAAAGTACTAAAGGTACTTATCAATTCTTAGGGAATAGATTAATCTCCTGGTTCTCTAAGAAACAAAATAGTGTGGTTCAGTCCACAACTGAAGCTGAATACATAACAGCAGGTAGTTGTAGTGCTCAAATGTTGTGGATTAAACAACAAATGAAAGACTATGGTATTGACATGAAACAAGTCTCTATTAAATGTGATAATACCAGTGCCATCAATCTATCTAAAAATCCTATTCAACACTCTAGAACTAAGCACATTGAGATTAGGCACCATTTCCTTAGAGACCGTGTTCAAAAGGGAGATATAATTCTAGAATATATTGATACTTTACATCAAATAGCTGATATATTCACCAAACCTCTTGATAGAGATAGGTTTTGTGTCCTTAGAGGTGAATTAGGACTCATGAATGTTCCTTAAGATGTATATGCTTCAAAACCTTGATTTTAAGTTATTTTTAAAAGAGTTTTTCAATGATTTTTCTGGGCAAAAAGTATGAGAGATCGATCTCTTATCAATATAGATCAATCTCCATACTTCAAATAAGCCTAAAGCATAAAGGTTAAGCTAGGCAGATCGATCTTCTCACCCATAAGATCGATCTCCTTAAGCCTCTGTTAAACAGCAGATCGATCTATGCATTTGGAAGATCAATCTCCTTAAGCCTCTGTTAAACAGCAGATCGATCTATGCATTTGGCAGATCGATCTTATTAAACCTCTGTCAAACAACAGATCGATCTGGGCAAACGACAGATCGATCTCATTAAAATTCTGTATTCTGAGGATCGATCTTGTGGTACAACATATCGATCTCTTCAAGCTTCTGGAAATGACAGATCGATCTGTCGCCTCGACAGATCGATCTCATGTGCCCTGGACTATAAAAACTGCTCAAAATCCCTAAATTTCAAAAATCCCAAATCTTCAAAATCCCTCAATTCTGTCGCACCTCAGCCTTCGATTCTTCCTCCCAGATCGATCTCGATAAGGTTTTCGTCAAAATGTTTCTTCATTTATCGTTCTAGTAACCAACATTGCTAAATTTTTCTCAAAAATTCTTAGTTAAGTGCTCAATTTCTCTCTAGGTCAAATCTAGCTACTGTTCCATTGGTTAGTTTTTAGTGAACTAGTTTTAACATCATCTAGAGCAGTTCCAGTGTCTAGAACAATGCCTAGACTTAAGAGAGCAGGCCAAAAACCTCCTCGACCTAGTGTAGATCAAGGGTCCTCTTCCCAATCCATCCCTCCCTCTTTAGTCACTACCTTTAACAGGTGTTTTAAAACGCCTGTAAAAAGGAAGAGATATGAAGAGTATTTTTCGACCATGCCAATTAAACATTGGCGAACCATTGATTTTTCCTTCTTAAACCGTATTGATTTTCCTTATCTACCCAAAATTGAAGAATTTAGGTGGCTTCAGTTTCTCAAAATCAATACTCCCGTACCCCCAAACATCATCAGGGCATTCTTTTCTAATGTCGAACTCATCTATGACCCTGATGATGCTTGCAAAATTCTTGGGTTTAAAACATATGTCATGGGTAAGTCAATCCCTATAGACACCTCTATTTTAGCCCAAACGTTTCACATTAGAGATGAGGGATTGACTGATGAGGAGGAAGAAGTCCCTCTAGAGTTTGACCTTCCCGGTGATAAGGTGAGTGACCTGCCAATGCATCCAAGGCTACTCCACCTTATCATTTCATGGAACCTCCGCCCTTTCGGTACCCGACACTCTACAGTTAGGAAGTTAGATCGTTTCTGGCTCCACCACATTCACACCATAAGCCAAAAACCCAAACTTGTCCATTTCATCTATGAAGATTGGTTGAAGATCGTACGCGGGCAAGCTTTCACGATTATTTTTCCACAACTGCTGGCGTATCTTCTACAACAACTTGGAGTGGATTACAGCTGTGAAACGGGTGAAGTGCCCTCCCCAAAGAGCGTCTTAAACATCGGGACACTTCACCACATGGGGTATTACAAGGACTTTTGAGGGGATTGGAAGAAGAAGCGGGAACAGCAGCCTGCAGCAGCCATGGAGGAAGATCCCTCAGATGAGCCCACTGCTCCACCTGCTGCACCTACTGAGGGTCCATCGTCATCGACTGCTCAGCCCTCTGCACTTGCCCCATCACCTGCTGGCATGGAATCGATTGTGACAATGATCATGGAGCTGAACCGAAAGATAGATGAAGGTTTTGCAAACCTTCATGCCACTCAGCAGGTGATGTATGATGAGCTTCAGGTCACTCGTACTCACGTTGAGGACCTTATGGATTGATTCCCTCCTCCACCTTAGGACTTAGTTGATAGGACTATTTTGGCTAATGTTTTGAAATTACTAGTTGTTGTTTGAGAACCGCATTTGCTTGAATGGAATGATATGTTAGTTATTGTTGCCATATGCTATAATGAATTACTATTTTAAACTGAACAGTGTGTTAACATTAAATTGCTCTGTTTAAATCTTTAGTGCCATTGATATGACAAAAAGGGGGAGAAGAATAAGAAAACATGTTTTAAATGGCTTTAAATACGTTAAAGAAACATGTCTAATGGTTTAAAGAAATTATTAAAATGAGGGGGAGTTACGAAAGTTAAGAGGTCAAAAGCTAAAAGAAAGGGGGAGCTTACAAAAAGGGGGAGTCTGTGCACAATGCAAATATGTAATTAAACATGTTTATTGAATAGGTTTTGTCATATCAAAAAGGGGGAGATTGTTGAGTTAATATATTTTGAAATGGCAAAACAAGTAAATTCAATAATATAAAGATGATATAAAAACATGTTTAGAGGTTATCAGTACCAGAACTTAAGTTCCTGAAGATGAGAGATTGATCTGGGATATGAGAGATCGATCTCCTGGGTTTTCTAGGATAAGAGATCGATCTCATGAAGATGTGAGATCGATCTATTAAGGATTAAACCTGTACAAAGGTATTTAGGAAGCTAAGATTGATCTATAAGGGTTATGAGATCGATCTGCCTAATACAGGATGTTGAGGAGATCGATCTGGTCTAGGAAGAGATCGATCTTCCCTAAAACAAAGGTAAAGGCAGTAGATCAATCTGTAAGATCGATCTATACTCAAACAGAGAGCTCATGAGATTGATCTAGTATAGGAAGAGATCGATCTCCTCAAAGTCAGAGAGCTAAGGAGATCGATCTCATCACTACGAGAATACTTGGCAGATCGATCTATAGATCGATCCTGCCTCAAACTGAGAGATTGGAAGATTGATCTGCCTATTCGACAGATCGATCTTCTCTAATATTTTCAAATTGTGAGATCAATCTGCTCATATATGAGATCGATCTCCTTGCTTCATTTTGACTTGATCTTGCAAGAATTATAACTAAGAGATCGATCTGGTCATGATGGCAGATCGATCTAGCATTCTACTGGAGGTACGCAACGGCTATTTCTGCAAAAATATCAACGGGAAAAACAGCATTAAATGCTCCAACTACCAATCCTTCAGTATATAATCAAGCATTGAAGACACTGAGAACAGAGACACCATTGCTGCACATTCTGTATATTCTCAAGAGTTTAATTCTTTCATTCCATTTGTCTTCAATCCTCATTTATTGAGTTTGTTGTATAAGCTTGTGTGCAAAAGCTGTATTTGTCCTACCCACATTAAAAGCTTGATATTGTATTCATCCTATCTTTGAGAGAGAAGAGGATTGTTCCTCAGTGAGATAAACTTTGTAAAAGGATGAATACATCTTTGTTTAAAAAGGGTAGAGAGGTTATTCCTTAACCTGAAAAAGGGAGTGTGTAACTTTCGTTGAAAGTGAGAAAGAAAGCTCTTGACAAGAAGGTCAAGGAGAGAGGACGTAGGCAAGAGATTGGTCGAACCTCTATAAACTACTGTGTTTGATATTCTCTTCCTTATCTTGCTTTAATTTGTTTCTTTACATTATATTGCTTATTCATTATTTGTTAATTAAGTTCAAATTAGTTTAAATTTGCCATTAACTTTAGAAAATCGATTCACCCCCTCTCGGTAGAGCCAACAATGAATATGCATGAAGCCGTGCTAAAGCTTCGCTCGCACAGGGATTTATATTACATGCATATAGCCGTGTTGGAGCCTCCTGTAGACTGTGTGTCACTGTGAGATGATATGCTCACACGTGCATTCTGAGACAGAGATGATATGGGTGGATAAGACCTATTACAGGCACCCCTGACAGAGCTTGGGTTCACAGAGTACGTTGTACCATGTATGTCACGCGGAGTATGCTGTACCGTGGGGATTGTTGGAGTGAAGTGGCATTAGCCATGAGGCAACAAGCCTTGCCCTCACAATCTCGGTGTTATGCTATTCAGGCGGGTAGGACGACCCACCTCCCGTTTCAGGTGTGATACCCCGCACACTAGATACCGTGTTGCTAGGGATCACGAGGTTATGGCCATAGTCTTATTTTGTTACTGATAGTCACCTACATGTCTCAAATGATATAACTATTGGTCGATAGACCAGGGTAGACCCGAGGGAGGGGTCAAGCCCCCGATTTTGTGATTTTTACTGAGATGTGCTTTTTAACAGAATTTTATAACGAATTGATTTATGAGATGCTTAACCCCTTTGGGTTATTTTATACTGCGTTTTAAATGAAATGATTTAAATGCAGTAGCATGATGAGTTTTCCATGCTTTAATGATAAATTCATGAAATGATTGTATCTCATGATTTGTTTTATATCGCATGAAATAATGCATGATTTTGATTTAATTCATGCTAAGTATGATTTACTGATGTCACATAAAATGCCATTGATGCATAAGTAGTATGATTTATATATGCACGAACAGTTTTATAAACCAAGACATTGATGACATACATGATTTGTGCTTGAGATTTTAATGAAAAGAAAATGGATTTTAAGGGCATGGCATTATGAGCATGTAGATAGTGGAGCTATCTACTTACTTGCATAATTTCCTTACTGAGCGTGCGGTTGCTCACCCCCTTATTTCCCCATCTTTTTAGAGCATTCACAGTAATTAGTAAGCGGCTGAGGACTTGCATGCATTGGTATTTGTTGCTTCCCATCGAGAAACAGATATACACATTTGTATATTTTTGTATCTAAATATGTAATGCACAGTACTGTAAACGGATATGATGTTGGGGATGTAGAGTTATAAATACCATTGTGTATGTATTTAATTAAAGTCAATGGAAAGTAAACTCTGATATGTGAATGTGATTATTAAAATGGTGTGGTAAATAGGTGAGAGGTGACTAACACCGAATCATAGTCCAACTGTGTTGTAGGATGGTCACGATGAGAGAAAGGTAAGAATTAAATAATAAATGAAAAAATGAAAAATTTACTCTGATTTTTAGGTAATTTGGGTCACGACAGGTTTAATGGTATCAGAGCTTAAGTTGGCCTGATATGAGTCGGTGTTAGTGGTTATGAAAGTTTACATCCCCATGACTGTGCATTATTTAGATACAATTGTGTATATCGAGATGGAAGTGCAACTAAGAATTTGGTTTCGAATGCAAGTATAGACTCTTTAACTAATAGTCGCTATGACAGAGAGGTGAGTACACGAGCTCGAGGTCGTAGAGGTAAGCCCGAGAGTCGTACTGAGTCGCCACATGAAACTCAAGATGAGATTAAAGTGGAGGCTGATGTCATGCCCCACAGAGTCCGACAGAGAGATCGAACAGAGTCCGACAGAGAAATCGGACAGTATTGAGACACGCTTCGCGAGGTTGGAACGGAGTGTGAAGAATATTTATGGAGCTAATTGCTCGGTGTATGCATGGTATTTGAGGGCAAGTTGGAGCATTGGAAGTCCGCTCGACCCATCTTAAAGGTTAGACATCCAGAATGGACATGAGAACATAATTCTAGATGTATTCCGGTGACAGAATATCTCGGACACTGTTTAAAGGAAATTACAGATAAAATTATTTACTCTGACCTAGAGGAACTGGTTGATTAACGAGTATGAAACTCAGTTTATATTCCTAGGCAGATATGACTTTGACACTATGAGCAGTAAGAGCAGTGTAACAGTGTAGCAGTGTAGCAAGTGTAACAGTGTAAGATGTGTGGTAGTTACCACGAAAATAAGATGTTGGACGAGGGCGAGTGTATGCATTGGACCAGGACACTATTGATGTTTCATCTGATGAGGTGGAAGATACCACGCTGGTTGTGAATAATGAAATAATTATTTTAATTGATCCTGGTGTCACGCATTTATTCATACCGCCTTCAGTTGCTTATAAGCTAGTGAAAGATGTGAAGCCTGTACCCTTAAGTAAGATGACGATAGTTAGCTGATTTTCACTAACTGAATATGGGTATAGAGATTGTAAGTTGAAAATAAGTGTGAAAACATCACTGAAAAATATATTGTAAGTTTAACAAGTAATGAAAGAGTCTGTTATAAGTGATATATGAAAGGATAAGAGAATGATATATCCATAACCAGTCTATGTAGTCAAGTCTGAGGGTTAATAAAGGTATTTCAAAATACCTCTCCGTCTGAAGATTTGATAGCGTCTAGAAGCGCACACATAACCTATAAATTGAAATCGACAGTCGTAATATATACATTTAAAATTTGGGTACCTTTACTGGTACGATAAAGAAATATAGAATTTGATTAATCATGAAGGTTTAAAAAAATAAATAAATAAAAATTTATAAAAGCCGTTAATATAAGAAAAAGGAAATGATGCGGGTTAGTAACTTGAACAGAAGCGATTTCGAAATGACGTTATACGTTTATGAGTACATAGGTCAAGGTTATGGGAAATTGAAATATTCAGTGGAACTCAACTATGATGAGGTATTTAAGGTTTACCTAGACCGATTGGTTATCATCTTTAGCGATGATATTTTGATGTATTCGAAGTCCAGGGAAGAGCATGAGTAGCAATTGGAAACTGTCTTACAGACGAGTTGTTGAGAGTTTCTCGAAATGGGCTGCTCAGTTGACACATCTTGTTCGAAAAAGATTGTATGTCAGTAGGATGATAAGTATGAAAATGTCTTCAATGAGTTCTGGTATATTGAAGTAAGAAACTGACCACCGTAATTATTCTCACCATAACCAACAGCTCAAGAGATTTCAGTGTGTATGGATATCAAAATAAGAATTGGGCTGTATATTGATATAAAATGGGAAGATAGTCAATTATGGATCCAGATAGTTTAAGGATCATGAGAGCAACTATCCAACCCATGATTTAGAGTTGGCAGCCGTAGTGTTTACACTAAAAGTATGGCGCCACCATTTAAATGGTAAGAAATTTCGGGTATGCACAGATCGTAAAAGCCTTGAGTAACTGTTTTCACAGAAAGAGTCGGATATGAGATAACTAAGAGGGTTAGAGCTTCTAAGGATTATGATTGTGAAAATTGTACCACCAAGAAAAGGCTAATGTAATAGCTGATGCCTTGAGCAGAAAGAGCCTCAGGATGGTATCACATATGATGGTCAGGAAGCGTGAGCTGCTAGAGTAGTTATGAGCCTCAGTAGTGATGTGATCCCTTCTGATGATGACGGTGATTTTGTGACAGCTAGCCTGAGGTTAGAACCAGATTTGAGTGACCGAATTTGCCAGGCTTAGCATAATGATCGGCATGGTGTCGATAGTGTAGGTCAGATTCAGAAGGGTACAGTGACAGAGTTCACAGTGAGTGATGATGACTTACAGAGATTCAAAGATAGTATAAGTGCTCCGCAGGACCACAGTGATGATGATAGTGTTATTGTCAGAAGCTCACTCTTTGGGATATACAATGCATCCAGGAAGTAATAAATATATCAGAATCTCTGAAAAAAAGTATTAGTGGTCAGGTCTGAAAAGAGACATTGTAGAGATTGTGAAAAAAGTGTCTCGTATGTCAGCAGATTAAGGTACAGTACTAGAAGTCTGCAGGGTTATTGCAGCCTCTACCTATAGTGGCACGGAAATGGGAACAAGTTACCATGAATTTCGTGATGGGTTATAGAGGACCCGGATGAATCACGAGGCTATTTGGGTGATAGTCGATAGATTGATTTAGTCTACCCACTTTTTGGCTATGAAAATCCCCAGATACTCTAAGTGCGTAGGCGTATTTATGTGTATGAAAAATTGTGTAACATTATGTAGCGTTCCAGTGAGCATGATATCAGATAGGGATTCCCGCTTCACTTACCACTTCTGGGAACATTTTTCAGGAAGCTATGGGAACCTGACTGAGTGTTAACATAGCTTTCCATCCTCAGACAGATGGTCAGTCAGAGAGGACTGTACAAGTTCTGGAGGATGTGATGAGAGCATGTGCCATTGATTTTATAAGCTCCTGGGATGATCAGTTGTTACTAATAGAATTCGCCCATAATGACAGTTGTCACTCGAGTATCGGGATGATATTTTATATGAGGCATTGTATGGCCATAGGGAATTATTTTTCGAATTAGATAAGAAGAAGTGGGTGACAGATATATAATTGTTCCCGAATGGGTAAAATAAACCTCTGAGGATGTTCAGTTAAATTGTGACAGATTAAGAACACCTTAGAGCAGACAGAAAAAGCTATGCTGACAAGAGACAGAAACCATTGAAAATTCACCGAGGGTGAATCATTATTATTGGCAAATTACTTGTCTTAAGGACGTAACGAGATTTGGATAGAGATATTGGACAAGTGGGAACTAAAACCTGTAAGTTGGCGTTACCACTTGAATTAATAGGCATCCACAATTTGTCCCATCTTTTGATGCTTCATAAATACTGTCCAAATCCAGCATATGTGATTGGATATGAGCTCCAACAGCTTAGCTCAATGAAAGTATAACGTATGATTGGAGAATCAATTCAGGTATTAAATAGGAAGGAGAAAGTGTTGAAGTTTAAGATGATCTCCCTAGTTAAGTATGATAGTAGTATTACACTCCGGAGAAAGTCACTTGAGGATGATAGTATATGATACGATAGATGTACCCAGAGTTATTTATGGACTCATTTGCCTTAGTTCTAATTTGAAGGACCAAATTTCTTAGATGGGAGAGATTGTAAGACCCGAGTTTTATCGTAAGAGCAAAAGGGAATGAATAGAAATCTCCGAGTGCATTTAAAAATGCAAAAGGATTGAAATGGTATTCCCAAACACGTGAAGGGTAAAACGATCAAAAGACCGAAGTTCGGTATTAATCGAGACAAGAAAATTTAATTAAAAATATGAGATTGAGAAATCTTGATCAATAACGAAGAAATAATTAAATTTCGGGTTAAATTGATCAAGATATGAATTTATTGGAATAAACCGGCATTTTCACCTTAAAAAATAATCTCGAAAATAATCGAAAAATATATCGAAAAGTCGAAATAATACTGAGAAATTCATTTATTGATTTAATGAATTAAATATAATTTTTTCAGATATTTGGCAAAAATAATAATATTTAATTGAATAAAATAATAATAAAAATAAATTATAAATAAAAAATAAAGTAAAAATATATATATATTTTACGCGTTTCGCGAAAACTGGAAACGCAGACAGCGAGGGACCGAGCCCCTGCTGTCTTACCGACCACCAGCGACCAGCCTAGAGGAGCGGCCAACGAGGAGGAAGCTCAGCCGAGCCACCACCGGCCTAACGCACCCACGAATGGTGGCAAACAGCGGCAGAAGGAGAGAAACCGAGGCAATCGACGTCGATTCAGGCCCGGCCACCCCCAGCCGAACGTCCTCGAAGTAAAGACGAGCTGAATGGTGGTGGCCACGACAAGCGAAACCGACGGACGGCGCTGAAAACGACAGAAAAGAAAATGGGTACCGACGGCCAGGAGAGAACAGGCCGGACCGGCCACTTTCCGGCGACCTTGGACGAAATCGAGTCCAGATCCATGCATCGGATGGCCCAGCGGAGCCACTGGCAACGAAAATTGGAGGAGAACCGACCGACGAGCTACTGAACCTGTCGAACCAGACTGAACCGGTGGTCTGAACCGGGTTGAACCGGACCGAACCGGTTCAGCCAAAAAAGAAAAGAAAAGAAAGAGAAAAATGGGAAAAAGAAAAGAGAAAAAAATTGGAGAAAATTTCAGTGATGCAATCGAGCTAGGGTAAGTCAGTAAGCGGTCGAAATTGACCGATTTAAATTTTAAAATATTTAATTTGATTAATATTCGACTGAAAATTTACCTGAAAAAATATTAAATTGTGTAGCTCGACAATTGGCATCAACTGAGAGCTTGAGACAGTCTCGATTTTTCATACTATCATGGAATCTCGGGTAAGTAGCCCTTATTTAAGACAATTTACATCATTATTCGTGTTAAATAAATTACGGATTTAATTTTCGTATTAAATGAATTAAATTCTGAAAATTGAGATAAATTGTTGTAAATAATTCATTGAGATATCTGAGAATTTAGAATAAGACTCAATAATTACTTATGGGCCCAATGAGCCCAATAGGCCTCAATAATGTGAATAGTCATTGGGAAATGGGCTTAAGGCCGATTAAGGCCCATTATGGTACAATCGGGCCCAATATGGGTAAACGGGCCTAATGATTTAAATTAAGCCCGAAAAATATGAAATACAATTAATTGTATTGTATTTTGACCTGATGAATATTTATCCGCAGTTTCAGAGATTGATTCGGAGCAAATCGGACTACGTAACGAGTCATCAGTGGAAAGGTCAGACTGTACAGAAAAATGAGGTAAGGGAATTATGTGAGTAGCTAAAGGTAGCTACGCGTATTTTAGTAGTTTTTATATACACTGATTATGTATGTATACACGGTTATTGTATAATGATCCTAAAAGTGGTTTAAATGATTTTAAGGATCGAAATAGGTAAAAAGACTATTTTACCCCTATTGAGGGAAGTTCACCTAAGGATGGTGAAAGCATGACATACATGAAATGCATGATTTAAGGAATTTTTTTGAATTAAGGAATTTTATTGGTTTTAATCAAAGAAAATCGATAGATTAACCAGTAACTGCATAAATTTCACAAGATAACACTACGTAGGTGTTATTCATATTTAAATGGAATTTCTTTGGAAAACGACAAACTATCAAGTTTATATGGAAACAGATAGTGCTGGCATATAGTTCGCACTATATTTGCATTTGTGAGTGTGTATAAATGTGCTTCAGCAGTTGCTCACACCGACTTGTGTGACATCATATGCATGAAATGTGCTAGAGCGGTTGCTCGCACTGATTTTTATTCTTGTGAAATGCATGAGAAGTGCTGGAGCCTAGCTTGCACTCTGTTTTGACATGTTTTGACATGTTTTTACTTGTTTTGACTTGACATGCATAAAAAGGTGCTGGAGCAATTGCTCGCACTAGTTTTTATGATTTGACATGCATGAGAGATGTTTGAGTTTAGATCACATCCAGTTTTGATGGATTTAATTGCATAAAGCCATGCTAGAGTGTAACTCGCACGAGATTTGATTTAATTTTGCATAAAGCCGTATTAGAGTGTAACTCGCACGAGATTTGATTTACTTGAGCATTCATTTGTGTTGGAGCGTTGCTCGCACGAAGTTTTATATGATTTTATAACTCATTTTAAAGCCGTACTGGAGTTTTTCTCGTACGAGGTTTTCACTGAGTTTTTATACATATCCATATTAGAGCATTACTCATACGTAGATTTTACTTAAATTTATAATTATTTTAAGTCGTACTGGAGCACTGCTCGTACGCAGATTTCATCGATTTCTATGAAACCGTGCTAGAGCTTCGTTCACACGAGGTTTTCAGATATCATGAATATGCATGGAGCCGTGCTAGAGCTTCGCTCGTACATGGATTTATATTACATGCATATAGTCGTGTTGGATCCTCCTGTAGACTGTGTGTCACAGTGAGATGATATGCTCACACGTGAATTCTGAGACAGAGATGATATGGGTGGATAAGACCTATTACAGGCACCCTTAACTGAGCTTGGGTTCACGGAGTACGTTGTACCGTGTATGTCACGCGGAGTACGCTGCACCGTGGGGATTGTTGGAGTGGAGTGGCATTAGCCACGAGGCAGCAAGCCTTGCCGTCACAATCTTGTTGTTATGCTGTTCTGGAGGGTAGGACGACCCACCTCCCATTTCAGGTGTGATACCCCGCACACTAGGTACCGTGTTGCCAAGGATCACGAGGTTATGGCCATAGTCCTATTTTGTTACTGATAGTCACCTACATGTCTCACATGATATAACTATTGGTCGATAGACCAGGGTAGACCAGAGGGAGGGGTCAGGCCCCCGATTTTGTGATTTTTACTGAGATGTGCTTTTTAACAGAATTTTATAACGAATTGATTTATGAGATGCTTAACCCCTTTGGGTTATTTTATACTGCGTTTTAAATGAAATGATTTAAATGCAGTAGCATGATGAGTTTTCCATGCTTTAATGATAAATTCATGAAATGATTGTATCTCATGATTTGTTTTATATCGCATGAAATAATGCATGATTTTGATTTAATTCATGCTAAGTATGATTTACTGATGTCACATAAAATGCCATTGATGCATAAGTAGTATGATTTATATATGCACGAACAGTTTTATAAACCAAGACATTGATGACATACATGATTTGTGCTTGAGATTTTAATGAAAAGAAAATGGATTTTAAGGGCATGGCATTATGAGCATGTAGATAGTGGAGCTATCTACTTACTTGCATAATTTTTTTACTGAGCGTGTGGTTGCTCACTCTATTATTTTCCCATCTTTTCATAGCACTCACAGTAATTAGTAAGCGGCTGAGGACTTGCATGCATTGGTATTTGCTGCTTCCCATCGAGAAACAGGTATACACATTTGTATGGGTTTATATCTAAATATGTAATGCATAGTACTGTAAACGGATATGATGTCGGGGATGTAGAGTTATAAATACCATTGTGTATGTATTTAATTAAAGTCAATGGAAAGTAAACTTTGATATGTGAATGTGATTATTAAAATGGAATGATAAATAGGTGAGAGGTGACTAACACCGAATCATAGCCCAACTGTGTTGTAGGATGGTCACGATGAGAGAGGTAAGAATTAAATAATAAATGAAAAAGCAAAAAATTTACTCTGATTTTTAGGTAATTTGGGTCTTGACAATACTACTTTGAACTCCATGGACCTTGAAAGCTCAAGACTTGAACCCTATGGTTCTGAACCATGTGAATTTGAAAACCAAAAGACTTTACAAACTCTTCATTGGTAGAGTCAAGATTGAACATGACATGTTATAGACATTGAATCTTTAGTAAATATTAAAGATTATTAGGGCATGTCATGGAAGATAACAAATTGATGTGGAAGTTAAGATTGTATGAGATAAGACACTCGCAATTTGATAGTTTCAAAATTATAAGAGTATGAATGGTCATGATGTGTGAACTAACGAGATATGTTCAACTGGTGGACCTTTTGAGTATTAAACTTTGAGGTTAATATGGGACCAATACAATCTTTAGAATAAGTGATAATAGAGAAATTTGATCTTGAGATTTATTGAACTTGAGATGATATGGTTATAGAGGAAATGATAAAGAAAAGAACCCTCATATTTTAAAAATGACTATGATCAGTATTGCAAGGGCATAAGAAGCAAGGGCAAGAATTGCCAGACAATGGGTTTACACACATAAGTGAGTCATCTTAGGGACTCCAACATTGTTAGTGAAAAAGGATAAGCGATAATTTGAGGTTGTATATATAAGCTATAGGCAGCTCAATCAGGTTAAATTGAAGAATGAGTACTCGCTGTCTATGATTGAGGACTTATTGGATTAGTTGAGGGTGCTCAAGTATTTTTAAGATTAAATTGTGATCAGGATATAATAGTCTTACATCAGTTGAGGATTATAAGAGTCTTAAGTATATATTCTTGGGAACATGAGATAGAGTCAGTGGATAGAGCTATTAAAAATAATGATTGTGTGATTCTCTACTATCCGGGAAAAGCTAATAAAGTGGCTGATGCATTGAGTAAGAAGAATATGGGCATGGTCAACTACATGATGGTTAGAGAGTGGGGCTTGCTGAAGAAATTCTCATAGTTGAATCTAAGCCTAGAGCCTGTAGGTAAGTGTCTGATTGCTAGTTTGACGATAGAGCCCGATATTATTGATCTGATCAGGAACACTTAGAGAGAGGATCCTAGATAAATTGAGGCTACTTGTAGAGTACAACTGGATCAGGACTCGAAGTGTACAACCAGCAAGGACGGTATGTTAAGGTGTAAGGGCAAGACTTATGTTTCAGATCCCTCCTACGTGATTGTGTGTGAACTTTTAAAGATAAAGGGGGACTTGAGCTATATTAAGAGCCTCATTCGAATTTTTTTGATTGGAAAAATAAGGTATAGAGGTCCAAGACAATCCCTTGGGTAAAAGTCCTCTAGCAACATTACTCCTTAGAAGAAGCTAAATGAGAGTGAGAAAGTCTGATGAAAGAAAAGTATTCTTACCTATTCTAGATGACTTGGACCAATTTGGAAGACCAAATTTTTTAAGGGGCGGAGGATATGATAACCACAACCTTTCTCAAACTGATCATGTATTTTTGTGTATAAAATTGTGAATGTATTTAGTTCGATAATTTAATTCTTGGAGTTTCAAATGCATGATCTTAACTCGAATTTATAGAAATGTGACTTTAACGAAAAAAAATAATAGTCAAGAATGAAGCAAAAAGTACATGTATGCCATGTACATTAAATAGATACAAAAGGAGTTGCAACAATATATGTATATAAGTACACATATATATCGATTAATGAATGCATGTGTACATATACGAGATGATGTTATATGATAATGCCATATCTCCACTATATGACAATGCATGATTTATGATTATGTCTTAATTTTGAAATGATGATTGAAAGATGTTTTATTATTAAACCATGAGCTTAAGCACAGTCTAAGCCTTGGTAATTGAATTTGATGTTTCATATAAAGTAAACCATGAGCTTAAGCACTGCCTAAGGCTTGGTAATTAATTTTGATGTTTTATATAAATTAAACCTTGAGCTTGAGTATAGTCTCAGCCTCGATATATGTTTTTGAAACTAATGATATCATAAAAAATTTTATAAAATGGTTTTCATATTATTCGAGCTTATGAATTTATACCTTGAAACCTATACTTATCATATTCTCTCATTCAATATGTTTATAACCACTGCATATGGATTCGAATTCATCCTATACGTGCTACATTGGTTGCAATATCGGGATGATTGATGTCATTATGATTGATATTAAATCGAGTTATATTCGATATGAAATGATATTGAACAGTTGATTATTGATTGATATTGAATCGAGTCTTATTTGATTTGAAATCAAATTGAGCATTTGGTGATTGTGTAAGACCCAAAACCCATTATTTTTCCTTTAGAAACATGTTAATAATACACTTTTAACTGAATAAGTAAGGTTGAATTGTGATCTACAAGGAACCTCTGGAAGTTGGAAACTTAAATATGAGCATGGCAAGTGGCTATAGAGTCCACGGTATAATTGAGGTAAGGATCCATGTTTTAATTTTCCACGCGAATTAAGTTAGTTGGAGTTTTGATGCTTAATTAGAAAAAGATGGTTAAGGAATTAGCCCGGATCGAATTAGATAGAATGAGACTATTCTAACTGACAGTAATGATTAAGAACAACAAAATATGGGTAGGTTATGAAGGAAAGTTAACTTGGATAGGTCCCGACTATGTAGGAATCACCAAAATGCCCAAAAAAAAAAGGGCCTAAACGAGCTTAAAATCAATCATTTGAGCTGTTATTATCATTTTGAGCCTCAAGAAGTAGTCAAACACCAAAAATGGAAAACTTTTACATGAGAAACCCTATATGAGGGATAGTCAAACATGGTCAAATGTGGTCTAAGGTCAAAGTGAAAGTCAAAGTCAACAAGTGGCTGTGACCAAGAGACCTAACCTTAGTTAAACTAATCCAACCATGGTTAATGCATGATAAATTAATCTTAGGGTTAGTAAATTCTCATTTTCAGAATATTGATTTATTAAATAAAATGAAATAAATTAAAAGGAATGTATGGGCTGAATATATATATATATATATATATATATATATGTATGTATTGGTAATTGGGCTTTATGGAAATACAGTGACCCAATATGGAAAAAGGAAAGGATGGGCTAACTTAACATGGGACCTTTGGGCTATATTATATATATATATATATATATATATATATATATATATAAATATATATAAAGTAATTGGCCCAAGAAATAAACCCAAGCCACCAGCCCAATTAATTTAAATTAAAACTCAATTGAAATCAAACTAAACCTAATAACTAAGCCCAAAACCCATGGGATTCATTTAATGGGCTGAAGTTTATCTAATAAATATCTAGAAATTTCCTTATAAAAATCAGGATGCCTCTCTCTTGTTGTCGTTCCCTATTCCCTCTCTTTTTCTTCTCCATTTTACTAAGTTCAAGCTTTCTTCACAATAGCCAAACCATCCCTTTCCATTCAAAACTTCAGCAAGCTTCCTTAATGAAAACTGTTCCCCACTACTTGAACCTCAACATATCTAAATTTGGGTGTTTGAAGGAGTTGAATTGAAGGAAGATAAACTCCCTTCTATTTTTTGCCACAATTGAAAACTAGAGCTAGGTGAGTTCTTTCCCTCCCTAATTAATATATGTTTACCTATGGAATTTATGAAGCATAGCTATATAAAATCTAGTATGGAGTACAACTAATATGGCATGAACGAATGCTTGGTCGAATGGGTATGGGTAGCTTACAAAAAACATGGTTTATGATTTAATTAGTTTATATGTAGATTGTTGAATTGAGATGATGATGAGAATAATATGAGAGATCAAATTTAAGAAATAATTAAACTAGGATGTATGAGATTTTCATGCATATGAGGTGTTTGTAAAAATGCCTCAATGAACTAAAACAAGTATTGTTGATGAGCTTAAGAGGTGTAAACCAAGTGATTGTAGAAATGCCTCAATGAGATAACAAAAGACTTTAGTTTATGTAATGGGCTTTAGATTATTAATGGGCCTTTAAGAAGATAAGATGGACAGCCCAAGATAGATTCATGGGTTAGTCGGCCATAACCTAAGAGAAGACTTATGCAATAATGAGCTTTATGAAATAATAAGGAAAATGTAATAATGGGCTTAAATCAATGCCTCACCCATTAAGATGTGAATTTAGCCCACCTAAATAAATTGAGCCCAAAACTAAAGTTTAACTATAATAAGGCATCTATGTGCTTATAATAATTAATAAAAATGGTTGGTAATTTACTGCAGCTCCGAGAAACGTGAACAAGGTAGAGCGGACCAACTGACATACGGTGCTGGGATATTAGCACTACCATCTGCCACTGAGGTAAGGGAGATTTGTAAGCTGCTAGAGATAGTTGTACGTACATGTTTTACTTGTTTAGGAGTAGATACAAATTGTAGGGTAGTTATATACAGTAATATAGATAAGTTAAGCTTATTAGCAGAATAACCCAACCCTGCCTTATATAATTGTCTGTAATATACCGAAATCACACTAGCACTGCACTACAGTATGAAACCTCATATTTTTTAAAATACATTGCATGCGGATGTTTTACCTGAAAAACGATAAGCCAGCTCATTTTTTTATATTTTATAAAACTGCACGAATATCAAAGTTAAGCATGCTTGAGGGGGGAATTCCATGGATTGGTAACAATTCGGGAAGTTTCCACCCAAGCTCTTATTATACCTCATTTTGTGTACCGAATATTATTTATCAATGATTCTAATTAAATCGAGTTACTTATCAATTTTACGGGAAAAATCGTGCTTTGTATCGAGTGTTGACTGTGTGTTGCATTGTCAAGCTTTGCACTTTTTTTTAGACTAAAGCCTTAGATATTTATGCTAAACTGGAGTGGCAAATACCTGGCCTACCCAAGCACTCACAGTTTCCCCCTTGGTCTACGGAGTATGTTGTACCGTGTAATTTACATGTGAGTACGCTGTACCATGTTCAGTCTTCGGACTTCTGCAGGGTCAATGGACTGCTGACCACTTCTCATGGCAATTGATATCCTTGTACACCTGATCAATGATGCTTGAAATCATTGATTATGGTCATATGTCACTCTCTCATTTTGGATCTGAAATAGCATGTTCTGCCTAGTCTTGTTTATATAAATTACTAAATAAATTGTTTATTTAAAATATTGACTGAACTATATGATTAAAATGTCTTCTGTATGTATGATGTTTGTAAACTCTGTATATATTGTTTTTTGTTTCTTAAGTTAATGATATTGGCATTAACCACCGTCACTATTTTACTGTATGACATTTCATTACAAGCACGTGGTTAGTATAATTATCTACATGCTTACTTATTTTTCTTACTAAACATGTTGGGCTTACCCTTTCATTTCATCTCCACAGACTACCTCCAGTAGCGAGGACCCCGCTATATTATAGGGATCTTTTGAGGAGTACATATCATCGCATAGCTTTCCCTTGCGCAAAGGTATACACAACGTAATATTCTTTTTGTATCTAACATTTGTTACGCAGTAATGTATATAGACATGTATTTGGGGGATGCAAACATGTATAAATACCGATGATAGGATAGATTAATAGTGGAATGTATAGAATATGATTTTGATTTTGTATAAAGAAATTCTAAAATTTCCATTTTGTTTATAAATAAATGTTAATATGAATTATTGCATGGACTGACATTGACTCATAACCCAACCAAAAGTAAAACAGTTTTGTAAGTAAAACGGGTGTGACAGATTGATCGATATTGAATCGAGTCTTATTCGATATGAAATGATATTAAACAGTTGATGATTGATATTGTATCGAGTCATATTTGAAATGAAATGACATTAAAATAGAGTCAAACTCGAAATCAAATTATATTGGATAAATGATGATCATGATTGATATTGAATCGAGTTGTATCCGATATAAAATGATCTGGAATAAATGATATTTGATTGATATTGAATCGAGTCATATCTAATATGGAATGATATTAAATAGATGATGATAGATTGATATTGAATCGAATTATATCTGGTATGGGTTAAAATTGAATAGATGATGAATAAGATGGATTGATAGTAGACAATTGAATTATATTTTGGATTGATATTGGATTATTAGTTAATGAATAGTAGCATTGTTCACAGGTGTAAGACCCGTATTTTTTACATTGTACTCCTTATGATTTCATGTTGTAAATAGTTGATATATGTTATGAAAATCATAAAAGAGTGGATTTCAGCATTGTAAATGAGAATGAAATGAGAAGTGCCAATAAAGCACCAAAACGTGAAATGTGAGCTATGGTGAGCTCATACTAAACCGAGGGCATTTCGACCATTCTGACAGAAGATAAGAACTTAGAACATGGAAATATAAAGGGTCTATGAATGAAAGTCATTTTGGTTTGGTCCCGGTGATGTAGAAATCATGAAAAGGCCAAAAAGGGAATGTTAGCGCTTTTGGGCTGTTTTTAGCGCTTTCACCTCCCAGAAATGACTAAAACATATAGACGGGAATGTTAACCATGAGAAACCACACTTTTGGATTTTTAGAAAAAAGTCAAACGTGGTCAATGGTCAAGGAAAGTCAAAGTTAGCTTAAAAATGTTGACTTTGACTATAAAGAACTAACCATGGTTAAAAGTTAACCCAACCATAGTTAAAAGTGTGGGAAAAGTTATTTTTGGTTAGAACACTCAATTTTCAGCCTATTATATATGAAAAATAAATTAAATCAATTTTGGAATAAATCGAGAGGGCTGAAATTGAAAAAATGATATTGGGCCAAGGATTGAAATTCTTAAAGCCCATTAAGCATGAAAACTAATAGGCCAAATGTGTAAGCCAATTGGGCCGAACCTTGGGCCCAATTTATAGGCTGAAATTATGGATAATTGAAGGCCCAAACAACAATGAAAATCTAGGCCAATAAATTGAATAGGAAGGCCCAAACCAAGAAGCCCAAAGTTAAAGTCATTAGTATAAGTTAAAACTCATTAATAAAAGGTAGCAAAATCCAATTTGGTAACCATCACTTAAACCTTTTAAAAGTCAATTATGGTGGCTGAATCCATGACTTAATGACTAACTCTTTGGCTTATAAAATCAGCCAACACAACATCACCTTCTTCCTTAAGCATTCGGCTAAGTGAAGAAACCATAACCAAAAAACTTTAAAGCTTTCTCTCTCTAGTTGTCACCCATTTGCAAACAGAATTGGAATAAGTCATCTTCAACAAAGTTGTTACCCTTGATGAGTAGAATAACATAGTCCAAAACCAGCAACCAAGAAGTTAACTTAGAGAAGTCAATCCCTCGCACAAGTTTCGACCAAATTGGGGTTTTCATATTAGGTGAGTTTTCAATACACCTTGCTTATATATGTTGATCTAGGATAAATATGGAGTTGATTGGTGTAAGAATCATGGATCAAAACAACCTAGAACACCATGAATCAAGCATGGCCAAAAATGGGTATTTTCTTGATAAGGATGTGTTGGCTTTTGGTTGGTATATATATGATTATTAACAAGTATACATGATTATGGAAAGGTTTTGTGAAATCAATTTGTTGGATTGGATGAGTTTTACATGCATGCATAAAAGGGGTTTGCTGAAATGCCATAACGAACCAAGTTAAGAACATAAGACATGCATGATAGGGGGTTTAAAAAATGCATAAGAGAACACCAAGCAAGTTGGCGTGGTGATAGAGGCCATTCGGCCATAGGTGGCATAATGGTGCTCGACCACCATGCCATGGCCAAGAGGTGCCATGGGCTAAGCCCATGTGCATTTGGCCCAATAAGGCTAATGGGTCCCGCGGATGGCCCAATGATTGTTAATGGACTTGATAAAGCCCAATGGGCCTTGATGGGATGAATAGAAAAGTACAAATGGGCTTAGATTTATAATGGGCCCAATAAAAAGTAATAAGGCTCAATAAGAGTAGTCGAGCCCAATATGTCAATTTGACTGTAAGGAAAGTGGGAAATGCATTATCAGACTTATCTGATATAATCTGTAATGAATTGCAGCTCCCAAAGATGTGAATGGAGCCGCAGAGACTACGTGATCCAGAGAGATGGAGAATTAAGATTTTGCAGTCGACTTATTTCCAGGTAAGGGATTTACACAAGCTATTAGAGATAGTTGTACGTATATTTCTTACCTACTATATGCAAATAAATACTGTAGAGTATATAGATATTGATATATCTACATGAAAACCAAATTATAAGAAATTCCCAAAATGACCAATTTACAAATGAAAATATATTGTAAATTTACTTAAAAAACATAAATACCTTAAATGCATGTTTCAGTGTCTTTATCGTGAAAAGTTGTTTTGTAAGTACATAATGATAGATTAGCTCAAGATTTTATTGTCTGCATTAAATTGCATGTTTTTCAAAGTTAAGCGTGCTTGAGTGGGAGAAATTTCATGATGGGTGACCATACGGGAAGTTACCCCTCTGACTCCGTTTTGCATCATTTTTCGTCCTAAACTCAGTTTTGAGTATTGTTTTCATCAAAATTGACCATATATCTGATTTACGTGAAAATAAATAGTGTTGGAGCTTGGTCGCACTTGATTTGATATGGTTTTCACATGACAGTGTTGGAGCCTTGTTTTGTTTGCACTAGATTTTCTTGTGTGATATACAAAAATCGTATTTGGAGATGTCGTGTAGGCTATATAGGCTGCACTGATCCTCGCACGTGATTTGATAAGTCGTGCTGGAGCCTCGTGTTGACTGTGTGTCACATTGACTTGCTCGCACGTGATTTTGAGACATAGCGCAAGTATAGCTGAAGATGGGACTATAAGCCTCGGATCTTTCAGGCACTCCCAGTCCTTCGATTTGATATTAGGGTTCACGAAGTACGTAGTACCGTGTGGAAAATATAGAGTACATTGTACCGTCATGCTGGATTTTCGGACTCCGATCTGTGTCTAATGAGTGGAGTACCCCATCTGTCTTCAACCATCTGGGGATATTCATGCACACCTAGCTAGTGATTGCATGGAATCCATTGACTATGGCCATATGTCTATTTGTTACATTACTGTATGCTCTGCTTGTCTCCATATATGAAATTTGATCTATTTCTTAGATCTTGATTTGTTCTATATCTGAATTTGCATCTGACTTCATGTTTTGTGTTTTGAAACACTTATATACATGTGATTTTGGAAGTTGATTGATTGGATGTGATTTCAAAGAGAAATGCATATTTTTTGTTTTTTGAAAGCGTGATTTGTTTAAGGAATTATGTATTTCTGCATGACATGGAGTGTGAGCATGTAGATAGTATGATTATCTACCTATTTGCATGATTTTTACTGAGCGTATTATAGTTCACCCCCTTTTTCCCCTTATCTCCACAGAGTTCCCTCAGCAGTGAGTGCTACGAATTTTCCTGAGCGTTTGATAGCCCACACATCGTAGTGCGTAAAGGTATACACCTATTTTGATTTTGTATCTAAACTTTTGAGGCACAGTTATGTATTTAAAGGGATACTAGGATGTAAACGTACATATGTATAATATATATTAATAAAGAATCAGTTGAATCGTAGTGAAACAATATCAATTGCTATGAATGTTGTGTATTACGTGTGTAAGATAAGTATCTGCTCGTATGCCCAACCATCCGAGTGTCGTCTACTCCGTTATTCTATGAATAAATAATAAGAATTAAGCATGAAAAGGGGTGTGACAGAAGTTGGTATCAGGGCAAGGTTGGTCTGAATACGAGTCAGTATAAGTCACTAGGAAAGTTTACATCCTTTTGGTACTGTGTCTTGTTTAGATACAAATGTGTATATCGGGCTGTGACTATACTAAGAATTGATTATATGTGCAAGAAATCATCACTATGACTGATAGACACCGTAGTCGAGGGGAAAGTTTCCGATCTCGAGGGCATAGTGATAGGCCCAAAAGACGTACTGAGTCATCCTCTGACCATGTCTCTCAGGATCCGACAGATGCTACTGATGCCCGAGTGGCAACGTTAGAATAGGCTATGGAGAATATGACTATGTTATTTTCCCAGGTGATGGCTAGATTGGAGAATCTGTAGGGTATTGGAGGCCCAGCAATAGCTCCTTCCACACTTGCGCCACAGACTGCTAGACCTTCTGGTTCTACTCATCCGACACTCCCATCGCCTCCACCCGTTCAGCCTGAGACTGTACCTCCACCTGTTCGACCCCCAGTACCACCAGAGGCCCTAGTTGAGCCTCTGAGAGCTCCACAGAGGAGAGGTGATGGGGCGAGGTATGAGTGTGTATGGATTGACTGAGACAGTTTCAAAAAATTCGACCGTCGTCCTTTACAAGGGCGAAAGACCCGATAGCTGCAGAGGAGTGGATTAACCGGTTGGAGAAGTTTTATGAGTTTTCTCAATGTTCTCCAACAGAGAGAGTGGCCTTTACCTCGCCTTCCAAAATAAACGAGGCAAAGGCCGAGCATTGGTGGAAATCCACCCAGCCTATTTTGAAGGCCCAAGATCCGATAGTGACTTGGGAAACTTTTCTGGATGCCTTTCAAAGGCAATATATCCCGGAGACAGCCCGTAGACATTTACAGATGGAGTTCTTTGATCTGACTCAGGGAAACTGTTCAGTAGATAAGTATGAGTCTAGATTTATATCCCTAGGCAGGTATGATCCGATTACTATGAGTAGTGAAGATAGAAAGGTCCAGAAATTTGTAGAAAGGTTGAGACCTTATACTATAACACGACTGGCCCCTTTTGGAATTTCGACTTATGAAGAGGCAGTGCGCCCAGCGCAGTGGTATGAGCAGGATTACGAACTGCATGTCTCTGCATTTGATAACTTGAATAAGGACAGAAAGAGGTTAGTTGAGGACCGAACTATCAGAGAGGGGAAGAGGTCATCTAAGAAGGGGCCAAAGTTTGGGGAGTTTTGAGGTAAGACAGCGAGACCCTCTGCTCCGTCTAAAGGCATAGTGATTAGTGAGCCCCAACCTATTTCTGAGCCATGTAGGTTCTGTGGGAGGACTCATCCTGGTATGAGATGTTATCAGACATCCGAAGCTTGTTTTATATGCAGAAAGATGGGCCATACGATCAGAGATTGCCCAGAACTTGCTGCCCTATTCCATAGAGGCGAGAGGAGCCACAAAAAGCTCCTATTGCACCCCCTACTTCAGAGAAGGAAGGCCACAGCTAAAGAAAAGGGGAAGCAGACTGTTGGCCAAGGACGCGTGTACGCTTTGGATCGGGACGCTGCCGAGGCTTCGTCCGATGTGATTAAAGGTACTATTTTGGTGTTTAATTTTGAAGCATTAACGTTATTTGATCCTGGTACTACACATTCATTTATATCCCCCTCATGTGTATTTAGACTATCAAACCTTGTGAAACCTATACCACTAGGTAGGAAGCTGTCAATCAGCACATCCATGAGAGATAGTCAAGTGACTGAAATGATGTGTAAAGATTGTAAATTGAAGGTAGGTGATAAGAGCATGACTGTCACGACCTTTTTTATCCCTTTTGTTCAAAAATCACTATAAATTTTTCACATTTTCATTTCCTTACCCGGTCGCGAACACCCTTACCACCACACAGTTGGGCTGTGAGTCAATAATAATCATCACTTACTAACCATCTCCAATAAATCAAAAGCCATATCATACATTTAAAAGTTAAGTTATACACTTACACAAGACATGTTTATTGACATTTACATCCCCTATATCACAATTCAAAATGACTATTGTGCTTTTACATGTTTAGATACAAAAAGAATCCTTGTGTGTATACCTCTTTGCTATGTAGTGCAGCAAATGTCCCAAATCCAACGCCTCAGTCCGCACTAGGCTACTATGTACACTCTGTATATAGGGAAAGTAGAGGGATGAACAACCACACGCTCAGTAAGGATATAATGCAAGCATGGTAGATAACTACTCTATCTACATGCTGATAATGTCATGGCATAAATCATTTATAATCGGAGCATAAGGAAATAAAACTATGTCGCATATATATACATATATCATGTATTAAAAACATGGAAAATAGGCATATAAAACATGGAAAGGTCAACTCGTAAAAGCTCTCATGCTCATTATCATTAAAACTCGTCATGACAAAGAAATTCAATACGAAACATCCTTTAAGATTTATCACTTTCACAAAGCACATTAAATCTCAATTCATCCTTTTTCTCAAAACACTTCCATCCTATCACAAAAGAACATCATTTCTTTAAATAAATCCCACAAGGCTCAACCCCTCCCTCGGGTCTACCTTGGAGAAACACAATCACACTCAGTGTATAAAACCATGTGGTAATATATAATATTATGTGAGACAAGCGGTCACTATATCTCAAAGACTATGTTGGCCAACTATGTCATAATCATCCCAGACCACACGGATCCCAGTGTGCGGGTCATCATGCTAGAACGAAGGTGGGTTAGTTCTTCGCCAGACTTTCAAAATCATCGTCACAACCACACGGTACAGCGTACTCCATGTGATATATACAGTACAATGTACTCCGCGGACCCATATCATGGTTGGGGGTGCTAGCCGTAGGTCTTATCTACCCCAATGCCATCTGTAACCTCTATACTCTCAAGTGCACGTGAGAGCATTTTTGTTCCATGTAAGAGAGCCTCCCCACCCCAACAGGCTTAAAGATGTTGGCTTAAGGATCCTACCGTAAGATATCTTCCCCACCGAACAGAGTCTCCCCACCTCGTCGTGCTTAAGGGTGTAGAGCTTGAGGATTTTATAACCTCCATCATGGCATCATACATACCACAGTGTGAAAACCTGTGCAAGCTAAGCTCTAGCACGATTCATGCAACGTCAATAAATCACCTCATACGAGTAAAGCTCTAGTATGGCTTTATGCATAAAATCATGAAGAAATCACGTACGAGCATATCTCTAGTACAGTTATATGTACAAGAAAGTCAATCGAAATCCACGTACGAGCAGAAGCACCAATACGGTTTATAAAACCTCATCACAAATCAAATCATGTGCGAGCTAAGCTCCAGCACGTTTCATACATATGAAAACACAAAAATCCAGTGTGAGCGAGGCTCCAGCAGGAATTTAACTCACATACACATGATAGGTGCCTCTATTTCAATGAAACATTCTCAAAATAATGCTTAGCACCTTATTTGTGCCTTTTCACAAAATCAAGAAATCATTAGCCAACCTATCAGTCATTTTGCTTAAACCAAAGCAATGTATTTTATAAAAGCATCATAACATATAATTTATGCAATTATTAGCCTTACTATCTCATTCAAACTCTTACTAAATCAATTCCACATTCATCTATCATTCCATTAACACTTAGAACTTCAAAAACATTCATTTCTTATGATTCATATGTAATGTTACTTGTTTATACATTAAATCATCTTACACATTAAATAGAAAATTAAGGGTCTTACAATCCTCCCCTCATTCAAGGAATTTGGTCCTCCAAATTAGAACCAAGTTAATCTGAAAATAACTCTGGGTACTTCTCCTTCATCATACTTTCCAGCTCCCATGTAGCTTCCTCCAGAGTGTTATATTGCCAAAGGACTTTCACTAGTGGAATTGTCTTTGTCCGCAAAATCTTCTCTTTTCTATCCAATATCTGGACCGTCTTCTCAATATAGGTCATACTCTCATTGAGTTCCAATGGCTCATATCTTATCACATGTGCCAGGTTTGGGTGATATTTTCCAAGCATAGAGACGTGGAAGACGTTATGAACATTTGCTAAATCTGGTGGCAATGACAATCTATAAGCCTTATCTCCCACTCTCTCCAGAATCTCGAAGGGTCTGATATATCGAGGGCTCAACTTACCCTTCTTACTAAATCTCATAATCCCTTTCGAGCGAGAAACTCTTAAAAATACTGACTCACCCACATCAAATTCCAGTGGTCTTCGTTTCCTATCAGTATAACTCTTTTGTCGACTCTGAGCTGTCCATAACCTCTCACATATCAATTGGACGTCCTCAGAGGCCTGCTACACTAAATTCGAAGCAAAAATTTGTCTGTCACCAACCTCTTCCCATCCAATAGGGGATCGGCATCTGCATCCATGCAGTGCCACATATGGTGTCATTCTGATACTCGCATAATAACTGTTATTATAGGCGAACTCAACTAACGGTAGGTGATCATCCCAAGAGCCTCCAAAATCCAGCACACATCCTCTCAACATATCCTCCAAGGTCTGTATAGTCTTCTCTGACTGACCATCGTTTAAGGATGGAAAGCGGTGCTAAAGCTCAAGTGGGTCCTTATCGCTTCCTAAAAATGTTCCTAGAAATGAGAAGTGAAGCGGGCATCTCGATCAAAAACAACGCTCATTGGTACACCATGTAATTAAACTATCTCTCGAACATACAAGTTTGCCAACTGACTCAGAGTATCAGTAAACCTCATGGCCAAGAAATGGGCTGACTTCGTCAACTGATCCACAATAACCCAAATGGCATCATGACCTCTACGGGTTCTCGGTAATCCCATCACAAAATCCATGGTGACATGCTCCCATTTCCATGTCAGTATTGGTAGAGGCTGAAATAACCCTGAAGGCTTCTGATGTTCTACCTTCACGTGCTGACAGACGAGACATCTAGCGACATATTCAGCGATGTCTCTGTTCATTCCAGACCACCAATAAACCTTTCGAAGGTTTTAATACATCTTAGTGCTCCTCGGATGTATCATGTACTTTGATGAGTGAGCCTCTGATAACATTAACCTCCTGGTCTCTGAATCCTCAGGAACACATATTCTGCCTCTGAACCTCAATAATCCATCTTTACTCAGCTCAAAATCAGTACCTGCACCTGCCTGTATCTGACTCAGCCAATCGATGCACTATCGATCGCTCTGCTGAGCCTGTCAAATACAACCAATCAACTCTGGCTCTAATCTCAAACTAGCCATAATGTCAAATCTCTCTGAACCAGGTAGGGTTACATCCAAAATGAGGTTCGCAAATGGTTCCAACAACTTGTGTTCCCGAACCATCTATAAGTCACCAACCCGAGGTTCTTCCTTCTCAAAGCATCAGCAACTACATTCGCCTTACCCGAGTGGTACATAATCTCACAATCATAATCTTTCAAGAGTTTGAGCTATCTCATATGTCTCAAGTTTAACTCTTTTTGTGAGAACAGGTACTTAAGGCCCTTATGATCCGTATAAACTTGAAATTTCTCACCGTAGAGATAGTGGCGCCATATCTTCAATGCAAACACCACGGCCGCCAACTCTAAATCATGTGTCGGATAGTTCCTCTCGTGATCCTTCAACTGTCTAGGTCCATAGGTAACTACCTTCCCATCCTGCATAAGTACACAGCCTAGTCCCTGGTGTGATGCATCCATATACACAGAGAAACCTCTTGAGCTGGTAGGAATGGTTGACATGCCCAAAAGGTATATGTCCACAAGTGTACCGGTCGTACAAGTAATAATGATATTTGAGTCCCGAGTTATCGTCCCACAGAGAAGTTGACTAGCCTAATTAACTACCGGTTAATCTTACCCTAAGTATATCCTAACAAATTATGAAATTAAAGGGAGTGATCTACATAGCTAGAATTAAAAATACTGAAAGCAATAAAATAATAAAAGCTATAAAATAAAGAAATTAAAACCGGGCAAAACTACTTACAGTGGTCCACATAATTAAAATCAAAAACCTACAAAAGAAATTAAAACAGTTAAAATTGATTAACGTAAGTAAAATAAAATACAATTATGAAAATGACAAAGCAAGATTAATTAAACTAAAACTAAACTAACCTAAAATGCAATTAAACTACTTAATCAAAATGCAATTTAAACTAAACTAAAGCTTAATGAAAATAAAATCCTAGGAAATTAAGAAAATAACTATAAAACTACATATCTAAAATATTAACTCTAAATTAATCCTAACTATATCTACTTACTAATTTAACAATAAAATTTAACTAATGCATGTAACAAGTTTAATCTAACTTAACTAACGCATGATAAAAATAAAAATAAGCTAAGGACATAATTAAATCTACTTCATGAACTAATCAAGAAAAATTGATCCAAACAAGCCTTAAGCATTTTTAAACCATATAATTATCCCTCCAAATACTATTCACGTGTCTTCCAAATCATGCTTATTTCCAGAATTTCACAATTTTGGCAACTGGCTCTCGGCACTCTGCTTCTGCAGTTTCTCGTGTGTCTCGGTTCCAAGTCACGAGTTGCCCTCGATTTTGCTGTGTTCTGTTGTGTCCTGCTGCCAGGTCTGTCTCGGTTCCTGCTACTCTCATTCTGCTTCTCGGTTCTGGTTTCTGCTCCTGTACTGGTTCCTGCTACACGGGGTGCTGCTCCAGTTGTGCTGTCCTGCAGAATCTGCTTCATTCTTACCAATCACGTACAACAGTTGCTGTCAATCCTTCATGCACCATACCGGCCTTGCTTCATTTCCAGGTGTTGTCCGCTGCTTCTGCTCTAGGAAAGATGCTGAGTGGTCCTGCAATTTCCTCTTGCATGGCTTGTCCTCGTACTGCAAGCTCAGTCTCTGCACGTCACTACCGAGCTATATCTCAGATAGCACCCATGAGCTGATGACTGCAACAGGACACACATACAACAGCAGGTCCTTCCTAGCCAACGCTGGTGTGCTGCAGTGCTGGGGCAGGAACTAGATGCAGCATCCACGTCTGCTAGCCTCACTTGCGTTTCTAGCAGCAAACCTGACAAGCATTAGCAATTACCAGCTCTCTCGGTTCAGCAAGGACAAACAAAGAGCCCAGCTATCAACTGGCCAAGTCCGACGTCCTCAATCAGTCCAGCCTCCAGTAACAGGGAAGCAGCAAAGAATGAAGATAAGGTGACAAGCCAATAGGCAGCATTAATGAAGCATCCTCGGTTCAGCCATCATAGCTTCTCTATACCAGCCCATGCCACACAGTTGCAATAGCAGACAACAAGATTACTAGGAAATAAAAACCAAAGCAAAGATGAACAGTAAATGTAATCAAAAACAGGGCGAAACAGAGTAAGCCAAAGATCCCTATCTATTGCAACGGTACATTATTGTTAAACTTTGCACCGAACAGCAACTAATACACCATCTTCACCACCAACCAATAATCAAAATGGGACAAACAAGGACAAATAGAATATTCCGAAATGAGCAATCACAAAACAAGTTAAAACTAAACTAGAGGCTGATATGTAGAAACCAAAAATATGTATTTTATTAAATGCAGAAAAGAAAAGTCCTAATATACTACAGCAAATGGAAATAATTCATGCAAAAGAAATGACCATGCAATAGTATGTAATCAACTTAAAGCAGAAAAGAACTATGTAAAACCAGTTACTGAAGATTAACTTAAAAATAGAGAAAGTCGTGAGACATAGAAATGGGAAGTACCAGTGGCCACGTCTTCATTCCGAGCGCTATGGTGGCTGTTGATACCATCCAGCCTACAGCTTTCCTTTGGGCCAATGCTAAGCACGTCGGAACAAGGAAAATGAAAAGGGAAAGATGCCAAACCAAGATCAAAGGATATGCAAGCTTTTCATAAAGAAAATGGAAATTACATGAACAGTAGCTAGAACAAACTTTAAAAATGCTAACGGAAAATGCATGGAAAATTAAACTAACAACAAACTTAAAAACTAAAGCTACCCTAGGATTACAACTACTCCTAATTTACTTCTAAAAACTACTCCTAAATTACATCTACTTCTACTCCTAAAATTACATCCTCTTTCAATTGTCATCCTTTCCTATTTATAAACACACTAGGGGTAAAATTGTAATTTCCACATCCTTGATGAGTTGGCATTTTTTTGGCCACTTGTCTTCACACCATTGGCTCCTTGAAAAGATATTTCCATGTCCTAGGTGGCATGACTCGTGTTGTCCACGTGGCTCAATCTCGATTTTAGCGCAATTTCGGTCTATTTTCTATCGAAATATTCAAAATTCATTCGGATTTGATTTATCTGCAAACATGAGAATTTTAATTAAATAAGGGGGATAATTAACAAAATAAATTGGGGATTTAAATAATTAATTAAAAAATTAAGCACAAATAATTCTAAAAATATAGAATTATCACACCCCCAAACTTGAGCTTTTGCTTGTCCTCAAGCAAAACAAAATGATTGTAGGAATGACAAGTACAAAACACAATAATTTCCCCAATATCATACTCAAAGAAAAAGTACAGACTATGAAATCAAAGACTCACAATTACAAGTCCAGCACTTAGAATTATTCAATCATAAGTCCTAACCCAAATTAGACTCCTCGTGAGTGTGTGAAAAATGTCTAAGTCACTTCACAGTATATTACTTGGATCAGATTATGCAACACAGTGAATGCAAAGTTAATGACATGTGATCATTCCCATAAGTTTGCTTTTCACTTCTCTCTCCACTAATGTAATCACACTTAACTAAAGATCAATAGGACTTCATTAAGCTTGTAATGTAAGGCTGGGGTTAAGGTATGATAAAGTCGATTTAGGTTTAATTACCCCTTAACATGCATTACTTCTAGGATCTTAATGTAAGAGCTCAAATCATTTCCCCCAAACTTATTTCTTTTGCTAAATATTTTTTTTCTTCTTTCTTCTTTTCTTTTTTTCTTTTTCTTTCTTTTTCATCATTTGTTTTATACATACTCTTTCACTATCACTTAATACCCATATAGCTCGCAATATATCCCAATGACTTTTCATGCTTTTTTGGGGTAAGGGAAAGGAAAAAGTACTTACGCTAAGGAAACAAAAATAAGCAGGTGTATTTACAGAGAAAAGCTTATTTGGCCCAGATGGGTGACTAGGGGTAGAATATGCACAAGGATAGCTAGAAAGACTCAAACGATCCAAAGATGGCCTAAATCATCTCCCTAATTAAGTGTGATCTAATATTTCACCTCGAGATTAGATCAAACAAATTCTAGAATATGATGCACAAAATCAACTGAACAAATGCAATCCTATGTACACATAAGCTTTCTCTAAATAAATATATCGATTCATGACATGACGTGTGCATAAGATGAGGAAATCACAATCAGAATTAAGACAAATTCAAGAACTCAACTTCATGCTTTTCCTATAATCATGCATCTCAATCAATCAAAGTCAGAAAAAAATCATGGGGTCATATCATCGAAATATGGGAAAACTACATGCTAAGCACTAGATCATCCCAAAATCAAACAATTTAAGATCATATTATCGAAAAAATTTTGAAAATTCCTTCTCAAATTTTTTAAAATATTTTGAAAATTTTTCCAATTTTTCACAAAATTGCTCAAGTGATATCCCCTCCCCCAAACTTAAAGTGCACAGTGTCCTCAGTGTGCAGATAATATAAGAATTTAAGCTCAAGAACAGAGTAATCCCCTTTCTGATGATGATGAACAATTGAAGCTTGATTGAAAACATAAAACGAGAAAAGAAACCTGCAAAATAAACAAAGAAAGAAACAACAGAATAGAAAAAGAAAAACGAACTATATACAAAGTGAAAAGGAAAACACAGCCACTTCAAATGCAGCTGAAGAAGACAACACTCAGCAGCAGGGCGGAGAGTAGGAGGGTCATCCAAAGTGGTGATAGGGTGCTGACAGTTAACTCTTCCTGAGCCCTATCTACTTCCTTCTTTCTCTCAGATATTATATGCTTAAGCCTTATATTCTCCTCAATCTCCCTCTTAAAACACTCTTGAGAGTCATCAGAGAGCTTCAAAGGTTTGAAAACATTAAACTTTACTTCCTGATCTTGAACTCTCATCGTTAACTCCCCCTTTTGTACATCAATTACTATTCTACCAGTAGCTAGGAAAGGTCTGCCTAGTAATATGGAGACTTCCTTGTCTTCCTCCATGTCTAAAATAATAAAATCTGGAGGGAAAATAAACTTGTCCACCTTTACTAAGACATCCTCAATGATCCCCTTTGGGTATTTAATTGATCGATCAGCCAACTGGAGGGTCACAGTGGTGGGCTTGGCATCCCATATTCCTAACTTCTAATAGATAGACAATGGCATTAAATTTATACTAGCTCCTAAATCACATAGGGCTTTACCAAAGAATAAATTTCCAATAGTTCATGGTATGGTAAAACTCCCGGGATCCTTGAGCTTGGGGGGTAATTTCCTCTGGATAATGGCACTACATTCCTCAGTTAAGGCCACTGTCTCATAATCTTCCAGTCTTCTCTTCCTCGAGAGGATATCTTTTAGAAACTTCACATAACTTGGCATTTTCTCTAAGGCATCTGCGAAAGGAATGTTGATGTGAAGTTTCTTAAAAACCTCAAGAAATTTGGCGAATTATTGGTCAAGCTTTTGGTTTTGAAACCTCTGAGGAAAAGGTACTGGTGGTCTAACTAGAGGCAATGTAGTGGGAACCTGTGTAGAATCAGAGGACGAGGAAGGCAATAAAGAAGAAGAAGGTATAGATGAAGAAGCGCTTAGCTTTGTTTCCTTGGCAGCCCGATCCTGATGTTCCTGCTCTTTTTGAGCTGCTTCGTTAGAACTTATGGGTTTTTCAACTATGGGCTCAACAGGATTGGACTCACTTTGTGGCTCATCTAGCTCTTTGTCGCTCCTAAGGGCGATGGATTTTTCATATTCCTTACCCTCCCTTTGCTTAACAGGATTAGCTTTAGTGTTACTAGGAAGGGTCCCTTGAGGACATTGGCCAAGAGCATTTGCTATTTCTCCTACTTGAACCTCTAAGTTCTTAATTGAAGCAGCTTGATTTTGCAGGATAGTCATGAACATTTCCTCAAGTGAGGGCTTCTTCTCAGCTGCTGGTGCATGGTACAGTTGTGGCTGCGTAGATTGTGGTGGTGGTGGTGGTGGTTAATGGAAGTGAGGTGGATGATGTTGAAATTGAGGTGGTGATGGTTGATGAGGCGGATGATATGGATATTGTGGCTGTGGTGGTACATGAACTGGTGGAGCTTGAAAACTAGGGGGTTCTACAAATCTAGAGTTAAAAAGTTGCCCTTGGTTTTGGCTCCAGGAGAAGTTATGATGGTTCCTCCACCCTGGGTTGTAGGTGTTTGAAAAAGGGTTGTTCTGTTACGTTTGAGAAGGGGCAACATACTGAACCGATTCTAAGTTGAGCTGACACCTATCTACAGAGTGGGTACCACTACATAGCTTGCAAGAAAGAAAAGGACTTTGGACAGAATACACAGGGTTAAGACTATTGGGAGGATTATGTTGGGTACTGAGTGACTCTACCTTCTTCGTAAGATTAGCGATTTGAGAGGTCAAGGTAGACAGTGTATCGAGCTCATAAATACCCGCTGGCTTCTTTGGCATTTGCCTCTCCAAGGACTATAAATAGTTGTTAGCCGCCATCTTGTCAAAAGCTCATAAGCTTCCTCCTCTATTTTGCACATCAGGGCTCCACCCGCAGCAGCGTCAACAATGGTCCTATTTTGGCTTGTAAGTCCGTTGTAGAAGGTCTGGACTTACAGCCACAAAGGTAGACCATGATGAGGGCACTTCCTAAGAAACTCCTTATATCGTTCCCATGCTTCGTAAAGAGATTCAGAGTCGTACTGGGCAAAGGAAGATATATTACTACGGAGTTGGGCCATTTTAGAGGGAGGGAAAAACTTAGATAGAAATTGATGGGCTAACTCGTCCCATGTAGAAATGGATCCTGGAGGCAGGGAGGTTAACCAGTGTCGTGCCCTATCCCTAAGCGAGAAGGGGAATAATCTAAGCCTAAACGCATCATCAGATAATCCATTGTGTTTAAACGTGTTGCACAAGTCCAAGAATTGCCCAAGGTGAGCATGTGGGTCATCGTGTGGAAGCCCACTGAACTATAGAGAAGTTTGGATCATCTGGAGGATTGCGGGCTTAATTTCGAAATTATTTGTAGGGACAGCTGGTGGCCTAATGCCGGAATAATATCCTCCAATTTTCGGCATCGCATAATCTCCAACAGTTCTAATTTTCCTATTTTCTGGCATGGTGAATTGTAGCCTAGCTAATAATTTCCTAGAGTCCTTTCGAATTTCTCTAAGAGTGTGTTCGATTTCAGGATCTAAAGGAAAGCAATCAAAACTTCTGGCTCTACGCATGCAATCATCGAAAAGTCCTTATAAATTTTTTTAAATTTTTAATTTTTTAATTTTTTTATTTTAATTTTTCAATTAACTAATCTAGATTGAACTTCTAAATATTTACAAGCTAGAATTACACCTAAGCATAATTTCACCGATATTAACTAATGGCTAATTAAGACTTCCTCGGCAACGGTGCAAAAAACTTGACACACCCAAAAGGTATATGTCTGCAAGTGCACGAGTTGTACAAGTAATAATGGGATTTGAGTCCTGAGTTATCGTCCCACAGAGAAGTTGACTAGCCTAATTAGCTACCAGTTAATCTTACCCTAAGTATATCCTAGCAAATTATGAAATTAAAGGGAGTGATCTACATAGCTAGAATTAAAAATACTTCAAGCAATAAAATAATAAAAGCTATAAAATAAAGAAATTATACAGTGCTCCACGTAATTAAAATCAAAAACCTACAAAAGAAATTAAAACAGTTAAAATTGATTAACGTAAGTAAAATAAAATGCAATTATGAAAATGACAAAGCAAGATTAATTAAAGTAAAACTAAACTAACCTAAAATGCAATTAAACTACTTAATCAAAATGCAATTTAAACTAAACTAAAGCTTAATGAAAATAAAATCCTAGGAAATTAAGAAAATAACTATAAAACTACATATCTAAAATATTAACTCTAAACTAATCCTAACTATATCTACCTACTAATTTCATAATAAAATTTCACTAATGCCTGTAACAAGTTTAATCTAACTTAACTAATGCATGATAAAAATAAAAATAAGCTAAGGACATAATTAAATCTACTTCATGAACTAATCAAGAAAAATTGATTATTGTGCATATGGTAATTGCCAAACAAGCCTTAAGCATTTTTAAACCATATAATTATCCCTCCAAACACTATTCACGTGTCTTCCAAATCATGCTTATTTCCAAAATTTCACAATTTTGGCAACTGGCTCTCGGCACTCTGCTTCTGCTGTTTCTAGTGTGTCTCGGTACCAGGTCACGGGTTACCCTCGGTTTTGCTGTGTTCTGTTGTGTCCTACTACCAGGTCTGTCTCGGTTCCTGTTACTCTCATTCTGCTTCTCGATTTTGGTTTCTGCTCCTGTACTGGTTCCTGCTACATGGGGTGCTGCTCCAGTTGTGCTGTCCTGTAGAATCTGCTTCATTCTTACCAATCACGTACAACAGTTGTTGTCAAGCCTTCATGCACTGTATCGGCCTTGCTTCATTTCCAGGTGTTGTCCGCTGCTTCTGCTCTAGGAAAGATGCCGAGTGGTCCTGCAATTTCCTCTTGCACGGCTTGTCCTCGTACTGCAAGCTCAGTCTCTGCACGTCACTACCGAGCTATATCTCGGATAGCACCCATGAGCTGATGACTGCAACAGGACACACATACAGCAGCAGGTCCTTCCTAGCCAATGCTGGTGTGCTGCAGTGCTGGGACAGGAACTAGATGCAGCATCCACGTCTGCTTGCTTCACTTGCGTTTCTAGCAGCAAACCCAACAAGCATTAGCAATTACTAGCTCTCTCGGTTCAGCAAGGACAAACAAAGAGCCCAGCTATCAACTGGCCAAGTTCGACGTCCTCAATCAGTCCAGCCTCCAGTAATAGGGGAGCAGCAAAGAATGAAGATAAGGTGACAAGCCAGTAGGCAGCATTAATGAAGCCTCCTCGGTTCAGCCATCATAGCTTCTCTATACCAGCCCATGCCACACAGTTGCAATAGTAGACAATAAGATTACTAGGAAATAAAAACCAAAGCAAAGATGAACAGTAAATGTAATCAAAAACAGGGCGGAACAGAGTAAGCCAAAGATCCCTATCTATTACAATGGTACATTATTGTTAAGCTTTGCACCGAACAGCAACTAATAAACCTGATCTTCACCACCAACCAACAATCAAAATGGGACAAACAAAGACAAATAGAATATTTCGAAATGAGCAATCACAAAACAAGTTAAAACTAAACTATAGGCTGATATGTAGAAACCGAAAAATATGTATTTTATTAAATGCAGAAAAGAAAGGTCCTAATATACTGCAGCAAATGGAAATAATTCATGCAAAAGAAATGACCATGCAATAGTATGTAATCAACTTAAAGCAGAAAAGAACTATGTAAAACTAGTCACTGAAGATTAACTTGAAAATAGAGAAAGCCGTGAGACATATAAATGGGAAGTTCCTGTGGCCACGTCTTCATTCCGAGCGCTATGGTGGCTGTTGATACCATCCAGCCTACAGCTTTCCTTTAGGCCAACGCTAAGCACGCCAAAACAAGGAAAATGAAAAGGGAAAGATGCCAAACCGAGATCAAAGGAAATGCAAGCTTTTCATAAAGAAAATGGAAATTACATGAACAGTAGCTAGAACAAACCTTAAAAATGCTAACGGAAAAATGCATGGAAAATTAAACTAACAACAAACTTAAAAACTAAAGCTACCCTAGGATTACAACTACTCCTAATTTACTTCTAAAAACTACTCCTAAATTACATGTACTTCTACTCCTAAAATTACATCCTCTTTCAATTGTCATCCTTTCCTATTTATAAACACACTAGGGGTAAAATTGTAATTTCTACATCATTGATGAGTTGGCCTTTTTTTGGCCACTTGTCTTCATACCATTGGCTCCTTGAAAAGATATTTTCATGTCATCGGTCTTCTTGTCCAATTGGATGTGCTAGGTGACATGACTCATGTTATCCGCGTGGCTCAATCTCGATTTTATCCCAATTCCAGTCTATTTTCTATCGAAATATTCAAAATTCATCCGGATTTGATTTATCTGCAAACATGAGAATTTTAATTAAATAAAGGAGATAATTAACAAAATAAATTGGGGATTTAAATAATTAATTAGGAAATTAAGCACAAATAATTATAAAAATATAGAATTATCAATGGTGAGAATCGGAGCAGTGGTCAACCGATGCTTAAACTCCTGAAAACTCTTCTCACATGCCTCATTCCTCACAAACTTAACATTTTTTCGTGTGAGGCGTGTCAACGGAGTAGCTAGTCTGATCTCAATAACTGTCTTGGGCTATTCCCACTGTGTAACTACCTCAATCTTGGATGGATCCACTGATACCCCATCCTTTGACACAACATGGCCCAAAAATGAGATCTGCTCTAACCAAAAATTACATTTGCTGAGTTTGGCATATAATTCCTTCTCTCGGAGGGTCTGCAAAACTATCCTCAAGTGCTGTTCATGATCTTCCCTGGACTTGGAATAAACCAAAATGTCATCAATGAATACTATCACAAACTGGTCCAGGTATGGCTTAAATACATCATTCATCAATGCCATAAATGCTGCATGGGCATTCGTTAATCCGAATGGCATAACCAAAAATTTGTAGTGACCATATCGGGTATGAAATGTTATCTTAGGTACATCTCCACTCCGTATCCTCAATTGATGGTACCCTGACCACAGATCTATCTTTGAAAATACCTAGGCTCCTCGGAGCTGATCCAACAAATCATCGATGTGTGGAAGACGGTACTTATTCTTAATGGTGGCCTTATTCAACAACCTATAATCTATACACAGTTAGAGGCTTCCATCCTTCTTCCTTACAAATAGAACCGGAGCTCCCCAAGATGAGACGCTCGGTCTAATAAACCCCTTCTCAGCAACTCTTGCAACTGCTACTTTAGCTCTTCCAACTCAATCAGAGCCATTCTATATGATGGTTTCGATATCCCTCTGTACCAGAAGCAAACTCTATGCACAATTCCATTTCCCTATCAGGTGGTAGCCCTGGTAAATTGTCTGGAAAGACATCAGGAAAATCTGCAATTATGGAAATATCTCTTAATTTTGGGTGTGCCTTATCAATGTCAACCACGTAGGCAATGAACCCTTCACATTATCCTTTCCACTGTTAGTAACACATACCATCACTTTAACATTCAAAAATAATAAACAAATTCATCTCTCAAATACAATGATTAAAATTAAACTCTTTCATCTTACAATAAACATGTTCTTCATTTCATTTCACAAAACTTACAATAAAATTATCTATCTCTGAAAACGTCAAGGTCTTAGCATGACAATCCATGATAACATGATTTGCAGCCAGCCAATCCATTCCTAAGATTACATCAAAATCATTCATACTCAATAAAATTAAATTAGCTACCATTTTATTTTCCCCTATCTTCAACTTACAATTTCTATAAACATGCTCAGTCAACTGACTATCATTCATAGGGGTAGAAATCATCAACATTTTATCTAACAGTGTGGGTTTCACATGCTTCAACACTTTATGTGCAAAGGAAGGCGATATGAAGGAATGCATGGCACTAGGATCAAACAATACAGATTCTTCTAATTCAAAAATTAGGATGGTACCTTTAATCACATCCGTCGATGCGTCTGTTGTGTCCTAATCCAGTGCGTGCACTCACCCTCTGCTCACACCCACTACCTATTTCCCTTTTTCCTCAGTTGTTGCCCTCCTCCTCGGAGCAGCTGTCTCAACTGGAGCTCTCTCTGGCTCCTTGCCCTTCTGTGGGGCAGTCTTAGTCATCTCGGAACAATATCTCAAAATATGCCTTGGCTTCATACATCTATAACATGTAACAGGAGGCGTCTGACAAGGTCTAGTCCCATGAAACCTGCCACATCTCCTACACTGATCAGTAGTAGGTCATGGTCCTCCAATAACCATACCCCTCGGTACAGTCAAAACTGAATATACGGGAGGTTTAGCAGCTCTCTCCTGCACCTCCTCAACCTTAGGTCTCTTCTCAAATAGTCTTTAGCCTCCTCTCTTGGCCACTCTATCCATCTCGGATCTCTTCCGATCTCTATCTCTTCTGACACTAATCTTTCCAAGCTCGGAGGTATTTCGCTCAAAGTCCTGTTCACACAAGTATGAGTGTCAAATAGGGCTAACTTAGTCTGAATGGCCAATCTCAATCCATCCATGAACTTTTGGACCTTCTGAGTCTCACTACTCATCGTATCCGGGTCATATCTCCCTAAAGACATGAATCTCGATTCATATTGATCCACATAATGGTTCCCCTTAACCAAATTAATGAACTTCATCCTTAATTTCCTTTGTGCTATGATCGAAATATATTACCTCCTAAAGGCCTCCAAGAATATCTCCCATGTGATCTCGGTGTGTCTGACCCTCAAAATCAACTCGATGGATCTCCAACAGTACTCTGCCTCGCCTTTCAACATGAATACAGCAAAGGCTACTTTCTCAGCCGACATACATCGAAAGAATCTGTATAACTTCTCCATCTCATAGACCCAATCCTCAGTAATCAATGGGTCCTTTACCCCTCTGAACACTGGAGGTTTCAACTCTTGGAATTGCCTTAATCTGCCCTACTCACAATCATAACCCAAGTCGCTATCGCTCGGTTGTGGAGCGATGGGAGAAGCTGTATCCTGAACTGGGGGTGTAATAGTCTCTATCGACTTAGGTCTCTTCGCCTCTGCAGTTGCCTGTCCAGTAGTAGTAGGCTGCGCTTTGGGACCACATCTATCACTGGCAACGAATACCTGTGTGACTATCTCCACTAGGCTCTGAATACTTTGCTCTATCTTAGCGAACCGTGCCTCAATATCCCCTAATCTCACAGCAGGGTCCTGTGGAACCTAGTCAGTCTGTGGCTCCGCACGGCCTTCGAGCCTACCTCTACAGCCTCTAGCACGTGCACCTGCCCCTCTACCTTGGTGCGCAACATGCATAATGCCTAACTTCCTGTATTCACAATATAGGGATGTAAACAAAAGCACAACAATATGGGGATGTAACTTTCCTACTTATTATTATCGACTCATATTAGGCCAACTCAGCTCTGATACCAATCTCTGTCATGACCTTTTTTATCCTTTTTGTTCAAAAATCACTGTAAATTTTTCGTATTTTCATTTTCTTACCCAGTCGCGAACACCCTTACCACTACACAGTTGGGCTGTGAGTCAATAATAATCATCACTTACCAACCATTTCTAATAAATCAAAAGTCATATCATACATTTAAAAGTTAAGTTATACACTTACACAAGACATGTTTACTAACATTTGCATCCCCCATATCACAATTCAAAATGATTATTGTGCTTTTACATGTTTAGATACAAAAAGAATCTCTGTGTGTATACCACTTTGCGATTGAGTGCAGCGGATGTCCCAAATCCAACGCCTCAATCCTCACTAGGCTACTATGTACGCTCTGTAGAGGGGGAAAGTAGAGGGATAAGCAACCACAAGCTTAGTAAGGCAATAATGCAAGCATAATAGATAATTACTCTATCTACATGCTGATAATGCCATGGCATAAATCATTTATAATCAGAGCATGAGGAAATAAAACTAGTCGCATGTATATACATATATCATGTATTAAAAACATGGAAAATAGGCATATAAAACATGGAAAGATCAACATGTAAAACCTCTCTTGCTCGTTATCATTAAAACTCGTCATAACAGGGAAATTCAATACGAAACATCCTTTAAGATTTATCACTTTCACAAAGCACATTAAATCTCAATTCATCCTTTTCTCAAAACACATTCATCCCATCACAAAATAACATCATTTCTTTATACAAATCCCACAAGGCTTGACCCCTCCCTCGGGTCTACCCTAGACAAACACAATCACACTCAGTGTATAAAACCATATGGTAATATGTAATATTATGTGAGACAGGCGGTCACTATATCTCAAAGACTATGTTGGCCAACTATGTCATAATCATCCCAGACCACATGGATCCCAGTGTACGAGGCATCATGCTGGAATGAAGGTGGGTTAGTTATTCGCCAGACTTTCCAAATCATCGTCACAATCTCGCGGTACAGCGTACTCCATGTGATATACACAATACAACATACTCCGCGGACCCATATCATGGTTGGAGGTGCCAGCCGTAGGTCTTATCTACCCCAATGCCATGTGTAACATCTATAGTCTCAAGTGCATGAGGGAGCATTTTCATTTCATGTATGAGAGCCTCCCCACCAACAGAGCCTCCCCACACTAACGGGCTTAAGGATGTTGGCTTAAGGATCCTACAGTAATAGAGCCTCCCCACCGAATAGAGCCTCCCTACCTCATCGGGCTTAAGGATGCAGGGCTTGAGCATCTTACCACCTCTACCACAGCATCATACATACCACAGTGTGAAAACCCGTGCGAGCTAAGCTCTAGCATGATTCATGCAACGTCAATAAATCACCTCGTATAAGCAAAGCTCTACTACGGCATTATGCATAGAATCATGAAGAAATCACGTATGAGCATATCTCCAGTATGATTATATACACAAGAAAGTCAATTGAAATCTACGTACGAGCAGAAGCTCCAATACGGTTTATAAAACCTCATCACAAATCAAATCATGTGCGAGCTAAGCTCTAGCACGATTCATACATATGAAAACACTAAAATCCAATGCTAGCGAGGCTCCAGCACAAATTTAACTCACATACACACGATAGGTAGCTCTACTTCAATGAAACATTCTCAAAACAATGCTTAGCACCTCATTTTTGCCTTTTCACAAAATCAAGAAATCATTAGCCAACCTATCAATCATTTTACTTAAACCAAAGCAATGTGTTTTCATAAAAGCATCATAACATATGATTTATGAAATTATTAGTCTTACTATCCTTTTTTCTAAGAATCAGTTCAAAATCAAACCACATACATATACACTTGTAGTTAATTCCATACACCATCAAATACTTTTCTAGATACTTATGCATTTTCCAAAGCCCTATATACCCACAAAATACGAGCAGCTATCTCTATACACTCATAGAATTCCCTTACTTGGAATCACGTCGCGTGATTCCACTTCCTTAAAGCTACTTGATTACGTAGTTCGTTTCGTCTCCAACGAACTCCTCGGAACTGCGCAAGATTACGTTTCACGTCAATTCTATACAATATAACACAACTCTTGTGTTTACTATAGTTGTCTCAACCTATAGTTTTCCATTCATGCCTATAAGGCTTTATTGATTACTCTACTTATATCTCGAGAGTCTATTAGATTCTTTTAGATCCATTGGTCCTTACTAAATTGATATTTAAGCCCATAGTGTTTATATTTCATCATTTACTTCACTATGGCATTTTGTTAAACACCTCATATGCTTATTCACTTAACTAAACCAATCTAACAATTTGGCTTCATTCAACCTTCTAAAATCATACATATTACTTTATAGACACTTTTAGCATACTTCATTTATCATCAATTCATCCACAATACATTTTCTCACACTAGACTCATTTTAGGTTATAATGCTTCCATGGTTTTCTAGATAGCTTCTATCATTAATAAACATATCAATCACCTTCAAAATCAATAACTAAACAAATATACTTGGATTGGTGTATTAAAGACTCACCTAACTTGATTTCTTTCTTGCTCCAAATGAGACTCTCCTTGCTCCTTTAATCCAACCAATGGTGCATTGATTCCAATGTATGTTGTTCTTCTTTTTATAAGGAACAACTTTTCTCTAATGATATTTTCTCAAATCTTAATGGAAATGGGGAGATTTTAGAGTGAGAAAGCTAGGTTTTAAGATTGAAATGGAAGAAAATGGTTTAGTCTCGTGAAATGCAGATTTCAACTGCTCATATTTATAGAAATGGATTGATGAGATCGATCTGCACATGGTGGAGAACGATCTGGTCCTCTTGAATTCCTCATTTTCACGGCATTTTGAAGGTATGAGATCGATTTGTCGAAGGCACGAGATCGATTTGCTTCATTCAATGAGATCGACCTGCGTCAATGAAACATGATCGATTTGTCTCAAGCAAAGAGCTAAGGAGATCAATCTGGTTAAATGAAACAGGATCGATTTGTCTCAGGCAGAGAGCTAAGGAGATCGATATAATCTTAGGGGGAGATCGATCTACTCCAGCCTGAGAGTCAAAGATATCGATCTGCTTGAGTGGAGGATTGATCTCTCTCTTCTAACATGCTGATTTTACATTCTTTAGGCCATGAGATAGATCTCTCCTTGCATGGGATCGATCTGGCCTTTATCCTACACCCTTTTTGCTGTAATTTCCTCATTCAAACTCTTACTAAATCAATTCCACATTCATCTATCATTCCATTAACACTTAGAACTTCAAAAACATTCATTTCTTGTAATTCATATGTAATGTAACTTGTTTATACATTAAATCGTCTTACACATTACATAGAAATTAAGGGTCGTACAATGACAGCCGATCTTACTATGTTAAATATGTACGATTTTAATGTAATATTAGGAATGGATTGGCTAGCGGTAAATCAGGTTAACTTGGATTTCGATTCGAAGGAAATAATGTTTTCTCTACCTGAGAAATATGTTGTAAAATTTTCGGGAAGAAATGAAAGAAAGAATTTGTCATAATTAGAAATGATGAGTATTGGTGCTAGCGAATGGTTAATGTTTTGAAGGTTTTATTACCTACGTGGTTGATATGGATAAGGCACATTTGGAATTAACTGACATCCTCGTAGTTAGGGAATTCTAAGATGTCTTTTCGGATGATCTACCAGGGTTACCACCAGACAGAGGGATGGAGTTTTGTATTGATTTGGTGCCTGGTACTGAGCCTATATCCAAACCACCATACAAAATGGCTTTAGTAGAATTGGAGGAGCTAAAGAAGCAGTTACTGGAACTGCTGAACAAGGGGTTTGTCACGAACCTCAACTTACCAAAATCAGCATAAAGTTTTTCACTTTTCATACATTATTTATCATTCGTTCTTTTCTTACCTCGATCGTGATCAGCTACGCTCTCAACAATTCGGTTGTGTGTCAATGTCTACCTCACCTAACCATAACAATTTCATTTGTATTCAAAATTTAGAAGTAAACACTAATGTAAATAAATCAGAGTTTGTTGTTACATGTGTTTACATTGCTTTACATCCCCAATAGTTACATACAAAATGCTATTGTGCTATAGAAAGTTAGATACAAAATTTCATCGATGTGTATACCTTAAGCGATGGGATGCAGTGGATACCAAAAAGGGAAAGCCTCCAATCGCTCTCAATCTATACTCAAATTCTGTAGAGAGGGGAAAATAAGGGGGTGAGCAAACCACACGCTCAGTAAGGTAATCGTGCGAATAGGTAGATACTGCACTATCTACGTGATCGTGATGCCATGCTCAAAAACCACATAATTCTCATTCACACCTCAAAAGCATCATTTGATGCTTGTGTTAATGGCATGTAAAGCAATTCATGCTATTTAGTTCAGTGCGCAAATCAAATTCAAAGCACGGCATTAATCATCATGCATATTTCATTAGTAAAGCACGGCATTAATCATCATGCACATTTCATAAGTAAAACATGGCATTAATCATCATGCATTAGTGCACTTTAAAACCATTAACATATTTTCACATCTCAAACGAAAAACACTTGTTAGGACATCAGCCCCTCCCTAGGACTGTCCTGACTCACAAATCTTTTCAAACATGGATTTATTCACAAAGCAATAGACATGTGAGATAGGCAATAAAATAAGGGAAATCTCCTCAAGGACTATGGCCATATCCTGTGATCCCATGCTACACTGATCAGGTGTGCGGGGTATCACCACTATGTGCTTCCATACGGGAGGTAGGTCAAGTCTAGCCCGCCGATCCATAGCAAATCTAATCATCGATTGAAGACGGCATATCACAATCTGAACACGATATAACGTACCCAATGCTACCTGCACGGTACAGCGTACTTCGTGGACCCATATCAACACATCATATTCACGCCACATCACAAAATGCATGTGTGAGCCTATTTAATCGATACGACATCCTGTCTACCCGAAGCTCCTAGCACGGCTATCAACATGTCCACTCAAAAATGCACGTGCAAGCCTATTTAATCGGTGCGACACCCAGTCTACCTGAAGCTCCTAGCATCGTAACAAGTATGGTGGGCATCTAGTGCGAGCTATACTCCAGCCCTATGCCAAAACCAGTATAAAGTCTGTGCAAGCTCGACTCTAGCACAACATCATAAAAATCCATGTGAAAACTAGTGCGAGCTACGCTCTAGCACTCATGCATATGAAAACACATCAAATCTCGTGCGAGTCATACTCTAGCACGTTTTCATTCTCATGAAATCCATGTAGGTGGCTCAATTCTTTGCAAAACATGGCTATCAACCAATAAAAATCATTTCTTTTGCAAAAATCATTTCAAATATTAGCCAACCCACCAATCACTTGCTAAAAAGCAACAAAACAAAGTTTTCAAAACATCATGCTTTTGTTTTCATGCACATTTCTCAAAACACAACTCTTTACCCTTCAATCACCCAATATCATTTCCTAGTATCACATGCACTGTAGCAAAACATTTAAGCACCCAAATTGTGCACAGATATCTCTAAGAGTCCACACAATTCCCTTACCTTGATTTACTCGGGGTGTGACTTTCTTCCTTTACGCTTCTCGCGCTTTTCGCTCAACTTGCTCCAATGTATCCTCAGGAGCTGAAATTCATTCATTAAACGCTCGAGTTAGTGTTGCTAACTCTCATTCACTATGCATTTTACCCAATGCCTTAAATACTCATTTTACCCCTTTTTGGGTAAGTCTCACAATTCATTCCATAACACCATATTAAATCCATACCCACAACACCATTATCACTTAAAGATATCATATTCATCATTTATTCCACTACATTCCACTTTATCACACTAACCCATTTCTAGGTTATAATCATTCCATGGCATTCTAGGTAGTTCTACCATAAATATACACACCAAATCAACTTCAATATCCATAACTAAACAAATGTACTTAGTTTTGTACATTAGAAACTTACCTCTTTGGATTTCCTCCTTGCTCCAAATAGAAATGCTCCTTGTTCCTTAAATCCAACAAATGGGAAAATGCCTCCAAGCTATGTTGTTTTTCTCCTTGATGTGAACAACTTTGTGTCTAATAGCCTTCCCTCAAATCCTCTTGAAAATGGTCGAATTTAGAGAGAGAAAACTAAGTTTTGGGTTGAAAATGGTAGAGTGAGAGTGTTTCCCGAAATCTGCAGATCCAACTGGTCCTATTTATAGATTTAGCTTGTTGAGATCGATCTACCTTAGGTGGAGATCAATCTGGTCCTCTTAAAATCCCTTTCTTTCCACGACATTTGAAGGCATGAGATCGATCTGTCTCAACCTTGAGATCGATCTGTCTCAGGCAGAAAGTTGAGGAGATCGATCTGGCTAAGGAAGAGATCGATCTGCTCCAACCCAAGAGCTAAGGAAACCAATCTGTTTGCCTTAAGAATCGATCCTCATTTTATAGAATGTTTAGCAGATCGATCTGCACTATTCCTATTGCTCGAATAAGAGCATTTTGGCTCTTCCAGATCGATCTCTCATCCTATGAGATCGATCTGGCCTTCATATTTCTAAATTTTTCTGCAGTTTTCTGCAGCAACTCATATCAAACAATCCTTAATTTGCTGCCATAGTCATTTTCTCATCCTGTCACCTTTAAGACTTGAAAATGGCATCCATTCATACTTCTTCGTAAGGTTAGCGATTTAAGAGGTCAAGGTAGACAGCGTATCGAGTTCATAGATACCTGCTGACTTCTTAGGCAATTGCCTCTCCGAGGACCATAGATAGTTGTTAGCAGCCATCTTGTCTAAGAGCTCGTAAGCTTCCTCATCTGTTTTGCACATTAGAGCTCCACTCGCAGCAATATCAACAATGGTCCTATTTTGGCTTGTAAGTCTGTTGTAGAAGGTCTAGACTTGCAACCACAAAGGTAGGCCATGATGAGGGCACTACCTAAGAAGCTCCTTATATCGTTCCCATGCTTCGTAAAGAGATTCAGAATCGAATTGGGCAAAGGAAGATATGTCACTACGGAGTTTGGCCATTTTAGAGGGAAGGAAAAACTTAGCTAGAAATTGATGGCCTAACTCGTCCCAAGTAGAAATAGATCCTGGAGGCAAGGAGGCTAACCAGTGTCGCTCCCATCCCTAAGCGAGAAGGGGAATAATCTAAGCCTAAACGCATCGTCAGATAATCCATTGTGCTTGAATGTGTTGCACAGGTCCAGAAACTGCCCGAGGTAAGCATATGGGTCGTCATGTGGAAGCCCACTGAACTGTAGTGAGGTTTGGATCATCTGAAGGATTGAAGGCTTGATTTTGAAGTTGTTTGCAGGGACAGCTGGTAGCCTAATGCCTGTATAATATCCTCCAATAATTGGCATTACATAATCTCCAACGGTCCTAATTTCTCTATTTTCTGCCATAGTGTTTTGCAGCGGAGGTAATAATTTCCTAGAATCCTTTCGAATTTTCCTCAGGGTTCTTTCAATTTCAGGATCTAAAGGAAAGCAATCATAACTCCTAGCTCTACGCATGCAAACATCACAAAGTCCTTAGAAATTTTCTTAAGTTTTTTAATTTTTCAATTTTTTTTTAATGAGATAGAGAAAATTAACTAAACTAAACTAAGGATCTAAATATTTACAACCTAAATATTTACAGGCTAGAATTACACCTAAGCATAATTTCACCGATATTAATTAATGGCTAATTAAGACTTCCCCGGCAACGGTGTCAAAAACTTGATACGAGCTAGACGTATTTCCGCAAGTGCACGAGTCGTACAAGTAATAATGGGATTTGAGTCCCAAATTATCGTCCCACTGAAAAGTTGATCAGCCTAATTAACTACCGGTTAATCTTACCCTAAGTATATCCTAGCAAATTATGAAGTCTTAGTGGGTGATCTACAAAGCTAGAATACTGAAAACAATAAAAATTATAAACTGATGAAAATAAAACAGAGCGAAAATTATTTACAAAACTCCGAGCAATTAAAGAAAATACCTACAAAAGATAATTAAAAGAGTTAAAATTAATTAACGTAATTAAAAATGCAAATATGAAAATAAGAAACAAAATTAATCAAACTAAAATAAACCTAAAATAAAATGTGCATGTATTTAAACTAATTAAGAAAATACAATTTAAACTAAATTAAAATTTAATGAAATAAAATCATAAAAAAATTAAGAAAATAACTACAAGTCTAAAAGTCTAAAATATTAATTCTAAATTAATCCTAATTATATCTAATTACTAACTTAATAATAAAATCTAACTAATGCATGATAAATATTTTTGGATTTTTTTAATTTTAAAATGAAATTTAACTAAAAAAAATGTATAAAATAATTCTACCCTAAATGCTATACATGAACACTACTTAAATTAAAACCTTAAATCCTATTAACTATTGATAAAGTTAAAACAAAAAATTAAACTAACATGCAAATCAATTTATACCTAAGATAACAAATACTAACAGAAATAATAGCAATTAAAATAACAATATTGCATAAAACATTAAATTGGGAAATGCCCATTAGCCAAACAAAGACTTAGGCGAATTTCCAGCAAGTGGTGAGTCCGTGCACTATGCACTGAACACGTTCTTCCCCAGCTCCAGACGTTGCTCTCGGTCTTGTCCTGTACATGCTTCATTCCTTCCTATTCTGCTCCAGCGATTGCTCCAGACATTGTCCTCGGCACTAGTTGTTTCTGCTCCTTAATTCCTGTTGTCCATTCCCTGCAACCATCTGCTGTACCGTGGCTTCTGTACTGCACTGCAATGCTGCAACTTCCTCATCATTTCCAGTAACAGCAGCTCTCCAATCTCCTTTGCTCCAGCTGCCATAATCAGCACGTACAGCAACCGGCCATCTCTCTGCCCAGCTAGATACTGATCACTGCAGTCGGTCACACACAAGCCACAACTCCTTCAACCAGAAAATGATAACAGTGAATGAAAACATAGAACAGGGGAGAACAGAGGAGAAATGATGCTTGAAGAAACATAAGGGCTGAACATCAACTACATAAAAGAGATGGTTAAATGAAACTAAGAGAAACTAAGCAGTAAATATAAACAGATTAAGAAAAATTAAAATGATCAGAAAACCAAAGTTGTGGTTCTTGGCACAGCAACCACTCATGCTCGAAGAAGCCACAAGCAGTAGAAAACATGCAGGGCAGAATGAAATAGAAGAACGAAGTAGCACTAACCAGACAAAAAAAATATTGTAACTCAAACATAAAACAAGAGAATGTAAAACAAAGATAGTACAAAAAAATCAGGATTAAGAAGATTGTAAGAAGAACCGAAACTAAAATCCAAAAAATGAAGCAGTACAACCATTAAACCATATATGCAGTAAGCATAAAATACTAATGGAAAATCTAAAAAAAAAAATATTACATCAAATCACTATGTAAAATCGTAGCAAGTAAAACTATACTATTGTTGATCCTCCTTTATAGTCTCGAAGTATTAAGCTAAAATTAAAGACATAATGTAAAACATTGAAGAAACTTGAAGCAACACAGTAAAAGAATAACAAACCGAGAATGAAGCTTTCATTGAAGAGACTAAAAAATGCAAACATCAGAATAATCAAGACATTTGTAACACTGTAAATGAAATCTTTTAAATGAAGTTAAAATAAAAAAATAGAAGCTTGCTAACTAACGGAAATGGTGGCAGCTAATAAAAGAACGAGGAAAGAAGTGAAAACTTTCATAAAAGTAACATTTGCAATGAACCGTAGCTTTGAAATCAATGGTGGCTAACAACAACTAACGGGAAAATGCTTGGAAATTAAACTAAAAAAAAACTTAAAAACTAAAGCTAACCTAGAATTACAACTACTCCTAATTTACTTCTAAAAACTACTCCTAAATTACTCTACACTACTCCTAACCTAGGCTACTTGATTTTTTCAATTGCCATCATATTCTACTTATATACACACTTAGGGGTACAATGGTAATTTTTCATCCTAGATGAGTTGGCATTATTTGGCCAGTTGTCTTCATTTTATTTGCTGCAGAGTAGATATTTCCACGTCACTTGTCGGTTTGTCTAGTTGGCTGTGCGATATGGCCCGACGTGTGTCTTTCAGAGGGTTAGCATGGTGTCCTTCAATCTTATCGTTTCGGAGCAAATAAAATACGGACACCTGCCATCACGTGTGTCCAGACGACTGGTGACTCGATCTGCAAATTGAAGTGGTCCAGTCTCCTTTAGCCCGTTTTCAACCCATTTTCGATTGAAACGACTAAGTTTCATCCAGATTTAATTTACCTGCACATTAAAGAATTTTAATTAAATAAAAGGGATAATTAATAAAATAATATGAGGATTTAAATAATTAATTAAGAAATTAAGCACAAATAATTCTATTAAAAATAGAATTATTAATCTTATCACATGTGCCGAGTTCGGGTGGTATTTTCGTAACATGGATACGTGGAAGATGTTATGAACATTTGCCAAGTTCGGTGGCAATGCCAACCTATACGCCTTATCTCCCACTTTATCAAGTATCTCGAATGGCCCTATATACTGAGGGCTCAACTTCCCTTTCTTCTCGAATCTCATGATCCCCTTCGAGGGAGAAACCTTTAAAAACACTGACTCCCCCACATTAAACTCTAGTGGTCTCCTTCTCTTGTCAGCATAACTTTTTTGTCTGCTCTAAGCTGTCTGTAACCTCTCACAAATCAACTGGACATCCTTAGAGGCTTGTCTAACCAAGTCTGGAGCAAAAATCTATCTGTCACCAACTTCTTCCCATCCAATAGGGGAACAGCATCTACACCCATACAATGCCTCATATGGTGCCATCCCGATACTCGCACAAAAACTGTTATTATAGGCAAACTCTGCGAGTGGCAAGTGGTCATCCAAGGAGCCTCCAAAATCCAATGCACACGCTCTCAACATATCCTCCAGGGTCTGTATAGTCCTCTCTGACTGACCATCTGTCTGAGGATGAAATGCAGTGCTAAAATTCAACTGAGTCCCCATCGCTTCCTGAAAACATTTCCAAAAGTAGGAAGTGAAGCGAGCATCCCTATCAGAAACAACGCTTACTAGAATTCCATGTAGCCTCACTATCTCATGCACATACAAGTTCACTAACTAGCTCAGAGTATCGATAGCTCTTATAGCTAGAAAATGGGCTAATTTCGTCAACCGATCCACAATACCCATATGGCATCATGACCTCTGCGGGTCCTCGACAATCCCATCACAAAATCCATGGCGACATGCTCTCACTTCCTTGTCGGCATTGATAGAGGCTGCAGTAACCCTGCAAGCTTCTGATGCTCCACCTTTACCTGGTGACAATTTACGACGTATTCAACAATGTCTTTCTTCATCCCAAACCACCAATAAACTTTTCGCAGGCTTTGATACATCCTTGTACTCCCTGGATGTATCGTATACCTCGATGAGTGAGCCTCTGTCGAGATCAACTTCCTGATCTCTGAATCATCAGGAACACATATCCTGCCTCTGAACCTCAACAATCCATATGAACTCAATTCAAAGTCCATCTCTGTACCCCTCTGTATCTACCCGATAATATCATTGCACTGCTAATCAATCCGCTGAGCCTGTCGGATTCGATCTACCAAATCTGGTTCCAACTGCAGGCTAGCTATCATAAATCCACTATCAGCGTCAGGCGGGGTCATATCCAAACTGAGGTTCATGAACTGCTCCAACAGCTCGTGTTCCCTGACCATCATGAATGACACCAACCCGAGATGCTTCCTACTCAGTGCATCAGCAACTACATTCATTTTACCCAAGTGGTACAGGATCTCACAATCATAATCCTTCAAGAGCTCGAGCCATCTCCTCTGACTCATGTTCAACTCTTTCTGTGAGAACAGGTACTTAAGTCTATTATGATCTATGTAAACCTGAAATCTCTCACCATAGAGATAGTGGTGCCATATCTTTAATGCAAACACTACGACCGCCAACTCTAAATCATGGGTTGGGTAGTTTCTCTCATGATCTTTCAACTATCTTGATCCATATGCAACTACCTTCCCATCCTGCATCAATACACAACCTAGTCCTTGGTGTGAAGCATCCGTATACACCGAGAAACCTCCTGAGCTAGTAGGAATGGTGAGAATCGAAATTGTGGTTAACCTCCTCTTCAACTCTTCAAAACTCTCCTCACACTTATCATCCCACACAAATTCAACATTCTTTCTCATGAGACGTGTCAAAGGAGCAACTAATCTTGAGAATCCCTCCACAAACCTTCAATAATATCCAGCTAAACCCAAGAAACTTTTGATCTCTGTTACTGTCTGGGGTCTCTGCCATTGTATCACTGCCTCAACTTTTGATGGATCTACTGACACACCATCTTTCGATATTATATGGCCCAGAAAAGAGATCTGTTCCAACCAAAAGTCACACTTACTAGGCTTAGCATACAACTTCTTCTCTCGGAGGGTCTATAGCACTATCCTTAAATGTTGTTCATGATCCTCTCTAGATCTTGAGTACACCAGTATGTCATCAATAAACACTATAATAAATCGATCCAAATACTGGTGAAACACCTCATTCATCAACGACATGAAAGCTGCAGGAGCATTCGTCAACCCAAATGGCATAACCATAAACTCAAAATGTCCATACCGGGTGCGAGAAGCTGTCTTGGGTAGGTCTCCACTTTGTATCTTCAACTGATGGTACCCAGATCTCAGATCTAGCTTGGAGAAGACCTGCGCTCCCTTAAGCTGATCCAACAAGTCATCGATGCTGGAAGGGGATACTTACTCTTGATGGTGGCCTTATTCAACAACTGGTAATCTATATACAATCGGAGGCTCCCATCCTTCTCCCTTACAAACAGAACCGGTGCTCCCCAAGGTGAGGCACTCAGCCTGATAAACCCCTTCTCTAGTAATTCTTGTAACTGTTTCCTCAGTTCTTCCAACTAAACTTGAGCCATCCTGTATGGTGGCTTGGATATCGACTCTGTACCAAGTGCCAAGTCTATACCAAATTTCATCTCCCTATCTAGAGGTAACCCTGGTAATTCATCCGAAAGATATCTGGAAATTCCCTGACCACTGGGATGTCTATCAACTCCGAACGTGCCTTATCCGTCTCAATCACATAAGCAATGAACCCTTCACATTACCCTTTCCACCGTTAGTAACACAAATCATCACATTACATACACAATTGATAAACATATTCATCTCTCAAGTATTATGAATTTAAAATCGTATTCTTCTCATTTATAAAGATCATGTCACTTTATTTCTTTTCATCAAAGTTTACAATAAGATTGTCGAATCCTAAAAAAGTCAATGTTCTAGCACGATAATCCATAACCACATAGTTCGCAGCCAACCAATCCATATCTAGGATTACACTAAAATCACTCATATTTAATAAAATTATATCGGTTGCCATCTCTTTACCTTTTATGTTCATCTTACAATTTCTATACACATGCTCTGTCAATTGACTATCATTCATAGGGGTAGATATCATCAACATGTTATCTAACAGTGTGGGTTTTACATACTTCAACAATTTACATGCAAAGGATGACGATATAAAGGAATGCGTGGCACTAGGATCAAATAGTACAAATGTTTCTAAATTAAAGATTTAGATGGTACCTTTAACCACATCCGAAGATCGATCCGCAATGTCCGGGTCCAGTGCATGCACTCATCCTCTGCTCACACCCACTGCCTGCTTCCCCTTTTCCTTAGCTGTAGCCCTCCTCCTCGGAGCAGCTGTCCCAACTGGAGCTCTCTCTGACTCCCTGCCCTTCTGTGGGGCTATCTCTGTCATCTCTGGGCAATCCCTGATTATGTGCCCCGATTTCCCACATCTAAAGCATACTGCAGGAGGTCCATAGCATGGTCGAGTACCATGGTATCTACCACACTTGATGCACTGCTCTGTGGTAGGTCGTGGCCCTCCAATCATAATTCCCTTAGCTGGAGCTATGGCCTGATACATGGGAGGATTAACTGTCTTCTCCTGAATCTCCTCGATCCTCAGCTTCTTCCCAGCAAACCTCTTGCTTCCTTAATAACTAAAGCCTTTATCCAGCACTGGTCTCTTCTTATTATTATCCCTCACTTTACTGACTTTCCCAAACTCTAAAGCGATTCTATCAATGTCTTGTTCACACAATTGCGCCTTGCGCATAGCCTCCTCATAGGTCGATATATCAAAAGGAACCAATCTGGATCTGATGGTTGGTCTCAGTCCATCCATAAACTTCTGGATCTTTTTGACCTCATTACCCATTGTATTGGGATCATATTTGCCCAGGGAGATAAAGGTCATCTCATACTCGTCCACCATCCTACTCCCTTGAGTCAGTCTCAAAAATGCCATCTTCATCTTCTGCTGTGTAGTATCCGGAACATACTGTCTTCCAAAAGACTCCAAAAACACATCCTAGCTAATCTCTGTATATCGGGCTCTCAAAATAGGTTGGGTGGATTTCCACCAATGTTCTGATGATCCCTTCAGCATGAATACGGTAAACGCTACCATCTCGGTAGTAGTGCACTTGAAGAATCCATATAACTTCTCAATCTCATTGATCCAATCCTCTGCGGCTACTGGGTCCTTAACTCCACTGAAAGACGACAGTTCAAACTTCTGAAACTACCGTAACCTATCCAAATCTCATTCGTAACCCCAGCCTCTACTGGCCTGTGGTGTAGCAACAGGCGTAGGCATATCCTGTGTGGGTAGGGTATCTATCGTCTGAGGTCTCTGGGCTGGCCATGCCCGTGCCTCAGGAACTGCCGCTTACTCAGCATCACCCTATGTAACGGGACTTTGTCTGCCCCCAACTCCAACCAACGATTGAGTGACCAACTCCAAGATCATCTCAATACTCCACTCAATCCTCGCGAAGCGAGCCTCAGTACTCTCGGGTCTCTCCTCTGGACACTGTGGTGCGTGCTCAACCTTAGCCTCCACCTCAATGTCATCCTGAGTCTCGTGTGTTTCCAGCTCAACACTACCCTCAGGCCTACCTCTATGGCCTCGAGCCTGCGCTCTCGTCCCTCTACCGCGACTGGTATTAGGCATATTACTCAATTCCCTACATACACATCAATTTCTTAGTCAACCCATCGACACACATACAATTTGTATCTAAACAAGCACAGTAACATGGGAATGTAATTTTCCAACTTATTAAGGATTTTAGACATCGACACATACAAACCAACTCGGCTCTAATATCAACTTTTGTCACGACCCTCAATTTACCAAAATCAGCGTAAATTATTTGCTTTTCATACATTATTTATCATTCGCTCTTATCTTACCTCGATCGTGATCAGCTACGCTCTCAACAATTGGGCTATGTATCAATGTCTACCTCACCCAACCATAACAATTTCATTTGCATTTAGAATTTAGAAGTAAACACTAATATAAATAAATCAGAGTTTATTGTTACATGTGTTTACATTGCTTTACATCCCCAATAGTTACATACAAAATGATATTGTGCTAGAGAAAGTTAGATACAAAATTTCATCGGTGTGTATACCTTAAGCGATGGGATGCAGCGGATACCAAAAAGGGAAAGCCTCCAATCGCTCTCAATCTATACTCAAATCTCTATAGAGATGGGAAAATAAGGGGGTGAGCAAACCACACACTCTGTAAGGCATTCATGCAAACAGGTAGATACTGCATAATCTACGTGATCGTGATGATATGCTCAAAAACCACATAATTCTCATTTACACCTCAAAAGTATCATTTCGTGCTTGTGTTAATGGCATATAAAGCAATTCATGCTATTTAGTTAAGAGCGCAAATCAAATTCAAAGCATGGCATTAATCATCATGCACGTTTCATAAGTAAAGCATGGCATTAATCATCATGCATTAGTTCACTTTAAAACCATTAACATATTTTCTCATCTCAAATAAAACAACACTTAACAAGACATCAGCCCCTCCCTAGGACTATCCTGACTCACAAATCTTTTCAAACATGGATTTATTCACAAAGCAATAGACATGTGAGATAGGCAATAAAATAAGGGAAATCTCCTCGAGGACTATGGTCATATCCTGTGATCCTAAGCTACACTAATCAGGTGTGCTGACACACCCTAAGGGTATTGTCCGCAAGTGCACGGGTCGTACAAGTAATAATGGGATTTGAGTCCCGAGTTATCGTCCCACAGAGAAGTTGATTAGCCTAATTAACTACCGGTTAATCTTACCCTAAGTATATCCTAACAAATTATGAAGTTGCAATGGGTGGTCTACATGGCTAAAATTAAAGTACTGAAAATAATAAAAGCTAAAAACTAAATAAAATAAAATCGAGCGAAAATTACTTACAAAACTCCAAGCAATTAAAAGCAAATAACCTACAAAAGAAAATTAAAATAGTTAAAATGAATTAACGCAACTGAAATAAAATGCCAATATGAAAATACAGCAATAAAATTAATTAAACTAAAATTTTCAACTAACTTAAAATATAAATGCATGAATTTAAATTATTGCAAATTAAACTAACCTAAAATGCATGAAACATAATTAATCTAAATTAACTCTAAATGCAACTAAATTAAAATAAAGTCCTAAAACATATCTTAAAAAATTAACTACTAACTACAAAATTAAAATTAAAAATTAAATTAACAACTAAGACACTAGATTAAATCCTACAATTATCAAGTAACAACTAACATAATTAACAACCAATAAAAGCAATAAAAATATAAATGCAATAACTAGTAAATTAAAAAGGAAAGGAGGTGGCCAAACATGGCCTTAACAAAATTGCCAAACCAAAGTGGTCCCGATATGCCACTGGTACTATTCACTCTCTTCTCCAATTTGCAGTTCTGTCTCCAGGTATGCTCACGGGTTGTCCTCTCCAGCAGGTGCACTCTCGGTCTGCAGACATTGTCCTCGGCACCAGCTGTTGCTGCATCCAGTCTGTCCATGTAATGTCTGTTCTTGCTCTCGGTTATCTACTTTCCAGCTGGTATTCCCCGTTTTCAGCTTGTACTGTCTGCTCTGTAACGTTGCGCCATCTCCATGCTTGTCCTCTGCCCAGGTGTGTCCGTTCCTCTGTTACAGCACATTCCTCTCGGCTTGTCCAGGTGTTCTCAACTGTGCTGTCTGCTGCACTTGCTCCTGCTTTCAGCTACATCCTGCTGCACTTACTTCTGCTTCCAGCTCCATTTTGCTGCACAGGTCCTGCACTCTCGGTCTGCTGGCAGTACCTTCCCTATTTCCTACTGCATCCAGCTCCTAGCCATCTGCTCTTCACATTCTACATGTCCCAAGAGCCAAGCACACCGAGGGAATAAATGAAGATCATGAACAGTACCATATCAACATAACAGGGCAGAACAGAGGATGCTAATTTCCTCTCTTCATCTTCAAATTTCCAGGTGATGCCAAGATAATTATTCTGGTTCTACTCCTGATCTGTCCTTTCCCGCAGAAGTTCCAAGTGCTGTCCCAAGCTACGTCTACTCTGCTGTCTGCTGCACAGCTCCCTGCCCAAACTACTAGCAGCACTTGCTACATTACTGACTTTCTTCAGCAAAAATGCAACTTGCAGCAGCCTCAACAATGTACAGCAATCACTGGTTGTGAGATGCAAAGCAACACACAGCAAGGAATGTCGGGAACATCAGCTGCTGCTTCATTGCCACCTCTTGCAAATACTGCTGCCATCTATCCTTCAACTCCGACTCCCAGCATCATCGCGCATCACACAGTATCTAATTTAAAACTAAAGGCTAAACCATAAATAAGGGAGTAGTGAAATAGAGATCAGCAAAGCATGGCAACACCTCAAGCTCAACACGATTCAGTGCAGAAAAAAATGGAAAACAGAATAACAGATGGAGCTAATTAATCAGGATTATGCTAAGGGCTAAAATTTACGCAAACTAAAATCAAAACTAAAGGACATAAATAACGAAAAGCATGGGAAGAATTGAAGGATGCACTGCTTTCACAGCCCCTTCAAAACCCGATCAACAGTAAATAGAAAATAAAAAGGAACAGAATGATAAGACACTTAAGCTAGAAAATGTAAAAGAAAAAAATAAAAAAAGAATAAAGCAGGCAATAAACATGAAACAGGGGTAACGGGATGAAGAAATGGATAATGTTCACCAGCCCAAGCTCCCCTGAATCTAGCCAATTGCACCGTGAGATCAAGAAAAGAAAAAGAAAAATGCAGCTAGATGAACAGTAAAAGAAAACATAGTAACCGAAAAGAACTTGCTTCAAAAAAAAATTGAAAATGACAAAGTAAAAGTGTTTAAATCTAGTTAAATCAAGTGCTTAAAATAAACTAACGGAAATTCTAAAAGGAAACAAGAAATTAAAACATAGTAATGAAAAATTTAGTCTAGAATAAAACTAAATTAAAACTACTCCTAAATTACTCTACACTACTCCTAACCTAGGCTACTTCCTAATTTCCTACCCTACTCCTCCTCCTACTTGATTTTTCAATTATGTTCTATTTATACACAAACATAGGGATACAATGGTAAATTTTCATCCTAGATGAGTTGACATTGTTTGGCCACTTGTCTTCATTTGATTTGCTGCAGAGTAGATATTTTCACGTCATCAGTCTTTTTGTCCAATTAGCTATGCGATGTGGCCCGACGTGTGTTTTCCAGAGGGTTGGCACGGTGTCCTTCGATCTTATCGCTTCAGAGCAAATAAAAATCGGACACCTGGCATCATGCGTGTCCAGACGACTGATGACTCGATCTGCAAATTGGAAGTGGTCCAGTCTCCTTTAGCCCGATTTCAGCCCAATTTTAACTGAAACGACTAAGTTTCATCCAGATTTAATTTATCTGCACATTAAAGAATTTTAATTAAATAAAGGAGATTATTAATAAAATAATATGGGGATAAAATAAATAATTAGAAATTTAAGCACAAATAATTCTATAAAAAAATAGAATTATCACACCCCCAAACTTGAGTTTTTGCTTGTCCTCAAGCAAAACAAAGTAATTATAGGAATGATAAGTACAAAACATAATAATTTCCCCAACATTATCCTCAAAGAAAAAGTATAGACTATGAAATCAAAGAATCACAATTATAAGTCCAACACTTAGAATTATTTCATCATAAGTCCTAACCCAAATTGGACTCCTCGTGTGTGTGTGAAAAATGTCAGTGCCACTTCAAAGTATATTATCCGGATCAGATTATACAAACATATTGAATACAAAGTCAATGACAAGTGATCATTCTCATAAGTTTTCTTTTCACTAATCTCTCCACTAATGTAGTCACACTTAATCAATGATCAATAGGACTTCATTAAGCTTGTAATGTAAGGCTGGGGTTAGGGTATGATAAAGTCGATTTAGGTTTAATTACCCCTTAACATGCATTACTTCTAGGATCTTTAATGTAAGAGCTCTATTTATTTCCCCCAAACTTATTTATTTCACTAAACATTTTATTCTATTTTTGTATTTTTCTTCTTCTTCTTTCTTCTTCTTTTTCTTTTTTTCTTTTTATTGTCATTTTTTTTCGAACATTCACTATCACCAGATACCCATATGTACAAAGCTCAAAATATATCCCAATGACTTTCATGCTTTCGGGGTAGGGGATAGGAACAAAGTATTTAAGCTAAGGAAAATTTATAAGCATGTGTATTTACAGAGAAATACTTATTTGGCCCAAATAGGTGACTAGAGTAAAGTATGCACAGGGATGGCTAGAAAGGCTCAAACGATTAAAAGACAGCCTAAATCATCTCCCTAATTAAGTGTGATCTAATATTTCACCTCGAGATCAGATCAAACAAATTCTAGAATATGATACACAAAATCTACTAAACAAATGCACCCCTATGTCCACATAAGGTTTCTCTAAATAAATATACAAATTCATGACATGACATGTGCATAAAATGAGGAAATCACAATCAGAATCAAGACAAATTCAAGAATTCAACTTCATGCTTTTCCTATAATCATTCTTCTCAGTCAATCAAAATCATACTTAATCATGGGGTCATATCATCGAAATATGGGAAAACTACATGCTAAGCACTAAATCATCCCAAAATCAAACAGTTTAAGCTCAGATTTTCGAAAAATTTTGAAGAAATTTTCAATTTTTGCCCAAATTTTTGAAAATTGCACAAGTGATATCCCCTCCCCCAAACTTGAAGTGCACAGTGTCCTCAATGTGCAGATAATATAAAAATTGAAGTTCAGGAACAGAGTACTCCCCTTTCTGATGATGATGATGATGAACAACCGAAGCATGATTGAAAACATAAAACTAAAAAAAAAAATCTGCAAAATAAAAAAAGAAATAAACAATAGAAAAGAAAAAAAAAGAAAAAGAACTATATACAAGGTGAAAAGAAAAACACAGCCACTTCAAATGCAGCTGAAGAAAACAACACTCAGCAGCAGGGCGAAGAGTATGAGGGTCATCTAAAATGGTGATAGAATGTTAATAGTTAAATCCTCATGAGCCCTATCTACATCCCTCCTTCTTTCGGATTTCTTATGCTTAAGCCTTATACCTTCCATCCTAAAACAGTTTTAAGAGTCATCAGGGAATTTTAAAGGTTTGAAAACATTAAACTTCACTTCCTGATCTTGCACTCTCATAGTCAACTCCCCCTTTTGCACATCAATTATCATCCTACCAGTAGTTAGGAAAGGTCTGCCTAAAATAATGGGGACTTCCCTATCTTCCTCCATATCTAGTACAATAAAATCTGCAGGGAAAATAAACTTGTCCACCTTTACTAAGACATCCTCAATGACCCCCTTTGGATATTTAATGGATCGATCTGCTAGTTGAAGGGTCACTGTAGTGGGCTTGACGTCCCCTATTCCTAACTTCTGATAGATAGATAAAGGCATTAGATTGATACTAGCTCCTAAATCACACAGGGCTCTACCAAAGAATAGATTTTCAATAGTGCAGGGTATGGTAAAACTCCCGGGATCCTTGAGCTTGGAGGGTAATTTCCTCTGGATAATTGCACAACATTCCCCAGTTAAGGCCACGGTCTCATAATCATCCAATCTCCTTTTCCTCGAGAGGATATCCTTTAGAAACTTCACATAACTTGGCATTTGCTCTAAGGCATCTACGAAAGGAATGTTGATGTGAAGTTTCTTAAAAACCTCAAGAAATTTAGTGAATTGTTGTTCTAGTTTTTTATCTTGGAACCTCTGAGGAAAAGGTACTGGTGGTCTAACTAGAGGCAATGTAGTGGGAACCTATGTAGAATCAGAGGGTGAGGAAGGCAATGAATAAGAAGAAGGTATAGATGAGAAAGTACCTAACTTGGATTTTTTTGCAGCCTGATCCTGATGTTCCTACTCTTTCTGAGCTGCTTCTTTAGAACTTACAAATTCTTCAACTATGTGCTGTTCAGGTTGGGACTTAACTTATGGCTCCTCTAGCTCTCTGCCACTCCTAAGGGTGATAGATCTAACATGTTCCTTAACCTCCCTTTGCTTAACAGGATTAACTTCAGTATTACTAGGAAGGGTCCCTTGAGGACGTTGGCTAAGAGCACTAGCTATTTGTCCCACCTGAACCTCTAAGTTCTTAATTGAAGCAACTTGATTTTGCAGGATCGTTGAGAACATCTCCTCTAATGTAGGCTTCTTCTCAGTTGCTGGTGCATGGTAGAGTTGGGGCTGCATAGGTTGTGGTGGTGGTGGTGGTGGTGGTGATAGATGATATTGAAATTGAGGTGGGGATGGATGATATGGTGGATGGTATAGATATTGCGACTGTGGTGGTACCTGAACCGGTGAAGCTTGAAAACCAGGGAATCCTACAGGTCTAGAGCTAGAAGTTTGCCATTGGTTTTGGCTCCAGGAGAAGTTAGGATGGTTCCTCCACCCTGGATTATAGGTGTTTGAAAAAGGGTTGTTCTGTTGCGTTTGAGAATGGGCAACATACTGAACCGATTCTAAGTTGAGCAGACACCTATCTACAGAGTGAGTCCCACTACACAGCCCATAGGAAAGAAAAGGACTTTGGACAGAATAAATCGGATTTGGACTGGTAGGAGGATTATGTTGGGTACTGAGCGACTCTACCTTCTTTGTAAGATTAGCGATTTGAGAAGTCAAGGTAGACAGTGTGTCGAGCTCATAAATACTCGTCGACTTCTTTGGCAATTGCCTCTCCGAGGACAATAGATAGTTGTTAGTCGCCATCTTTTCTAACAACTCGTAAGCTTCCTCCTCTGTTTTACACATTAGCGCTCCACCCGCCGCAGCGTCAACAATGGTCCTATTTGGGCTTGTAAGTCCATTGTAGAAGGTCTGGACTTGCAGCCACAAAGGTAGACCATGATGAGGGCACTTCCTAAGAAGCTCCTTATATCTTTCTCATGCTTCATAAAGAGATTCAAAGTCGTACTGGGTAAAGGAAGATATATTACTACGGAGTTGGGCCATTTTAGAGGGGGGAAAAACTTAGATAGAAATCGATGGGCTAACTCGTCTCATGTAGAAATGGATCCTGGAGGCAGGGAGGTTAACTAGTGTCTCGCCCTATCCCTAAGTGAGAAGGGGAATAATCTAAGCCTAAGCGCATCATCAGATAATCCATTATGTTTAAACGTGCTGCACAAGTCCAAGAATTGCCCATGGTGAGCATGTGGGTCATCGTGTGGAAGCCCACTAAACTGTAGAGAAGTTTAGATCATCTGGAGGATTGCGGGCTTAATTTCAAAGTTATTTGCAGGGACAACTGGTGGCCTAATGCCGGAATAATATCCTCCAATTGTCGGCATCGCATAATCTCCAACAGTTCTAATTTTCCTATTTTCTGTCATGATGCTTTGCAGCGGAGCTATAAATTTCCTAAAATCCTTTCGAATTTTTCTAAAAGTGCGTTCAATTTTAGGATCTAGAGGAAAGCAATCAAAACTTCTGGTTCTACGCTTGCAATCATCAAAAAGTCCTTAAAAAAAATTTTTAAGTTTTTCAATTTTTCGATTTTTTTATTTTAATTAAGAGAAAATTTAACTAACCTAAGCTAAGGCTCTAAATATATACAGCCTAAATATTTACAAGCTAGAATTACACCTAAGCATAATTTCACCGATATTAATTAATGACTAATTAAAACTTCCCTCGCAACAGCACCAAAAACTTGACACGCCCTAAAGGTATTGTCCGCAAGTGCACGGGTCGTACAAGTAATAATGGGATTTGAGTCCCGAGTTATCGTCCCACAGAGAAGTTGATTAGCCTAATTAACTACCGGTTAATCTTACCCTAAGTATATCCTAACAAATTATGAAGTTGCAATGGGTGGTCTACATGGCTAAAATTAAAGTACTGAAAATAATAAAAGCGAAAAACTAAATAAAATAAAATCGAGCTAAAATTACTTACAAAACTCCAAGCAATTAAAAGCAAATAACCTACAAAAGAAAATTAAAACAGTTAAAATGAATTAACGCAACTGAAATAAAATGCCAATATGAAAATAAAGCAATAAAGTTAATTAAACTAAAATTTTCAACAAACTTAAAATAAAAATGCATGAATTTAAATTATTACAAATTAAACTAACCTAAAATGCATGAAACATAATTAATCTAAATTAGCTCTAAATGCAACTAAACTAAAATAAAGTCCTAAAACATATCTTAAAAAATTAACTACTAACTACAAAATTAAAATTAAAAATTAAATTAACAACTAAGACACTAGATTAAATCCTACAATTATCAAGTAACAACTAACATAATTAACAACCAATAAAAGCAATAAAAATATAAATGCAATAACTAGTAAATTAAAAAGGAAAGGATGTGGCCAAACATGGCCTTAACAAAATTGCCAAACCAAAGTGGTCCCGATATGCCACTGGTACTGTTCACTCTCTTCTCCAATTTGCAGTTCTGTCTCCAGGTATGCTCACGGGTTGTCCTCTCCAGCAGGTGTGCTCTTGGTCTGTAGACGTTGTCCTTGGCACCAGCTGTTGCTGCATCCAGTCTGTCCATGTAATGTCTGTTCTTTCTCTCGGTTATGTCCTTTCCAGCTGGTATTCCCCGTTTTCAGCTTGTACTGTCTGCTCTGTAACGTTGCGCCATCTCCATGCTTATCCTCTGCCCAGGTGTGTCCGTTCCTCTGTTACAGCACATTCCTCTCGGCTTGTCCAGGTGCTCTCAACTGTGCTGTCTGCTGCACTTGCTCCTGCTTTCAGCTCCATCCTGCTGCACTTGCTTCTGCTTCCAGCTCCATTTTACTGCACGGGTCCTGCACTCTCGGTCTGCTGGCAGTACCTTCCCTATTTCCTACTGTATCCAGCTCCTAGCCATCTGCTCTTCACATTCTACACGTCCCAAGAGCCAAGCACACCGAGGGAATAAATGAAGCTCATGAACAGTACCATATCAACATAACAGGGCAGAACAGAGGATGCTAATTTCCTGTCTTCATCTTCAAATTTCCAGGTGATGCCAAGATAACTATATTGGTTCTGCTCCTGATCTGTCCTTTCCCGCTGAAGTTCCAAATGCTGCCCCAGGCTACGTCTACTCTGCTGTCTGCTGCATAGGTCCCTGCCCAAACTGCTAGCAGCACTTGCTACGTTACTGACTTTCTTCAGCAAAAATGCAACTTGCAGCAGCCTCAACAATGTACAACAATCACTGGTTGTGAGATGCAAAGCAACACACAGCAAGGAATGTCAGGAACATCAGTTGCTGCTTCATTGCCACCTCTTGCAAATACTGCTGCCATCTATCCTTCAACTCCGACACCCAGCATCATCGCGCATCACACAGTATCTAATTTAAAACTAAAGGCTAAACCAGAAATAAGGGAGCAGTGAAATAGAGATCAGAAAAGCATGGCAACACCTCAAGCTCAACACGATTCAGTGCAGAAAAAAATGGAAAATAGAATAACAGATGGAGCTAATTAATCAGGATTATGCTAAGGGCTAAAATTTACGCAAACTAAAATCAAAACTAAAGGACATAAATAACGAAGAGCATGGGAAGAATTGAAGGATGCACTGCTTTCACAGCCCCTTCAAAACCCGATCAACAGTAAATAGAAAATAAAATGGAACAGAATGATAAAGCACTTAAGCTAGAAAATGTAAAAGAAAAAAAATAAAAAAGAATAAAGCAGGCAATAAACATGAAACAGGGGTAACGGGATGAAGAAATGGATAATGTTCACCAGCTCAAGCTCCCCTGAATCTAGCCAATTGCACCGTGAGATCAAGAAAAGAAAAAGAAAAATGCAGCTAGATGAACAGTAAAAGAAAACATAGTAACCGAAAAGAACTTGTTTCAAAAAAAAATTGAAAATGACAAAGTAAAAGTGTTTAAATCTAGTTAAATCAAGTGCTTAAAATAAACTAACGGAAATTCTAAAAGGAAACAAGAAATTAAAACATAGTAATGAAAATTTTAATCTAGAATAAAATTAAATTAAAACTACTCCTAAATTACTCTACACTACTCCTAACCTAGGCTACTTCCTAATTTCCTACCCTACTCCTCCTTCTACTTGATTTTTCAATTGCCATCATGTTCTATTTATACACAAATATAGGGGTACAATGGTAAATTTTCATCCTAAATGAGTTGGCATTGTTTGGTCAATTGTCTTCATTTGATTTGCTGCAGAGTAAATATTTCCACGTCTTCAGTCTTTTTGTCCAATTAGCTATGCGATGTGGCTCGGCGTGTGTTTTCCAGAGGGTTGGCATGGTGTCCTTTGATCTTATCATTTCAGAGCAAATAAAAATCAGACACCTGGCATCACGTGTATCCAGACGACTGATGACTCGATCTGCAAATTGGAAGTGGTCTAGTCTCCTTTAGCCCGATTTCAACCCAATTTTGACTGAAACGACTGAGTTTCATCCGGATTTAATTTATCTGCACATTAAAGAATTTTAATTAAATAAAGGGGATTATTAATAAAATAATATGAGGATAAAATAAATAATTAGGAATTTAAGCACAAATAATTCTATAAAAAATAGAATTATCATATGCGGGGTATCACCACTATCTGCTTCCACACGGGAGGTGGGTTAAGTCCAGCCCGTCGGTCCATAGCAGATCTAATCATCATCCGAAGACGGCATATCACAATCTAAATACGGTACAACATACTTCATGCTACCTGCACGGTACAGCGTACTCCGTGGACCCATATCAACACATCATATTCACGCCACATCTCAAAATGCATGTGCGATCCTATTTAATCGGTACGACATCCTGTTTTCCCGAAGCTCCTAGCACGGCTATCAACATGTCAATTCTAAAAAATGCACGTGCGAGCCTAGTTAATCAGTACGACACCCAGTCTACCCGAAGCTCCTAGCACGACAACAAGTATGGTGGGCATCTAATGTGAGCAATGCTCCAACACCATACCAAAACCATTGTAAAGTCTGTGCGAGCTCGACTCTAGGACAACATCATAAAAATCCATGTGAAAACTAGTGCGAGCTACGCTCTAGCACTCATGCGTACGAAAACACGTCAAATCTCCTGGGAGTCATACTCTAGGACGCTTTTATTCTCATGAAACCCATGTAGGTGGCTCAATTCTTTGCAAAACATGGTTATCAACCAATAAAAATCATTTCTTTTGTAAAATCATTTCAAATATTAGCCAACCCACCAATCACTTGCTAAAAAGTAACAAAATAAAGTTTTCAAAACATCATGCTTTTGTTTTCATGCACATTTCTCAAAATGCAACTCTTTGCCCTTCAATCACCCAATATCATTTCCTAGTATCACATACACTGTAGCAAAACATTTAAGCGCCCAAATTGCGCACAGATATCTCTAAGAGTCCACACAATTCCCTTACCTCAATTTACTGGGGTGCGACTCTCTTCCTTTACGCTTCTCGCGCCTTTCACTCAACTTGCTCCGGTGTATCCTCGGGAGCTGAAATTCATTCATTAAACGCTCGAGTTAGTGTTGCTAACTCTTATTCACTATACATTTTACCCAATGCCTTAAATACTCATTTTACCCCTTTTTGGGTAAGTCTCACAATTCATTCCATAACACCATATTAAATCCATACCCACAACACCATTATAACCTAAAGATATCTTATTCATCATTTATTCCACTACATTCTACTTTCTCACACTAACCCAATTCTAGGTTATAATCATTCCATGGCATTCTAGGTAGTTCTACCATAAATATGCACACCAAATCAACTTCAATATCCATGACTAAACAAATGTACTTAGTTTGTACATTAGAAACTCACCTCTCCTTGCTCCAAATATAAATGTTCCTTGTTCCTTAAATCCAACAAATGGAAAAATGCCTCCAAGCTATGTTGTTCTTCTCCTTGATGTGAACAACTTTGTGTTTAATAGCCTTCCCTCAAATCCTCTTGAAAATGGTCGAATTTAGAGAGAGAAAACTAGGTTTTGGATTGAAAATGCTAGAGTGAGAGTGTTTCCCGAAATCTGCAGATCCAACTACTCCTATTTATAGATTTAGCTTGATGAGATTGATCTGCCTTGGGTGGAGATCGATTTGGTCCTTTTAAAATCTCTTTTTTTTCACGACATTTGAAGGCAAGAGATCGATCTGTCGAAACTTTGAGATCGATCTGTCTCAGGCAGAAAGTTGAGGAGATCGATCTGGCTAGGGAAGAGACCGATTTGCTCCAACCCGAGAGGTAAGGAAATCGATCTGTTTACCTTAAGAATCGATCCTCATTTTACAGAATGTTTACCAGATCGATCTGGCTCCATTGGAGATCGATCTGCACTATTCTTATTGCTCGAATAAGAGCATTTTGGCTCTTCCAAATCGATCTCTCATCCTATGAGATCGATCTGACCTTTATATTTCCAGATTTTTCTGCAGTTTTCTACAGCAACTCATACCAAACAATTCTTAATTTGCTACCATATTCATTTTCTCACCCTGTCGCCTTTAAGACTTGAAAATGGCATCCAATCATACTTCATACACATTAAAACTTGTGTGAAATCTTTGGATAACCAAAGGTATATATATTATAAACTAAATGGAAGTGCACAACTCATGCAATCTTCATTCCATTTTACCACACCACTCATATTCCATTCCACTCACATTCATCACATACAAAAGTCCATTCTCTATATTCATACATAATGAAACTTGTATGTACATCACAAACTCTTCTACAAGTGTACATTCAATTTATGGACTTTACATCACTTATACTTCACATTACAAGTACATCACCATTTACATATATACAAAGTTATACATATCTGGGGTCTCACATTCTCGCCCACTTAGGAAATTTGGTCTTCTAAATTAGAACCAAATCAATCTACGAATAACTCAGAATACCTCTCCCGCATCAAACTCTCCAATTCCCATCTGGCCTCTTCCACTGCATCAAACTCTTCCCCGGCAACGGCGCCAAAAATTGGTGGTTGTCGAGATCAACAATAATAATTCCTACTCAAAATAAATTAAAACTGCAGTATAGTTGAGTAAGGTCGTTTCCCAAGAGATTGGTAAGATTTATTTTTTTACAAAATATTTAAAAAGAAAATAAATATGGGGATTTTGTTGTAGTGAGAATAAAAAGAAAAATATATTAAAATGTAGCAAAGAAAAATCACTATGTAAAAATATTGGGAGAAAATTTATATGATGAAAACATCCAACCAAAGGAATAATCTTAGAATGGGTTCAGGGAATTGATCATTGATGCAAAAATGAGTTCTTTTAATCTTTACCAAATTGGTTATGGTTATTGGTATGACCTAACAACCTATCCCTCCTTACTTCTTCGATAATCAGGATACGATCTCTAATTATTTCTCTTATCAGTTAAACAACCTTAGATACGATCTTAAGATTTAATTTACCAACAGCATTAAAAACTAGAGAGACTACCAATTCTAACCAACAAACACACATGTAGGTTCATTTAAGTTAGATTATATATCTTCTTAACATAGAATTGAAAATCTAACTATAATCAATTATGTTTTTTACCACTTATATTAGAATGTCTAAACAATTACGGATTCAGGTTTCTAATTGGTGATATATTATCCTCACAATTGAACAAAGGGTCATTTTTGCATAATCAATTAAAACAATAATTTCAATAAGAACAGAAAATATATAAATAGTACAAATATAAAAGAACAAAATAAAAACTAATTAGATCTCACAATTCTTGAAGAACCCAAAACTTTAATTATCCTTTGGCTAGACTAAACATTTAGCAAGCCATAAGTTCAGAGAAAAACACTAAAAAAAAATATGTCTATGATAATGGATGATTCAAGATTTCAGCCTTCTCTTAGTCTATAAATACTAAATATCATAGCCCCAGAATCTGTCTCCAAAGGAAAGTTCTCTTATTGAGTTTGATTGCAAATAATCTTCTTTCCTTTTTCAACCACTTGCCAAAGACAGTTATTGCAATATCTCTTCCTTAATAATAAAAATCTTCCACTTGTCATCTTTAGACTGATTAAGTCAACTTCAACTACAAGTGATAGATCTTGACTTGAATTCACATATTTGACTTGCAATCCTTGTCACTGCCTTAGGCGTGCCCACGTCTTACAGCAAGATTTCTTCTGATTTTGTGACTTTATAAAAAATTTGCAGCTTTAATCCATTTTGTCCATTTTCCTTCATTTACAATACAAAATAGAAAATATAAGTCAAATCCAAAAATTAAGTATATAAAAGAATTTAAATCATGGGAAAAATATGACTAATAATATGTTTAATATACAACTTATCAGGCCTCTTCCACTGTGTGATGTTGCCAAAGAACCTTCACTAAAGGAATTGTCTTTGTCCTCAACACTCTTTTTTTTCTTTCCAATATCCGAACCGGCTTCTCAACATACATCATACCTTCTTTTAGCTCCAACGGATCATATCTTTGATACGAAACTAGTGCCCACTCTGAGTGACCTAGACGTTCTATCCACAAGTGCACCGGTCGTACAAGTAATAATGAGATTTGAGTCCCGAATTATCGTCCCACAGAGAAGTTGATCAGCCTAATTAACTACCAGTTAATCTTACCCTAAGTATATCCTAGCAAATTATGAAGTCTTAGTGGGTGATCTACAAAGCTAGAATACTAAAAACAATAAAAATTATAAACTGATGAAAATAAAACAGAGCGAAAATTACTTACAAAACTCCGAGTAATTAAAAAAAATACCTACAAAAGATAATTAAAATAGTTAAAATTAATTAACACAATTAAAAAAGAAAATATGAAAATAAGAAACAAAATTAATTAAACTAAAATAAACCTACAATAAAATGTGCATGTATTTAAACTAATTAAGAAAATACAATTTAAACTAACTTAAAATTAAATGAAATAAAATCCTAAAAAAATTAAGAAAATAACTACAAGTCTTTTGTAGTTGAGTACTGATGGACTACTGAGATTCAGAGGCAGGGTGTGTGTTCCTAATGATCCTGAGTTGAGGAAACTCATTTTGTACGAAACTCATTCATCACGATATACGTTGCATCCGGGGAGCAATAAGATGTATCATAATCTTTGTAAAGTGTATTGGTGGTCAGGGATGAAGAGAGACATAACAGAGTATGTGGCTAACTATTTGGTGTGTTAGCAGGTTAAGGTAGAGCACCAGAAACCTACAGGGTTATTGCAACCTCTACCTATTCCGGCATGGAGTGGGAGCATATCACCATAGATTTCATCATGGGTTTACCAAGAACTAGACGGAACCATGATGCCATTTGGGTTATTGTGGACAGATTGACGAAGTCAGCTCACTTCTTAGCTATGAGAGCTACAGATACTCTGAGTGCATTGGTGAATCTGTATGTACGAGAGATTGTGAGGCTACATGGTTTTCCAGTGAGTATTGTGTCTGACAGGGATTTCCGCTTCACTTTCCACTTTTGGAAACATTTTCAGGAAGCAATGGGAATCCGATTGAGTCTCAGTACAGCTTTCAACCCTCAGTCCGATGGTCAGTCAAAGAGGACCATCCAGACTTTGAAAGATATGTTGAGAGCTTGTGTGATGGATTTTAGAGGCTCCTGGGATGATCATTTGCCATTAACCGAGTTTGCCTATAACAATAGTTATCACTCGAGTATTGAGATGGTACCGTATGAAGCATTATATTTTCGTAGGTGTTGATCTCCGATTGGATGGGAAGAAGTGGGTGATCGAAAGATCTTTGCTCCTAACTTAGTGAAAAAGGTCTCTGAGGATGTCTAGCTGATATGTGAGAGGCTAAGGATAGTTCAGAGTAGACAGAAGAGCTATGCTGACACGAGATGCAGACCATTGGAGTTTATGGTCGGTGAGTCTATATTCCTGAAGATATCTCCTTCTAAGGGCATCATGAGATTTGGGAAGAAGGGTAAGCTAAGTCCCCGCTACATAAGACCATTTGAGATCTTAAATCGAGTGGGAGGCAATGCTTATAGGTTGGTGTTGCCACCAGAGTTGGCAAGTGTACATAACGTCTTCCATGTGTCTATGCTTCGGAAGTATCATCCGGACCCATCACATGTGATCAGGTATGAACCTCTAGAGTTAAGGGAGGATATGTCATATGTAGAGAGACCGATTCGGATATTGGATAGGAAAGACAAGGTGCTGCGATCTAAGATGATTCCTCTAGTTAAGGTTCTCTAGCAACACTATAGTTCAGAGGAAGTCACGTGGGAACTGGTGAGCTTGATGCAGGAGAAGTACCCTCATTTGTTTGAGAACTGAGACTTGGTCAATTTGGAAGACCAAATTTCTTAAGATAGGGAGAAATGTATGACCTATATTTTTTGCATTGTACTCCTTATGATTTCATGTTGTAAACAGTTGATATATGTTATAAAAATCATAAGATAGTTGATTTCAGCATTGTAAATGAGAATGAAATGAGAAGTGCCTATAAAGCACCAAAACGTGAAATGTGAGCTATGGTGAGCTCAGACTAAACCAATGGTATTCCGACCATTCTGATGGAAGATAAGAACTTAGAACATGGAAATATAAAGGGTCCATGAAGGAAAGTCGGTTTGGTTTGGTCTCGGTGATGTGGAAATCATGAAAAGGTCAAAAAGGGCCTAAACGAGCTCAAAATCAATCGTTTGGGCTGTTTTTAGCGCTTTCACCTCCCAAAAACGACTAAAACGTAGAGGCGAGAATGTTAACCATGAGAAACCACACTTTTGGTTTTTTAGATAAAAGTCAAACGTGGTCAATGGTCAAGAAAAGTCAAAGTTAGCTTGAAAATGTTGACTTTGACTATAAAGAACTAACCATGATTAAAAGTTAACCCAACCATAGTTAAAAGTGTGGGAAAAGTTATTTTTAGTTAGAACACTCAAATTTCAGCCTATTATTATATGGAAAATAAATTAAATCAATTTTGGAATAAATCGAGTGGGCTGAAATTGAAAAAAACAATATTGGGCCAAGGATTGAAATTCTTAAAGTTTATTAAGCATGAAAACTAATCGGCCAAATGTGTAAGCCAATTGGGCCGAACCTTGGGCCCAATTTATAGGCTGAAATTATGGATAATTGAAGGCCCAAACAACAATGAAAATCCAACCCAATAAATTGAATAGGAAAGCCTAAACCAAGAAGCTCAAAGTTAAAGCCATTAGTATAAGTAAAAACTCAATAATAAAAGGTAGCAAAATCCAATTTGGTAACCATCACTTAAACCTTTTAAAAGTCAATTATGGTGGCTGAATCCATGACTTAATGACTAACTCTTTGGCTTATAAAATCAGCCAACACAACATCACCTTCTTCCTTAAGCATTCGGCCAAGTGAAGAAACCATAACCAAAAAGCTTTAAAGCTTTCTCTCTCTAGTTTTCACCCATTTGCAAACAGAATTGGAACACGTTGTCCTCAGCAAAGTTGTTACCCATGATGAGGAGAATAATCCAAAACCAGCAACCAAGAAGCTAACTTGGAGAAGTCAATCCCTCCCACAAGTTTCGACCAAATTGATGTTTTCATATTAGGTGAGTTTTCAATACACCTAGCTTATAAATGTTGATCTAGGATAAATATGGAGTTGATTGGTGGAAGAATCATGGATCAAAACAACCTAGAACACCATGAATCAAGCATGACCGAAAATGGGTATTTTGCTTGATAAGGATGTGTTGGTTTTTGGTTGGTATATATGTGATAATTAGCAAGTATACATGATTATGGAAAGGTTTTGTGAAATCAATTTGTTGGATTGGATGAGTTTTACATGCATACATAAAAGGTGTTTGTTGAAATTCCATAAAGAACTAAGTTAAGAACATAAGACATGCATGATAGGTGTTTGACAAAATGCCTGAGAGAACACCAAGCAAGTTGGCGTGGTGATGGAGGCCATTCAGCCATGGGTGGCATGATGGTGCTCAGCCACAATGCCATGGCCGAGAGGTGCCATGGGCTAAGCCTATGTGCATTCGGCCCAATAAGGCTAATGGGTCCCACGGATGGCCCAATGATTGTTAATGGACCTGATAAGCCCAATGGGCCTTGATGGGATGAATAGAAAAGTAGAAATGGGCTTAGATTTATAAAGGGCCCAATAAAGAGTAATAAGGCTCAAAAAGAATAGTCGGGCTCAATATGTGAAATGCATTATCAGACTTATCTTATATAATCGGCAATAAATTGCAACTCCCAAGGACGTGAACAGAGCCGCAGAGACTGCGTGATCCAGAGAGATCAAGAATTAAGATTTTGCAGTCGACCTATTTTCAGGTAAGGGATTTATGCAAGCTATTAGAGATAGTTGTACGTATATTTCTTCCCTACTATATACAAATAAATATTGTAGAGTATATAGATATTGATATATCTACATGAAAACCAAATTATAGGAAATTCTCAAAATGACCAATTTACAAATGAAAATATACTGTAAATTTACTGAAAAAAAAAACATAAATGCCTGAAATGCATGTTTCAGTGTCTTTATCGTGAAAAATTGTTTTGTAAGTGCATAATGATATACTTGCTCAAGATTTTACTGTCTGCATTAAATTGCGCATTTTTCAAAGTTAAACGTGCTTGAGTGGGAGATTCCATGATGGGTGACCATACGGGAAGTTACCCCTCTGGCTTCGTTTTGCACCGTTTTTTATGCTGAACTCAGTTTTGAGTATCGTTTTCATCAGAATTGAGCCATCTATCCGGTTTACGTGAAAACATATAGTGCTGGAGCTTGCTCGCACTTGATTTGATTTGGTTTTCACATGACAGTGTTGGAGCCTTGTTTTGCTCTCACTAGATTTTCTTGTGTGATATACACAAACCGTATTTTGGAGACGTCATGTCACGCCCCGAATATGCGGAAAATAGGGCTAATTTTAAAACTTTTTACTCGTTAATTCACAATTAAAGGTGCATTCCTGTGCAGTGTCATACATCATCATAATTATCATGCCTCAGGATCTCATCAATAGGATTTATATATCATACCAAATACATTAATCCATCTCAAGTTAATTAATCCTAATACATCCCATATAATGTTATACATCAAGTGTCTGCAACTACAATAATAGTCTGGGTACATGAAAAGATAAAATATACCTCAAGATACAATATATGTGGCCTGGAGCTCGAATCCTCCACTAGCCACTACTCCGTACGTCGCAGGGAGATCCTTTTTCACTTGAAGAACTCTGGCGGGAAAGGAAAACAGGGTGAGCTTCTAAATCGCTCAGTAAAGGGGGTAAGGAACTCATTTCATAAACCAAAATGCACATCACAAAATATTTATTTGTATGTGAAACTCATTTGAAAACCATAGCATGAAAGTACTCAAAACGATATTCTCATATCTCAAATCATGTAAAAACATGAAGTAAAAGGCTCACTCTAGAGCAATAACAAAACATGTGAAAATAACGCGTTATACGCTTTCTCAAATAACGTGATAAAATCACTGAAATAGTAATGCACAACACACGTGGCAAAGCCACAGATTTAAATTCTCACGTGGCATAGCCACAAAACACACGTGGCAAAGCCACTGATTTAATTTCTCGTGTGGCATAGCCACAGAATAGGGTTTCTCAACGTGACACAGCCACCAATGGGGTATAACGTGGCACAGCCACCAATGGGGTTTCTCAACATGGCACAGCCACCAATGGGGTATAACGTGGCACAGCCACCAATTGGGTATAACGTGGCACAGCCACCAATGGGGTTTCTCAACGTGGCACAGCCACCAATGGGGTTTCTCAACGTGGCACAGCCACCAATGGGGTATAACGTGGCACAGCCACCAATGGGGTTATTCTCACGCTACCAGAACGGAGAAGAAATCGGGCTTACATGCTACCAGAGCAATGCCCGGTGTGTACTCACAACTACACACCTAAGTCTTATCACATAAGACAGGTTTGCCTTCACGTAGAACTCATAATGGTTTTTCTCTCATAAAACTCATTTGAAAATCGTTTTGTACTCAACACAAAACGTAATAAAACCGAGTTCCAACCGGCAAAGTACACGCACACATTTCTCAAATCTCAATATTGCCTTAACGTAGAGCCCAGTTATAAACTCATAAAAACATTGGGCTCCAACCGGCTATAATAATCGTGTGCAATTAAATCTCAACACAAAACTCAACATGCTTGTTTTATAAACCACAAATCATGCTATAATAGTTTACAAATCACATACACAAATGGTTTAGATTTCCCTTACCTCTTTGCACCTCGTATAGTGCAATCGTTTCCCCCGTATCACGGACTAGTCTCGTATTCCACTCTGGAACTCCCGAGCTGTCCAAACGATGTTAAAACATCAATACTCAATTATCTCATAAACCTCAATTCTCAAAATCGAGCATAATTGCTCATAACTCCTCAAATCTCTTTGTTCTCGTAACTCAACCCTAAACTACAACCTCATTCACAATAGCTCAACATCCTATATTTCTCATGTTAAATCATCTACGCTAATTCACCACATTGTCTATATTTCCATTTATAGCACAAATTCTCAAAATTACCAAATATCTACATTACTCCAACTACATTGCAATTTCATCAATTCCCTAATCCTTTCTCAACTATTTCAACGCAATGACAACCACCAATAACATCAAAATCATCTCAAATATCAAGATCGAGGTTTAGAAATTACCCAAAGCTTGTGAGACGCACAACCCACGCCTCGATCCGATTCGTCCTTCGATTTCCAAGTATGTTGTTCTCCCTTTGATGAGGAACAACTTTCCTTCTTGACACAACAGCTGATTCGGCCGAAAATGGGGGATTTGGATGAGTGAGAAAGTTAGGTTTTCGGAAAAATGGGGGTTGGAAGAGAGAGAAAGTGAAATTGCAGGAGAAAACACGGGTCCCTTATATAGACTGGAGGTAGGAGATCGATCTGCCTCTTGATGAGATCGATCTGCGTTTGAAATTTGGGGACGATCTGGGTAATTTTATGCCTAGGAGATCGATCTGTCGAGGGGTGAGATCGATCTCTTTATGGCTTTATGAGATCGATCTGCTCCTAAGGAGATCGATCTTCTCCCAAACAGAATCATTTGGAGATCGATCTCTTCCTCAGGAGATCGATCCTTTCTCAAACAGAATCATTTGAAGATCGATCTCTTCCATTGGAGATCGATCTGCTCCTCAAATTCCTCCTTCCTCGTCATTTTTAACTCACCAGATCGATCTCTCCTTCTTCCAGATCGATCTGTCCTCATACTTCATGCTTATTTTACACACTTAACATATAAATCTCTAATTATCATTCCCACAATTCACTTAGCTCAATAAATTACACTTCAAATTATTATTACATCAATAAAATATGTCTGAAATTTTCAGATCTCACACGTCATGTAGGCTATGTAGGCTGCACTGATCCTCACACGTAATTTGATAAGTCGTGTTGGAGCCTCGTGTTGACTGTATGTCACATTGACTTACTCGCACGTGATTTTGAGACATAGCAAAAGCATAACTGAAGATAGGACTATAAGCCCCTGATCTTTCGGGCACTCCCAGTCTTTCGATCTGATATTAGGGTTCACAGAGTACGTAGTACCGTGTGAAAAAATATGGAGTACATTGTACCGTGATGCTGGGTCTTCAGACTCCGATCTGTGTCTGATGAGTGGAGTACCTCATCTGCCTTCAGCCATCTAGGGATATTCATGCAGACCTAGCTAGTGATTGCATAGAATCCATCGACTATGGCCATAGTTCTATCTGTTACGTTGTCGTATGCTCTGCTTGTCTCCATATATGAAATTTGATCTATTTCTGAGATCTTGGTTTGTTCTGTATCTGAAGTTGCATCTGACTTCCTGTTTTGTGTTTTGAAACACTTATATACATGTGATTTTGGAAGTCGATTGATTTGATGCGATTTCAAAGAGAAATGCATATTTTCTGTTTTTTGAAAGCGTTATTTGTTTAAGGAATTATGTATTTCTGCATGACATGCAGTGTGAACATGTAGATAGTATGGTTAACTACCTGTTTTCCTGATTTCTTACTAAGCATGTTGTAGCTCACCCTCTTTTTCTCCTCATCTCCACAGAGTTCCCTCAGCAATGAGTGCTGCGGATTTTCTTAAGCGTTTGATAGACTACACATCGTAGTGCGCAAAGGTATACACCTATTTTGATTTTGTATCTAAACTTTTGAGGCACAGTTATGTATTTAAAGGGATACTGGGATGTAAACATACGTATGTATAATTTATATGAATAAAGAATCAGTTGAATCGTAGTGAAACAATATCAATTGCTATGAATGTTGCGTATTACGTGTGTACGATAAGTATCGGCTCATGTGTCCAACCATCCGAGCGTCTACTTCGTTATTGTATGAATAAATAATAAGAATTAAGCGTGAAACGGGGTGTGACAACAGGTGCCAAGGTCGGGAATAATGAGGTACTTCAAAGTACCCTTCTATCACTATCCCAAAACCCAGCTAGAGTCCTTTAGGGCGCGATCTCGGTTAAATTATGAGATGATTCGATTTGAATGGTTATTTGAAATGGCATATTCACATGTGCATGCATTGCATTTAGAACATTATATGACTACTTCTGCACTTATATAATTATCTTACTAAGCCCTCGCTCATTAAATTATATCTAACTCTTTTCAGACTAAGCACGGAGTTAAAAAAAGTATTTCAGAACCATCCAAAATCCATTGAAGCTAAAAATATCTTCCTTTTTAAGGAAACTCTTTGGCATGCATTATTTTGGGTATATGAATATTATTTCTATACTTAATGATTATTTTAGGCTATATTTAATTCAGTATTATAAGATGGGATGTAAACTAGGGTAATGGTTGGATTTCTATTATTTCGATGCTCAAGTGTTTGAAATGTCTATGATTCAATGGAAAATAAGCTCGTGATCATGATGTCATGAATTATATAGTTATATTTAATAATGTGAACTCATGAGTGGGATTACATGTGGTAATAGATTGATAAGATGGAAAAGTCTAAGACCAATAAGTGAGTTGAATATTGGGGCCGAGGAATGTAACTGAAATGCCATTGTGGGATTATCAACTGGATATAGAATATATGTCTTCTGTAGGTACTTAGACATATAAATCTAGAAAAAAACAAAAAAAATTAGCTCGAAATTATGCACATCCACTAGAGGTTTTACATCTTGTCGCAACCTCCAGGTTATGACACAAATAATTCACTAAATACATAAAATTAATACTTGTTGAAAAAAATTGATACAACTTTATAAAAATTTCAATAACCATTGATTTGTAAATTAGTAAAGAGTAAAATGAAAAATTGTAACAAAAAAATGAAAATAAAAAATATTTAAATAAATTACTTGGAGTACTTCTTAAAAATGTTTTGAAACTTACATTTGTAAAAAAAAATTGGGAAAATTCCAAAGGCATCCGGTGGATCAGGAATTTTTACCATTAGAAGCAAGCAGGAATTGTATTTTCTAAGAAGGAAATGAGACCCTTTTAAATTATAAAAAAGAAAATGAAAATAACTATTATACTCTTAATGAGTTCTTAAAAGAAAAAAGACAAGCCTTTTCATTTATAATAATACAACTGAGAATTTGAATATTTAAAATAAAGTATTTGAATACCTAAAAATGCAAAGCTCTATAAAATATGTATTTTTATGATAATTATATATACGTCATGATATAATTCTCATAAAATATACATATATATATGTATATAAATATTTGAATACTTTATTATTGATGGTCAAATATCTAAAATATATTTCTCTTTGTTCTATTTGTTCTATAAATGTGTTTATTTAGGCATAAGGAAAAATATGTGTGTTTATGTAGGCATCCCAACGCCTGTTCAATCTCCGGGCTGGTATCCATCGGCGGGTCTACTTGCTTTTGGTGGGCATTCAAGTTATCGAGGAATACAAGGTTTGGGCTCCTTGAAATTGGCTGTAGAGGGATTTTTGAGGTAAACCTGCAGTAATGGATAGTGAATTTGTGAAGCGGAGGAGAGTCAAATTCTGAGTTTTGAGAGGGTGAAAACTAGGGAATATATGAGAAATCAAAGAAAAAAAAGCTGAATCGATTTCATTGCATACAGAAAAAGTTACAAAAAAGATACTAAGTATTCGATTGAAAAGTTGCAGAAAAGTTGCATACTGAAGAAATTTTGCCAAAAAGATCTTAAGAGTATTTAATGCAGGACAACTAGTACAAAGCACGAAGAAATGTGTAGAAGTATGGAAAGTACTCGAATACTTATATATATATATATATTTGAGAATATATTTGTACATCATAATATAAATATATATAAATAAAAAAATTAATTTTAGATATTTAAATACTTATAATAAAATATTTAAATATTTATGTATGTATATTTTATAAGAATTATATATATATCATGGTATAAATACTTGTACGTTTATTATACATTTGTTTCAAGAAAAAAATTAGTCTTAGTTATTTGAATACTTATAATAAAGTATTCGAATTCTTCTTTTTTAAAACAAACATACATGTATTTAAATCATGACGTACATAGAGTTATCATATATATATATATATATATATATATATATATATTATAGAGTTTTGTATCTATAGGTATTCGAATACCTCTATTTTAGAACAAATATACATGTATTTATATCATGGCGTATATATAGTTATCATAAATATACATATTTTATAGAGTTTTGTATCTATGTCACACCCCGTTTTCATACCTAAATTCTTATTATTCCCCCATACACACACATAACGGAGCAGACAACATACAATGGTTGGGCATACGAGCCGATATTGACCTTACACACTTAAATATAAACCGTACATTATAATTGAATTTATTTATTCATATATGTATTTACATACGTACGTTTACATCCCAGTAATTCTTTAGATACTTAACTGTGCCTTACAAGTTTAGACACAAAATCAAAAGAGGTGTATACTTTCGCACACAATGAAGTGTGGGCTATAACTGCTCAGGACTACCACAGCTCTCAAAACTTGGGTAACTCTGTGGAGTGGAGGAAAAAAAAGGGGTGAGCTACAATGCGCTCAGTAAGGCATCACGCAAGCAGGTAGATAACCATACTACCTACATGCTCGTGAAATCATGTCATGTAGAAAATCCTTACCTTCTCAATTCCGACCGAATTCACAAAACCACACACATATGCTTTCTCAAAGTCATGTCATATCACAAATGAATTTCTCAAAACACATGTTCTCATAAAGCTGATTTAAATCAAATAAGAGACAAATCAAAAATCTCGAAATTTAAATCATAAATCATATAAGTATGGAGACAAAGCAGAGCATATGGAACGAATATAAATATGGTCATAGTCATTGGACTCCATGTAATCTCTGATCAGGTGTGCATGAATGTCCCCGGATGGCTGAGGGCAGGGGGCTCAATCTACCCATCAGACAGCAAACAAACAACACAGTACGTCATACTCCATGTGCGTCCACACGATACATTGTACTCCGTGAACCCCAATATCCGAAATCAGTGAGATTAGGAGTGCCCGTCCAACGGGTCTTATCATCCCATCTCCAGCTATATCAATACTGAGTCTCAAAAATGCACGTGCAAGCATATCAATCACTGTGACACACAGTCTACACGAGGCTCCAGCATAGCCTTATCAAATCACGTGCGAGGATCAGTGCAAGCTCACACAGCCTACACGACGTCTTCAAACACAGTTTTATGCACATCACAAACTAGTGCGAGCAAAGCTTCAGCACGATGTCATGTACAAATCATGCAAAGTCTAGTGCGAGCAACACTCTAGCACGACTTTATGCATAAATCATATGAAATCTAGTGCGAGCAAGGCTTCAACACTACTTTGATCTCAAAACTGATAAATGGCTTGATGCACATAAGGAGCGTACAAACTAACCTCAACCACAGAAGGTAGTACCCACTTGAGTGAGAGGAAACATTTTCCATCAAATCACTCATCAAACATTTTTTTATTCTGAAAACATGCGATTGAATGCAGATAATCAAATTCAGAGCCATTCTATCACCACTTTCACAAAACATGCTTATTCATGCAAAACACATCAAAATAGGTCATTTCAGCCAATTTCATATCTTTCATACTTGGGGGGGCATTTTGGTAATTTTTTCATATTTAGGTACTATCCAGAAATTTCATTTCCATACTTTATATGAAAATTTAAATGTACGTAAACGACGATAAAATACGTACAGCTATCTCTAAGAACTTACGAAATCCCTTAACTCGAAATGAGTCGACTGCGAATTTTAATTCTTGAACTTTCTGGATCACGCAATCTAATTAGCTCTGGATGTATCTTCGAAAGCCAAATCTTTCTTTGGTGGCAGAAAGTCGAGATTCGCTCAAACTCGTATACGTCGCCTACCGTTTTTTCGCTACACAGCAATATATATTTAAACCGATTAATTCCAGTCTAATATAAATTCAAATTAATTATCAAAAAAATAAATCGATCGATTTTCAACCACTTACCAGTCTACTACTGTGTCGGGGTATGTAACGACCCTTCACCCTTAAAAATCGAGGGATTTTTTTTTTTTACTTAATTTACCCCCTTATTTCCTTATTCACTTAGGTTGTATTCCTGTTCAGTGTCAATCCTTAAAATTATTCCATTTCATTCATTCTTATACATGTTTCATCCCGACACATTACTTTCAATAGATGTCTGTGCATACAAATATGTCTGGTACAAGAATGTAAATGTATACCTTTTTGCGTGTACAAAAAGTAGCCTAGTGTAGCTCTTTCCCACATCCTATGTCGTGTACGCGACAGGTCGCGCCTACGGATCACTACAAATAGTCTGAGAGGTAGAGGGGTGAGCTTTCGGGAAAAAGTCCAGTAAGAAGATGTATTTAAGAATGATTCTAGCAATTCAAATATGTAAAAAATATGATAGTGCGTATAATGATACTTTCTGAAAATAATAATAGTAACATTCAAAGATTAAAGAAAATCAGAAAACATCGAGATTCAAGATGTAATTTTTTAAGTACGTGAACTTAACAGATATTACGTAATCTAGTCGTAAATTCAAATCACAAACTACAAGTCCGATTCTGAAAACAAAGTTAAATTTTCAAATTGAGACTACATCGGCCATATAATTATCATGTGACAATAACGAATTTATCACACGGCAATAACTAATTTATCACGCGGTAATAACCAATTTATCACGCGGCAATAACAAATCAATCACGGGGCAAAATAACTCGATCATCCTCCGTAGAGGGAATTCAAAACCTAAGGGTAATTCCCGACGCCACAAGGGCGGAAAACAGGCGCCACACAGGCGACACAAAGGCGGAAAATAGGCGCCACGAAGGCGAATTACAGGCGCCACACAGGCGAAATACAGGCGCCACGAAGGTGAATTACAGGCGCCACACAGGCGAAATACAGGCGCCACGAAGGCGAATTACAGGCGCCATATAGGCGAAATACAAGTGCCACGAAGGCGAATTACAGGCCACACAGGCGAAATACAGGCGTCACAAAGGTGAAATACAGGCATCACGAAAGCGAATTGCAAGCGCCACACAGGCGAAATACAGGCGCCACGAAGGCGAAATATAGGCGCCACGAAGGTGAATTACAGGCGCCACGAAGCCGAAATACAGGCGCCACACAGGCGAAATACAGGCGCCACAAAGGCGAAAGACAGGCGCCATAGAGGCGAAATACAGGCGCCACACAGGCGAATTACAGGCGCCACAGAGGCGAGTTCAGACGCCACACAGGCGAGTCAGACGCCACACAGGCGAAGTGGACAAGCGTAAGCATACAATGTAAATGGCCCTTAGTCTCAAAATAACTATAGTTTTCATATACGAAAACATCGAAATAAATTCATCTTATTCGAAAGATCATTTCAAAAGATATGCTCATATTCCGAAATTAAATTCTGTTATATACAATTATTCAAAAACATAAACACAGAGAGCATAGTCTTGATCAGAAATATAATTTAGGAACATACATGAAAATCATACTTTATGTTTTTGCAAACTTTCTTTATCAAGTTTCGGTAAGTAACTATTACCGTTTTAAATTATATCCTCTTACCTCGATCTATCGAAATCTTCGTGCTCGAGTGGTGACGCCTCCACGTATTCTTCCTTAAATCCTTCTACGATTCTCCTCGGTATTTGTCTGTAATCCTTTATTGCTTCGACTTAGCGAGTCGACGAGCCCGATCTACTTGGGTTATTTCTGTCGGAGCCCCTGCCCCTTGAATTTCCAAATCCTTGTGTCTTTTCCCCTATTCCAAATATATATATATAATTATATATATATATATAAATCCCCCTTTCTTATTATTTTTTTCTTTTCTCTCTGCAGGTATTCATTTTTCACTATTTATCATTCATTTCATTTTATTTAAATTTTCCCGCCTTTTCTTCTTTTCTTCATTTCTATTTTGCAGGTCACTATTCATCATCTTTCTCCTGACCATCGGAGCTGCCACTCCTCTACTGTTGACGGTTTCTTCCGGCGCTGATGGTCCCTCCGGTCATGTCCTTTCCGGCCACCCGTTTCCAGCTCCAACATGTCGGCCCCAAGCCTTCCATTTTTTTTGCTATTCATTTCTTCCTCGATAGATACTCTTCATCCTCGCCTCCGCTTCCTCAGATTTCCAACATCACCAGCATCACTCCCATGCCTCGGCCATCTTCCTTCATCGCTACTGACTCCTCATCGTCTTCCATTGCCACTGCTCCAGCTTAGCTTGTCGACCCTGCTCTTATGTGCTTCGGTCATTCCCATTAACGTCATCACCATCGTCGTCGCCTCTCGCAAGCTTCGTTTCCCCATTTTCCTCACTTCCCTCGGCCACTTCAGCCATCACCTCCACCATCATCATCATCTCCTCCATTCTGTTCCAGTACCACCCTCATCATCATCACCTCTCGCACCCTCTGCTCTCCCCTGTTTTACTTCCCTCTCGGTTTCCTACTTCAGTTTTCTTTCGATTGTCAATGTAGCAGCCGACAGTCCCGATTGCCACCTATTCTTGCTCTCTTCTCGGTTTCACGCTACTGCTTCTTTTTTTTTCCAGCTTCTTTGTTCTTTCTCTTTCTCTCCGCTTGACTCCCTCTACCTCAATCTTCCTTAGTTTCTACCCTATGTTCCTTGCTGCCTCTTCCCGTATCTGTCTATATGTAATCATCTTTATATTTCTTTTCTACCGAACTGAAACAGTAGCTGTCTTCGGTTTCTTCTTCCTTATTCATTTTTTTTAGACTTAGTTTTCAGTGCAGAGGATGGCGTGAGGGAGTGAATAGAAAATGGGAGTGGTTCTGCCCCTGTCTCACTTTCTTCGCATTTCAATTCCACTCCACCATGCACATGCCCTGACAGTAGGACAACACTGCCATCCCCTTTCACTTCAATTTATTGCTTTTACTTCTTCTTTTTTTGTGTCAGTTTCCTTGGCTCTTCCCCATTTCTTTTAACAGCCTAGGCACTGCAATTATCAGAGTATAGCAGGCCCTCCTCTGGTTCAGGCTCTTCAGTCTTATGCTTTTACCTCCCGAACCTGAGGCTTCCATGATTTTTTTTTCTCAATTTCCTTTCCTGTTTCAGCTTCATTCCTATCATCTCATCATCCTCATGTGTTTTATTTTGTCTAATGGCTCTCGGCCCTGTACATATGTGTGTGTATAATTTACTCTTGCTATATATATTTATATATATATATATGTATACATACATATTTACATGTATACATTCATCTCTACATATATAAACATCTATGCATATATTTGTATATATTAATCTTGGAGAATTGCCTACCTATATATACATGTATGTCTACGTACTTAATTAAATTCACTATGTAATATAAACATAAAGTTAGTCAATCATTTATATAAATTAATTCACCCATAATCACATATTTAATCTCAATTGCCTAATTTATTATCTTTAGACAGTACTAAGTATATTGAAAATTTTCGGTATTTACATTCTCCCCACCTTGAAAATTTTGGTCCCCAAATTTAAAAGTACATTATTTCTTGAACAAGTGTGGGTATTTCTCTCACATTAACCTCTATGATTCTCGTGTGACCTCTTCCGAAATGTGGTACTGCCACAAAACTTGATCGGAGAAATTATTTCAAGCCGTGACGCTTTCTCTTTTCTGTGCAGTATCCGAATTGATTTCTCCACATACATCATATCTTCCTTCAATTCTAATGTTTCATACTTTATCACTTGTATGAGATTCGGATGACACTTGCGTAGCATTGAATCGTGGAAAACGCTGTGGGTACTCAATAATTCTGGCGACAACGTAAATCTATTAGCTCGTCTCCCACTCGGTTTAAGATCTTGAAAGGTTCAATGTATCGGTGACTCAGTTTTCCTCTCTTTCCAAATCTTGTTATTTCATCGGAACGAGAAACTTTCAGAAACCCCGAATTTCCTACTAGAACTTCCAAGGATCTTCGTCTTTAGTCAGTATAACTCTCCTTTACCTACTCTAATATGTTCTCGATTTTCCCACAATTTAATTGTACTTCCACAAAAGCTTGTTTAACCACATCAAGAATAATTGTCTTCCTTTCATTCACTTCTTCCATCTACTCGGTGAACGACATCTAGTCGCACTTTCAATTACATCTCTTATCACCCCTGATTACCAATATATCTTCAAGTGATTTGATAAAATCCTATTATTCTCCCAATGCGAGGTATATCTCTATAAAGGATTCTCTGACGAAATTAATTCCTTTAACTATAGATCATTTGGTACACAATTCTATTTTTAAATCTCAATAATTTATCAGCACTAATACTCAAGCTAGTTGCAGCACCCTTCTAGGTTTGACCAGCCACATCAATGCAATATTTATCATTTCGTTGTACCTATTCGATTCAATCAATCAAGTCTAGTTTTAACTCTCAGGCTAGCCACCATAAAATAATGTCAGTGTTAGAAGGGAACTTCCTCCAGTTGAGGTTCACTAAATATTTCAATAACTCATGTTCCCTGATCAGTACATTTGCACATATAATCACTCTCACTGCTTCCTTAGTACATCTCATTTTTGTCACTCTCTTTACCCTTTTCATTTTCTAAGTAACCTCGAAATATATATTTCATATTATTACAGTTGCACCTTGCATACTGCCTCTTCAAAATAACATTCAATGAAGCTAATTTAGCTCGATTGAGGATCTTAGTACCTCCTATGAGTTTTTTGGACTTCTTTCATTTTACATCTCTACTGATCCGGATTATTCGTCTTCCAAAGCTATCAATTTAATTTCATAATCATCCATACACTTGTTACTTTATGTTTGATTGCAATCATTTCATCCATAATTGTCACTTTATTTCATCCAAAATGTGCTGCCGCCTAAGGGCCCTCAGAATATATCCCATGTAATTTTTTTGATGTCGACTAACGGATTAAATCGGGGAACTTCCCTCCAAGTTTCGACTTTCCATTTCGATACTGATGCTACAAAGGTTACTTTCTTTATAGTAGCACACTCTGAAAATCCGTGTAGCTTCTCCAATCCTTTAACACTAAAGTTGCAAAATCAACTTTCTCGATAGAGTTACTTCTAAAATCATCAAGCTTTTCTATCTCATTCATCCAACACTCCGAATCACTGAATTTTTAACCTTGTTGAAAAATGGAGGCTTAAACTCTCGAAACTGCCCCCAGTCTATTAAGCTCACAGTCATACTCTAAGAATCCATCCAAGTTTTTCAATTTAATTTTTCAGTTTTTCTATTACCATTGGATTCTTGATTTTAGTATGTAATAGCATACTACCCTCCGAAAACAGCTCGGTCTCTATCCGTTAGTGAACTTACAGACATTTCTTAACTTCACTGTTCATAACGTTGGGTCATACCTTTCTAGGGATATAAATCATAATTCATACTCATTAACAAATCGATTTCGTTGTGCTAGACCCATAAATTTCATTCGTAGTTTCCTCAATCTTAGCGAAGTGTATCTCAGTACCTTCTGTCCTTTCTACAGCACCTGATGGAGCATGCTCAACATCAGTTTCAGTCCCAAAATCATTTACGAGTCTCATATAACCACTCTGCATGATTCTCAGGCCTATCTCTGCGGCCTCTAGCCCATGATCTGATTCCTCACGTAAACCCAACATTAAGTCTTAACTTAATTAGGTATACTTACTCTACAACCAGACAAGCACAGACATTCGGGATGTAATCTTACCCTTATTATTGACACTAACAGTACTAGACAACCTTTGCTTTGATACCACTAAATGTAACGACCCTTCACCCTTAAAAATCGAGGGATTTTTTTTAACTTAATTTACCCCCTTATTTCCTTATTCACTTAGGTTGTATTCATGTTCAGTGTCAATCCTTAAAATTATTCCATTTCATTCATTCTTATACATGTTTCATCCCGACACATTACTTTCAATAGATGTCTGTGCATACAAATATGTCTGGTACAAGAATGTAAATGTATGCCTTTCTGCGTGTACAAAAAGTAGCCTAGGGTAGCTCTTTCCCACAGCCTACGTCGTGTATGAGACAGGTCGCGCCTACGGATCACTGCAAATAGTCTGAGAGGTAGAGGGGTGAGCTTTCGGGAAAAAAGCCAAGTAAGAAGATGTTTTTAAGAACGATTCTAGCAATTCAAATATGTATAAAATATGATAGTGCATATAATGATACTTTCTGAAAATAATAATAGTAAGATTCAAAGATTAAAGAAAATCAGAAAACATCGAGATTCAAGATGTAATTCTTTAAGTACGTGAACTTAACAGATATTACGTAATCTAGTCGCAAATTCAAATCACAAACTACAAGTCCGGTTCTGAAAACAGAGTTAAAATTTCAAATTGAGACTACATCGGCCATATAATTATCATGTGACAATAACGAATTTATCACGCGACAATAACCAACTTATCACGCAGCAATAACCAATTTATCACGCGGCAATAACAAATCAATCACTCGGCAAAATAACCCAATCATCCTCCGTAGAGGGAATTCAGAACCTAAGGGTAATTCCCGACGCCACAAGGGCGGAAAATAGGCACCACACAGGCGAAATACAGGCGTCACAAAGGCGAAATACAGGCGCCACGAAGGCGAATTACAGGCGCTACACAGGCGAAATACAGGCGCCACATAGGCAAAATACAAGCGCTACGAAGGCAAATTACAGGCGCCATACAGGCGAAATACAGGCGCCACGAAGGCGAATTACAGGCGCCATACAGGCGAAATACAGGCGCCACGAAGGCGAAATATAGGCGCCACGAAAGCGAATTACAGGCGCCACACAGGCAAAATACAAGCGCCACAAAGGCGAAATACAGGCGCCACGAAGGCGAATTACATGCGTCACACAGGCGAAATACAGGCGCCACGAAGGCGAAATACAGGCGCCACACAAGCGAAATACAGGTGCCATACAGGCGAAATACAGGCGCCATGAAGACGAATTACAGGCGCCACAACGGCGAAATACAGGCGCCACAGAGGCGAAATATAGGCGCCACACAGATGAATTACAGGCGCCACACAGGCGAGTTCAGACGCCACACAGGCGAGTCAGACGCCACACAGGCGAAGTGGACAAGCGTAAGCATACAACGTAAATGGCCCTTAGTCTCAAAATAACTATAGTTTTCATATACGAAAACATCGAAATAAATTCATCTTATTCGAAAGATCATTTCAAAAGATATGCTCATATTTCGAAATTAAATTCTGTTACATACAATTATTCAAAAACATAAACACAGAGAGCATAGTCTTGATCAGAAATATAATTTAGGAACATGCATGAAAATCATACTTTATGTTTTTGCAAACTTTCTTTACAAGTTTTGGTAAGTAACTATTACCGTTTTAAATTATATCCTCTTACCTCGATCTATCGAAATCTTCGTGCTCGAGTGGTGATGCCTCCACGTATTCTTCCTTAAATCCTTCTACGATTCTCCTCGGTATTTGTCTGTAATCCTTTATTGCTTCGACTTAGCGAGTCGACGAGCCCGATCTACTCGGGTTATTTCTGTCGAAGCCCCTTCCCCTTGAATTTCCAAATCTTTGTGTCTTTTCCCCTATTCCAAATATATATATAATTATATATATAAATCCCCCTTTATTATTATTTTCTTTTCTTTTCTCTCTGCAAGTATTCATTTTTCACTATTCATCATTCATTTCATTTTTTTTTTAATTTTCCCGCCTTTTCTTCATTTCTATTTTGTAGGTCACTATTCATCATCTTTCTCCTAACCATCAGAGCTGCCATTCCTCTACTGTTGACGGTTTCTTCCGGCGCTGATGGTCCCTCCGGTCATGTCCTTTTAGGCCACCCGTTTCCAGCTCCAACATGTCGGCCCCGAGCCCTCCATTTTTTTTTGCTGTTCATTTCTTCCTCGATAGATACTCTTCATCCTCGCCTCCGCTTCCTCAGATTTCCAACATCACCAGCATCACTCCCATGCCTCGGCCATCTTCCTTCATCACTACTGACTCCTCCTCGTCTTCCATCACCACTGCTCCAGCTCAGCTTGTCGACCCTGCTCCTATGTGCTTCGGTCATTCCCATCAACGTCATCATCATCGTCGTCGCCTCCCGCAAGCTTCGTTTCCCCATTTTCCTCACTTCCCTTGGCCACTTCAGCCATCACCTCCACCACCATCATCATCTCCACCATTCTGTTCCAGTACCACCCTCATCATCATCACCTCTCGCACCCTCTGCTCTCTCCTGTTTTACTTCCCTCTCGGTTTCCTACTTCAGTTTTCTTCCGATTGTCAATGTAGCAGCCGACAGTCCCGATTGCCACCTGTTCTTGCTCTCTTCTCGGTTTCACGTTGCTGCTTCTTTTTTTTTCCAGCTTCTTTGTTCTTTCTCTTTCTCTCCACTTGACTCCCTCTACCTCAATCTTCCTTAGTTTCTACCCTATGTTCCTTGCTGCCTCTTCCCGTATCTGTCTATATGTAATCATCTTTATATTTCTTTTCTACCGAGCTGAAATAGTAGCTGCCTTCGGTTTCTTCTTCCTTATTCATTTTTTTTAGACTTAGTTTTCAGTGCAGAGGATGGCGTGATGGAGTGACTAGAAAATGGGAGTGGTTCCGCCCCTGTCTCACTTTCTTCGCATTTCAATTCCACTCCACCATGCACATGCCCTGACAGTAGGACAACACTGCCATCCCCTTTCACTTCAATTTATTGCTTTTACTTCTTTTTTGTGTCAGTTTCCTTGGCTTTTCCCCATTTCTTTTAACAGCCTAGGCACTGCAATTATCAGAGTATAGCAGACCCTCCTCGGGTTCAGGCTCTTTAGTCTTATGCTTTTGCCTCCCGGTCCCGAGGCTTCCATGATTTTTTTTTTCTCAATTTCCTTTCCTATTTCGGCTTTATTCGTATCATCTCATCATCCTCATGTGTTTTATTTTGTCTAATGGCTCCCGGCCCTGTACATATGTGTGTGTGTATAATATACTCTTGCTATATATATATATATATAGATATGTATACATACATATTTACATGTATACATTCATCTCTACATATACAAACATATATGCATATATTTGTATATATTAATCTTGGCGAATTGCCTACCTATATATACATGTATGTCTACGTACTTAATTAAATTCACTATGTAATATAAACATAAAGTTAGTCAATCATTTATATAAATTAATTCACCCATAATTACATATTTAATCTCAATTGCCTAATTTATTATCTTTAGACAGTACTAAGTATATTGAAAATTTTCAGTATTTACAGGGTAACACTAAATTTTTTTCAATTTTTTTCTCTCTTCTTTGACTGAACCGGTTCTGACCGGTTTAGACCCTTTCACACTGAACCAGTTCGAACCGGTTCAGGTGTAATTTTTTTCGTTGTCGACGCTGCCGGCCCGTTCTTAGGGTGGTTCAGCCACTGTTCGATGCGCCTCGACCTGGGGAAACTTCACCTGGCTTGGCTCGGCCCAAATCGGCGTCGGTGCCGATGAATCTCTCTTTTCTCCCCGCAGCATTCTCCACGTCGATCTGCCTTTTTCGGCGGTTTCACAATCCGTCCGGCTGATCGGTGACTCCCACGATGTTGCTCGTCTTTCGCCAGTCATCCCTCGCGCATCTCGCCGATCGTGGCTCTCCGAAGGAAGGAGGGCAGAGGTCCTCGGTTTTCGATTCTCTTCCTCGTGTTTTCCAGCTTCCAGTTTCTTTTTTTTTTCTAATTTCTTTTTTTTCTTTTATCTTATATATATTATATTATATTCCATATATTACAATATATATATACCAAAATATCTAAAAAAATACATATAATAATGCTACAATATCTTATAATTTAAAATATAATAATAATAATAATAATAATAATAATAAAACAAATATTATTATTATTATTATTATTATATTTTATTCTCTTAGTGTATTTTATACACTAAAATTTACACACCATTGTACATATATTTTATTTAATTTATTTCTACAAAATATATGTACATTCTGTTTCATTTTATCACATTTATTTATTCTTCCGAAAATATATTTTTTATATTTCCAAAATAAATTGCCAAAATAGGATAATTTTAGGTTATCTTTTTCGGACTAACTTCCGTTCTTGGACTCCCTATATTTTCACATTCTAAGTCCATATTTTTAATTTGTTTGACTAAATTTTATTCGGTTTGTCCCAAACTCTCCGAATCTCTTATTTCAAAAATTTAAATCACTTAGCTTTATTTCTTAATTAAATTGAACTTGTAATTGCATCATTCTTTCTTTATTGATTTATATATCATATTTACACGATTTCAATGATATATTCGTAAGGAAAAGTGCCAAGTTCAGGTCTTACATTTTCTCCCCCACTTAAAAAAAAAATTTGGTCCTCCAAATTGACCAATACTCAGCTCTCGAATAGGTGCAGATACCTCTCACGCATCAGGCTCTCTAATTCCCACGTAGCTTCTTCAGAGGTGTGGTATTACCAGAGAACATTGACTAGAGGAATCATCTTAGACCGTAGTACTTTCTCCTTCCTATCTAATATCTGAATCGGCTTCTCCACATACATCATATCCTCCTTGAGTTTCAATGGCTCTTACTCAATCGCATATGCCAGATCCAGATGGTATTTTCAAAGCATGGAGATGTGGAAGACATTATAGATGTTTACTAGCTCAGGGGGTCACGCTAGCCTGTAGGCCTTATCTCCCACTCGGTCTAAGATCTCAAATGGTCCGATATAGCGAGGACTCAATTTACCTCTCTTTCCGAACCTCATAATACCCTTAGAGGGAGAAACTTTTAAAATACAGGTTCACCCACAGTGAATTCCTGAGATTTACGCCTCATGTTAGCATAGCTTTTCTGCCTGCTCTGAGTTGTCCTCAATCTATCACATATCAACTAGACATCCTCAGAGGCTTGTTTCACCAAATCGGAGCAAAACTTTTTCGGTCACCCACCTCTTCCCATCCAATGGGAGAACTACACCAGCTACTAACAACGTTTCGTAAGGTTTCATTCCAATACTTGAGTGATAACTGTTGTTGTAGGCGAATTCGGCTAATAGCAAATGATCATCCCAAGAGCCTTTAAAGTCTATCACACAAGCTCTCAACATATCCTCCAGAGTCTGAATGGTCCTCTTTGATTGACCATCTGTCTGAGGATGGAAAGCTATACTGAAACTCAATCGGGTTCTCATAGCTTCCTGAAAATGTCCCTAAAAGTAGGATGTGAAGCGGGAATCCCTATCAGAGACTATGCTAACTGGAACGCTATGTAGCTTCACAACCTCTTGTACATACGAATTCCCCAATACACTTAAGAGTATCCGTAGCTTTCATAGCTATGAAGTGGACTGACTTCGTCAATCGATCAACGATCACCCAAATAGCATCATGGTTCTTTCTAGTCCTTGGGAAACTCATGATAAAATCCATAGTAAGATGCTTTCATTTCCATGTTGGTATAGGTAGAGGCTGCAATAATCCTGCAGACTTCTGATGCTATACCTTAACCTGCTAACATACCAGACATCTAGCAATATACACGGTGATATCCCTCTTCATACCTGACCACCAATACAACTTTTCGGAGGTTATGATATATTTTACTGCTTCCCGGATGCAGAGTATACCTCGAAAAGTGAGCTTCTACCAAAATCAGTTTCCTCAACTGCAGATCATCGGGAACCCATACTCTGCCTCTGAAGCTCAGTAACCCATCGGTGCTCAACTACCAATTAGCACCGGCACCCATCTGTATCTGACTAGCCATATCGATACATAAGTGATCCACACGCTGAGCATGTCTTATCTGGTCAACCAACTCTAGTTCTAACCTCAGACTAGCTATATCACAATAGGCCTCAGTATCAAAAGGGGTCACATTTAAGCTGAGGCTCGCAAACTATTCTAGCAGCTCGTGTTCACTGATCATCATATAAGATACCATCCTAAGGCTCTTTCTACTCAACGCATCAACAACCACATTAGCCTTACCCGGGTGGCATAAGATCTCACAGTTGTAATCCTTCAGAAGCTCTAACCATCTTCGTTGCCTCATATTTAATTCCTTCTATGAAAACAGGTACTTGAGGCTCTTATAATCGGTATACACCTAAAATTTCTCACTGTACAAATAGTGGTACCATATATTTATTACAAACACTACGACAGCTAACTCTAGATCATAGGTAGGGTAGTTCCTCTTGTGGTCCTTCAACTGACGGGATCTATAGACAACTACCTTCTCATTTTGTATCAATACACAGCTCAGTCCCTGGTGTGAAGCATCAGTGTACATAGAGAAACCTCTTGAGCTGGTCGGAATGGTGAGAATAGGTGTGGTGGTTAGTCGAATTTTCAACTCCTGAAAGCTTCTCTCACAAGCATCATCCCATTCAAATGTCATATTCTTCCGAGTGAGACGAGTTTAGAGGAGCAGCCAATTTCGAAAAGAAAACCCTCTACAAACCTTCTGCAATACCTAGTTAAACCCAAAAAATTTCAGATCTCAGTAACTGTCTTGGGCCTATCCCATTAGACTACAATTTTTATCTTGGACGGATCCACTGATACCTCGTCCTTCGACACCACATGGCCCAGAACTTATATTTGTTTCAACCAGAAGTCATATTTACTGAGTTTAGCAATCCTTAAGTGCTGCTCATTATCTTTCCTGGACTTCGAATACACCAAAATGTCATCGATAAAAATGATAACAAATCTATCTAGGTACAGCTTGAACACTTCGTTAATCAAAACCATAAACGCTGCAAGCGCATTAGTCAACCCGAAAGGTATCACCGAAAATTCATAATGACCATAATGGGTACGAAAAGTCGTCCTGGGTACATCCTCTCTCCGGATTCTCAACTGATGGTATCCAAACCTCAGATCAATCTTAAAAAATCTTATAACATGTTTCTCAGTTTTCTCTACCTGTGAAAACATTATTTCTTTAGAATAGCAATCTAAGATAGCATGATTTGCAGCCAACCAAATCCATTCTCAATATTACATCAACATCAAACATATTTGATAGGATAAGATCGGTTGTCATGCTCTCATCACATATTTTCAACTTATAATCTTTACACAGCATTTCAGTCATTTGACTATCTCTTAATGGTGTGATGATTAACAGCCTCCTATTTAATGGCACAGGCTTCACAAAATTTGATAATTTAATTGTAAATAAGGGAGATATAGCTAGATACATGGCATCAAGATCAATTAATGAAAATGCTTCAAGATCAAATACCAAGATAATACCTTTAACCACATCAGACGAAGCATCTGCCGTGTCCTGATCCAATGCATACACATGTCCTTGGCCAGCAGTTTGCTTCCCCTTCTCTTCAGTTGTGGCCTTCCTTCTCTGGGGTGGGGGGTACAATAAGAGCTTTTTGTGGCTCCTCTCGCCTCTATGGAATAAGGACTTTGGGCAGTCTCTCATCAAGTGGCTCGTCTTTCCGCATCTAAAACATGCTTCGGATGTTTAGTAACATCGCCTACAACCACGAGATTTTTCACATACTCTACATGGCTCAATAGTAAGTCGGGGTTCACCAATCAATATACCTCTGGACGGAGCTGAAACTAGTGAAATAGAGGGTTTCATTGTCTTACCTCAAAATTTCTCAAACTTTGGTCGTATCTTAAACAACTTCTTGCCTTCTTTGAAACTTTTATACTACATAGTTCTCTTTCTGTCCTTACTGAACTTACCAAATTCAGGGGCATGCTGCTCAGAATCCTGTTCACACAACTGAGCTCTGCGCACTGCCTCCTTGTAAGTCAGAATATCCAAAGGAGCTAAACTAGCTCTAGTGAACGGTATCAACCCATCCATAAAACTTCCTGACTTTTCTATCTTTACTACTCATAGTGTCAGGATCGTACCTTCCCAAAAACGTAAACTGAGACTCATACTCGTCCACTGATAGGCTACCCTAGGTCAAACCAAAGAATTCTATCTGTAGCCGTCTCTTAACCGTCTCCAAAATATATTGCCTCCAAAACGCATCGAGAAAAATCTCTCAAGTCACTATTTGGTTTCTGGTCCTCAATATAGGCTGAGCGAATTTTCACCAATGTTCTGTTTCGCCTTCCAACACAAATGCAGCAAAAGCCACCTTCTCGGTCTGGGAACAATCAAAGTACCCATACACCTTCTCTAATCTATTTACCTAGTTCTTTGCTGCTACCGGATCCTTGACCCCACTAAACGATGGCGGTTCAAGTTTCTGGAACTGTCTCATCCTGTCTAACTCACAACCATGCCCTACCTCGTTAGCTCTCCCCTGTGGAGCTCTTTGATGGTCTACTGGAGCTGGTGGTGGTACTGGAGGTCAACAGGTAAAGGTGCTACCTCAAGTTGCACAGGCGGGGTGATGTCAAAATAAGTCGGGTAGAACTAGAGGGGTTAGCGGTGTGGGGTGCAAGCGTGGTAGGGGCTGCTGCGGGTTCACTCATACCCTGCAAACTCTCCAATCCAGCCATCGCTCGTCCAAACAATTGTGTCCTACTCTCCACAGTCCGCTCTAACCTCACCACTCGGGCATCAGTAGTCTTTGCCAGATCCTAGGAGACATGGTCAGAAAATGACTCAGTACATCTCTCGGGCCTGTCTCTCTGCCCTCGAGATCGAGAACTTTCCCTTCGACTGTGGTGTCTATCAGTCATACTGATGATTTTCCCTTCACACACAATTAATTCATATTACACTAACAGCCAGGTATACACATTTGTATCTAAACAAAGCACAGTACCCAAAGGGATGTAAACTTTCCTAAGGACTTATACCGACTCATATTCATACCAACCTTGCTCTGATACAATTTCTGTCACACCCCGTTTTCACACCTAAATTCTTATCATTCCCCCATACACACACATAACGGAGCAGACAACATACGGATGGTTGGGCATACGAGCCGATATTGACCTTATACAGTTCAATATAAATCGTACATTATAATTGAATTTATTTATTCATATATGTATTTACATACGTACGTTTACATCATAGTAATTCTTTATATACTTAACTGTGGCTTACAAGTTTAGATACAAAATCAAAAGAGGTGTATACCTTCGCACATAATGAAGTGTGGGCTGTCAACTGCTCAAGACTACCACAGCTCTCAAGACTTGGGTAACTCTGTGGAGTGGAGGAAAAAAAGGGTGAGCTACAATGCGCTCAGTAAGGAATCACGCAAGCAGGTAGATAAACATACTACCTACATGCTTGTGAAATCATGTCATGCAGAAAATCCTTACTTTCTCAATTCCAACCGAATTCACAAAACCACACACTTATGCTTTCATGTCATATCACAAACGAACTTCTCAAAATACATGTTCTCATAAAGCTGATTTAAATCAAATATGAGATAAATCAAAAAACCCAAAATTTAAATTAGAAATCATATAAGTATGGAGACAAAGCAGAGCATATGGAATGAATAGATATATGACCATAGTCATTGGACTCAATACAATCACTGATCAGGTGTGCATGAATGTTCCCGGATGACTGAGGGTAGGGGGTCAATCTACCCATCAGACAGTAACCAAATAACACGGTACGTCGTACTCCATGTGCGTCCACACGGTACATTGTACTCTGTGAACCCCAATATCTGAAATCAACGAGATTACGAGTGCCCGTCCAACGAGTCTTATCATCCCATCTCCAGCTATATCAATACCGAGTCTCCAAAATGCACGTGCGAGCATATCAATCAGTGTGACACACAGTTTACACGAGACTCCAGCACGACCTTATCAAATCACGTGCGAGGATCAGTGCAAGATCACACAGCCTACACGACGTTTCCAAACACTATTTTATGCAATCACAAAATCACAAACTAGTGCAAGCAAAGCTCTAGCACGATGTCATGTACAAATCATGCAAAGTCTAGTGCGAGCAATGCTCTAGCACGACTTTATGCATAAATCATATGAAATCTAGTGCGAGTAAGGCTTCGACACTACTTTGATCTCAAAACTGATAGATGGCTCGATGCACATAAGAGGCGTACAAACCAACCTCAACCACGAAAGGTAGTACCCACTTGAGTGAGAGGAAACATTTTTCATCAAATCATTCATCAAACACTTTTTATTCTAAAAACATGCGATTGAATGCAGATAATCAAATTCAGAGCCATTCTATCATCACTTATTCACAAAACATGCTTATTCATGCAAAACACATCAAAATAGACTTTTTTGACCAATTTCATATTTTTCGTACCTGAAAGGGGCATTTTGGTAATTTTTCCATATTTGGGTACTATTCAGAAATTTCATATCCATACTTTATATGAAATTTAAGTGTACGTAAATGACGATAAAATACGGACAATTATCTCTAAGAGCTTACGAAATCCCTTACCTCGAAATGAGTCGATTGCGAATTTTAATTCTTGATCTCTCTGGATCACGTAGTTTAATTGTCTCCGGATGTATTTTCGAAAGCCAAATCTTTCCTTGGTGGCACGTAAGTTGAGATCCGCTCGAACTCGTACACGTCGCCTACCGTTTTTCCGCTACACAACAATATATATTTAAACCGATTAATTTCGGTCTAATATAAATTCAAATTAATTATCCGAAAAATAAATCGATCGATTTTTGACCACTTACCAGTCTACTGCTGTGCCGGGGTAGCACTGAATTTTTTTCCAAATTTTTTTCTCTCTCCTTTGACTGAACCAGTTCAGACCAGTTTAGACCCTTTCACACTGAACCGGTCTGAACCGGTTCAGGTGCGATTTTTGTCGTTGCCGACTGGTCCTCGGGGTGGTTTGGCCACCGTTCAGTGCGCCTTGGCTTGGGGAAGCTTCGCCTGGCTTGGCTCGGCCCAAATCGGAGCCGGTGCCGGTGAATCTCTCTTTTCTCCTTGCGGCATTCTCCTCGTTGATCTACCTTTTCTGACGGTTTCACGGTCCGTCCGACTGATCGGTGACTCCTACGGTGTTGTTCGTCCTTCGTCGGTCGTCCCTCGCGCATCTCGCCAGTCGTGGCTCGCCGGAGGAAGGAGGGCAGAGGTCCTCGATTTTCGGTTCTCTTCCTCACGTTTTCGAGCTTCCAGTTTCTTTTTTTTTTCTAATTTCTTTTTTTCTTTTATCTTATATATATTATATTATATTCAATATAATACAATATATATACCAAAATATCTAAAAAAATACATATAAATAATACTACAATATCTTATAATTTAAAATATAATAATAATAATAATAATAATAATAATAATAATAAAATAAATATTATTATTATAATATTTTATTCTCATAGTGTATTTTATACACTAAAATTTACACAGCATTGTACATATATTTTATTTAATTTATTTCTACAAAATATATATACATTCTGTTTCATTTTATCACATTTATTTATTCTTTCGAAAATATATTTTTTTATATTTCCGGAATAAATTACCAAAATGGGATAATTTTCAGGTTATCTTTTTCGGACTAACTTCCCTTCTTAGACTCCCTATATTTTCGCGTTCTGAGTCCATATTTTCAGTCTGTTTGATCAAATTTTATTCGATTTTTCTCGAACTCACCGAAACTCTTATTTCAAAAATTTAAATCACTTAGCTTTATTTCTTGATTAAATTGAACTTGAAATTGCATCATTTCTTCTTTATTGATTTATATATCATATTTACACGATTTCAATGATATATTCGTAAGAAAAAATACAAAGTTCAGGTCTTACAATCTATAGGCATTCAAATACCTATAATAAGATATTCAAATATTTCTCTTTTAGAACAAACATACATTTGTTTATATCCTGAAGTACATATAATTATCATAAATATACATATTTTATAGAGTTTTGTACCTATAGGTATTTGAATACCTATAATAAACTATTCGAATGCCTTTATTTTAAAACAAACATACATGTACTTATATCATAACATACATATAATTATCATAAATATGCATATTTATAGATATTCAAATTCTCAATTATAATTTTCTCGGTAAAAAAATTTAACTCTTTCAACAACTCATTAAAAATATAATAATTATTTTCATTTACTTCTAGATAATTTAAAAATCTTGGAAAATACAATTCCCGCTTGTACCTAATGGTAAAAGTCCTTGGTCCAGTGGGTGTCTTTGGAATTTTCCCCAAAAAATTCGACGGCCAAATAGGTATTTACCGAACAGCTAAAAACAGCATTGAGTCGCTCAACGACGGTATTACTTCCCGCTCAATGTTTCTGTCCCGGCTGTGTCACGGGGTCGTTCTCTCCTATAGAACTTTTCCCAGTGATGGCCTAAGTTTCCCGCAACTTAGTACAGCCTATCTTCACACTAACCCAAATCTGGGTCAATACGCAGCAATATAGCACTTGAGCAAGAAAACGACTCGACAAAGTATACCAATAAAGCAAAGAACACTCAAGCTTTAGAGAAAAGAGCATTTCTATTAATCCGCAATAAAAAGATTACAAACTTAGCCAAGAAGACCGCTCTTAGCTATCACTCTCTTTCTCCCTGAATGATTCTCTCAATGAATGATGATTGAATACATTCTACCCCCTCCCCTGGGGTTTATATAGGCAAGTGAGGATATCCCCCTCACGTAGGCAACTGAGTTTGATTACAACAGAAACTCTATAGGATTAATTCCTACTAAACTAAGGACTCTCCGGATGATCGCCACCTCAATGCTCTTCAGAGTTTATAACTGTGATAATCTCCAGTGATTCGGTCTGCCAAGACTTCTCCGCTTATCCTGGCTTATGACCCGCATTTATCCTTATCCTTATCCCGATTTTTAAGGATTCGCCTTAGCTTGCCACCCGCAAACTACGATCATCGTCCGTTAGCGTCTCCGTTTCATGCTTGGCAATCCGCCCAAGCCAAGTGCCTGTCTTGCCTGTTTCGGTGCGCGTCCCGTTGCGTCTCGTGCAAAGCTTTCCCGTGCTCCGCACTCGTCACAGCGCCCCCAGTCGAATCCTTGCGAGCTGGGCGCCTGGTCAAGTAGTTAGGGTCTAACAAACCCTCCCCCGGTCGGAGGAAGCCGATGCCCTCATCGGAATGAGCTCCAAATACGCCTTGATCTCATCCTCGAATTGCCACAAAGAAGTGTCTTTCTCCCAAGTAGCGTCTGCCTCATCTCCACCTTCCCACTGCACCAAGTAGTAGGTTCTTCGATTCTTCCTACTAGTTCCCTCAACCTTGCGGTCAAGTATCTTTGCCACCTTCTTCTTGAAACGGCTTCTCACAGTAGGTGGAGCTTTCCTTACCTGTTGTCTCCCCGGATCAACATCTTCATGGTAAGGCTTCAAAAAGCTCACGTGAAAAGTAGGATGCAACTTCATCCTTTCTGGCAGTTTCAGCTGATAAGCCACCGCGCCTACCCGCTTTATAACTTCAAAAGGGCCATCGTATTTTTGCACTAGACCTTTGTGATACCGCTTGTCTGTGACTTGTCTCCATATCTGTGGCGTCAGTTTGAGTAACACCTTGTCACCCACCTCAAATTCTAGTGCCCGCCTATGCTGATCCGCATATTTCACCATCCTCCTTTGTGCCTTCTCCAAGCTCTCCCTAGCCTGTTCCATCAACTCCTGACGGTCTCGCACAAATCTGTATGCCGCTGGGCATTCCCCTTGGGACTTAGTCTTTGCTATTTTCAAAGGTGTAATAGGTTGATGTCCAAATACTAACTCTGCTGGACTCATACCCGTGGAAGATGATCTATGCATATTATAGCAAAACTGTGCAGAATCGAGTAAACTCACCTAATTCTTTTGGCTTGCGGTCACATAGTGCCTCAAATACTCTTCCAACAATGCATTAATCCGCTCCGTCTGGCCATCTGTCTGCGGATGATTAGCCGTTGAAAACTTTAATTCTGAACCTATCAACTTGAACAAGTAAGTCTAGAATCTCCCAGTAAACCGAGTATCCCGATCGCTCACTATATCCTTGGGCAATCCAAAGATCTTCACCACATGATTCAAAAATAACTCTGCAGTTTCATGTGCGGTACATACATGTGGGGCTGCTATGAATACAGCATACTTAGAAAAACGATCTACCACCACCATTATAGATTTCATCTTGTTTATCTCCGGAAATCCCGTAATGAAATCCATAGAAACTGATTCCCATATCCTCTCAGGGATAGGCAGTGGTTGAAGCAAACCTGCTTGCTTCTTCCTCTCGATTTTATCAATCTGGCATATGTGGCATGTGCGGACATATAATTCGATGTCTTCCTCCATCTTCGGCCAGTAATATGTCCTTGACAATAATGCCAACATCCTCTCCACTCCAGGATGTCCTGCCCACTGAGGGTCGTGGGTTTCTTTCAGCAACTCTTTCCTTAGTCCCCCGCCAGATGGAACATAGTGTCGATTGCCTTTGGCATACAGCAAATCCCCTTCGAGCCAATACCTATGAACTTTGCCCAATTTAACGTTCTCCCTGAGCTGTTCATAAGTCTTATCTGCTGATGCTTGCTGCCTTATCCTGTCAATCAGGTTAGTCTCAATAGCGGATAATGAAGCAACATAAGACTGGACTATCTTACGACTCAGCGCGTCCGTCACCTGGTTCTCCCTTCCTGGTCTATGTACCCAGGTGAAATCGAACTCTGCAAGGAATTCTTGCCATCGTGCCTGCTTCGGGCTCAGCTTCTTCTGTGTCTTGAAATAAGTGTTAGCTACATTGTCTGTCACCACCACAAATTTCGTTCCCAACAGATAATGCTTCCACACCTCCAAACAATGCACAACCGCCGTCATCTCCTTCTCATGAGCTGAATATCGCATTTTCGCATCCTTCAGCTTGCGACTTTCATAAGCAATGGGTTGTCCTTCTTGGACCAGCACCCCTCCAATGGCTCGGTCTGAGGCATCCGTGTGAACTTCAAATGGTAGCTTAAAATCTGGCAGTCTCAACACTGGCTCGGATGTCACTGCTTCCTTGATTTCTCGAAATGCCCGCTCACATTCATCAGACCACACCCACTTCTTGTCCTTTTTCAAAAGATCAGTTAAAGGACTCACCATCTTGCTATATCCTTTGATGAACCGTCTGTAATAGTTGGCCAGTCCTAAGAAAGATCGCAACTCTGGGACCTTTGCAGGGGCTTGCCATTCAACAATGGCTTGGATCTTCCTTTCATCCATCCGTATTCTCCTACTGCTAACTTTGTGACCTAGGAACATAATCTCCCGCTGGCAAAACTCACACTTCTCTTTCTTCACATAGAGAGAGTGCTTTCTCAAGGTCTCAAACACCACCCTGAGGTGCTCCACATGTTCTGCAAACGTCTGGCTATACACCACAATATCGTCTAGGTATACCACCACAAAGTGATCCAGGTACTCATAAAGGACATCATTTATCAAGTTGCAAAATGTCGCAGGTACATTAGTTAAACCAAAAGGCATAACTAAAAATTCAAAAGAGCCATACCTCGTCACACAAGCTGTCTTAGCTTCATCTCCTTCGGCAATCCTTACTTGCCAATATCCTGATCTCAGGTCTAACTTTGTAAAATATGCCGCCTTCGACAATCGGTCGAACAGATCAGCGACATTTGGAACTGGATACTTCTTCTTGACCGTTACCTTGTTCAGGGCTCGGTAATCAACACACATCCTCAGTGTGCCATCCTGCTTCCTTTGGAATAAAACTGGGGCTCCATATGGTGCCTTCGATGGTTGGATATATCCCGCATCCAACAACTCACCAAGTTGTTTCCTTAACTTGGCTAGCTCCAAAGGACTCATCCTGTAAGGTGCTCGTGCAGGTGGTCTAGTTTCCGGTTTCAACTCGATCTTATGATCAATGGTGCGCTTAGGTGGTAGCGCCTTGGGTAATTCTGGAGGCATTACATCCTTGTAATCTTTCAGCACTGTCGCTACTTCATCCGGTACCTCGACAACCGTGTCTGGTTTCACCTCAACCAGGGCAGCAAGTATGGTTGTCTCCCCCTTCTTCAACCCGGTGTTTACTTGTGAAGCCGACTGCAGCAATGGCTTCCCAGCACCTTGTCCTCTCTCCGCAGGGATAAAGTTTGGACACGTCTCTTCAAATATCATCAGTCCACCCAAATGTGGAATAGCAAATGCCTTTGCTTGCACAAAGAATTCAATGCGCATGATCACATCAAAATCATCTATAGGTAAAGCCAAGAACTTACAATCCTGTTGCCAAGTCCCTATCTTCACCGATGCGGTAGCCGTTCCTTGGATACCTTGGGCCTTAGAATTTACTGCTTTCACCTGATTGTTACTCCTCGTGACTTTCAGGCTAAGATGCTCAACTGCGTTCAATGAAACGAAGTTGTTGGTCGCTCCCGTATCAAGCATCGCTCGAATCAGTCTCCCATTCACCTCAGCTTTAACATACATTAGTCCCTTATGAGGAGCTTGTTGCTCGGTCCGAATAGCGTTGAGCAACTGCATCGGGGCAACTCTTGGACATTCGTCATCCGGATCCTCCTTACTCATGAGGGCCGCCAACTTGGTCCGTCTAGGGCAATCTCGGGCCTTGTGATTCCCATTACATAAGAAACAACTCCAATCTCCTTTACTTTGGGGTGGATCCGGTCCCCTCGGCTTAGAAGACTCAGCATTCTCCTTGTTTCTCTGGTGCTTCTTCCAGTCCTTCTTGCCTTTCCCCCTATTTCCATCAAGATGGTTCTTCTTCCTTTCCCCAATGTTCAAAGAAGAACCCAGTTTGTAATCCACCAAACTGTCTGCAGCTGCAATTGCCTGTGGCAGATCCTTCACGTTCTGCCTACGTAACTCAACCTGAGCCCATGGCTGAAGTCCTGAGAAAAAGTTGAATAACTTGTCCTCCTCTGACATAGTCTTGACGTCCAACATCAAAGAGCTAAACTCCTTGACATAATCTTGCACAGAACCCGCATGCTTCAATTTCTTGAGTGCCTCTCTCGCGACCCATGCCACGTTCAAGGGAAGGAATTGATCCCGTAACTCCTTCTTCAGTGCGTCCCATGTTTCAATCCTCGGACGACCAGTACTATCATCATCTGCCAGTCTGCTTCGCCACCATAGCTTAGCATCACCTGAGAGGTACATGCTAGTGATTGTAACTTGGTCCTGCTCCGGTATTCGGGCAGCTTTGAAGTACTGCTCCATATCCCAAAGAAAATTCTCAAGCTCCTTCGCATTGCGAACTCCTGCGAATTCCTTAGGTTCAGGCACCTTGATCTTCTTCTGAAGATCGCTACTATCACCTCCCTTACTACTACTAGACGCCTCCCCATGGTCTGTAGCAGTCATTGCCCGTTTCATCAGTAAAACGTCAGCCTTCAGGGAATTTAACTGCAGCTCAAATTTATCCGATAGATCACGAACATGTTGCATGATGTTGGTGTAGCGATTAGCATACTCCTTTTGCATGTCAAATGCCAGCTGTGTTAGCTCCTGGACACTGCCTGCCATGGCCTGAATCTGCTCAGCCATTGTACCCGCCTCCTCTTGCGGTACGCCCACCATTGCTTCAAGTACAGCAACTCTATCAGCCAACTCGTGTGCCATGATCTAGAACCTGGCTCTGATACCAAATTTGTCACGGGGTCGTTCTCTCCTATAGAACTTTTCCCAGTGATGGCCTAAGTTTCCCGCAACTTAGTACAGCCTATCTTCACACTAACCCAAATCCGGGTCAATACGCAGCAATATAGCACTTGAGCAAGAAAACGACTCGACAAAGTATACCAATAAAGTAAAGAACACTCAAGCTTTAGAGAAAAGAGCCTTTCTATTAATCCGCAATAAAAAGATTACAAACTTAGCCAAGAAGACCGCTCTTAGCTATCACTCTCTTTCTCCCTGAATGATTCTCTCAATGAATGATGATTGAATACATTCTACCCCCTCCCCTGAGGTTTATATAGGCAAGTGAGGACATCCCCTCACGTAGGCAACTGAGTTTGATTACAACAGAAACTCTATAGGATTAATTCCTACTAAACTAAGGACTCTCCGGATGATCGCCACCTCAATGCTTTTCAGAGTTTATATCTGTGATAATCTCCAGTGATTCGGTCTGCCAAGACTTCTCCGCTTATCCTGGCTTATGATCCGCATTTATCCTTATCCTTATCCCGATTTTTAAGGATTCGCCTTAGCTTGCCACCCACAAACTACGATCATCGTCCGTTAGCATCTCCATTTCATGCTTGGCAATCCGCCCAAACCAAGTGCTTGTCTTGCCTGTTTCAGTGCGCGTCCCGTTGCGCCTCGTGCAAAACTTTCTCGTGCTCCGCACTCGTCATAGCGCCCCCAGTCGAATCCTTACGAGCTGGGCGCCTGGTCAAGTAGTTAGGGTCTAACAGGCTGCCACCACGAAAGCTTCAACAACCCTATATGCTTTATATTTTACTTCTTTTATTATTTTTGGTGTTCATCGCTGCCCCAAACCCTATTTCGAACTCTGTTCTTCACTTCTTCCAAAAACTCGAGAGCCCAAAGTCTCCAACTTGGTGATTGGGGAACCCCTGGTATCTTCTCTTTCTATTTATTTAGTTAAGTTCCTGTTTTATCATAAATACAACTTTCCTTATGCAATGAAAGAATAAAGTCTTGTACTTTATTATGGGTTTGGTTGCTGGTTTTGACTTAAACTCACTAGTTGTTGGCATTAGAGTAGGCTGATTAGATGGAATTCTTTTGCCTTAAACCTAGGTTTTCTTTTTCCTTTTTTAGTTCTTGCAAAAGGGTTTCTTTGTTTGCTATTAATTTTATTGATTGAGATGATATTTTTAATAAATTTGCAATTCTCATCGATATTGATTAGTTGGGTGTGTATCAGAACTTGTGGAAATTAGTTTAAGTTTGTTAATATCCTCAAATGCATGTGAAAAGTTTTCTTAAGGAAACTTTCATTCTATATTTGTTATTTCTCTGTAGGCTTAGATGTGACTACTCGTATGGAAGTGGGCCGAAACAGGTTTCGGGATGTACTTGGTTAAACAGTTTTGTTTGTTCATTGCTGAATTTTAGCAATGAAGTTGAGCTGTGGAAGATTTTTTGCCTTCTATTATTCGTTAGGGAATATTCAAGTTTTTAAGTTATATGTATGTGTCTGGATTCCTTAGGGAGCTTTCTTTCCATGGTGAATCATTTTATGTTCTAACTTCTTCCTTTTCTATTTAGGCATTAAATTCAAGCTTTGCCAGTTTTTATAAGTCTTGATATAAATTGCAATGAATCGACAATCTCAAGGGATCTTTTCTGTATATGTTTTTGTATGTGAATACAAAGTCCTGATTGTTCCCTAAAATGTTTCCTCAATTACGCATAGGTCATCATCTTATTCTGGGAGTCTATTTTACAGTTTCTATCGAGCTTCCAATTTTAGTTTTTCACACTCTTATTCCTGAAGTTTATTTTCTGTTTTCTTTTTCTCCATAATCTTGTAGGCTTTTCTGTCAGAATTACGATGGAAGTGAAACAAGAGACAAGTGTAAGGGCAATAATCCGCAATTTGAAACATGGCTATAGAGCTTTGTTGCATATGAGATGGGCTGCTGCTTTTGGGTTTCATACATCAGTGGTTGGCCTAGTGGGAGTTATTGGTTTTGCATTAGCTATAATAAGAGATGGTAAATCAGGGGAAAAGAGAAAGAAACATCTGGATAAGTTATGCTTGGTTCCTGGGTTGCAAAATCATGGCAATAACTGTTTTTTGAATGTAATATTGCAGGTTTGGTTCCTTTAGCAAATTCACACTTTTGTTTTTGTTTAGAGTATTAGTGGTTGCTAAGAAAAAGAGAAGGGGAAATAGGAAAGAGATAAATAGTTGCATCTTTAGTCTTAGGTTTTAATTTTCCTCTTTAAAGAGAGTTTCATTGTTCTTTTTTTCTGGTTTTTTTTTTTTTCATTTTATTTATTTATTTATTTATTTCATTTGTTAAATCTAGCAAACAGAGCCATGGAGGGTTTTTCTTTTTTCTTTTTCCTCCATCTGAACACTTTCTTGAAGCTTATTTTTTGTTAAAGGAAACTTGTGGTGAATGCTGTTCTTTTTGGGTTCTTGAATCTGCAATATTTCAGGCTCTGGCTAGCTGCTCATATTTTCAGTCTTTTCTTGAGAAGATACTAGACAAATGTGAATTATCACCAGTTGAGGGACAGAGTGAAAGCTTGCCACTTACAATTACTTTATCTGCTCTCTTAGAAGGTAACATGAGAACTTTGTAAATTGTTTTTCTTTAGATTGTCTGTATCATGGATATCTTAATGCAATCAGCTCTTGCATGTATGTTCTTTCCTGTTTCTCTAATAACCCAAGCGTATAACATGGTAACTCAGCTGTCTTAAATGATTAGTTTAATTGATGATCAGAAATACACAATTGACCATGTAAACCTCCTTAGAGACTGAATGCGACGTGGTCATCACAACTTGAGCACTAGATTTTCCATTTTTACAGAATTAGGTATGGCTGGAGAAAGGAAAGTTGCATTAAGCCCACATAAAGTTATGCACGCATTGGCGCTGTATATTCAAAATTTTGATTTAACGAGCCAGCAGGTGCAGTTGTGTTTTCAATATCTTAACAACACAGTCTAATACCATCTCAATTGTAATTTATCTCATGTGCTATGTGTAGGATGCAGCAGAAGCATTTCTCCATCTTTTGTCTTCTTTAAGAGAAGAATTTTCTGATATCTATCTTCCCAGTCAATGTTCTCTAGCAGAGGTTTTAGCTTCTCAAACTAGTAGGATTCTAACCCCACAGAGGAAGAAGGATCAGAGTGAGCAGGAAAGATGGCAGCAACACTTTCTTGGACCTTTTGATGGCATTATTGGTAGCATTTTAACTTGTCAGAGTTGTTCATCTCAGGTTCTGATCCCTTGTAGGACACATCTTAATAATTTTCTACCTTTGCTTTTCCTTTTTTAAGCAAAACCCTTTCTGTGCTATGTTTGAACATTTTTAAATATGTGATTGTTGTTTTCTTCCATTTTTATGACACATCCACATTTGAGAATCTGGAATGGAAAAAGTATTCATGAAACTTTAATCTAACTTGTCCCCTTCTTTTTGGTATTTCACGTGCTTTTTTAATCTTATATTTTTTTACTTTGCAGATTACTTTGGATTTTCAATTTTTTCATAGCTTGCCCCTTTTGCCAGTGCTTTATGGTGGTTCTACCATTGTACGTTAACTAAAGGTTTTGCTCTTAAATATTATTAGAATTATGTATGTTAAGCCTGTAGCTTTTTGGCAATTTTCTTTAAGAACTTTGTGGACTGCCCTGTTAACTCTAGTGCAATTCTTTTTAATGAACTATAGATGCCTGGTTGTACCTTGGAGGATTGCCTAAGGCAGTTTGTCCTTGCTGAAAAAATTGAGAACTACTACTGTACCCATTGTTGGCACATTGCTGCAATAAAGTATTTATCTTCTACAGGAGCAAACAAGGTAGCATTTGTTTTTTTAATTTAAACATTAGCTTGTTTTCTATCTACTTGATGGCTAAGATTATAACCTTAGTGCCATTTGTTAAAACTTATGATCAAAATATTTTAGTCTTATGATTCTATGATGGAAAACCTACTCCAATAGAGAATCCTAGAATGTATGATCTTTTGAAGCCTATCTATATGATAAGATCAAGTGTTATCCTGATACCATCCACACTCCTACTGCTCCAGTTAATTAGTAATGCAGACTCGTCTCTCTCTCTCTATCTCTTTCTCACTCTGTGTGTGTGTGGTTTAGTCGGTTTTAATCTGCTAAATATCTTATTATGCTTTGATCTCAGATGGAGATTGAAAAGTTGAAGAGATGCAGGGCACAAGAATGCTGTGACTGTCGAAGTTTTCTGTGTCTTGAAAAGTTACCCTGGTCAAATAACTTTTCCAATACTCTAAAGCAGCTAAGCATTGCTCGTTGTCCCAAGGTTTGAATATTTAGGACTTGATTGCTTGTAATAGAATTCAATCTGCTTATAAAGTGTCAATATGTTGTTTAGTGTCATATTTTAAGACTATTTGTGTAGACTCTATCTGCTTGGATTGATTCTTGATCTCCAAGGATGCTTTATTTTCAATCATACTCTTGCAGATTCTCTGCATTCATCTACAACGTGCTTCAATAAATCAGTTTGGGGAGCTTATCAAGCTTCAGGTAATTGCTTGTCAATTCTGAATTTCTGATCATTAAGTCTCACAGCATTCTGTCTCCTCAGAAAAGTATTTCTTGCATGCTTATATTCTTTGCTGAAATTTATTGAATCCTGCCCTAATGAGTGCAGGGTCATATTGCTTTTCCACTGATTTTAGACCTGTCACTATTCATGAGTACCGAGGTGGAAATAAAGAATTGGGAAGGAGTCCATAAAAGGCAAGTGAAGCTGCAAAATCAAAAGCCAAGTCCTCGTCTCAACCTTATCAATGTGCAATTTGAAACCATTTTCAATCACATGAGTAAACCAATGGGAGAAAAGATCTCTTCTGAAATATTAGCTGCAAATGACTTTCTATTTACTTTCCCTGGAGAATCTTTTCAAGAGAACTCTAACGTTTCCCAAACTGAGTGCTGTTCAAAGGATTCAAACACAAACTTGCATGAGCAACATGATGACAAGGTTGGTTGGGTAATATTACTAATGGAAATATGTAGGTTATTATGAACTTTTGAGCAGCATACGTTTATAACTATTATGTTGTTTTGCTTAATGGATAATTTTTAATGCTTTAAAAGCATTGCCTGAAAATTGTGCTAAGGTGTCAAAGCTGTAGGAGCATCACGCCTCGGTTCTCTCAAACCTTTCCGGTTTGGCATTTGTGGGATGATTGCTAATTTAGCAGCTTCCCTTATGATCTCTTATTAGGTATTATAGCTATTAGTGTTGTGTGTGTTTGATGTGATGTCATTTCTTGCATCTAAGCTAGGGGTGTAAGCGATACAGTGGTACTCACAAATTATTCGGACTCGACTCGAGTAAAACTCGAATTCGGCTCGATTTTAGTCGAGTCGAGCTTGAGCTATCGAATGAATCGAATTCGAGCACTTAGATACCCTGCTTGAGTTGCTCGCGCTTTTATATATTGTAATAATATATATTATTATATAATAATATTTATATAATGAGTGTAAGAGTGAGCTCGAGTTCGAGATCGAGTCGAGCCTTAGAATCGAGCTCGAGTTTGAGCAAAAAATCGAACTTATATAATCGAGCCTAATCGGGCGAGCTCGAGTAGTTCGAACTCGATCTCGAGTCGAGTTCGAGTTTAAAAAATAAGGCTCGACCGAGCTCGAGTCGAGTATCGAGCACTGAGTTTCGAGTCGAGCTCGAGCTCGAGCACCTCACTGTATCGGCTCGGCTCGACTCGATTACACTCCTAATCTAAGCATCTGTTTCTTAACTTGGCTTAGTTATCAAAACTGTCTCGATTGTTAAATTTCAAAACTAAGTGTGTTTTACCCTTTTTATTTCCTTTGGTTCGTTTGGAGGTACTAGGGAGAAGGGAGATTTGAACCTTTGATCTATTCTCTTCTAAAAAGGGATAACAATTGTTAAGTCATGTTTTGGTTGTTAGTGTGTTTTACCAAATTACTCAATATATGCTATACCATAGATTTGGGGTTTGTAATTTACATAACACAGATTTTTGATGATCTGAGGGCTGATGACTCTCTATCTTTAACATGTATCTAATTTCTTGATGCAGGTAAGTTTGACTGGCAAGTTACCTCCTTCAGAAACTAAGTTATACAGGCTTGTTTCGGTTGTGGAGCACTTTGGGAGACCTGGAGGTGGGCATTATACTGGTTACAGAAGTATGAGAGCCGCATCTAATGAGGAAGATTCTGATGAATACTCCGAGCCTGCCTCAATCAAGTGGTTCTCCATTTCAGATTCTCAAGTATGTACTGTGTCAGAGAATGATGTTTTAGCTTCAGAAGCGAGCTTACTATTTTATGAGAGGATCATGGAATGATGAAACGGTTCTTATTCAGCTTTATATCTTTTTCCTTCATCTCACTGAAAAAGCTGCTTCTAGCATCACAATTGCTAATTGGAACTTTGAAGTGTTACTGTAGTGCAGTGCTTGTGAGAGGCCCAATTGAACATAGATTGTGATCAGCTGCTAAGAATCGAACCTCTCGGGAGCAGTTGTGGGCGAAAGCATTTGTTTGGGGATTTTACCTTAAGACAAAACCTTTCCACCCTGAATCTATTATTTCATTGTCATTTATTTGACTCTCCTAGATAGGGTATTACTAGAAATTATGAACACAGCTGCTAGCCATTTGGTACAATTTTTTGTTTGAAAAAGCATCAGCACAACGTTATGCAGCAGTCCTGTCCTGTTCAGTCCAAGAGCGAACAGCTGAATTGATTACGACGGATGGATGGTTCAAGAGTTTTTGCTTTGCTATAGATACAAAGTTTTCTTGTTTATATCATTATCTAAATCCTCTTCTATCACGTCTTTGAAATTTTTTTAAGAAAATTGTAGGAACCTGTTCAAATATGTGGACATTTCTAGGAAACTCAATGCCTTTTGAGATGGCGTTGACAACTTGATTTTTACACTCAGATGCTGGGAAGTGTTGACCTAATACCACATGAATGAATAAAACTAAAAATTCTAAAGCCGTCAAACATAAATATGCATAATTTTTTTTTAATTTGATAAAATTTACTAGTACAAATTTTTATTTTCAATTTACTGTCTCTTGAATGATTTCCATTTTCTTTTTCTTGAACTATGAAAAAACAGAGAAAAAGTCAAAGTACGTAATGAATTAAAGATGAAAAATTTGTACGGTTAAGGTAAAAAATAGTTTCCTTCAAAATGCTTCGAGTGGTTTTTAATGTCCGAAGAGGCTCCTAATTTTTAGTATGTTTCTTTGATTTTTTAGTATGTTTCTCACCACCTTTTAGCTTTCCTCTGCCTAAATTTTGAAGCAAAAAATCCCACTCAAACTACCCAATACCAATATTCGTAGAGAAAGTTTTTCTCTCTTATGTTCTGAACGATTTTGTTTGTTTGTTTGATTTTTTGGTTCTAAATATTTCTAAATGGTACAGTTCATCTCCCCTGCTCTGCATATGCTCCCATGACATCATCATCATCATCATCATCATCATCATCATCATCATCATCAAAATGATCTATTTTACTCTATTTTTTTTTTTAATTTTTATTCACTTCCAAATTCACCAGTTCTTTGTTAAGTGGAAATGATATAGCCATTTTTTAGTTGTAAGGGTTTTTAACCAAAAGGGAGATTGCTATTCCATACAACTAGTGATTACTTTTTTTTTTTGTTGGTGTAACGCCTTGGGAAGTTGGAAAATTCGAGCTAACTTTTACTTTATGTACTATGCTTGTCACTTGCTTAGTGTAGTTATTACCTAATAAGTAGATTACTATTAGTTTTAATTATGTAAGATTAATTGTCCAATGTCCCATTTAATTGCCTCTTACTGCGTGGATATCGAAAACCAAAAAATTTTGACTATGATATGTCAATTTCCCATTCTCATATAATATCAGAATATTATCGCAACTTGTAGCGCATAAATTTTCTCAATAGGCCATTCAGAATATTACATTTCCATTTGAGGCATAATATTGAGTTATTATTCATCAAAAGGTACAATTACAAACATTTGTCGATACAGTTCTATTACTCACATTCCAAATCCTATACATTGTGTATACAAAATGAATTCCTAAGTCTGGGATATAAACACAAGAACAAGAGGTTATACTTCAACAAAAAAAAAAGAAAAAAGTAATGCTCGGCAGCACGCAAGCCGAGCTCTCGATACGCCATATTCGCACTCGAGCCAATCTAAAGTAATATGCGACGTCTTAGAAATGTGAAAATGTGAACTAATTTTAATTTTTTAAATTTTTTACTTAAGTTGTATTCCTATCAGTGTCAATTTCTTAACCCCGTTTTTCGTAAAAATTTCGTCAGCATAACGACGTATTTTTATCCTAAACCTCTTGCAAGGTACAAAACACAGTTTATATTCGCAACCAGTTGATTTTAATTTCATTTTCTTACTCAACAGCACATTTATGCTAATTTCCACACTTTAATATTCTGGAATATACAATATTATGTAAACTGTGTAAGTGCAACTATATTTACATTCATATATACTTAAGTCACATCCTAAATGTTCTGTACAACATCTGTCTATACTTTACAACAAGTCTGGCAGCAAAGTAAAAGTATACCTCGCATGTACAAGAGTAGCTCAAAAAGGGGGTCGGGTCCACTCGCCTACGACCACTGTACAACGGGTAAAGCAGGTGAATCACTTAAGATAATCTGGAAGAGAGAGACAAAAGAGGTGAGCTCTTCAAGCCCAGTAAGACATGCGTTTAAAACAGTCTTAGCAGTAAAACACGTAGGAATAAAATATTGTAACATGTAACTTTAAAATCACGTAGCTCAGTTCATTTATAAATAACATATAACTTATAAATCACGTAACATATAATATGTAGTGTGTATATCACGTAGTATATATATAACATAGCTTATAAATCATGTAGATTTATATTTCGTGTAGTATATCTATCGCATAGTTCATTTCAAAATCAAGTTAAAACATGTAACATATGAAACACGTAGCTTAATACTCATTTCTTAAAATCATACTAAGTAATTTCGTGGAAACTAGGCGGAGACACATAGTAATAAAAGTCATTTTCGCGTAGATAGTTCCCGTAGACAGTATACCTATGGCCATGGTAAGGGAACTTTAGACTGGATCAGGGTCGTACAACGCCCTACGCCACTTAAACAAATGGCGAAAATAAGGCACCGAATGACACAAATACCCAACACGGTTCTGCATACGCCACAAGGGACTGAACGTACACCAAGTGGCATACGGCATGCACCACGAAGGTCCAGAGTTTACACGGGCCACACATGACAAATCGCGTAAACTACATGTGACATTAGTCTCAAAACAATACTTTTAAAGCATATTTCGGGTTAATTAACTCGTAAACTCGTAGAAATAATATTCTTAGTTCATTTCATAAACATATACATCATTTATAAAATTTCACTTCCACGTAGCAAATCGTATATCCAAAACATGTCATAGGTACTAAAAAGTACAGTTGAAGAGCTTAGAAAATAGAGCTTATTCCTTGGTTTCCTGGTTTAGTGTGAATAATAACTTTTTAAGTTCGAGAATACCTTTTCTAAGATTTCGAGCATACCATATGATTTCATAAATCAAACAAGGTATTTGAAGTGCCAATACTAGTTAAAGTACATCCTTTACCTCGTAGACCTTGGGGCAGCGCACAATCGTCGAGTTTGGGATAACTTCGATTTGCGTGCTAAATTTTTGAGCTGCCAAAAATAATGTCAATTCATCATATATCAGTTAATTTCATTTCAACATATCCAAATATGTATTTAGTTTCATAAATGTTGACCAATTTTGAACTTTTTGTCAACTTTTTCCATTTTCTCGGTTTTATCGATTTAAGTGTCGATTTAAGGTAAATTGGTCAATTTGGTTCTCTTAACTTCAAATTCATTACTTCATTAACCTCAATACTCACTCAAGTTCATAAATCACACTTGTCAATATGCCAAATTGCCAATTCTTACACTTTTCGATTTTTCACTAAACTAAGCTATAAACCAGACTTTTCGGTATAAATTTAACTGTTAACGACATTGAATTCATCCAAATTTCATCACAACCACATGAACCCTAGGCTTACCGAATTCATACTCATCCATAGAATTTAATTCATTCAATTCCACTTAACTAAAAATCATTCAAAAATACCAAATAACAACATATCTTAAGTTCATCTTCATTCATGAAGCTTACCTCAACTTTGACCAAGGTTGACCATGTTTTTTATCCTCTAAATTGATCCTCAATTGTAATACAACATATGTATAGCTTAGAATCATCAAAAACTACCCAAAAATCCAACAAAAAACTTTCAAAAATGGAACTTTCTCTCATCTCGGAATAGGGCAGATTCTGCCTCTGTTCTTCTTTCTAGTTTTCACCTAGCAAATGGACGTCTTTGTGGCTGAGCTTTTTATATGTTGTAGAGGACTTGAAGGGAAAGATTTTATCATTCTTGACTATGGCCTGAAAATGGTCGGAAGGCTGCCGAAAAAATCGTACAATCCACTATTGGAGTTAACACCTGCGGTAGAGTGAGGGGAGAGTTTCTCTCTCATCCAAGGTTGGTTCGGGGTGATTTTTTCTTCTCCAGAAAGTTTGTTAAGTTGAATTTAAATATTGAAAAGTTGGGAGTCAAAAGATTTCGAGAAGGTCTTTAAATCTAATAATTTCTATTGGTTGGTCAGTTTCTTGAAGCAGAACAATTTTTTGTTTTGTTTTGGAAAATTCATAAAAATTATTTCTAGTTCAATTTCCTCCAATTTCTCACTTCCCAAGTGTTATACGATGTCCCTAGTATGTATCATAAAACTTTTGGGGTCACTTGTTTAAGAAAAGTTCCCCGATAGAGCTTATTTTGCACGATTTGGTCAATACCGGGCAAAACGCTTAAGGTTTTTCGGTTAACTTTAAAAATTAATTCAATCCCTGAAACCTCCATATTTCCATTCAATTTTTATTCCCAATGTTAAATATGCTTTATACTTATTTTCTATGATCTCAGAATAATTTTAGGGAATTTCTAGACTTTATTCTGAATTTATCTCTCTTATTAGGCCATTTTTCTCGATTTAGTGTAAACTCAAGTTTTACCAACCTTTTCACACTTCTACACATCATTTCATGCTTATACATATATTTCTTAAGTAATTCTCAGGCTTAGAGCCTTACATCGATTTTCGTGCCATGGGGCCCACGCTACTAACCCGAGTGCTTCGGTGGTTTTCGGGCCTGCATAACATTATTTCGATTTCTCAATTACTTCCTAGTTTTCCAAATAAGAAATAAAGTGAAAAAAATTTGGATTTCACATAATCAATGAGGAGAAAGAGGAGAGTGAGCTAAAGCCTAGTAAGAAAACAGATATTAAGCGATGTTAAGCTCATATCGTACTACGTGCATGTTTATGCCTATTAATCATGTAAATTGTTGCTTATGCATATGTAGTGAGAAAACTTAGTAAACTAAATAGTTCTACTCTAGTGTTAGGGCTTTTAGGAGTACTAGTTGGAAGGACGCTTTGAAACTCCTCATTTCCTCATGCCTTAATACCTATCCTAAGTGGTTCCCATACGTATGTAAACACAATAGCATAATGCATGTGCCATGTATAAACCAATGCATCGAAAACTGTTCCATAATGTGCAATTTGCAAAGAACACTGATATTTGAAACACAAATGTAGTGATGGAGTATATATAGTTGTGTAGAAATCGTTAAATCACGATAATGTTCACAATAGTTATAAAATCGAGATTCTTTAAAAAACTGCATAAAACTCAATTCATTTTCCTTACCAAACCCAAAACACATAACCCAAACATTTTTAAGAGACATGGCAATCATTTATAGGCATCGGTAATGCAATTGAGGTATTTGGAAATGTAACTAAAAAACTTTCACTCGAAAGCATCCACTATAGTTACCAGTGGTCAATCTCCCATACTAGGACCCTACATTCATGATCATGAACAATCCCTGTACTAAAAATCCAGTAACTGAGGTAGGTGTCTCGACTTATTTTTGGACAACTCATAGTCTATATATATATATACTGATATCCATTGTCACACAGGCGGAGTCTGTGACATACACATATATGCTAGTGCCAATATGCCACATAGGCATCACCTTTGCCACATAGGCATACTACAATACCTTATTGTTGAGTAATGTATTTTGAAATGACAAAACAAGTTAATACAATAATGTTAAAATGGTATACAAACATGTTTAGAAGATATCAGGATCAGAACTTAGAGTTCTGCTGATGAGAGATCGATCTGGGGTATGAGAGATCGATCTCCTGGGTTTATACTTGATGAGAGATCGATCTCATGATGGAAGAGATCGATCTGGCAAGCCTTAAAACGGTGTAAAGGGTTTAAGGTAAAAAGAGATCGATCTGCCAGGGTTAAGAGATCGATCTCCTCTAAGTCAGAGAACTTAGGAGATCGATCTGGTAAGGAAGAGATCGATCTGCTCAAAGTCAGTGAGCTTAAGAGATCGATCTGGTAATGTATGAGATCGATCTCCCTGTGTATTTGTGCTTTGTCATTGCAGGATTTAAAACTAGGAGATCGATCTGGCCAAGATAGGAGATCGATCTGTCTGACCACTGGAGGTTCCCAACGGCTATTTTCTTCAAATCTCAACGGGAAAAACTGCATTTAATGCTCCAACTACCCAACCTTCAGTATATAACCAAGCATTGAAGACAAAGAAAAGTGAGACACTATTGCTGCATATTCCAAACATTCTCAAGCTTTAATTCTTTCATTCTTTGTGTCCCTATTGCTTATTGATTGAGAATCATTGTAAAAGCTTAAGTGCAAAAAAGCTACATTTGTTCTACCACTTTAAAGCATTAAATTGTATTCAGTCTTATCTTAAAAGAGAAGAGGATTGTTCCTCAGTGAGAGTATATTGTAAGAGGCTGAATACTTTTTCTGTATTGCCAAAGGTAGTGAGGTTATTCCTTAACCTGTAAAAGGAAATTTGTAAGCTCTATTGAAAGAGAGAAAGAAAGCACTTGACAAGAAGGTCAAGGAGAGAGGACGTAGGCAAGAGTTGGCCGAACCTCTATAAGTGACTGTGTTTGTTTCTCTTCCCTTCTCTCTGCATTAAATTGTTATATTGCACTGTTTTATTCATTATCATTTGTGTTTAAATTGTGATTAATTTAAAATCTGCCATAGTTGTTAGAAAACCGATTCACCCCCCCTCTCGGTAGAGCCAACAATTGGTATCAGAGCTAGGACTCTTTAATCACGTAGGAACAACTTCCTAAGAGTTAGAAAACGATCAAATGGCTCTTAACAATGTTGCAACTAGTTTGATAGGAGAGGGGCACTCCACGGTTAGACCTCCCATGTTCAATGGTGAACATTATTCATATTGGAGGACTAGGATGATGCTATTCATTCAAGCAAATGACTATGAAGTATGGAGAATTATAGTTAAGGGACCTCAAATCCCCACAAAGAAAATAGAGGGAAGAGATATTCCCAAAGAAGAAGATGAATGGGATTCTAATGACATTAAATGTGCACAACTAAATGCTAAAGCTATGCACACATTATTTTGTGCTTTAGGTCCTAATGAATATAATAGAGTATCCGGGTGTGATAATGCCAAGCAAATATGGGATAAATTGGCAATAACTCATGAGGGTACAACCCAAGTGAAGGAGACAAAAGTAGGTATGCTCACACATGATTATGAGCTTTTTAGAATGAAGGAAGGAGAATCGATTAGTGATATGTTCACTAGATTTACAGACGTAATTAATGGACTAAAATCCTTAGGAAAAATATATTCTAACATTGAAATGGTAAAGAAAATTTTAAATAGCTTACCTAAGTCATGGGAAGCTAAAGTAACAGCAATAGAGGAATCTAAGGATCCACACACATTGTCCTTAGATGAATTAATAGGTTCCTTGCTAACTTATGAGATGAAGCTTAAAAGAAATGAAGAGCCACCCAAGAAAGTGGGTGTTGCTCTAAAATCCACTGCTGAAAAGGAGATTAAAAATGAGAGTGGCAGTGAGGAGGATATTGAGATGGCAATGTTTGCCAAAAGATTTAATAAATTCATGAGAATGAGAGCTGGTAATAGCAATAGGAGAAACAATAGGAGAGAACAAGAGGAAGTAGGTAGAAAAGACTCTATTGTGTGTTATGAATGTAAAAAACCTGGACACATAAAGTTTAACTGCCCTCTTCTCAAAAGATCTAATGATAGGTTTCATAAAAAGAAGGCAATGGTAGCAACATGGAGTGACAGTGACTGCTCCGATGATGAATCAAATGAGGACATTGCCAACCTATGCTTCATGGCAATTGATGATGATGAAAAGGTAACTTCTAATATCAATGAATACTCTTTTGATGAACTGCAAGATGCATTTGATGATTTAGCATTAGAGTATGAATCTATGAGCATGAAGTATAAAAAGTTAACATCTAAATTAAAAAGGGAAAATGAGATAATGTTAAAAGATAAATTGGAATGTGAGAAGAAACTAGAAATTGCAAATTTAGAAATTTGTAACCTTAAGGAGAAAAATAGCAATTTACATAACTCCTTTAATAGATTTCACATGGGGCAACAAAAGCTAGATAGCATGTTAGAAACCCAAAGGGCATTTTTTGACAAAAATGGCTTAGGGTATAATGCACAAAGTAGGGAGACCCATCTTAAGAGTTTTATTGCTAGGAAGAGCATGAATAAACCTGAAATTACTTGTTCATATTGTAATAAGAAGGGACATAAGTCACATTATTGCAATATAAAGATGAGGAATCTTAAAAGAAAAATTGTAAAAAGGATATGGATTCCAAAAGAGGTAATTCATTCCAAGGACTGCAATGCATTAGCAAAATGGATCCCAATGGGATCAAGAATTTCATTTACTAACCTCCAAGGACCCAAGAGAATTTGGGTACCTAAGACTTGAGTGTGTTTATTTTTTTTGTTGTAGGTGATTGAGCATAGCCACAAAGCTAAAACAAAGGAAGCTTGGTACTTAGATAGTGGATGCTCAAGGCACATGACGGGTGATAAAAGCCATCTCAATTCCTTCAAATCGAAAATTGGTGGAGAAGTCACTTTTGGGGACAACTCCAAAGGCCAAGTGGAAGGAAGTGGCTCAATAGGTAATGATCACTTCTCTTTAGAAAAAGTATTACTTGTTAGGGGTCTAAAGCATAACTTACTAAGCATTAGTCAACTTTGTGACAAAGGTTACAAAGTAATTTTTGATTGCATGAAATGTAATGTTATAGATCCTAAGTCAAATAAAATTCTTCTTCTAGGTCATAGGCAAGGTAACATATATATAGTCTACCTTAATGAACTCAAAAATGAAAACATATGCTTAATGGTAGACAACAAAAAGGAATCTTGGTTATGGCATAGAAGACTAGGTCATGCTAGCATGCATGTGCTATCCAAATTAGCTAGAAAGGACCTAGTTATAGGCTTACCCAAAATATCCTTTGATCATGAAGAAATATGTGAAGCTTGTGTTAAAGGAAAACACAAGAAACCACTTTTAAGCCTAAGAATAGTGTATCCACCACTAGGCCTCTTCAATTACTGCATTTAGACTTATTTGGACCAAGTAGAACCACTAGCCTAGGTGGGAAACACTATGGTTGTGTAATAGTTGATGATTACACTAGATACACTTGGGTGTTCTTTTTGAGAGTAAAAAATGAAGCCTTAGAGAAATTCATAGCTTACTCAAAGGTGACTCAAAATGAAAAAGGATATACAATAACAAGCATTAGAAGTGATCATGGCAAAGAATTTGAAAATATAGGATTTGGTGAGTATTGCAATGATCAAGGAATTAGCCATAATTTTTCAGCCCCTAGGACACCACAACAAAATGGTGTAGTTGAGAGAAGAAATAGAACTTTGGAAGAGATGGCTAGGACCATGTTATGTGAAAATAACTTGCCAAAGTACTTTTGGGCTGAAGCTATAAACACATCATGTTATATAATTAATAGAGCTATGATAAGACCCATGTTAAAGAAAACTCCTTATGAGCTCTACAAAGGCAAGAAGCCTAACATTAGTTACTTCCATCTTTTTGGCTGCAAATGCTTTGTTCTAAATAATGGAAAAGATAACTTAGGAAAATTTGATGCCAAGAGTGATGAGGGAATATTTCTAAGATATTCATTGAATTCAAAGGCCTTTAGAATATATAACAAAAGAACATTAGTGGTTGAAGAGTCTATTCATGTTATATTTGATGAATCAAATAATATATCTAAAGATTCAACCATTGATGAAAATGTTGGAATATTTGATGAAGGCTTAGAAGATGACTTTCTAGAAAAGCTTGACTTGAATAAAGAAGATGAAGAAGAAATAGAGGTTTTAGAAAGAGAGCCTAGAGCACCAAGAGAGTTAGGATATGTAAAAGATTGTGAAATAGTAGGAGATCCAACTCTTGGAGTTAGAACTAGATCATCCCTAAGGAATATGTGCCAATATATAGCCTTTGTATCTCAAATTGAACCTAGGAATGTCAATGAAGCCTTAGAAGACAATAATTGGTTCCTAGCAATGCAAGAAGAATTAAATCAATTTGAGAGAAGCAAAGTATGGAAACTAGTTCCTAGGCCTAGTGATCACTCAATAATTGGAACTAAATGGATATTCAAGAACAAGATGGATGAAAATAGTGTGATCGTAAGGAATAAGGCTAGGCTAGTTGCTCAAGGCTATAGACAAGAGGAAGGCATAGACTATGATGAAACATATGCACCGGTAGCTAGATTAGAGGCAATAAGAATGTTACTTGCCTTTGCATGTTATAAAGATTTCAAGTTATATCAAATGGACGTAAAGAGTGCATTCTTGAATGGTTTCATTAATGAAGAAGTCTATGTAGAGCAACCTCCCGGATTTGAAAATCATGAATTTCCTGAACATGTTTTCAAATTATCTAAGGCACTTTATGGGTTAAAACAAGCTCCTAGAGCTTGGTATGAAAGGTTGTCAAAGTTCTTAATAGAAAAAGGGTTCTCAAGAGGAAAGGTAAACACCACATTATTCATAAAAAATAAAAATAAGGACTTACTAGTTGTACAAGTATATATAGATGATATTATTTTTGGTTCAACTAATGAGTCTTTATGCCAAGAATTTGCTAAGATCATGCAAGGAGAATTTGAGATGAGCATGATGGGAGAACTCACATTCTTCTTGGGACTTCAAGTGAAGCAAACAAAGGATGGAACATTCATCAATCAAGCAAAGTACACCAAGGACTTGCTCAAGAGATTTGGGATGGACAATTGCAAACCTCAAACCACTCCAATGGGCACCAACATCAAGCTTGACAAAGATGAAAGTGGTAAGTGTGTAGACACTAAACTCTATAGGTCTATGATTGGTTCTTTGCTTTATTTAACTGCTAGTAGACCAGATATATTGTTTAGTGTGTGCCTTTGTGCTAGATTTCAATCATCTCCTAGGGAATCACATCTATTGGCAACTAAGAGAATCTTTAGATACCTCAAAGACACTCCCTCACTAGGACTTTGGTACCCCAAGGACTCTACTTTTGCCCTTCATGCATTTTCAGATGCTGATTTTGGAGGCTGCAAAATAGATAGGAAAAGTACTTCAGGTACTTGCCAATTCTTAGGAAATAGGTTAATTTCTTGGTTCTCCAAGAAGCAAAACAGTGTAGCTCAGTCCACAACTGAAGCTGAATATATAGCAGCTGGTAGTTGTAGTGCTCAAGTGTTGTGGATTAAACAACAAATGAGAGATTATGGTATTGACATGAAACAAGTGTCTATTAAATGTGATAATACCAGTGCCATTAATCTGTCTAAGAATCCTATACAACACTCCAGAACCAAGCACATAGAAATTAGACATCACTTTCTTAGAAACCATGTACAAAAAGGGGATATAAGTTTAGAGTACATTGACACTCTACATCAAATAGCTGATATATTCACCAAACCCCTTGATAGAGATAAGTTTTGTATCCTTAGAAGTGAATTAGGACTCATGGATAAGCCTTAGGATTTTTTGTGTTTCAAAAATCTTGGTTTCAAATTGATTTTAAATGAGTTCTTGCAAAGATTTTCTGGCAAAAAGGATGAGAGATCGATCTCCTTGAGATATAGATCGATCTCTATCCCTTAAACAAGCCTAAATTATCAAGGTTAAGCTAAGCAGATCGATCTTCTAACCATAAGATCGATCTCCTTACGTCTCTGTTTAGAGGCAGATCGATCTGTCCACACGACAGATCGATCTCATCAAGCTTCCGCATTCTTCAGATCGATCTGTGCATGTACCAGATCGATCTCCTTAAGCCTCTGTTTGCGACCAGATCGATCTGGCCTTACGACAGATCGATCTGTCTTGGCTTTCTGTAAATGACAGATCGATCTGTCGCCTCGACAGATCGATCTCCTGTGTCCTGGAGTATAAATACCCGCGAAAAATCCCCAAATCTCCCAAAACCTAAAATTCAAATTCTCCAATTCCCTCGCATCCTCTTCTTCAATTCCTCCTCAGATCGATCCTCGTACGGTCTTCCTTGTATCTCGGTGTCAAATTCTGGTATAGTAACCTACATTTCTCACTGATTTTCTCAAAATCCTTCTTCGATTTGTGTTTGTTTTGCGTCTAGGGCAAACCTAGGTACTGTTTCATTGCCTTTCTTTTTGTTGAATTTAGTTATCAAATCTTTAAGGTCTAGAATAATGCCTAGGCTTAAGAGAGCAGGAACCAAACCACCTAGACCCAATGTAGAGGCAGGTTCTTCCTCCCAACCCACTCCACCTCCACTCGCTTCTTTCAATCGGTGTTTTAGAACACCAGCCAAAAGAAAGCGGTATGAGGAATTTTTCTCAACTATGCCAATCAAGCATTGGCGTCCTATCGATTTTTCCTTCCTCAACCGCATAGACTTTCCCTATTTATCGAAATTTGAGGAGTTCGGTTGGCTGAATTTCTTAAAAATCAACACACCTGTCCCTCCAAATATCGTTCGCGCATTCTTTTCCAATGCCGAACTCGTTTATGACCCCGATGACACCTGCAACATCCTTGCTTTCAAAACCTACATCATGGGTCAATCAATAATAATTGATTCTGAAGTTATAGCCAAAGTGTTTAATATACACGATGAAGGCTTAACAAATGAGGATGAGGAAGTCCCCTTAGAGTTTGAACTCCCTGGCGACAAGGCGAGTGATCTGCCTATGCATCCTCGATTACTTCATCTAATAATTTCTTGGAACCTCCGACCTTTCGGTACTCGTCACTCTACCGTCAGGCGCTTAGATCGCTTTTGGCTCCATCACATTCACACTACCAGCCAAAAACCAAACCTCCCTCACTTTATATACGAAGATTGGCTGAAGATTGTGCGTGGCCAAGCTACCACAATAGTTTTTCCACAACCAGTGGCTTATCTTCTCCGTCGCCTTGGCATCGACTGCAGCGGCGAAACTGGCGAACTTCCATCTCCTAAAAGCGAGCTTAACATTGGGACTCTCCATCATATGGGGTACTACAAAGATGCCCGAGGAGCATGAAAGAAAAAGCAGGAACAGCAACCTGCTGAGGCTATGGAGGAGGACCTCACTGCTGAACCAGCACACCCATCTGCAGTACCAGCTCCTGAACCGTCATCTTCAACAGCTGCGCAAACTGCACCAACATCATCTCCTGCTGGCTTGGAGATGCTCATGAAGATGATGAGTGATCTCAGTCAGAAGATGGATGAAGGATTTGCGAAACTAAACCAAAGAGTGGATAGGATTCAAGAAGTTCAAGAGGAGATGTTCGATGAGCTCCAAGTAACACGCACGCATGTTGAGAATCTTATGGATCGTGATCCTCCCTCACAATAGGCATTAGGCGCTTAGATTTAGTGTAGTTACAACACTGTTAAGCTACTTGATGTTATCTGTGAAAAATTTGCTTGAATGAAATTAACTTGATGTTAAGTTAATGAAAATGTTGATTTTGAAATGCCATGAATCTTCTCTTTAGTATGTGATTGATATGACAAAAAGGGGGAGAAGAAACATGTGTTGTGGTTGTGTTAAAGGTTTAAAAGAATGACTTAATTGAATGATTTAATTAAGGGGGAGTTATGATTTAATTGAGGGGGAGTTATGATTTAATTGAGGGGGAGTTAAGATTTAACTGAGGAGGAGTTAAGTTATTAATAAAGTCATAACAAAGTCAAAAGCTCACAAAAAGGGGGAGTTTTGCAAAATCACTAAACATGTTTATTAGATGAGTTTTGTCATATCAAAAAGGGGGAGATTGTTGAGTAATGTATTTTGAAATGACAAAACAAGTTAATATAATAATGTTAAAATGGTATACAAACATGTTTAGAAGATATCAGGATCAGAACTTAGAGTTCTGCTGATGAGAGATCGATCTGGGGTATGAGAGATCGATCTCCTGGGTTTATACTTGATGAGAGATCGATCTCATGATGGAAGAGATCGATCTGGCAAGCCTTAAAACGGTGTAAAGGGTTTAAGGTAAAAAGAGATCGATCTGCCAGGGTTAAGAGATCGATCTCCTCTAAGTCAGAGAACTTAGGAGATCGATCTGGTAAGGAAGAGATCGATCTGCTCAAAGTCAGTGAGCTTAAGAGATCGATCTGGTAATGTATGAGATCGATCTCCCTGTGTATTTGTGCTTTGTCATTGCAGGATTTAAAACTAGGAGATCGATCTGGCCAAGATAGGAGATCGATCTGTCTGACCACTGGAGGTTCCCAACGGCTATTTTCTTCAAATCTTAACGGGAAAAACTGCATTTAATGCTCCAACTACCCAACCTTCAGTATATAACCAAGCATTGAAGACAAAGAAAAGTGAGACACTATTGCTGCATATTCCAAACATTCTCAAGCTTTAATTCTTTCATTCTTTGTGTCCCTATTGCTTATTGATTGAGAATCATTGTAAAAGCTTAAGTGCAAAAAAGCTACATTTGTTCTACCACTTTAAAGCATTAAATTGTATTCAGTCTTATCTTAAAAGAGAAGAGGATTGTTCCTCAGTGAGAGTATATTGTAAGAGGCTGAATACTTTTTCTGTATTGCCAAAGGTAGTGAGGTTATTCCTTAACCTGTAAAAGGAAATTTGTAAGCTCTATTGAAAGAGAGAAAGAAAGCACTTGACAAGAAGGTCAAGGAGAGAGGACGTAGGCAAGAGTTGGCCGAACCTCTATAAGTGACTGTGTTTGTTTCTCTTCCCTTCTCTCTGCATTAAATTGTTATATTGCACTGTTTTATTCATTATCATTTGTGTTTAAATTGTGATTAATTTAAAATCTACCATAGTTGTTAGAAAACCGATTCACCCCCCCTCTCGGTAGAGCCAACACTTATGTCTCAAGTATCAAATTTGTGTACAAATAGCTTTAAAACATAGTTTACATGTCGTTTAAACACATGCAGTTTGATAAAAATAGCGTAAGGTTAAACATGCTTTGAACAACTCATCAAAAAGTGTAAAATTTCAATCACAAAGAGATCAAAGTAATCATATTTAGATAAGACAAACTTGACACATTCGTAAAACAATACTTTATTTTATCAAAAGCATGTGGATCTTGATGCATAGTCTCATTCATGCAATGGATGATAATCATGATGCTTAATGCTAGTCTATGATAGTCCTACGAGGTATGCCTAGGGTAGTCTCAAGTTAACCTTACATATAAAATGATATAAGTATCATAGTTCACTATCACACATCCACATAGACCTACTTAGCCTCCAATGTCATATATTATGAATATATATGTAATTAATCAAATCACAAATATTCCAGGCCTAATGTGTCCTCACAAGGTCACCATTGTATACATAAGTATATACACTACATCATTCTTCATGATAATACAAATTCACTTTCTACATCACTCACCATGTCATATTCAATCAATTTTTTTCTTAAATCATTTAAGATTTTATTCTCATACATCATAGCTTTATCACAATTCTTTCTTTAATATATTTACCTCACATGGACATATATACATATATATCATGTCATCCACAACACCCATATATTCTCACTAATCATATGATAATATATATACTTAACATACATATTAGCAATAAGGCACTAACAAGCACGTCGCATGTATTCCTTTACCAAAGTTCACCAAGCTTGGTACTTAGTAACTACCACATTTGCGCAGCTTGGCCTATTAATATAATTTCACCTCTTTGGAAGCTTCTATAATTTAAATACACTAAAACACTTAGAACATGTTCATACACATAATGTATTTCAATTGCCTAACCCTAATTCACACTGACCTTATGTAAAATCCTTTGGTGTACCATTTTCTATAGGCTTTTTCAAAGATTTCAACTAATCTTACATTAACTATCAACTATTGTGATCATTTCATTCATATACATTCATGCCTATTAAGCTTGAAACATGGAAGACCTCTTACCCTTATAACCTCAAGAAGGCTGAACCTTTTTAATAGGTTTCCTCTATATTTTATCAATTCTCACTTTTATGTTTTAAGCTAGCCAAACACATAGATGCCATCAATGCTTGCTTGTAGCCGCTGTCTCTTCTTCAAGTCAGCAGTAGATTTCAATTTCCCAGTAGGAATGCCACTAGTTGTCATGGAAGAAAGAAACTATCAGCTGCTATTTTGCTGAGAATGGAAGCCCTACTGTTGTCTTGTTTTAATCGACAATGGAGCTTCAAGTAGCAGTAGTAAGAATGGCCTAATGGCTTAGGCTTTTCCCTCAAACTCTCTCCCTAAGTCTTAGTTCCTCTTCTGTTATAATAGCAACACACACTTTCTGATATGCACGTACAAGAGGATGATTTAGGACGATCTTGGAAACGTGTGGATTGGGAATTGAAGCATAAAAAAAAATCGCAAACTGGGCGGAAATAATGATGGTAGACTTTGAATGGAAAATAGAATAACAACCTAAACCCGAAGTCTAAAGAGACTTGAACCAAAGGTATTGGACCTCGACTCTACAAATATAAAATTCGAGAACCTAAGGTATAACAATGGTGGTTGGTGAAGAGGGAGATGCCACAAGGAAGAAGACCTTGATAAGCCTAGTTGAGAGGGAACCTTAGAAAGAAGCACACTCAAATTTTTAAAAATTTAATCTGATCTGTTCTGTTTTATTCAAGAGCGTTTACAAGGTATTTATAATAATATCTAGCACTTAAGCCCTTAAACAAGTGGGTTGGAATTAACACCAAACAGAAACTAAGACTAAAACGTAAATTCACGCCTAAGCCAAGTTACATAAGATAATTGGTCTAAAACGAAATAAGACTCAAATGTGGGCTATTTAAACACTTAACCCAACTTATTACTAAACCAAGACTCATGTCGTTTGGGCTTCCAAACAAATATAGATGGCTGGGGGACCTCTTTGGATGACCCATGGATCCTCATCATCACGATCATCATGAGCATCACGAGCAAGTGGACCTCCATCATTCCCCCTCTCCTCAAAAGGATTTGTCCTCAAATTGCATGTACCTTATTTGTACTTGATCACGTACGGGAACGCCTCAATGAACTCCATCCACTTGACATGACGCTTGTTCAGCTTACTCTATCTTTTCAGATGCTTCAAGGACTCGTGATCGGTGTGGATGGTGAATTATTTAGGCCACAGGTAATGTTGCCATGTCGCTAAGGCTATCACTAATGCATACATCTCCTTGTCATATGTGGGATAGTTAAGTGTTGTCCCACTTAACTTCTCACTGAAGAAGGCAATTGGGCGTTTTTCCTATGTAAGCACAACTCTAATTTCTACACCTGAGGCATCACACTCAATTTCAAAAGTTTTAGTAAAGTCAGGTAGAGTTAATAAAGGAGCAGAACAAAGTTTATCCTTGAGCAAATTAAAAGCATGCTCTTGTGCAAGACCCCAATGAAATGTAACATTCCTTTTGACCACTTTGGTCAAAGGTGCAGCTATAGTGCTAAAGTCTCTAACGAATTGACGATAGAAACTAGCTAAGCCATGGAAACTACGCACCTCAGAAACAGACTTAGGTACAGGCCAATCTCTAATTGCCTTTACCTTCTCATCATCAACAAAAATGCCATGTGAAGAAACTATATACCCAAGGAAAGCAACCTTATCAGTGTAGAATGTGCATTTCTTAGAATTGGCATACAAACTTTCATTCCTCAAAATGGTAAGAACATTCCTAAGATGCTCAACATGCTCATGCGGACTTTTACTGTAAATTAGAATGTCATCGAAATAGACAACCGCATACTTACCAATGAAAGCACGTAAAACGTAGTTCATTAAGCACATGAAAGTATTGGGTGCATTAGTCAAGCCAAAAGGCATAACTAACCACTCATAAAGACCATGTTTAGTCTTAAATACGATTTTCCATTCATCACCTTCTTTCATACGAATTTGGTGAAATCCACTCTTTAAATTAATTTTACAAAATATGCATGCACCATGCAACTCATTGAGCATGTCATCTAGCCTAGGAATAGGATACTAATACTTTACAGTGATTTTGTTGATGGCTCGGCAATCACCGCACATCCTCCACGTCCCATCCTTTTTAGGAACAAGCAATACAGGCACGACGCATGGACTCATGCTCTCTTTCACATAACCTTTCCTCATGAGCTCCTCAACGTGCCTTTGAAGCTCCTTCATCTCCTCTGGATTACTTCTATAGGCTGGGCGGTTAGGTATGGCAGCTCCAAGGACAAGGTCAATCTGATGCTAGATCCCATGAATCGGTGGTAGTCCATTTGGGATCTCCTCAGGGAACACATCCTCGAACTCCTACAATAATGAGACAACATCAGTAGGCAAAGTATCATGGAGTTCAATATCAATAAAACAAGAATCTTTAAATAAGAGCAAAAGGATAGGAGACTTAGCAATAAATGCAGTCTTCACATCTCGGGGGTTGGCATGGTAGCTCACTACTTTGCTTTCCTTGCTTCCCTTCTTTTCTTTAGCTAGCTTCCTTTGCTCGTCATGTTGCTCTTCCAGCCTTAATTGATCCTCGTAAATCTCCTTGGGGCTAAGGGGAGCAAGAGTGATCTTCTTGCCATCCATAAAAAGGAGTAACGATTAGTGTAACCGTCATGGATGATTCTCCGATCATACTGCCATGGCCTACCCAGCAACAGGTGGCTAGCTTGCATGGGTACCACGTCACACATCACTTTATCCTGATACCTCCAAATACGAAAAGGAACCAAGACTTGCTTCACCATGTTCACTTCACCACAGTCATTAATCCACTGCAACTTATATGGGCGGTGATGCTTGGTGGTGGGCAACTTTAGCTTATCAACAAGGTATGTGCTAGCAACATTAGTACAACTCCCACCATCAATGATCACAGAGCATACCTTGTCACTAATATGGCATCTTGTATAGAAGATGTTTTCACGTTGTACCTCATCCTCAAACTTCACATGAGTATTAAGAGCACGTCTGGCAACAAGTGATTCACCATAAGCAGCAAACTCAACAACTTCTTCTTCTTCTTCTTCTTCTTCAGCATCTTCTAATGCAGGCATCTCATCCTCAATACCAACATCAGAACCCTCACTCTCAACATCTCCATTCTCAAGCATAAGCATCACTCTACGGTTAGGACACTGAGAGGCAACATGTCCATGACCCAAACACTTAAAACACTTTATGTCACGTGTTCTGCTCTGGGATGCTTAGGCAGGCTCAGTCTTAGCCTTTGGAGGGTCCTCAGACTTTGGTTTAACAAAACTTTCTGACTTAGGCTTAAACACAGGCTTATCATCCCTACGAAAGGTGTTGGATTTCCAAACAAGAACTGAACTAGGAGTGAAACGGGATGTACCTTTCCTTTTGAGTTGCCTTTCCACTTTGATGGCCACATGCAACATCTCCTATAAATCCATGTAATGCTGCAACTCTACAACATTGTCAATCTCATGGTTCAAGCCTTGGAGAAAATGAGCCATAGTAGCTTTTGTATCCTCCTAGATATTGGCTCGAATCATGATTATCTCCATCTCCTTGTAATAATCATCAACACTTTTTGAACCTTGGGTAAGACCTTGGAGCTTCTGGTACAGCTCTCTGTAATAATGGTTAGGCACAAATCTTTTCCTCATGATGCGCTTCATCTCAACCCATGTAGACATTGAAGGATCACCACATCTTCTTCTACTGGAGACCAACTGATCCCACCTTACCATAGCATATTCTGTGAACTCTACTGCAGCAAGTTTAACCTTCTTTACCTCAGAGTAGTGATGGCAGTCAAATACCATGTTAATCTTCCTTTCCCACTCTAAATATGCCTCGGGATCATTCTTGCCTTGGAAAGGAGGAATCTTTAATTTTATGCTGCCAAGGTTTCCATCCATCTTCTCTTTGCCTCTATCATGGGCTATATTAACTCGATCTCTATCTCACTCATGATGCCTTCTATAATGTCTATCTTCCTTAGACTCTTCTTTCAAATAATACCCAATATTATCATCATACTCTTCATTGGTGACAGTCTTACTTTTCAGATGGGAAGAATCACCTTGTTAGATCCTTGCAAACTGAGCTTCATGTCGGTCCAACTTATCATTCATGTCATTAAATTTCACATCCATCCGTTGGAACTGCTGTTGCATTGCCTGGAGCATGAACTCAATTTTTTTAAAGTCTGACTTATCACCTTCAAAAGACATATTTAACCTGCAAGAAACGTTAGTGATAATAGAAAACAAAGAACCTCACAAGTGATAACCTCACGTGTTTACACTCAATTCACTCAAGATGGGGCACTCACACTCGTGTTTCACTTAAGTAATTCGGCTTTTCTCTACTAATGTTTCTCACACGCTCATGCCTTTTTCCTTTACTCTACCTCAACTCTATAGGTTCACAATCGTACTAGAGACTCAGTCAAAGATTCAACCTCGAAGGATCAACCAATTCACGTAGTATTTTTTTTTTTTTTTTTAAAAAACTAATCTGATTTGCGGCTAGGGTGGTGAGGAAGAGTTTTATTGTGGCTAAGAGACTGACTTGAAACAAAAATTCAGAAGTTCAACTCAAACATAACAACTAAGTGTAGAGTCCAACTCAAACACAATGACTAAGTATAGAGTCCAACTTAAACACAACGACTAAGTGTAGAGTCTAACTCAAACACTATAATTGAGTGTAGGATTTTTTAATTTTTTTTCTCTTTTTTGCCCCTTTTTTTAACAAAGACTAATTTGATTTGTGGCTAAGGTGGTGAGGAAGAGTTTTAGTGTGGCTAAGAGACTGACTTGAAATAAAAATTCAGAAGTCCAACTCAAACACAACAATAATCTCAAAGAAATAATCACCAGAAAAAACAAAAAAATGCCTAAAACTATAGGAAAACGATGGAATTTAGCCAAGAGAGGGTAGGGCCCATGAATTTATTCATGGCTTCATTGTATTTCGACATTTCCTTTAAAACAGGTACTCGTGCGTCTCGTACCTCAATAGAATTGTTTTATGAACAGTGTTTGAACAGTACAAGGTTTTATTTTCCTTTTTTTTTCTCTTTTTTTCTTCTTCTTCTTTTCTTCTTTCTTCTCTTTTTTATTTTTATATCTTTTTTTTCTCTTCTTCTTCTTCTTTTTTTTTTTCTTGTGACACTAACTTAGTGTTAGAGATGAAGGGGAAGACGCACAACCAGAAAATCGAAACCTTGCTCTGATGCCAAACTGATATGCGCGTACGAGAGGATGATTTAGGACAATCAAGGAAACGTGTGGATTGAGAATTGAAGCAGCAAAAAAATGCAAACTGGGCGAAAATAATGATGGTAGATTTGAATGAAAAATAGAATAACAACCTAGACCCGAAGTCTAAAGAGACTTGAACCAAAGGTATTGGACCTCGACCCTACAAATATAAAATTCGAGAACCTAAGGTATAATAATGGTGGTTGGTGAAGAGGGAGACGCCACAAGGAAGAAGACCTTGATAAGCCTAGTTGAGAGGGAACCCTAGAAAGAGGCACACTCAAATTTCTAAAAATTTAATCTGATTTGTTCTGTTTTATTCAAGAGTGTTTACAAGGTATTTATAATAATATCTAGCACTTAAGCCCTTAAACAAGTGGGCTGGAATTAACACCAAATAGAAACTAAGACTAAAACCTAAATTCACGCCTAAGCCTAGTTACATAGGATTGGTCTAAAACGCAATAAGACTCAAATGTGGGATATTTAAACACTTAACCCAACTTATTACTAAACCAAGACTCATGTCGTTTGAGCTTCCAAACAAATATAGATGGCTGGGGGACCTCCTTGGATGACCCATGGATCCTTGGCATCACGATCATCATGAGCATCACGAGCAAGTGGACCTCCATCACTTTCCCTACTGCCCACATTTCTACTTCAACCTCTTTCCTTGTTTCTAGCTAAATATTGATAAGTGTTCAAAATGTTAAATTTATATTGTCTAGTATTATTCTTCTACTAATATTTTATGCCTAAATGGACTTTCTTAATAATTGTTTGATGTTTATAATTTCACCTCTGTCCAAATTTTTAGGGAAAATGTTATCTTAAACAAGATGTAGAGGACTTTTCCAGCTTTTCAGAATGTACAAGATCATCCAAATCGGAGCTCGTTTGATGGGTCAAAAGTCCTTATAGAGTCCGCATTAAAAACTAGGAAATTCTAATCCTAGTAGGAGTGAGATTATTACAGGGATAATTGATGCAGTTAAATTAAAGCTTTTTGGAAAAGATAAATTCAATGAGAGAAGATCCTAGAAGAGTAAGAAAAGCTATCCAACACTCAATATAAATTAAAGATTATTTTTAGATAAATATTAGAAATTGTAATTAGAGTTTAACTCAAGGTAGGGTTTCTATCATTCTTTCATTATATAAAGGGATCTTAGGGCGCTAATTAAATTCACAATTTGTAAATACCGAATTTTCATGCACTGGGTGTTGTCCATGAATGGCCATGTGGGAAATTAAGATATGATATGTGACTATGGGCAATTTTGTTCAAGCATAAACATTGGGCTAAAATTATTACTACAAGGAAAAATTTAATTAAGGGCATAGGAATACATGTGTATATATGTATACAATATTTCATGTATTCCTTAAGTATAATGAATATATATATATATATATATATATATATATATATATAATGTGTACAAGGTATACAAATACATTTACGTGGAAGGGAAGGTACACACGTACATAAATAAAAGTGTATATATAAATATTTAAATATGTATGTATGTATATACATATAAATATTATGTAGATATATATATATATATATATATATATATATATATAAAATAATACATATTTACCTGCTCATGTATGAGATTGAAAACAACCCACCAGTTAGCATATATATATATACATGAGTGTACAGTGTGGGGGATGACAAAAACTGAAACAAGACTGGAAACAAAAATGATGGGAGTCGGTGAAAGCAGGAAATGGGGCAGATCTGAATATTAGGTAGTGTACAATGGGAAGAAAAAAAATAGTATGTTGCAGCAGTGAGGCATGTATGTTGCTGAAGAAAGAGGGTCGGTCTGCTGACACAAGGAAATAACTTGGATAAAAATATATACATACATATAATATAATACAAGTTGCAGCTGCTGCAGAGGAAGAAAATGGTAAAGACCTGAGCTATATTAATGGAAAAAAGGAAAGGAAAACAAATATATATATATATATATATATATATATATATATATATATATATATATATAGACAGAGAGAGAGAGAACAAAGTAGAAACTGAGAGTAGTCTTCTGCTTCAGAATAGCCACATCAAAAATTTTGGTGAAGAGCTGATGATGGTATGAGACTCAGTGAATGAGAAGGAAATGGGAGAAACAGTCCCGACGCGTGAAGTAGAGGATGAGAGACTTGAGTGAAGGTTGGCAGAAAAGAGTGGAGAGGAGACCTAGCAGAGATGAAGGTCGAATGGAAAAGAAAATGAAGGAGACGACAAACCGAGGAAGGGGCAGAGGCAGACAAAGGTGGTGACTGGCTTGGTAGACACAGTACAGGCGGTGAGAAACAGAGTATTCCCTCTTTGTAGTGCTGCACCCTAGAGCAGCCTCGACCGTGTGCAAGGGGAGCGAGATCACGGTTTGTAAGGGTGGGCTTCGGAGTTGCAAGCAGGTCGTGCGTACAGTGAGGCCACCATGGTGATCACTTCGCTATTCGACATTGAAACTGGAGTTAAGAGCTGAAACAGAAGACGTAAGGCCCCTGCAAAACCTGAAACCATAACAGAAACTATTGAGGAAGGAAATTGAGTAAGTAGGGAAGACACCGAGAGTATTCACAAGCTGGAGAAGTTGGTGATGGCGGGCTGGAAAACTGGAAATAAAATAGAAGTGTGAATAGGGGGCATGGGCTGGAAGTTGGTAGCAGGAGATGGAAATGAAGGGTGATGTTGATGGTGGTACAAACGTCGACAGTGAAGGGTGGTAAAAATCGAGAATGAATGGTGGAGAGGGTAGCTTCGCTGAGGAAAGGAAGCCGAAGTGGAGTTCCTCTAGTTTGAGAATGTGGAAGGAGTGAACAGTGGTCGAAGAGGAAAAGAAAATAAGAAGAAGAAGAAAGTTGGCGAGAAGAAAAAGGAATTAAAAAAAAAGAGAAAGAAAAGAAAAGAAGGAAATATATATATATATATATATATATAAATAAATAAAATCTTGGGAGATAAGGAAAGAAGGCATAGAGAAAAATTGGGAACCCATGAAAAAAGGGTTTCGACGGAAATAACCTGAGTGGATCGGACCCTTCGACTCACTACGTTGAGACAATCGAGGATTACGGACAGACATCGAGGTAAGGAAGTTTTGCAAGTTTTAGAGATAATTGTACGTATTTTATGATTTCGAGTAGCTAAATAGATACCGTAGAGATAGAAAAACCCAATATTACCCATACGTATAGACTGAACTAAACTGAAAAGTGTTGAAAAAATTCATAATTGCATAAATTGCATGTTTCAGTGTTTTCATCATTGAAATATTGTTTCCAACGATATATGGATAGGTTGGCTATTGTCTTTACTGTCAGCATAAAATAGCACGTTTTACGAAGTTAAGTGTGCTTGAGTGGGAGAAATTCCATTATAGGTGATCTCCCGGGAAGTTTCCACTCACATATTGTTTATGCATTATTTTTGTATTGAATACTGATTTTTATATCATTTTGAAAGAATTGAACCACCTATCTGATTTTCGATATGAAACAGTGCTAGAGCCCTCGTATAGACTGTGTGTCACACTGAATTGCTCGCACTGAATTTTCATACACTTTATGAGAAAAATCGTGCTGGAGCCATCGTGTATTGCTGTGTGATCTTGCACTGACCTGCTCGCACTGGATTTTGAGACTAAGGTGCTGGTTGATATTGATGCTGGGGGGTAAATCCTTGAGACTACTCGATATCCTCAGTCATATTGTACTGTATCGGGGTCCACGAAGCATGCTATACTGTGTGAACGCACATGGAGTACATTGCACCATGTATTGAGTCTTTAGACTGCTGAACTAAACTGTACTGTATTGATTGGCTGAAGAGCTGGATTGACCTATCCCCCCTGAGGCGTATGACATTCGTGTACACTTGGCCCGTGAGGCACGGGGTCACTGACTATGGCCATATGTCGATTGTACTGTTATTGATTGAATCCTACTGTTATTGACTGAATCCTAGCCTAGTCTCAATGAATTGAATTGTTTATTGATTTAAAGAAAAGTGAACTGAACTGTTTTACTGATTAAATGAATCGTTTTAAAGAAACAAATTCAACTGTTTTACTTCATTGATTGAATAGTAAATGATCTCATCGTACCGACTATATTGAATGCATATGTCTCTCATATGATAAAGTATATTACCGAAAATTGAGTGTGATTGAAAGTTTTTTTCAAAGAAAGTGCATCGATTGTGAATCGTTTTTAGTATTAACGAATTGAATTATATTCAAGTGTTTTACAGTGTTTTATAATTGATCATGGCATACATTATAAACATGTAGATAGTATGGCTGTTTACTGCTTACATAAGTTTCTTATTGAGCGCGTTAAGCTCACTCCCTACTTTCCTCCACAGAGTCCCATCAATAACTTTGATGCTTCCGTTAGTATGGCATGCCGCACAGCTATGGTTCCGCGGAGTATTTTTCTGCGTTGAAGGTATACCCAGTTGTAAGAAATTCTTTTGTATCTAAAATTTTTTATAAATACAATAATGCGTACGAGATGTGTATAGGGAATGCGAACATATTTTGTTTAAATTTGTTACTAAGAAAGAAAAATTAATTAGACTGAGTATTGTTTTGACATAATATTGACTTGTAGCCCAACTGAAATGTCCGTAAATTCGGGTCGTTACACAATTGACCTAGTTTTAGTTTTAGAAAGTTGTAAAACTCTTTCAGTTCTTTATCAAAGTTAGTTTTATATTGTAAAAGTCTTTGGCTGATTAATTCTTTATATTTTATATTGTGTGTGCTAATTTTTATATTATAACCTACTATTGTTGATTTTTGTATTATGAACTGTGAATATTTCTTTACTTCGGTTGGTGTGTAATTTGATTATTCTTGGATTAATATTGCTGTGAAAGCATGATTTAATAATATATCACTCGGTTAGATATCTAAAATTTTCCATAACATATTTTTATGATTGTTAGTTTGGTTTAATAAGAGGCCTACTATTTGGTTAAATTCAATGATCTACTACTTGATTTAAAACTTCAGTTCGTAATTTCTTATTGTTTAAAATCAATTAGAGCTAGAGGAAAATCTAAGTTTAAGTTAAAAAATTCAATTTCTTACTTTTGTTGCTTAATTTCAATCAAGATATTTCAAAGATTATAATGTTGCGACTAAATTATATCTAAGGAGTTTTTTGTAGGCAATTTCAGTAGTTATGGATTCATTACTGAGCTTGTTGTAATTAACTAAGAAGTAAGGGAATATGGTGTTAACACTGTTTGCTGCACTAGAATTGAATGTTTAATTGAGTGACATCTTTATAATTTAATGATCAACAAATTAAATCCAAGGTAATTAAGGAAACACATTAACCAAATGCTTTTTGAAATTGATTACAAATCGATTGCTTTTGAATTTATTCATTAGTTTTTTTTATATAATCGATTACTTCACTCTATAATTGCTATTTTTAGTAAATATTAAGGTGAAAAACGTTACCTTAAAAAGAAACCCCCAAATTTTTATTTTACTTAGAACTTTAATTTTTTATATTGATTTGATTTCTTCAGTCCATGTGGAGACGAACTTTACTCCGCTATCTATTTGTAGTGTAGAAAAGAATTATTTTTGGTGAGTTTGATACTTATGAAATTTTGGTAGCCGTTGCCGGGGATTGATAGTTTAATTGAGTTATTTATTTTAATTATAGTTCTAATTATTTTTTTTAAAATTTTTTCAGGTCTACTTCTTCCACTATCACCACCACCCAAGAAGATATAAATAAAAGGACTTCATAAAGCAAGCTTCTGATATAGGAGGATTCTTGGGATAGGCACAATATATTTGTGACCTATACTATAATACCTACGATCAAGAATGAATGGATTATTCCAATTTCAACTACGAAAATTATTAAAAGGATTACAATGTGCTATTCCTAGATAGTTATTCCCTTCAAAGCTCAGGTATGTCTCTTAAAGAAATTGTTAAAAATCTCGCTGTTGATAGTTTACAATTTCAATCGGAAACAAGGTTGAGCACCAAAATTTAGGAAATCAAATAAGTCAATTAAGAGGAAAATTAGTAGATCAGTAGCACAAGAAGTGGAAAAGATACTGTGACGCCCCAGAAACGCGAAAAAACAGGATAATTTTTTTATTATATATATCATTTACTTAAGTTGTATTTCTATCAGTGCCAATTTCTTAATCTTTCATTAATGTACAAACACAGTTTTCATTAATCTTTCATTAATGTACAAACAAAGTTTATAATCGCAACCAGTTGATTTTAATTTCTTTCTACTACTTATCAGTACATCTATTCTCATTCCCACACTTTACATATCCAAAATATACAGTATGGTTTAAATTGCGTTACTACAACTTTAGTTACATTCATACTTTTATTTTACATCCCAAAATGTTATTACAATATTATTTATACTTTACAGGAAGTCTGGTAGATAAAGTAAAAATATACCTTACTAGTGATGAAGATAGCCTGAAGAGGGATTTAGTACACTCGTCCATGACTATTGTACAACAGGTAAGGTGATAATTCACTTAAGATAATTTGTGGGGTGAAAATAAAGGGGTGAGCTCTTCAAGCCCAGTAAAACATGCATTTAAAGCAGTCTTAGCAACAAAACATGTAAAAGCAAAATATTGTGATTCAAGCTTTATAAAATATCATGCACGTGAATATAAACATAAACATACTTAGTTTTGAAAGTTAAGTTAAAGCACTTATGATATCATGACTAGAAGGATGAAATTTGTAAACCACGCAACTTATAAATCTCATAGCATATAAAAGCACTGTGAGACCCCATGTATGTATAACTTTGTAATATATGTTAATGGAATTATAAGACAAATGATTTCGGATCATGTAAATGTGAATGAATTTGCAATGGGATGAATGAGTGACAAGATACAAATAAAGGATAAATAAGGGTTGAAGTGGCCACAAATTAAACGAATGGAACTTTAAGAATTTGGATTGAAGATAAGGAATGAAAACACAAAATAATAATGCATGGACTCTGAATTCTATGTATTCTTTATGAATTCAAGTAATACACACAAGTCATATGGTATGTGAATCATAGGAAATGAGTCTTTCCATGCTCTAAGTGGGATTAAAATGAAAAATGAGTATTGGAGTAATGAAATAGGAATTTACCCTTGAAAATCTGGAAAAATCCAGCAAGAAATGCTCCAGATTAAGGCCAGATCGATCTCCTATCCAAGGTAGATTGATCCTTTGTGCAAGCAGAACAATTCCAAGTGAATCTGCCAAGGCCAGATCGATCTCCCCATTGAGCAGATCGATCTACCCAATGAGAAGATCGATCTGCATTTGCCTCTGCCAAGCCCAGATCAATCCCCTCTTAAATGGAGATCGATCTCCATTTGATTCTGTCAAGTGTAGATCGATCTCTCCCCATGAGCAGATCGATCTCCTTAAGCTTCTGCCAAGCCAAGATCGATCTCTCCCCAATGAGCAGATCGATCTCTCCAATTTTACACCTGAGAATTCGATGGCTAAAACCATAGGAAGATCGATCTCTTCACTCTAGCATATCGATCTCATCACTCTCAATCTATAAAATCCCTACGGCAAAGCCTTTTTCTTCAACAAACTAACACACCTCTTCCATTTCTACCAAAAATACCAAGCTTTCTCTCTCTAGAATACACCCTCTTCCAAAACGAATTGAGGAAAAGGTATTAGAGCAAGGAGAAGAACAACATAGCTTGGAGTCAACATCTCATTTGTTGGATTGAAAGAGCAAAGGAGTCTTCAAACTTGGAAAAGAAGAAAGTCAAGCTAGGTAAGTTTCCAATACACAAACTCTAAGTATATTTATCTATTTGTTGTTGTGAGTAGATTGGTCTATGTATTGATGATTGAAACTACCTAGAATTTAATGAAACAATAATAACCTAAAATGAGTTTAGTGTGAGAAAATAGAATGTGGTTGATTAGATGATAAAAAGGATTATATCAAGTTGTTAGTCGAGTGATGTGCATGATTTTGAGATGATTGGATGAAGCCACATTGTGAGATTAGTCAAGTTATAAAAATGTGCATAAATGGTGTTGTAGAGAATGCATAAATGATGGAAGATTATGGATAAACATTTATGCCAAGTGTTTGATAAGTAACCAAGTGTGTTGCTAGTTAAATTTACTAGAAATGACATAATGATGGCCAAATGTGATAATGGGTGAAACTTAATGAAATAGGCTCGATGAGATATATCGATTAGTTGAAGTCTGAATATGAGTTATCGGTATTGACTCATATGATTTATGAATGTGTGCAACTCCCGAGGATAAACCCGGAGCAAGTTAAGCTAAATCGTGAAAGGTGGGAAAGGAATGAAGAGTTGCTTCTAAGAGAATCGAGGTAAGGGAATTGTGTTAGCCCTAGGGATATCTGTACGCCTTTCGGGCGCATGGGTAATTTTTAATATAGCTAAGAGTCTTAAGATGAAATGTTTGTTTGAAGGGTAAAGAATTGGGTTTTTGAGAAATGTGCATTAAAAGCAAGAGCATGATGCTTTGAAATCCTTTTTATTGCTTTTTAGCATGTCATTGGTAGGCTGGCTAGCATTTGAAATGATTTACACAAAAAGTAGCTTGATTTGGTTTCATAACCCTGCTTTACAAAGAATGAGCCACCTACATGAGTTTTGTGGAAATGAAACGTGCTAGAGCGCTGCTCGCACGAGATTTGACGTGTTTTATACGTGCATTAGTGCTGGAGCGATGCTCGCACTAGAGTTTTACATGCATGAGTGGTGGAGCTTAGCTCGCACTAGTTTTCACATGGATTTTATGACATTATGTTGGAGCCTAACTCGTACTAGTTTTCATACGAGTTTTGACATGGTGCTGGAGCATAGCTCACACTAGATGTCCACTATACTTGTTGTCATGCTTGAGATTTACTCGCACCTGATTTTATGACATATTGTGAGCCGTGCTGGGAGCTTCAGGTAGGCTGTGTGCCATGGCGATTAAATAGGTTCGCTCGTGCGTATTGAGATGTAGTAGTGTATGATGTGATGATATGGGTCCACGAAGTACGTTGTACCGTGCAAATAGCATGGAGTACGCTGTACTGTGTGTGATATTATATATATGCCATCTTCGGACGATGGATTCTGCTATGGATCGATGGGTTGGACGTGACCCACCTCCCGTGCGGAAGCAGATAGAGGTGATACTACACACTAGGATCCGTGTAGCCTGGGATCACAGAGGATATGGCCATTGTCCTAGTTATTACCCTTATTGATATTATATGCCTATCTCACATGTCAATGTTGAATGAGAAATCCATGTTTTGAAATGCATTTTGTGGGTCAGGATAGTCCGTGGGAGGGGCTGAGTCCTGAAGAGTGATGATTTTGTATCGGTTTGTATTAAGATTTGAAATGCTTTATAAGTGTACTTTGCATGATGATTTACCATGCCTTGATTTTGATTTACGCATGATGATTTTCCATGGTACGTTTTGAGAACTATTCACTGGTTTAAATAGCATGAATTGCTTTACATGTCATGAACACAAGCATAAACATACATTTTGAAGTATGACATGTAAATGTGTGATTTAAGCATGGCATCACGACCACGTAGATAGTACAATTATCTAACTGCTCGCATGATTGCCTTACTGAGCACGTGGTTTGCTCACCCCATTATTTCCCCCTCTACAGAGCACTTAAAGTAGATAGTGGGTGACTGAGGATTGGATTTTGGTGTCCGCTGCATCCCATCACACGAGGTATACACATTTGTATAGTTTTTGTATCTAGACATGTCAAAGCACAGTGATATCTTTAAATGTAATTTTGGGGATGTAAGAGATTGTAAACACATGTAAACAACAACTTTGATTTAGAAATACAAGTGTTTACATTTAAATGAATTGTAATTTGAAATGGTATAATTGGATGAGATTGACACCAATACACAGCCCAACTATTGGAGGTGTAACTATTCACAATCAGGTAAGGCAAAGATAAAGAACAAACAATAAGAAATGGATTAAATAAATAAGGAAAAATAAAAAATTTGTAATGGATTTTTGGTGGATTGAGGGTCGTGACAAAGGTGGTATCAGATTTGAGTTGGTCTAGTGTGTGTCGGTGTCAAAATTTAGGAAAATTACATCACCATGTTACTGTGCTTGTCTAGATACAACTGTGTATATCGAGATGGATTTGAATAAGAAATGATTGTGAATGTAGGAATCTTGACATAATGCCTAACACCAGTTGTGGTAGAGGGGCGAGAGCACGAGCTAGAGGCCAAAGGGGTCGGCTTGGGGGCCGTGCTGAGTCATTGCCATATGACACTCAAGAGGAGGTAGAGGTGGAGGCTGATGTTGAGCATGCTCCATAGGGTTTGGCAGAGAGAGCAGAGAGTACTGAGGCGTGCTTTGCGAGGATAGAGTGGAGCTTAGAGGAGATTATAGAGTTGATTGCCCAATCATTGCCTGGAGCTAGGGGTGGGCAAGAGCCAGATGCACAGGGTAATGATGATGAATCGGCCGTTGCTCCTGAGATGCATGCACAGCCAACCCAAGAACCTCAGACTATAGATACTTTTATACCCCCACCGGTACATGAAACGCCTTCTACTGTTACTCCACCACAGAGAAGTAGAGATTGGGGTTATGGATTTGACCTGGATAGGTTACGGCAATTTCAAAAATTTATGCCGCCATCTTTCAATAGAGTTAAGAACCCAGTCGCTGCAGAGTACTGGGTGAATGAGATTGAGAAACTATATAGGTTCTTTAAGTGCACTACTACCGAGATGGTAGTATTTGCCACATTCATGCTGAAAGGATCAACAGAGCACTGGTACGAACTAAACGTGTTATCCGCAAGTGCACGGGTTGTATAAGTAATAAAGGGATTTGAGTCCTGAATTATCGTCCCACAGAGAAGTTGATTAGCCTAATTAATTACCGGTTATTCTTACCCTAAGTATATCCTAGCAAATTATGAAGTTTAAATGGGTAATCTACTAAGGCTAATTAAAATTACTGAAAAACAATAAAACAATAAAATAATAAAAACTAAATAAAACTGAGCTAAGATTTACTTACCGAGTTCCACACAATTAAAAGCAAATACCTACAAAAATAATTAAAACAGTTAAAATTAATTAACGTAATTAAAATAAAATGCAAAAATGAAAATAAAGAAACAAGATTAATTAAACTAAAATTAAACAAGCCTAAAATAACATATGCATGTAATTAAACTAATTAATAAAAATGCAAATTAAACTAAACTAAAATTTAATGAAAATAATGACTAAACTAAAAATGCATGAAACACATTTAATCTAAATCAATTCTAAATGCAACTCTTAAAATACTAAAATAAAGTCCTAACACATATAATATAAAATTAACTACTAACTAAAAATAAAAACTAAAAATTAAATTAACAACTAAAACATTAGATTTATCCTACAATTATCAACTAACAACTAACCTAAACTAACAATTAATGAAAACAATCAAAATATAATCAACATTAATTTAAACCAAGGAAAGGTGGCCAAACAAGGCCTTAACTGAAATAATCCCAGCAAGTGGTCCCGTTTCATTGTGCTCCTTTCTTTCAAAATGTATTTCCAGGCATTCTCGGATTATCCTCTGCTGCAGGTGTCCTGCACTCTACTCTCGGTTCTGTCCATGTGATGCCAACGCCACTGTCCTCGACCTGCTTCAGTTGCTGTTCGTCCTACCTGCTGCGTTGCTTCTGTCCGATTGCTGCTCCAGACGTTGCTCTCGGGTTATGGTGTCCGCTGTAAGTGTTGCTCCAGGCTGCTGTTCCAGTCTTGCAGGTTTGTAGATCGCTCGTACTGCTACGCGTCTTCAGCTTGCCACTTAACGCTGATGCATTAACCAGCAATTTTAAAGGTGGCTAAACACGGTAAAACCAACATTGGAGAATTACTGCAACAAATTGGAATGCAACAGCATAGCTATTTAACCAGTCCTTGTTGTCACGAGAAGCCAGCTCCTACTTAATTCTCCACCCAGCATAAATCCTACCTTAACCCGTGCCTCACACAATGCAGCAGAAAACAATAAGTAATGTAGAATACAAACAACACAGAGATGAACAGTAATATTGCACTAAAACAGAGCATAATAGAGTGTGTTTGTTAATCCCCGATCACTGCCATGGTGCACTCAGTTAATGCTCTGTGATGCATGGTGACAATAAGTAACAATAAGCAAGATGAAAATAAAAAAATAAATAAAGGAAAAATAGGAAACGTAGAGATGAACAAATGCAAAACCAAGAAGATATGATAAAAAGCAGTAGAAAATACAGAAGCTAGCATTAACATGCAGTAAAGATTAACATTTGTGGAGTGCAGACAATGAAACAAGAACAAAACTTTGCAAGGATATAAGCATAAAACCAAAAAGAAAGAGGCAACATTAACAACAGAACATTAAAATAAGATTCAAAAATTTGTACAGCAAATTAACGTGAATCCAGTAGCTTGGGTTACTTCATTCCTTTCTCCAACCGAGGTTCCACATTGCCATTGATGTGGATAAATGCTAAGCATTAACCCACATGGAAGCATCAAAACCAAAAGGCATAAACAAAGGAAGAAGTGGCTACCCGAATGCACCAAGAGAGTAAACCGAGAGCAAGAAAAAATAAAAATTGATTAAAACAAAAACATAAACAGTTAAGGAAAATCGAGAGTTAGAAAAAGAGAGGCAATTACTTTTCATTAACTTTCATTGAATCAAATGCAAAGGAAATAATCTTGATAATATGAACTACAAATAACTAAGCAACGAAAATGAAAAACTTCATAAAAACATTAAGAAAGTTGCCATGAATAGTAAAATTGTTTGTTTGAAAAAAAAACTATTCAAAAATTTAAAGAAAACTTTAAAATTAACCTAAAAGCTACTCTACGCTAAATTACTCCTAAATTACTCTACACTACTCCTACCCTAAACTTCTCAATTTTTTTCAATTGCCATCATATTCTATTTATATACACACACTTAGGGGTACAATGGTAATTTTTTCATCCTAGATGAGTTGGCATTGTTTGGCCACTTGTCTTCATTTGATTTACTGCAGAGTAGATATTTTAACGTTATCAGTCTTTTTGTTCAATTGGTTGTGCGATGTAGCCCGACGTGTGTTTTCCGGCATGTTGGCACGGTGTCCGTCGATCTTATCATTTCGGAGCAAATAAAATACGGGCACCTGGCATCACGTGTGTCCAGACGACTGATGACTCGGTCTGCAAATTGGAAGTGGTCCAGTCTCCTTTAGCCCGTTTTAGCCCAATTTTGACTGAAACGACTGAGTTTCATCCGGATTTAATTTACTTGCACATTAAAGAATTTTAATTAAATAAGGGGATAATTAATAAAATAAATTGGGGATTTAAATAAATAATTAGGAAATTAAGCACAAATAATTCTATTAAAAATAGAATTATCAAGCACTAGTGGAAGTCCACCCGACCCATTTTGAGAGCCCGACATACAGAGATTAGCTATGATGTATTTTTGGAGGCCTTCTGGAGGTAATATGTCTTGGATACTGCGCAGCGAAGACTGCAAATGGAATTTTTAGATTTGACTCAGGGAAGCAGATCAGTGGATGAGTATGAGGAGGCAGTGCACATGGCACATTTGTGCGAGTAAGATATTGAGCGGGTTGCCTCAGAGTATGGAAAGGTTGGTAGAGTGAGGGACAGACAGATAGTGGATAGAGGCTTCAATTATAGAGGAAGCAAGAGATTTTCTAGGAAGAGGTCGAGGATTGAGGAGATCCGGGAGAGGACAGTTAAGCCTCTCATGTATCCGGCCATAGCTCCAGCAAAGGGTATAGTGATTGGAGGGCCACAACCTACTACAGAACAGTGTAATAAGTATGGTAGGTACCATGGGACTCAACCATGTTATGGATCTCCTGTAGTATGTTTTCGATGTGGGAAGCCAGGGCATATGATCCAATATTGTCCAAAGATGATTGAGAGTAACCCACAAAAGGGCAAGGAGTCGGAGAGAGCTCCTATTGATACTCCTACTCTGAGACGGAAGGTAACAAATGAAGAGAAGGGAAAGCAGGTGGTTGACAGAGGGCGAGTACACGCTTTGGACCAAGATACTGCAGATTAATCGTCAGATGTGGTGAAAGGTACCATCTTAATCTTTGATCTTGAATCTTATGTTTTGATAGATCCTGGTGCCATGTATTCATTTGTATCACCTGCATTTGCATGTAAATTGTTTAAGTATGTGAAACTTGCCCCGTTGAGTCAGAGGATTCTGATAAGCACTCCCATGAACAATAGTCAGCTAGTGGAGTATGTATTTAGAGATTATAAGTTGAAAGTAGGGGAAAAAGAAATGACAGTCGACCTCATTTTAATGTATATGGGAGACTTTGATGTATTCCTAGGAATGGATTGGTTGGCTACAAATCGTGCTGTAGTGGATTATTTTTCTAAGACTGTAACTTTTCTAGGGGTAGATAGTGTTACCATAAGTTTTCCCGAGAAATGTAATGTAAATCCCCTTTAAAAGTAGTGAAAGCAGTTGTGGTTGTGAGTGAAATATATGAATCTTTGTACTAATTTAATGATTGATATTTTGAAAGGTTATATTGCGTACGTTGTTGAGGCAGATAAGGCATGCCCAAAATTGCGAGACATCCCAGGGGTTAGGGAATTTTTAGATGTCTTTTCGGATGAATTACCAGGGTTACCGCTAGATAGAGAGATGGAATTTTTTATAGAATTGGCACCTGGTACTGAGCCGATATCCAAGCCACCGTTCAGAATGGCTCTGATTGAGTTGGAGGAACTAAAGAAGCAGTTACAGGAGTTGTTGGATAACGGGTTCATCAGACCGAGTGTATCGCCTTGGGGAGCTTCGATTTTGTTTGTAAAGAAAAAGAATGGAAGCCTTCGACTGTATATTAACTACATGTTGTTGAATAAGGTGACCATTAAGAATAAGTACCCCCTTTCATGCATCGATGAGTTGTTGGATCAGCTTCAGGGAGCGTAGGTCTTTTCTAAGATAGATTTGAGATCTGGGTACCATCAGTTGAAAATTCAGGATGGAGATGTACCCAAGATAGCTTTTCGCACCTGATATGGTCATTTTGAGTTTATGGTTATGCCATTCGGGTTGACAAATGCCCCCGTAGCTTTTATGTCGTTGATGAATGAGGTGTTTCACCAGTATTTGAATCGGTTCGTTATTGTATTCATCGATGATATTTTGGTATATTTGAGATCTAGAGAGGAGCATGAGCAGCACCTAAGGATGGTGCTATAGACTCTTCGAGAGAAGAAGTTATATGCTAAACTCAGTAAGTGTAATTTTTGGCTAGAGCAGATCTCTTTTTTGGGTCATATTGTATCAAAAGATGGTGTGTCAGTGGACCCATCCAAGATTGAAGCAGTGGTTCAGTGGCAGAGATCCCGGACAGTCACAGAGATCAAGAATTTCCTGGGTTTAGCTAGATATTACCAACAGTTTGTGGAGGGATTCTCGAGAGTAGCTACTCTATTGAAACGTCTCACGAGGAAGAATGTTGAATTTATGTGGGACGATAAATGTGAGGAAAGTTTTCAAGAGTTAAATAGGAGATTAACCACAACTTCGATTCTCACCTTTCCTACCAGCTCAGGAGTTTTTTTTGTATATACAGATGCTTCGTACCAAGGACTAGGTTGTGTACTGATGTAGGATAGCAAGGTAGTTACCTATGGATCGAGACAGTTGAAGGATCACGAGAAGAACTACCCGATCCATGATTTAGAGTTGGTGACCTTGGTATTTGCTTTGAAAATATGGTGCCATTATCTTTATTGTGAGAAATTCCATGTATTTACAGACCACAAGAGCCTTAAGTATCTGTTCTCACAGAAAGAGTTGAATATGAGGGAGAGAAGATAGCTTGAGCTTCTAAAGGACTATGATTGTGAGATCTTGTATCACCCGGGTAAAACAAATGTAGTAGCTGATGCATTGAGTAGAAAGCACATTGGGTTGGTTTGTACATGATGATCAAAGAACACGAGCTCTTAGAATAGTTTGTGAGCCTTAGCTTGGATGTGACCCCGCCTGATGCTGATAGTGGTTGTATGATGGCTATCGGATCTGGTAGATCGAATCTGGCAGGCTTAGCAGATTGATCAGCAGTGCAATGATATTATTGGGCAGATACAGAGGGGTACAGAGATTGACTTTGAGTTGAGTTCAGATGGTTTGTTGAGGTTCAGGGGCAGGATATATGTTCCCAATGATCCAGAGATCAGGGGGTTGATCTTGACAGAAGCTCACTCGACGAAGTATACACTGCATCCGGGAAGTAACAAGATGCATCAGAATCTTCGAAGAGTGTATTGGTGGTCAGGGATGAAAGAAGATGTAGCCGAATTTGTGGCAAAGTGTCTCGTCTATCAGTAGGTGAAGGTAGAGCATCAAAAGATTACAGGGCTATTACAATCTCTACCTATACGACTTGGAAATGGGAGTATGTCACTATGGACTTTGTGATGGGTTTACCTAGAACCCACAGGAATCACAATGCGATTTGGGTGATAGTCGACAGATTGATGAAGTCGGTACACTTCCTAGCTATGAGAGCCACTGATACTCTGAGTACATTGGCGGAACTATATGTGCGCAAAATAGTGAGATTGCATGGTGTTCCAGTGAGCGTTGTTTCTGATAAGGATGCCCGATTCACTTTCCACTTTTGGGAACATTTTCAGGAAACGATGAGGACCCAACTGAGTTTTAGTATAACATTCCATCCTCAAACAAATGGTCAGTTAGAGAGGACTATACAGGCCTTGAAGGATATGTTGAGAGCATATGCATTGGATTTTGGAGGCTCTTGGGATGACCATTTACCACTCGTAGAGTTTACCTATAACAATAGCTATCATTCGAGTATCGGGATGACACCGTATGAGGCTTCGTATGGCTGTAGATGTCGTTCCTCTATTGGATGGGAAGAGGTTGGTGACTGACTGATATTTGCTCTCGACTTAGTGAGACAAGCCTTTGAGGATGTCTAATTGATTCGTGAGAGGTTACTGACAACTCAGAGCAGACAAAAGAGTTTTGCTGACAAGAGACGGAGCCATTGGCATTCACAGTGGGTGAATAAGTGTTTTTACGAGTCTCTCCTTCCAAGGGTATAACTAGGTTCAGAAAGAAAGGAAGGTGAAATCCTCGTTACATTGGACCCTTTGAGATATTGGATAGAGTGGGAGATAAGGCTTACAAGCTAGCATTGCCACCTGAGCTAGCAAGCGTTCATAACGTCTTCCACATCTCTATGTTACAGAAGTACCACCTAGATCCGACACATGTGATAAGATATGAGCCATTGGAGCTCAACGAGAGCATGACATATGTTGAGAAGTCGATTCAAATATTGGATAGGAAGGAGAAGGTGTTGAGATCGAAGATGATCCCCTTAGTGAAAGTCCTTTGGTAGCACCACACTGCAAAAGAAGCTACATAGGAGTTTGAGAGTTTGATACGGGAGAAGTATCCTGAGTTGTTCACAGATTGAATTGGTTCCAATTTGGAGAACCAAATTTCCTTAAGTGGGGGAGATTGTGAGACCCCATGTATGTATAACTTTGTAATATATGTTAATGGAATTATAAGACAAATGATTTCGGATCATGTAAATGTGAATGAATTTGTAATGGGATGAATGAGTGTCAAGATACAAATAAAGGATAAATAAGGGTCGAAGTGGCCACAAATTAAACGAATGGAACTTTAAGAATTTGGATTGAAGATAAGGAATGAAAACACAAAATAATAATGCATGGACTCTGAATTCTATGTATTCTTTATGAATTCAAGCAATACACATAAGTCATATGGTATGTGAATCATAGGAAATGACCCTTTCCATGTTCTAAGTGGGATTAAAATGAAAAATGAGTATTGGAGTAATGAAATAGGAATTTACCTTTGAAAAATCTGGAAAAAATGTAGTAGGAAATGCCTCAGATTAAGGCCAGATCGATCTCCTATCTAAGGCAGATCGATCCCTTGTGCAACCAGAACAATTCAAAGTGAATCTGCTAAGGCCAGATTGATCTCCCCATTGAGCAAATCGATCTCCTTAATGAGCAGATCGATTTGCATTTGTCTCTGCCAAGCCCAGATCGATCCCCTCTTAAGTTCAGATCGATCTCCATTTGATTCTGTCAAGAGCCGATCGATCTCTCCCCATGAGCAGATTGTTCTCCTCAAGCTTCTGCCAAGCCAAGATCGATCTTTCCCAATGAGCAGATCGATCTCTCCCCAATGAGCATATCGATCTCTCCTATTTTAAACCTGAGAATTCGATGGCTAAAACTAAAGGAAGATCGATCTCTTCACCCTAGCAGATCGATCTCATCACTATCAATCTATAAAAACCCCACGACAAAGCCTTTTTCTTCAACAAACCGACAGACCTCTTCCATTTCTACCAAAAATACCAAGCTTTCTCTCTCTAGAATACACCCTCTTCCAAAAAGAATTGAGGAAAAGCTATTAGAGCAAAGTTGTTCATTGTGAGGAGAAGAACAACATGGCTTGGAGTCAACATCTCATTTGTTGGATTGAAAGAGCAAAGGAGTCTTCGAACTTGGAAAAGAAGAAAGTCAAGCTAGGTGAGTTTCCAATACACCAACTCTAAATATATTTATCTAGTTGTTGTTGTGAGTAGATTGGTGCATGTATTGATGATTGAAACTACCTAGAATGTAATGAAACAAGCATAACCTAGAATGAGTTTAGTGTGAGAAAATAGAATGTGGTTGATTAGATGATAAAAATGATTATATCAAATTGTTAGTGGAGTGATGTGCATGATTTTGAGATGATTGGATGAAGCCACATTGTGAGGTTAGTCAAGTGATAAAAATGTGCATAAATGTGTTGTAGAGAAGGCATAAATGATGGAAGATTATGGATAAACATTTATGCCAAGTGTTTGATAAGTAACCAAGTGTGTTGCTAGTTAAATTGACTAGAAATGGCATAATGATGGCCAAATATGATAATGGGTCAAACTTAATGAAATAGGCTTGAAGAGATATATCGATTAGTTGAAGTCTGAATATGAGTTATCAGTATTGACTCATATGATTTATGAATGTGTGCAGCGCCCGAGGATAAACCCGGAGTAAGTTAAGCTAAATCGTGAAAGGTGGGAAAGGAAGGAAGAGTTGCTTCCAAGAGAATCGAGGTAAGGGAATTGTGTTAGCCTTAGGGATATCTGTACGCCTTTCGGGCGCATGGGCAATTTTTAACGTAGCTAAGAGTCTTAAGATGAAATGTTTGTTTGAAGGGTAAAGAATTGGGTTTTTGAGAAATGTGCATTAAAAGCAAGAGCATGATGCTTTGAAATACTTTTTATTGCTTTTTAGCATATCATTGGTAGGCTGGCTAGCATTTGAAATGATTTACACAAAAAGTAGCTTATTTAGTTTCATAACCCTGCTTTGCAAAGAATGAGCCACCTACATGAGTTTTGTGGAAATGAAACGTGCTAGAGCGCTGTTCGCACGAGATTTGACGTGTTTTATACGTGCATTAGTGCTGGAGCGATGCTCGCACTAGAGTTTTACATGCATGAGTGGTGGAGCTTAGCTCACACTAGTTTTCACATGGATTTTATGATATTATACTGGAGCCTAACTTGTACTAGTTTTCATACGAGTTTTGACATGGTGCTGGAGCGTAGCTCACACTAGATGTCCACTATACTTGTTGTCGTGCTTGAGATTTACTCGCATGTGGTTTTATGACATGTTGGGAGCCGTGTTGGGAGCTTCTGGCAAGCTGTGTGCCATGCCGATTAAATAGGCTCGCACGTGCGTATTGAGATGTGGCAGTGTATGATGTGATGATATGGGTCCACGGAGTACGTTGTACTGTGTAAGTAGCATGGAGTACGCTGTACCGTGTGTGATATTATATATATGTCATCTTCGGACAATGGATTCTGCTCTGGATCGACGGGTTGGACGTGACCCACCTCTCGTGCGGTAGCAGATAGAGGTGATACCCCACACACTAGGATCTATGTAGCCTAGGATCACAGAGGATATGGCCATAGTCCTAGTTATTACCCTTATTGATATTATATGCCTATCTCACATGTCAATGTTGAATGAGAAATCCATGTTTTGAAATGTGTTTTGTGGGTCAGGATAGTAAGTGGGAGAGGCTGAGTCTTGACGAGTGATGATTTTGTATTGGTTTTTGTTGAGATTTGAAATGCTTTATAAGTGCACTTTGCATGATGATTTACTATGCCTTGATTTTGATTTACGCATGATGATTTTTCATGCTACGTTTTGAGAACTATACACTGATTTAAATAGCATGAATTGCTTTACATGTCATGAACACAAGCATGAACATACATTTTGAAGTATGACAAGTAAATGTGTGATTTAAGCATGGCATCACGACCACGTAGATAGTAAAGTTATCTACTAGCTCACATGATTACCTTACTGAGCACGTGGTTTGCTCACCCCCTTATTTTCCCCCTCTACAGAGCACTTACAGTAGATAGTGGCCGACTGACGATTGGATTTTGGTGTCCGCTGCATCCCATCACAGAAGGTATACACATTTGTATAGTTTTTGTATCTAGACATGTCAAAGCACAGTGATATCTTTAAATGTAATTTCGGGGATGTAAAGGATTGTAAACACATGTAAACAACAACTCTGATTTAGAAATACAAGTGTTTACATTGAAATGAATTGTAATTTGAAATGGTATGATTGGATGAGATAGACACCGATACACAGCCCAACTGTTGGAAGTGTAGCTATTCACGATCAGGTAAGGTAAATCTAAAGAACAAACAATAAGAAATGGATTAAATAAATAAGGAAAAATGAAAAATTTGTAATGGATTTTTGGTGGATTGAGGGTCGTTACAAGCACGTAGCTTATTTGTTTTCAAATATCTTATAATTCACGTAGCATGTAAATCACGTAACAAATATCCCGTAGGATTTCATTCTATATAGCATTTAGCATGTACCTCATTCAAAGAGCAAATCAAGTCAGAGTACATAAAATTTAAATCACGTAGCTTAGTACTCTTTCTTTCAAATCATACTGAGTCATTACATGGAGACTAGGCAGATTTTCATAGCGATAAAAGTCATATTCATGTATGCATTTCACATAGGAAATTCGCATAGATAATTCACTTAAACAGAGTACTGATGGCCATTGTAAGGGACTGTAGACTAGATCAGGGTCTTACAAATCCCCTTGCTACTAAACATATATATCCCGTAACAGAGAGTGGTGGAAACAATGCACTGAGTGGTACAAATACCCAATGTAGTTTAACATGCACCACAAGGGACTAAACGTACACCAGGTGGTATGAGGCATGTTCCACGATGGTCCAGATCCCACACGAGCAATTCATGACAGATCGCATAGCTTACAGATAGCCTCAGTCTCAAAACATTTCTTTTAAATAATTTCTCATGTCCATTAACCCGTAAAATCGTAGAAATAATACTTTTAATCATTTCTTGGGTCCATTCACCCGTAAACTCGTAGAAATAATATTCTTAATTATTTCTTGGGTCCATTCACCTGTAAACTCGTATAAATAATATTTTTCATTTTCACATAGCAAACTTCATTTAAAAACATTTCACAGACATCAAAAATACATTTTGAAAAGCTTAAAAAATAAGGCTTTTCTTTCGGGTTTCTCGATTTTCGAGTGAATTATAACTTTTCTGGGTTTAAATATAGTTTTCATAAAAACGAGTATTCTCAACACATTTATAGGCTAAAGTAGTACTTGAATACTAATACTACTTTAAATGACATCCCTTACCTCGTAGATCGTGGGGCATCGTAAAATTATTGGGTCTCGAGATTGCCTCGTTTTGCGTGTTGAATTCCTGAGATACCAAATGATACCAAATCATCAAATATTAATTAATTTCATTTTAACATACTCAATTTTGACTTTAATCTTCTAAAGGTTGACCAATTTTGACTTTTCGGTCAATTTTCATATTTTCTTGATTTTATCAATTTAAGTGTCGGTTTAAGCTATTTTGGCCAGTTTTATTATTTTAATTTCACATTCACCATCTTAATAACCTACATATTCATTGATGACCATAATTCATGCTTTTCATCTTCCAATTTCACCAATTCTTGCACTTTTCGATTTTTCACTTAGCTAAGCTATAAATCGAACTTTTTCGGTATAAATTTAACAATTAATAGCACCAAAATTCATCCAAATTCCACCAAGATCAGTCAATCCCTATGCTAACAGAATGCACACAACCTCATAGAAATCAAATCAACCAATTCCACTTAACTAAAAATCCTTAGAAAACATAAAAAATGAACATATCTCATGATCATCAACATTCCTCAAGTTTTTCTCACCTTTGACCAAGGTTGACCACTTTTTTATTTTTCCAATTGATCCTCAATTGTTATTTAACATTTATAGATCTTAGAATCATAAAAAACTACAAGAAAATCCAACCAAAGAATTAAAAATCCCAAGTTCTTCACTTAGCAAAAACAGGGCATATCTAACCTTTGTTTTTCTTTCGAGTTTTTCACCTAGCAAATGAACATCTTTATTGCTGGACTTTTTTATATGTTATAGAGGAATTGAAGGGGAAGATTTTATCCTTCTGGGAAGATTTTATGTAAGACCCCGTATATGTATAAGGGTAATGTGTGTAATTGGATCAAATAATATGAATGGACTTGTAATGTAATGTATGATTGATGTAAGTCCATGGATTCAATGTATGTATGTGTAATATAAATTGTAACGTACATACAAGTTTCATTGAGTATGAATACGAAGAAATGAGTTATAGCAAGTGATGGATGTGATTGAGACTCAAGATGAGTAGTGTGGTAAAATGGAATGGAGTTATGCTTCCATTTGGTTTTATGTAGCATACCTTTGAACATACAATGAATGCACACAAGTTTCAATGTGCATAAGGTATGAATGGATGCCATTTTTAAGTTATAAAGGTGGATGGATGAGAAAATGGCCATGGCAATAGATTAAGGATGTGTTGGTATGAGTTGCAGCAAAGAAACTGCAAGAAATCTGGAAAACATGAGGTCCAGATCGATCTCATAGGATGAGAGATCGATCTGGAAGAGCCAGAATGCTCTTATTTGGGCGAAAGAATAGAGCAGATCGATCTCCAATGGAGCCAGATCGATCTGCCAAGCATTCTGTAGTGGAAAGATCGATCCCCAAGCACCCAGATCGATCTCCTTAGCTCTCTGTTTGGGACCAGATCGATCTCATGCTTCGACAGATCGATCTCATGCTTCAACAGATCGATCTCATTGCTTCGACAGATCGATCTCAAGCTTAAAAATGCTGTGAAAAAGAGGGATTTTAAGGGACCAGATCGATCTCCTCTTGGACCAGATCGATCTCCCCAAGCTATTTCTATATAAGGAGAGCTGAAAAATTTGGAAATCTCGGAAAACACTTAACCTTACAATTTCAACCCAAAAACCTAACTTTCCCTCTCTAAAATCAGCCATTTTCAGTGAGATTTGGAGAGAGATCATTAGAGGCAAAGTTGTTCCTACCAAAGAGAAGAACAACATAGTGAGAGGGCATCTTCCCATCTTTGGAATTGAAGGAGTTAAGGGCATTACCATTTGGAGCAAGAAGAGAAATCATATTGGTAAGATTCTAACACTCCAATCCAAATGCATTAGCTATTTAATTGATTTTGGAGTTGATTTATATGAGTATTGATGGATAAACTACCTAGGAATGTAGTGGAATTGGTGTGACCTAGAAATCTAAAATGGGTATAATGTGAGGATATGTGGGATTGAATGAGCCTATGATTTATGGCATGCTAAAGTTGTTATTGGGGTAATATTTATGATTTTAAATGGTTAAATGAGATTACATTGTGAGTTTGGAGGAATTGTGGAAATGGGTATGTATATGATTGAAAAATGCCATAGTGAGGGGATTCATGGAATATGAACACTATGGGCTTAATGTCGATTTAATATCGATTTTGAATAAGTTAATAGGCCTAAGAAGGTCCATAGACTCGAGCTATGGGTAAAGTAATGAAACGAGGCCAAATAAGCTTTAATAGAGGCTATAGATTAAATTGACTATAGCAAGCACAAGGGTTGCAATATATGGATCGAATATAATGCGGGATACGATTTTGTGCAGTCCCGAAGAGTTTGTTGAAGGCGAACCGAACCGTACGAGAAAGCAGCTTAAGGAAGTGGAATCACGCATTGCGATTCCAGGTAAGGGAATTTTGTAAGTATATAGAGGTAGCTGCTCGTATTTTGAACTCGTGGGTATATATAGGGCTTTGGAAATATGCATGGACTTATAGAAATGTGTTTTGATGGTGTATGAGTATTTGTATGAGATTTGGTGGTTTGAGATGGTTATTGAAAAAGGGATAGTAAGGCTAATAATTGCATAAATCATGTGTTTTGAATGCTTTTACAAAACACAATGCTTTGATTTGAGCAAATAAAAGGATAGGCTGGCTAGTACTTGAATGATGTTGTGAAATAGCCCATATGAGGCACTAAGCATATTATGAGATGTTTTGAATGCATGTAAGCCGCCTATCGCGTGTATGAGAATTTCTATGTTTTCACTTGTGTGAAACGTGCTTGAGCTTAGCTCGCACTTTGAAATTGAATTGTGATGATGTTTATAAACCGTACTGGAGCTTATGCTCGTACGTGGATTTGAGTGGTTTTTCTTATGCATATAACTGTACAGGAGCTATGCTCGTACAAGTTTTCTTCATATTTTATGCATAAATGCCGTACCAGAGCGTTGCTCGTACGAAGTGATTGGTTTTGATGCATGAATTCGCGCTAGAGCGTAGCTCGCGCTGGTTTTCACACTGTGGTATGTATGAGGCCGTGGTGAGAGATACAGATTAGCTCAGGGAACCCAACAGGCCTGACAGACCTCTTAGGTGGGGTGAGGGTGAGGGGCTAGGACCTGACATAATCCATCCAGGGAACCCAACAGGCCTAACAGACCTCTTAGGTGAGGTGAGGGTGAGGGGCTAGGACCTGGATCAGGGAACCCAACAGGGGCGAGCAAGGCCATGAGGGGCTAGGACCTGGTATTGCGGTTACTCCCACGCGCTCTTGAGACTATAAAGGTTACACTCGATATGGGGTAGATAAGACCTATGGCAGGCACCCCCTAACCATGATTATGGGTCCGCGGAGTACGATGTACCGTGTATATCACATGGAGTACGATGTACCGCGTGGTGGTTACTTGATTTGAGAAAGTCTGGCGGAGAACTAACCCACCTTAGTGCCAGCATGATACCCCGCACACCGAAATCCGTGTGGTCTGGGATGATATGTGACGATTGCCAATGTAGTCACTTGAGATATAGTAACCTGTCTCCTTGCTTGAATTACTTACTACCACATGATTTTAATCTCTAAGTGTGATTGTGATTGTTTAAGGTAGACCCGAAGGAGGGGTCGAGCCTCGTGGATTTGAATTGTGAAGTGAAAATGAGGTTGTGATTGTGAATTGATGTGATGTGATGTATGTGATGAGAAAGAGTTTATGACGTGGGTTTTAAAAAGGAGGTTTCTTAATGAATTGCCCTTTTTATGAATTGAAATAAGATCAAGCATGAGATGATTTATACATGATGTTTTACCATGTTTTATATGCCAATTTTACATGACTTTGATACATGATATATATGTATACTCATATGGCATAGTTTTATTCCTCATGCTCCTACCATAAATGATTTATGCATAACACTATCAGCATGTAGATAGAGTAGTTATCTACCATGCTTGCATTATTGCCTTACTGAGCGTGTGGTTGCTCATCCCACTCTATTTTCCCCCCTACAGAGCGTGCATAGTAGCCCAGTGAGGACTGAGGCGTATTATTTCGGACTCCGCTGCATCTCCATCGCTAAGAGGTATACACACAGTGATTCTTTTTGTATCTAAACAATGTAAAAGCACAGTATTCTTTTGAGTTGTACTTATAGGGGATGTAGATGTAAGTAAAACATGTATTCGTATAAGTACACGATTAAATGCACATGTATGACATCGTTTTAATTAATTGAGAATGAATGAGATGTGGTGTTTATTATTGACTCACAGCCCAACAGTATGTGGTGAGTTAGTTCACGACCGGGTAAGGTAACAGTAAAACGCGAAAAAAAAAATTTCAGTGATTTTCGGTTAAAGAGAATGGAATTGGGTCGTGACATTTTATCCTTCTTTACAGTCATTTGAAACTGGTCGGAAGGCCATAAAAAAAATCGTATAAGGAGAGGCTAGGAGTGACGTCAGTGACAGGATAGAGGGGTTGGTTCTCTCGGCTGGAAAATCCTTTTGGGTTGATTTTGGTGCTTTTAGAAAGCTTGTTATGTTGACTATATATTTAGAAAATTTGGTAGTCAAAAAAAATCTTTAAGGTCTTCAAATTTAAATGTTTTTAGTGGTTGGTCAGTTTCCTGAAGCAGAACAGTTCTATTTTGGAAAATGTAGGAAAATTAGTTTTAGTCCAATTTTCTCTAAATTATCACTTTCCAAGTGTTATACTATGTCTCTAGTGTTATCCATAAAAATTTTGGGAGTCACTTGTTCAAGAAAAATTCTCCGATTGAGCCCATTTTGTGGAATTTGGTCAACACTGAGCAAAATGGCTTAATGCTTTCGGTTGACTTTAAAATTTAATTCGATTATCAAAACCTCCCTATTTCCACTTGATTTTCATTTCTCAAGTCAATTTCACCTTACATTAATTTTCTATGGTCTCGTAATAATTTTTAGGAATTTTTAGAATTTATTCCAAATTTATTTCCTTTTGTAGGCCCTTTTTTCTCGGTTTATCGTAAACTCGAGTTTTACTAACGTTTTTACTTCCAATACCCTAGTTTTCCACTTCTACACATCATTTCATGCTCAAACATGTAACTCTTAAGTAATTCTCTAGCTTAGAGCCTTACTTCGGTTTACGTGCCATTGGGTCCATGCCACTAACGCAAGTGCTTCGGTGATTTCGGGCCTGCACAACATTATTTTGAGTTCTTAATTAATTCTTAGTTTTTCAAATAAGAAATAAAGTGAGAAAAATTTGGGTATCACAAATACCATCCCAAAACATGATTAATCTAAGTGAGAATATTAGTGTTATAATCTTGCAAAGTGGGAAAGAATTTGAAGCAAAAGAGCCTCCGAAGGCAACAACTGAAACCATTTAATAAGAGAAAGAAACCATTAAAGAACATCCATCTAAGGTAAGCAAAAAACCTGTTCTTTTTAATACTTCTACTTACTTTCCTTATTTTCCTAGTAGGTTTGTAATATCTAATGAGGAAGAAAAGAACAAGGAAATTTTGGAGACCTTTTGCAAGGATGAAGTTAATATTCCTATTCTTGATGTCATTAAGTAAGTACCTTGTTATGCCAAGTTCTCGGAAGAACTTTGTACTTCGAAGAAAAGTAATAAAAAGCAAGGTTTTGAATTACATGGTAAAGATGAGTTAGAAGTATTTATGAGCGAGAATCTTGAGAATGAGGATCTCAAGGATAAGAAAATTGAAGAAAGAATCTTGAATTTGTCTTTACTCAAATACTAATAAAAAAATTATAGAAAAAAATTAAATATAATATATCTTATTATTAAATAAAAAATTAACTAGCTACCATTTTAAACAATTCTTACTACATTAATCATTAATAGATTATTGATTAACATTTCATTATTGAAACTAATTTATTTGTAAAATTTAAATTTAAATGATTCCAAATTAATCTTATAAAATTAATTAAAGTTGAAAACTTTATATTTTATGATTTTGAAAAAAAATTATTTAAAATTCTTAAACATAAAAGGTAACTAAAGAAAATAAAATAAGGACATAATTAAGTATATTTCTGTTAAATCCCTCTAACTGTTGTTATCCTTGTTCAGGTGGCGGTTGACAATGATGTTGATATTGCTTGCCATGTGGCTAGATGACGTGGAACTTTTTGCCATGTGTAGTATTTGTTGACGCAGGCAGTTTAGTTAATCTTTGTAGAAAAGTGAGCAATAGATATTGTCAAAAAAAGTTTAGGAACCAATTTGGTACTTTTTATTTTTTCTTTTATAGTCTCGAAGGATGAAAGTTCTACATATGATTATATAATTTAGAAGCCAGAAAACGTAAACAAAACACGGGCAAACATCAGCATTCATAAAGTGCATACTCCTAATAATTTTGCATTCATACTATAAAATGTTATAATATCACATCCTTACTTTTGTACTGCAAGTGGCTCTAGTGAACAAAATACTCACCACACCAGTATCACCACCACATCCGCCATTATCACGTCGTCGTTTCCCAGACGATCAATACTCATTCTTTGTTTTGGTTTATGTATTTTGGTTTAGGGTTTTATCGTTTCGGGTTTAATGTTTATGTTTAGGAAGTTTTCGATTTAGGGTTTTAAGGTTTAATTTTAATGTTTTAGTGTTAAGGTGTAAACGTTTAGGGTTTTAGGGTTATGGTTAGGGTTTCCTCAACCCCATTAGACCGATGAGTACTTGGAATGCTATTAACTTGTCTAGGTCTAACAACCTTAACTTAGCTTAACGTAAGAACGTGTCATGCCTGGAAATGCGAAAAATGGGGCAATTTTAAAACTTTTTAACCGATTTAACTGAGTTGTATTCTTGTCTATGTCAGTTTCTTAACTTTTATCATTTTATAAAATTTGGCAGCATAACGGCTGCATTACGACTTAACCCAACCTGTAGAGTTTAAAACGTAGTTTATAATTTTCAACCCACATCTGCAACACCGTTTCAATTCTATTCTAGGATCTCTTAACATCCACAACATATATCTATTCTGCATAATAAAAACTCTGTATATAAATATAATAATTTACAACTATTACATCCTGACTGTCATGTACATTAGTGTCTATGATGTACATCATGTCTGGAACAAAAGTAAAGTTATACCTCGTCGCTACAAGTGATCTAATGAAAGGTTGAACTGCCTCGTCCACGACCTCTAATGTGTGAGTGCAGTAGAATCACTGTAGGTAATCTGAAAGATGGAAAGGAAGGGGGGCGAGCTCTTCAGGCTCAACAAGAGATACATTTAAAGTAACCTTAATACATAAAACAAGTAAAACACATAATTTTACGAATCAACGTAAATTTGCACTGGAGTAGAGATACTTGAAATCATAAAGATAGCAAATAGTTTACACATCATGCTTTAATTTGATAAAACTCATATATATAGAATACACCTTATGTAGTGTAAACAAGTACATAGTATTTCCAAATTCAATCATGCACGACAGAACATGTTTATCACTTCGAAAGCGAAATCGTGCGGTCATATGCATATTCTATGAAACATAATCTCTTATGCTACCTTCAAAATCATATCATAAAATAAATATGTATTAAATAGTCATTTACAGGTGAGGTAGCATGAAATGTGAAAAATATATTTCATTCTCGTGGAGACTAGGCTTTATCGTAAACTAGGTCCCGAAGGACATCATCAACATCTCTGGTACATATGGCCATAGTACATGGAACTGTAGGACTGGATTAGGGTCGTACAGTACTCTACTGGACTGTGTGGTATGGGGCTATGGTGGGGTGACTCACTACTTGCCTGCAAAGGACTCAAAGTCTCTAAGCATCTCAATGTATGAACATTAAATGGTTACATGGTACCACAAGTCATCTCATCTCGTCAGAGCCCTGCCTGTTCCCTGGCCGTCGGCTAGGAAGATCCTTGATCATCTTGTACCCTTTTCTTAGTATGCAAGATCAAACTCAGATCACTCTGACCTCATACATCATACAACATGCCCTAGTCTCAACACATTAAACATGCTTTTCATAAATATAGTTCTCGGGTATCTCTATATACTCTATATACTGAAAACATAGTTTTCGTAAAACATTCTCGAGACTTTAACCCGTAACACATAGAAAACATACTATGGTTTCATTCCATATATGAAATCACTTTTATATACCATAAACATGGATACTAAAATGTATCTCGTGCAATGAAAATCATTTTGAAAAGTTTGGATACGTTTATCTCGAGTTTTGGGTGAATAGTGCTTAGTTCACATTTTGAGAAAGCCCTTATCCATAGAAACTCAATTTAATATCCACATAAACATTTGGTAAGGTAGAAAAGTACTAATGCTACTCTAAATTATATCCCTTACCTCTTAGCGTCGGAGGTAATGCACATTCCTCGATTTTTGAGCTCACCTCGAAATGCGTGCTGATAATCCGAGCTGTCACATACCTATTTATCTCATCACATATAGCTCAAATTCATGTTAATATATTCAAATATGTGATTACATCTAAAATGTTGATCAAAAGTTGACTTTTTGCTACTTTGCTCGTTTTGCTCGATTTTATCGGTTTAAGTCTCGGTTTAAGCTTCCTTAACATGTTCGACACCTTGAAATTCATTTTTAATACCTCTACATCGTTTCTTACATTCCAGCAATTCATTCCACTTCATACAAGACCTTAAATTATCAATTCTTGCATTATTTCGATAATTCACCTAGTTAAACACTAAACCGAATCTTTGCAGTATAATTTTAACTATAAATTCATTTTAATTACATCCAATATCATCATTCTAGCAACTAAAGCATACTGGAAGCAGCTGAACTCCATCATATAAATCAATTCATCAAATTTCCTTCAACAAAAATTCATCAAAAATCACAAATTAACAACCTATCTCATCATCATCATCATACCTCAACTTCTTCATTCCTTTGACCAACTTTGAATTCGATTTCAAGCCTCCAAATTGCCACCAGCTGTAATACAACATGTATAGAGCCTAGAAGTGTTCAGAATCATCCAAGAAACTCATCAAATCCATCCAAAAATTCCATCTTTACTTACCTCGGTACAGGGTAGTTTTCTATCTTGTTCGTCTCTCTAACATTTCAGAGGGTAAAAGACTTAAATTAGGCCTGAATTTGTTATATGTGATAGAGGGGAGGAAGAGGAAGATTTCATGAGGGGACTGTCACCTGAAACTGGCTGGAGTGTGGCCAAAAAATTCACGATAGTCAGAAGTAGAGGTACCGCCTACGGCAGAATAAGAGAGGTGTATCTCTCGGGTTTTTCCTAATTTCGGGATGGTTTTTACCTTTTTATGAAGCTTATGCAGTTTAATTTCAGATTGAAAAATATAAGAAACAACAAACATCTAGAAGGTCATCAAATTTGTGTGTTTTCATTGGCTGACATATTACAATATGCAGGGGAGCTGACTATTCTGTTTTAGAAAAATCATCGAAATTTTGATTAGATTTTTTCACAATTTCACTTCTCAATTGTTATACTCTGTCTATAGTGTCTCCCATAAAAATATGGGGGTCACTTGTTTAAGAAAAAGTTCACGAACGAGCTCATTTTGCACGATTTAACCAATACCGAGCAAAATGAAATTAAGGTTTCGATTCACTTCAAAAATTCATTTGGACCCCTAAATCTCCACATTTCTTCATAATTTTTATTTCCCATGTCAATTCCACCTTATATTAATTGTCTTTGGCCTCAGAATAATTTTCACAAATTTCTAGAATTTTATTCGAATTTATTTCCCTTATTAGGTTCGTTTTCTTGATTTAATTTAAAACCCGAGTTTAACTCACTTTTTCATCTCCGATCACTTACTTTTTCCTTCTACACATAATTTCATGCATGAACATGGCATTTTTAAGTGATTCTTGGGTCTAAGACCTTACCTTGGTTTGCATGTCATCGGGCCTCACGCTAGAACCGAGTGCTTTAGTCGTCTACGGGCCTGCAAAACGTCACATTGAGCTATAATTTACTTCTCATATACATCATAATATGAAAAAATATTGGGTTTCACAGAACATAGGGTAATTTTGCCTACATAAGTTAGATGAATGTTGTACGCCCTTTACGCACGTAACACCAAAGCGCGATTCTCGAAGAACACAATGCCAACCTCTGTCAACCCTAACGATAGCATCAAAGCGAGATAACTAGGGAACACAAGGCCGAACTTCACTAACTCTAAACAGCAACCCCAAAACACGATTCTTTGGGTACATGAAGCCAAACTCCGCTAAATAATATAGGCGTTTAATGTTTAAGGTTTAGATTTTTAGTTTTTTTTTAAAAAAATTATTTTTAGGGTTTAATAGTTTTAACTATTATACTTTTGGTTTTAAGATTTTAGGTAATCAATCCACCAACTATTATAAGGAACTTCTGCCAAATTAGATTTGAAACATATGAAAGCACTAGGCGTACCTTTTTTTTTATTCCAAGCTTTAGGTTTTAGGTAGTCTTTCTAATAATGTCCAAGCTTTCCATATAAATGACACTTATCTTTCTTTTGTTCCTTCTTAGTGATTTGGGTAGATGGCCCCTGTGAACCCAAACATTTTTCATTTTGCTGTCTATTTGGAAACTAAGAAGTGATTAAAATACTCTAAATAATATTGTATAGGCCTGAAACAATCGAAGCACTCGAGTTAGTGGCTCGAAGCTCGGGGCACGAAAACCAAGGTAAGGTTTTAAATTCAAGTATTGTCAAAGAATGCATGTAGAAGTATGTTTTGGTGTTTAGAAGGTGAAACGAAGGTATTGAAAGTAGAAAAAGCTAGTAAAACTCGGGTTTACACTAAACCGAGAAAGTGGGCCTAGTAAGAGAAATAAATTTGAAATAAATTCTGTAAATTCATAAAAATTATTCTGAAGCCATAGGAAATTAGTATAAGGTGAAATTGACTTGGGAAATGAAAATCAAGTGGAAGTATGGAGGTTTGATGGCCAAATTAAGTTTTAAAGTAAACCGAAAACCTTAAGCCACTTTGATCGGTAATGACCAAATCACGCACAATGGGCTTAATCGGGGAACTTTTCTTAAAGAAGTGAACCCTAAATTTTTATAGGACACACTAGAGACATATTAAATCACTTGAGAATTAGGAATTTGGAAGAAATTGGGCTGAAAATATTTTTTGTGGATTTTCTAAAACAGGACGCGTAATTGCCCTGCCTTAGAATTCTGATCACCCAACAGATATTGTCAAATTTGATAACATTCTAGAAATATTTTGACCCCTATATTTTTTAGAATAAAAATAGACCTCATGTCCTTTCTGGAAAGGTATAGACCAACCCAAACCACCTGAAACCCAAAAGAACCAACCCTCCCAAGTTGCCACGGCGTCATCCTTGCACCTAGATTGTACAATTTTTTCAACCACTTTTAGACTTCACCCAAGAAGGATAAAATCTTACACCTCAATTCATATATAATATATAAAAAATTCAGCCCCAAAAAAGTTCATTTGCTAGGTGAAAAACAGAGAGAAGTACAGGGGCAGAATCTACCCTGTTTCGTGTAAGAATAAAACTTGGAATTTTTAGCTTCTTGATTTGTTTTTGAGCTAGTTTTTCATGATTCTAAGCTATATACATGTTGATTTACAGTTGAGGATCATTTTTGAGGAAGAAAAACATGGTCAACCTTGGTCAAACCTACGGTAAAATTGTTAGAAGATGATGAACTTGAGATATGTTGATGTTTGATGTTGTTGGATGATTTTTAGTTAAGTAGAAAGTTGAGAAATAATTTCTATGGATTCATGTAGGTTCGGCCAACATGTGTAGGTTAAGGAAATGATGGAATTTGGTTGTATTTGATGCTGTGGAATGTTAGATTTATACCGAAAAGTTTGGTTTATAGCTCGGTTTAGTTAAAAACTATGAAAGTGTGAAAATATGATGATTTGGTATGTTGTGAATTGTTAATTGGAGCTTGGAATAAATGTGTAAGACATTAGGTTAATGAATTGAAATTAGAAGGAAAGGAACTACTGAAAATAACTTCAATCGAGACTTTATTGGTAAAACCAAGAAAGTAAGGAAAGTTGACAAAATAGTCAAATTTGGTGGAATTTATGAAGATAGATGCATATTTAAGTATAATGAGATGAAATTGAACATCATTTGATGATTTGGTATTGTCATGGACAGCTTGGGATATCGACACGAAAATCAAGGTAAACCCAAGACCTGACGAATTGGTACTGCCCCAATCTTTAAAAGGGTAAGGGAGGTGCTTTTAAAGCGGTGTTAGTATTCTCGTTACCATGTTTTAATATATGAACATGTTTGAAGTATCTATGAATTCATAAAATGTACTTTCGATACCTGAAAAGCACTATTCACCTTTAAACCAAAAAACCGAAAGAAAAGCCATATTTTCGTGCTCTTCGAGTATACTTTTTGATATATGTAACATGTTTTGAAAATGTTGTTTGTAATACGGAAATGGAATTTTATGAATTAAGGTTTATGTATACTAGATGACATGAAAGTTTAATTCTACGAGCTTACGAAAAAGTTTAATAAGTTCGAAAAAGAGTTTAAAAGTTCTGTTTTGAGACTAGGGCCACGTGTAGTCTATGATTGTGAGACCCCATGTATGTATAACTTTATTATATGTTAATGGAATCATATGACAGATGATTTTTGATCATATAAATGTGAATGAAATTACAAAGAGAATGCATGATCATTCATTAATACATGTAATGGCTAAATAAGGACTTAAAACATGAAATGAGAAAAGGGTTCATGAAAAGAAGTTGGTTCGGTTTGATCCCGAACATAGTTAAGTAGTGAAAATGCCAAAAAGGGGATGAACGAGCTTAACATGGAATGTTTGAGCTTTTTTAGCAAATTCACCTCCGAAAATGACTGAAACGCAAAGATATCTAAGGCACGTGAATTCTACGTACCTTTTATGATTCCATCATGTACACACAAGTTACATAATATGTGAATCATAAGAAATGGATCTTTTCATATGCTAAGTGTGAATAGAATGTAAAATGGATGGTGAAGCAATTGAAAACAAGTTGAACTTTGAAATTTTGGGAAAAACTGCAGTTGGGAACCTGCAGATGAAGGCCAAATCGATCCCATATTTAAAGCAGATCAATCCCATATTCAAGCAGATCGATCTCAATGCAGTTCTGCCTTGAAAGGATTGATCCCTTCCTAAATGCAGATCGATCTCCATTTGATTCTACAAAGAGCAGATCGATCTCCTTTTGCTCCTGCCTAGCTGTCACGACCCTATCTCTCTCTGTCCGTGACCTTTACCTTACCATTTACAGTTGGGCTGTGAGTCAACATCCAATCCATATCTCATCCATTTTAGTTTAATTAAGTTCATACAAATGAAGTAAAATAGAAACTGGACTTTTATATATAAGTGCAGAAACATTTACATCAGTTTCTATTATATACATCCCCTATAATACAAAATACAAATTTTACTGTGCATTAATTTACAAGATACAAAATTTTTCTCATCTCAAATGTATACCTCTTAATACTACTAGATGACTGGATGCAACACATTAGCAGGAATGACTGCAGTATACTCACTACTGCGTAGAATCTGTGGAGGAGAAATAAGGGGGTGAGCTAACATGCTCAGTAAGAAAAATATGAAAGTAGGTAGATAACTACACTTTCTACATGCTTAAAATACATATATATATATATTCATTTTCCTTATAAAACATATGCATTCTTTTTAAAACATCTTCCATCAATGCGAAATCATTAATTCGCTGGATGTGTATATGCATATTGACACAAAATCACACAGCACAGTTCAAATCACATAGCTCATCCTTAAAAGCATTGAGTACACTTTTAGAAATCACTTTGTACACAACAATCAATGTATAAGAGACATAATTCAAGGGTTATCATATCCCCAGACACACAACAAGGGAAAACATATGTCACTTCACAGAGTAGTGACAATGTCGTATCACTCAGATGCATAAAAGACTTATGGCCATAGTCAGATTCCAAGCAACATTGATCAGGTGTGCGAGAACCCTACGCTTAGGGAGGCGGATCAACCATCCCTTCAGCTCATACTCAAATCATGGCACATCGTACCCCATGGCTAACTCTCACGGTACATCGTGCCCCCGTGGATCCTTATTACCCATTTCCATTGTCTCAAAATCTCATGCGAGCAGGTCAGTGCAAGACACACAGCAATATATGACGGCTCATGTAAGACCCACTTTTTAAGTACTTGTTGATGTATTTCCTTATGATTCATGTGATGTACACTTCCACATATTGATTGAATCATAAGAAGTGCTTTGACTGAATTAAATTTGAAAATGGAATAAAATGAAATATCAGTGAATGTATGAAGTTGCTAAATTGTCAAGACCCTTCCTTGACTTAACCAAAACCACTACAAATTTTTCGCGTTTTAACTTACCTTTCTCATCATAAATGGTTGGGCTGTGAGTCGATGTCAGAATCCTCGCTTACCATATCATTCATCCATTTTCATACATACAAGTCAATACATTATCTATTGACTGTAATTTCTTTTATAATGTATGTGAGCTCATATAAAATCTGATACAAATGCATTCCCCATAATATATATATATATATATATATCGTATACATCACTGTGCTGTTTCTATGTTTAGATACATAACCGTACAAAATATGTATACTTGTCGATTGATAGGAAATAGCACGAACAACAGGAATACTATCACTCAAGCACACTCACTCTACTGCTGATGCTCTATAGAGAGATGTAAAGAAAGAGGGGTGAGCATACAATGCGCTCAATAAGGAAATCAGGCAAGCAAGTAGACATCTACACTATCTACTCAAAATAATGCTATGCCTCGAAAGCATCATTTCCTTAACTTATTTTAAAAGCATGTCTTTAAATATATATTTATATATATACTTGTACAGATTAAATCCCATGTATAGAAATCGTGCTTTCTTTTTCAAATATAGGCATGTAGTGCAAAATAATGCTTCTTTATAATATCACAATGCCTTTAGATAAATCATGCCATGTATATTTAAATCACAGTAATTATAGCATTTAAATCATTCACAACACAAAATTAGATTCCGACCCATCCCTTAGGTCTATCCGTATCATAAATAAATCAGTCAAGTGATATATCATGTTAGACTCTGTGGTGAAATGCAATAATATCCTGGACTATGGTCATATCCTATAATGGTGATCCCAGGCAACACACTACTCGTTGTGCGGGGCAATTACTGCTGCAACGAGAGGGGGGTCAGTCCATCACAACCGCCAGCTATAACGTCCTCAACTCCACAACACCACACGGTACAATGTACCCCATGCCACTTGCACGGTACAACGTACTTCATGGACCCTACATCACAGTCGGGGTGCCTGCCATAGGTTTTAGCCCTCAAAACCATGGAATATACATACCACGTCTCTAAATCCACATGCGAACATCTCATAGTGTGACACTCAGTCTACACGAGGAAATCAAGCACGAGTTTTCAACATGTCTTATATATCACATAAAATACAGTGCGCGACTCACAGTCGACACTTCGTTCAAACACTATTTCACATCACATACTCAAACTCTAGTGCAAGTAAACCTCCAGCAACTAGGTCAGTGCATAGTTGATGTTTCAAATCAAGTACGAGCAATAGCTCCAGTACCATGCTATGCACAAAACTCATCAAATCAAGTACGAACAATAGCTCCAGTACTATGTCATGTATAAATCATGAAGAATCGAGTACGAGCAACACTCTAGCACTCTGTCATTTATCTCATGTAAAATTCGAGTACGAGCTAATCGCTCCAGCACTCTCTCATGCATAAATCATATAAAACTGAGTACGAGTAATAACTCTAGCACTCTATCATGCATGTCATGGAAATCTAGTGTGAATCATACATCAGCACTAATATATGTGGAAAATATATGAAATCAAGTGCGAGCTGTGCTCTAGCACGATTTGTTCTCACATCATTCGATAGATGGCTCTTTAAAAAGGGATGATTTTCAAAATATCAAAATCAGCACTATAAAATGTGCTTAATTCACATCAACATTAAAAACATTAGCCCATCTATTTATTCTTCTGCTAAACAATAGCAAAAGCACTCAAAATGGTGGTTTCCATGCTTTTTACAATTTTTCACAAAAGTTGACTTTTTGACTAAGTAGGGGTAAAATCGTAATTTTTACTATCGGGTCATAATAATTATTATTCACTTTCTCTGACCCTCAGAGTTTTTAAGTGAATGTAAAAGCAGACGAAAATACGTGCAGGCATCTCTAACTACTCACAAAAGTCCCTTAACTGTAATCACTCGAGAAATTTTACTTTCTCAATGCTGCTCGATCCAGCAGTCTGATTTACTCCTCCAATAATCTCTGGAGCAGTATATAACGATTTATCAGGTTAATTATATTTTTCCTACTATATTTCACATTAAATACAGTCTATTTCCCTTAATGGGCTTTAATAAACCTTAATGGGCCTAACTATGACTTAAGCCAATTTCCATTTTACTATTCATTTTTGTTGGACCTAATGGGCTTGGGGGGCTCACCAACTCTTATTGGGCTTATCCGAGACCCATTACATCACATTGGGCCTAAAATAATTGGGCTTGGCCCATTGGACCTCACGGCCAGATGCCATGGCCAAGAGCATCCCATGCCGTCGGTTACACCATGGTATGTCGTCCATGTCCATTTGTTTAGCCAAATTCACTTAGGCATTTTCACAAACACTTGGTTGGCATGTCTTAAGCCTTTCCTATAGTTCATGTTGGCATTTTATCAAACACCTTATGTGCCAATATTATAACTAACCATGCCATAATCATGTCTACGTGCATATCAACCTATACATGTCTTAAAATCACATGGGTATTTATCAAAACTCATATACTAACTTTCGGACATCACATGTTCATAGTGTTTTCATGTGCTTCAATCCATAAAACATATACCAATCAACTCCATATAACTCATACATTAACAGATATGAAGTTGGAAGCTTGAAATTATACCTAGTATTTGTTTTCACACTTGACTGAAACTTTGAAGCCTCATGGTTTGCACACTATGGCTCCTTGATAGCCAATTCCAACATATGTCACTCTCCTCTCAATTTGGAACAACTTTCATGAAGATTGCAAGTTCCAAATATGCCTTTTTCCTAGTGATTTCTAGTGAGAGAAAGCTTAGAAAACTTTTCGATTATGGTTTCTTCACTTTGCCGAAAATGAAAGGATAAAGATGACTATGTGTTGGCTGGTATTTATAAGTCCATTACTTAGTCATTAAGCTAAAATCTAGCCACCTTAATTGACTTCCAAAAATTTTAGGTAATGGTTATCATTTTAGACTTTGTTACCTTTCATTAATGGCTTTTAACTTATACTAATGGGCTTTTTAATTGGGCTTCTCTGTTTGGCTTTCTTAATGGGCTTTCAGGCTGAAATTTTTATAAACTATTGGGCCTTCAATTGTCTCAATATTGGGCCCACAAATTGGCCAAACAATTTGGCCCATTGGGTTTTCCAAATTCAACCTATACTTATGATACCTTAATGGGCTTTAAATTTTCCAACTTTGGCCCATTACGTTTTTAACCATTAAATTAAATCCGAAATTCATCCAAAGAAATTTTCCTTACTTCGGAGGATGAATATCTTATATTCTAGCTAAAATTATTTTTTCCATTTTTTTCTCCATACTTGGGTTAATTCCTAACCATGGTTAGTCAACTATGGTAAAAGTTCACTTTTTCCTTAATCATTGACCAAGTTGACTTTTTTTCAAAATTTTGAAAGTGTCATATCTTATGTTTTACACTCTCGTCTTTACGTTTTGGCCATTTCTGGGAAGTGAATATACCTAAAACACCTCGAATGGCTTAAAAGGTCTGTTTTGCCCCCTTTTTGGCATTTATTCTACCTTTATGCGTTCGGGACCAAATCAAACTGACTTTCCTTCATGAACTTTCTATATTTTCACATCATAAGTTCTTCTCTTCAGTCAGAATGATTTAGATCCATTCAGTTTAACATGTAGCCCTCATAGCTCACATTAGGCCTTTATGTAGCTTTTAACTGTTAAAGCATTTCATTAACATTTAAATCTAGTAAATACTCTTCTTATGATTTAAATAACTCCATGCATGTCTGTAAATGTATAAATCGTAAGGAACAAGCTACATAAAAATATGAGTCTGACAATCCTCCCCAACTAAGAAAATTTGGTCCTCCAAATTAGAACCAAGTCAGTCATCAAACAGATGGGGGTGCTTCTCTCGCATCAGACTCTTCAGCTCCCAAGTAGCCTCCTCTGAAGTATGATGCTGCCAAAGAACCTTCACTAATCCGATAGTCTTCGATCTCAAGACCTTCTCCTACCTATCCAGTATCCGAATTGATCTCTCAACATATGACATATCCTCACGGAGCTCCAAAGGCTCATAACTAATCACATGTGTCTGATCGAGATGATACTTCCGAAGTATCGAAATATGGAAGACGTTATGCACGCCTGACAAATCTGGTAGCAATGCCAACCTATAGGCCTTATCTCCCACTCTATCAAGTATCTCAAAGGGTCCAATATAACGAGGACTCAACTTTCCTCTCTTCCCAAATCTCGCTATCTCCTTGGAAGGAGAAACTTTCAGGAACACAGATTCACCAATTGCAAACTCTAGTGGCCTTCGTCTCTTGTCAGCGTAACTCTTCTGCCTACTCTGAGCTATCCTCCATCTCTCTATAATCAAACGGACGTCCTTAGATGCTTGTGTAACTAAGTCAAGAGCAAAAATCTTACGGTTGCCCACTTCTTCCCATCCAATAGGGGAATGACATCTACGGCCATATAAAGCCTCATATGGTGCCATCCCGATACTTGAATGATAGCTGTTGTTATAGGTGAACTCGGCTAGTGGCAAGTGATCATCCTAGGAGTCTCTAAAGTCTAGCACACATGCTCTCAACATATCCTCCAGAGTCTATATCGTCCTCTCTGACTGACCATCTGTCTGAGGATGGAAAGCGGTGCTTAAACTCAACTGGGTTCCCATAGCTTCCTGAAAATGTTCCCAAAAGTGAGAAGTGAAACGGGAATCCTTATCAGAGACTATGCTCACTAGTACACCATGTAACCTCACTACATCGCGTACATACAGCTTTGTCAATGAACTCAGAGTATCGATAGCTCTCATAGCTAGGAAGTGGACTGACTTGTCAGTCTGTCGACGATCACCCATATAGCATCGTGATTCCTACGGGTCCTCGGTAAACCCATCACGAAATCCATGGTGATATGCTCCCATTTCCATGTCGGTATAGGTAGAGGCTGCAATAACCCTGCAGGTTTTTGATACTCTACCTTCACTTACTGACATATGAGACATTTTGTCAATAGTCCATCTGAACATGTACCTTGACGAATGAGCTCCCGCTAATATCAATCTCCTGAGTCCTAGATCCTCGGGAATACACAATCTGCCTCTGAACCTCAATAGTCCATCTGAACTCAACTCAAAATCAGTCACTATGCCCTTCTGCATCTGACCACTCATATCCATGCAAAACGGATTAGTCTGCTGAGCCACTTTGATCCTGTCCAACAGATCCAGCTCCAAGCGTAGACTAGCTATCACATAGCCTGTATCCCTGTCAGAAGGCACAACTCCCAAACTTAGGTTAGCAAACTACTCTAGCAACTCATGTTCCTTAACCATCATATACGATATCATCCCAAGGCTCTTCCTACTCAAAGCATCCGCTACAATGTTAGCCTTACCTGGATGATAAAATATCTCGTAATCTTAGTCCTTTAGAAGCTCTAGCCATCTTCTCTATCTCATGTTCAATTCTTTCTGTGAGAACAAATACTTGAGGCTCTTATGGTCGGTAAATATTTGGAACTTCTCACCATACAAGTAGTGGCGCCATACATTCAACGCAAACACTACTGTTGCTAACTCCAAATCATGGGTCGGATAGTTCTTCTCATGATCCTTCAGTTGTCTAGATCCATAAGTAACTACCCTCCCATCCTGCATCAATACACAGCCCAGTCCCTAATACGAAGCATCGGTATATACAGAAAATCCTCTTGAGCTAATAGGGATAGTGAGAATCAAAGTGGTGGTCAATCGTCGCTTTAACTCCTGAAAACTCTTCTCACAATCCTCGTTCCATATGAACGGTACACTCTTCCGAGTGAGACGTGTCAATAGAGCAGCTAACTTCGAAAATCTCTCGATGAATCTCCGATAATATCTAGCTAAACCTAGAAAACTACTGATCCCGGTGACTGTCCTCGGCTGTTCCTACTGAACTACAGCCTCTATCTTAAATGGATCAACCGATAAACCATCCTTCGATACAACATGTCCCAAAAATGAGATCTCTGTCAACCAAAAGTCACACATACTGAGTTTAGCATACAACTGCTGCTCTCGTAGAGTTTGCAATACTATCTTGAGGTGCTGCTCATGCTTCTCCTCGGATCTCGAATACACCAATATGTCATCGATGAAGATGATAACAAACTAATCCAAATATGGCTTGAACACATCGTTCATGAAAGCCATGAAAGCCGCCAGAGCATTTGTCAATCCGAATGGCATAACCAAGAACTCATAATGGCCATATCGGGTACAAAACACAGTCTTGGGTACATCTTCACTCCGACCTCTCAGCTGATGATACCCAGACCTCAGATCAATCTTGGAAAAGACCTGAGCTCCCCGAAGCTGATCCAACAAGTCGTCAATCTGTGGAAGGGGGTATCTATTCTTGATGGTGGCCTTATTCAATAATCGATAATCTATACACAATCAGAGGCTCCCATCCTTCTTCCTTAAGAATAAAATCGGTGCTCCCCAAGGTGAAACACTCGGTCTAATAAAACCCCTATCCAATAGCTCCTGCAACTGTCTCTTGAGCTCCTCCAGCTCAACTAAGGCCATGCGATATGGTGGTCTCGAAATAGGCTCCGTTCCAGGCACCAAGTCTATACAGAACTCCATCTCTCTATCTTGTGGTAATCCTAGCAACTTATCCGAAAAAACATATGGGTATTCACTGACCATAGGAATATCTAACAACTCCGGATGCACCTTATCCGTATCTACCACGTACGTAATGAAACCTTGATATGTTGAAGGTTTTCTAAGTCAGTAAATCATATCATAATCATAACTACTCTTTTCATTTATTTTCATTAAACTTTACAACATATCTAGTAGGGTTAGGAAACATAACTGTCTTAGCATAACAATCTAAACCAGCATGGTTTGCAGATAACCAATCCATTTCTAAGATTACATCAACGTCGCTTATACTTAGCAATATTAGATTGGCTATCATATCCTTATTCCCTACTCTCAACTTGCTTCCCCTTCTTTTCTGCTGTCACTCTCCTCCTCAAAGCAGAAGGATCAACTGGAGCTTTCTTTGGCTCCCCGCCCTTCATTGAATCAGTCTCAACCATCTTCGGGCAAGCTTTAGCAAAATGCCCCGGTTTCCTGCATTGAAAACACACTCTAGGAGTCAGAGGACAAGGTCTACCTCCATGCTATCTACTGCATCTACTGCATTGATCGGTAGTAGGTCTTTGTCCTCCAATGTCAATACCCTTCGATGGAGCTACAACCGAATAAGTAAGAGGTCTAGTAGGTCTCTCTCGTGCCTTCTCAATCTATGGTCTCTTACCGAAGAGTCTCTTCCCTCATCGATAACTAAAACCTTTATCTCTAGCCAGCTTCTTGCTCTGTATATCTTGACTCTGACTAAACTTCCTAAACTCAAAAGTATTCCTCTCATAATCCTATTTGCACAGTTGTGCCCTGCGCACTGCTTCCTCATATGTGGCTATATCAAATGGGACCAATCTGGACCGTAGAATCGGTCTTAATCCATCAATGAACCTGTGGACCTTCCTGGTCTCACTATACATGGTGTCTAGGTCATATCTCCTTAGGGATAGGAATCTAGTCTCATACTCGTCCACAGACAAACTTCCCTGGTTCAGTCCTAAAAACTCAGCCTGTAGTTTTCGTTGTGCGGTATCGGGAACAAACTACCTTTTAAAGGTATCCTAAAATATCTCCCAACTAATATCCGTATGTCGGGCTCTCAATATCGATCTGGTGGACTTCCACCAATGCTCTGCAGCTCCCTTCAGTAGGAACGTAGCAAATGCGACCATCTCCAATGTCGTACACTCGAAGAATCCATAGAGTTTCTCCATCTCTCCAACCCACTCCTCAGCAGCAACAGGGTCCTTGACCCCACTAAAAAATGGAGGACAAAACTTCTGAAACTGTCGCAACCAATCAGATCACATCTGTACCCTAATCCACTATTACCCGAAACTAGTGGGGGTGTAGGAGTATCTGCAGTCCTCGGTGCATGAGCTGTCTGTGTAGGTGCATTAGGGGTAACTGTCTCTCCTGTCGCAGCTCCTGCCTCCTGTCCCTGCCTACCTAGTATCGTCTGTGCCAATATCTCAACTATTGTCTCTAGACTACGCTCTAATCTCGTAAAACGCATCTCAGCACACTCTGGTACCTCAGTAATACCTGGAGTCTCACGAGTAGGTAATGGCTCGGCAGCAACTCGTCTTTCAGGCCTATCTCCACGACCTCGAGCCCTACCTCGCGCCCCTCTACCACTACGAGTATTTGCCATATAGTTAAAGTTCCTGCATTCACAATCATGAATTAGTCCGTCTCCCATCTGGTATACACAGTTGTATCTAAACACAACAAAATACTATAGGGATGTACACTTTCCTATTTTCTAACACCGACTCACATCAGATCAACCTCTGCTCTGATACCTTCCTTGACTTAACCAAAACCACTACAAATTTTTCGCATTTTAACTTACCTTTCTTATCATAAATGGTTGGGTTGTGATTCGATGTCAGAATCCTCACTTACCATATCATTCATCCATTTTCATACATACAAGTCAATACATTATCTACTGACTGTAATTTCTATTATAATGTATGTGAGCTCATATAAAATCTGATACAAATACATTCCCCATAATATATATATCGTATACATCACTGTGCTGTTTCTATGTTTAGATACATAACCGTACAAAATATGTATACATGTCGATCGATAGGAAATAGCACGGATAACAGGAATACTATCCCTCAAGCACACTCATTCTACTGCTGATGCTCTGTAGAGAGATGTAAAGAAAAATGGGTGAGAATACAATGTGCTCAGTAAGGAAATCAGGCAAGCAAGCAGACATCTACACTAGCTACTCAAAATAATGCTATGCCTCGAAAACATCATTTCCTTATCTTATTTTAAAAGCATGTATTTAAATATATATATATATATACTTGTACAGATTAAATCCCATGTACAAAAATCATGCTTTCTTTCTCAAATGTAGGCATGTAGTGCAAAATAATGCATCTTTATAATATCACAATGCATTTAGATAAATCATGCCATGTATATTTAAATCACAGTAAATATGGCATTTAAATCACTCACAACACAAAATCAGATTTCGACCCATCCTTCAGGTCTATCCGTATCATAAATAAATTAGCCAAGTGATATATCATGTGAGACTCTATGGTGAAATGCAATAATATCCTGGACTATGGTCATATCCTATAATGGTGATCCAAGGCAACACAGTACTTGGTGTGCGGGCCAATCACTGCTGCAATGGGAGGGGGGTCGGTCCATCACAATCACCAGCTATAACCTCCTCAACTCCACAACACCACACGGTACAATGTATCCTATGCCACTCGCACGGTACAACGTACTCCGTGGACCCTATATCACAGTCAGGGTGCCTGCCATAGGTCTTAGCCCTCAAACCATGGAATATACATACCACATGTCTAAATCCACATGTGAACATCTCATAGTGTGACACTCAGTCTACACGAGAAAATCAAGCATGATTTTTCAACATGTCTTATATATCACATAAAATATAGTGCGTGCCTTTGAGTGCGTCTCACAGTCGACACTCCTCAAACACTGTTTCACATCACAAACTCAAACTCTAATGCGAGTAAACCTCCAGTAACTAGGTCAATGCATAGGTCATGTTTCAAATCAAGTATGAGCAATAGCTCCAGTACCATGCTATGTACAAAACTCATCAAATCAAGTATGAGCAATAGCTCAAGCACTATGTCATGTATAAATCATGAAGAATCGAGTACGAACAATGCTCTAGTACTCTGTTATGTATCTCATGTAAAATTTGAGTACGAGCTAATTGCTCCAGCACTCTCTCATGCATAAATTATATAAAACTGAGTACAAGTAATAACTCCAGCACTCTATCATGCATGTCATGGAAATCTAGTGGGAATCATACATCATCACTAATATATGTGGAAAATATATGAAATCAAGTGCGAGCTGTGCTCTAGCACGATTTGTTCTCACATCATTCGATAAATGGCTCTTTAAAAAGGGATGATTTTCAAAACATTAAAATCAGCACTATAAAGTGTGCTTAATTCACATCAACCTTAAAAGCATTCTCCCATCTATTTATTCTTCTGCTAAACAATAGCAAAAACACTTAAAATGGTGGTTTCCATGCTTTTTATAACTTTGCACAAAAGTTGACTTTTTGACTAATTAGGGGTAAATTCATAATTTGCCACTATCGAGTCATAATAATTATTATTCACTTTCTCTGACCCTCAGAGTTTTTAAGTGAATGTAAAAGAAGATGAAAATACGTGCAGGTATCTCTAACTACTTACAAAAGTCCCTTACCTGCAATCACTCGAGAAATTTTACTTTCTCAACGCTGCTCGATCCAGCAGTCTGATTCGCTCATCCAATAATCTTTGGAGCTGCATGTAACCATTTATCAGGTTAATTATATTTTTCCTACTGTATTTCACATTAAATATAGTCTATTTTCCTTAATGGGCTTTAATAAACCTTAATGGGCCTAACTATTTCTTAAGCCCATTTCTATTTTACTATTCATTTTCGTTGGGCCTATTGGGCTTATAGGGCCCACTAACTCTTATTGGGCTTATCTGAGACCCATTACATCACATTAGGCCTAAAATAATTGGGCTTGGCCCATTGGACCTCTCGGCCACATGCCATGGCTGAGAGCATCCCATGCCGTCGGTCACACCATGGCATGCCGTCCATGTCTATTTGTTTAGCCAAATTCACTTAGGCATTTTCACAAACACTTGGTTGGCATGTCTTAAGCCTTTCCTATAGTTCATGTTGGCATTTTATGAAACACCTTATGTGCCAATATCATACCACTATCCATATGAACAAATTGATTATAACTAACCATGCCATAATCATGTCTACATGCATATCAACCTATACATGTCTTAAAATCACATGGGTATTTATCAAAACTCATATACCAACTTTCGGCCATCACATGTTCATAGTGTTTTCATGTGTTTCAATCCATAAAACATATACCAATTAACTCCATATAACTCATAGATTAACATATATGAAGTTGGAAGCTTGAAATTATACCTAGTATTTGTGTTCACACTTGGCCGAAACTTTGAAGCCTCACAGTTTGTACACTATGGCTCCTTGATAGCCAATTCCAACATATGTCACTCTCCTCTCAATTTGGAACAACTTTCATGAAGATTGCAAGTTCCAAATATGCCTTTTTCCTAGTGATTTCTAGTGAGAGAAAGCTTAGAAAACTTTTCGATTATGGTTTCTTCACTTTGCCGAAAATGAAAGGATGAAGATGATTATGTCCATTACTTAGTCATTAAGCTAAAATCTAGCCACCTTAATTGACTTCAAAAAGTGTAGGTAATGGTTATCATTTTAGACTTTGTTACCTTTCATTAATGGCTTTTAACTTATACTAATGGGCTTTTTAATTGGAATTCTCGGTTTGGGCTTTCTTAATAGGCTTTCGAGCTAAAAGTTTTACTACCTATTGGGCCTTCAATTGTCTCAATATTGGGCCCACAAATTGGCCCAACAATTCGGCCCATTAGGCTTTCCGAATTTGCCCTATACTTATGATTGATACGATCTAAACGTATTGTCCGCAAGTGCACGGGTCGTACAAGTAATAAAGAGATTTGAGTCCCGAGTTATCATCCTTCAAAGAAGTTGATCAGCCTAATTAACTACCGGTTAATCTTACCCTAAGTATATTCTATCAAAATATGAAGTTAAGGTGGGTGATCTACATAGCTAGAATTAAAAATACTGAAAGCAATAAAATAATAAAAACTATAAAATAAAGAAAATAAAACCGAGCAAAATTACTTACAGTGCTCCACGCAATTAAAATAAAAAACCTACAAAAATAATTAAAACAGTTAAAACTAATTAACGCAATTAAAATAAAATGCAATTATGAAAATAACAAAGTAAGATTAATTAAACTAAAATTAAACTAACCTAAAATGCAATTAAACTACTTAATCAAAATGAAATTTAAACTAAGTTAAGATTTAATGAAATAAATTTACCTATAATCTTATTCTAAATGAACACTTAAATAACTATCATCCTAATTAAAATTAAGTTTTATACTACTATGCAAGAATACTAACATGCAATTTAATTAAAGACTCTAAACTAAGCTTGACAAATTAAGTTGAAATTAAACTATATTAAAAATGCATGAAAATAAATTAATTAACTACAATGAACTAGCCAAACAAAGCCTTAGCAAATTTTAAATCATCCAAATCCCTCCATTCACTGTTCATATCCTCAATTGCATTTCCCAGATGCTCTCGGTTTGTCCTCTGGTCCAGGCTGTTGTCTTCTGTTCAGCTTCCATTCTCGGTCTGTCATGCACTACTGAGTCAGATGCACACTGCAACTTGCTCCAGGCTGCTCTAGGTTTGCCATCTAACTGCACAGGCCCTCCAACTGTTATCCGTGCTGCATCTAGACTGCCTGCTGCTGCTCGCGTTCTACTCCAGGCTGCTATTCGTGCTGTCTCCAATCGGCCTGCAACCTCTGCATCGGTTGCTGTCCAGGTTCGCATGTACACACCTCTTGGGTTGTCTTATGCTCCAGGCGTTGCTTTCGGTCTGCCCAGCTAACTGCTACAGGCCACTGTCCTCTGGTCCAGGCTGTTCCTCGGTCTAGTGCTTTTGCTTCAGGCGTTAGCTACTGCTTACGTCGATGGCTTCTGCTTTGTACTACTGCAGTTGTTTCGGTTTGCAAAAAACTTACAGGACATGACCTTTGCTCTTACTGTCCAGCATCAACATCCACCGTGCAAGCACACAATGCAACAGAAAATAATGAGCAATGCAGATTACAAACAACACAGAGATGACCAATAACATTACACTAAAACAGAGCATAACAGAGTGCGGTTGTTAATCCCCTATCACTGCTATGGTGCGCTCAGTCCCTACTCTGTGATGCATGGTGACAATAAGTAACAATAAGCAAGATGGAAATAAATACTAAATAAAGGAAAAACAGGAAATGTAGTGATGAACAAATGCAAAACCGAGAAGAATGACTAACATGCAGTAGAAAATAATAGAAGCTAGCCTTAATATGCAGTAAAGATTAACATTTATATAGTTCAATCAATGAAACACGAACAAAACCTTTCAAGGATACCAGCAATAAATCGAAAAGAAAGAAGCAACATTTAACAACAAAACATTAAAATGAGATTGTCAATATTTGTACTGCACATAAATGAGATTCCAGTAGCATCGGGTTGTTTCATTTCTTTCTCCAACCGAGGTTCCACCTTACCATTGATGTGGATAAATGCTAAGCATCAACCCACATCAAAGCATCAAAACCAAAAGGGAGAAACAAAGGAAGAAGTGGTTCCCGAATGCACCAAGAGAAGAAAACCGAGAGCTAGGAAAATAAAGATTGCTTCAACAAAAACATAAAAAGTTTAGGAAAATCGAGAATGGGAGAAAGATATGCAAACACTTTCCATCAACTTTCAATGAATCAAATGCAAAGGAAATAACTTTGAAATTATGAACTACAAATAACCGAGCAAAGAAAATGAAAAACTTCATAAAAAACATTAAGAAAGTTCCATGAACAGTAAAATTGTTTGATTAAGAAAAAGAACTATTTGGAAATTCCTATCAAAGGAAGCTTAGAAATTAACCTAAAAGCTATTATACCTTAAAATTAGATCTACTCCTACTCCTAAATTACCTCGTTTTTCAATTGCCACCCTTTCTTATTTATACACACACTAGGGGTACAATTGTAATTTTTCCTTCCTAGATGAGTTGGCAATTTTTTGGCCACTTGTCTTCACGCCATTGGCTCCTTGAAAAGATATTTCCATGTCATCGGTCTTCTTGTCCAATTAGATGTGCTAGGTGGCATGGCTCGTGTTATTGATAATTCTATATTTTTAGAATTATTTGTGCTTAATTTCCTAATTAATTATTTAAATCCTTAATTTATTATGTTAATTATCCCTTTTATTTAATTAAAATTCTCATGTTTGCAGATAAATTAAATCCGAATGAATTTTGAATATTTCGATAGAAAATGGACCGAAATTGGGCTAAAATCGAGATTGAGCCACGCGGACAACACGAGTCATGCCACCTAGAACATCCAATTGGACAAGAAGACCGATGACATGGAAATATCTTTTCAAGGAGCCAATGGTGTGAAGACAAGCGGCAAAAAAAATGCCAACCCATCAAGGATGTGGAAATTACCATTTTACCCCTGTGTGTTTATAAATAGAAAAAGATGGAAATTGAAGGGGGATGTAATTTTTAGGGTAGAATAGTTTTAAGGTATTCTTAGGTTTTATTTTGTTCTTAAGTTTTCTCCATTTTTCGTTAGTCATTTTTCTCAATGTTTTACTATTCATTTCATGTTCTTCATTAATCTTTGTTAACTTTCATTTTCAATGAAAAATCACTTTCATTTTCATGCTCTCGGTTTTTCCTTGAATATTGTTTATGTTTCCTTAGTTTTATTTTCATAGCTTATTGTCTAATAGATTCATTCTTGGTTTCATACTTTATTTATGTTTTTAGTTGAAGCAATCTTTATTATTTTTTATAGCTCTCGGTTTGAGCTCCCTTGATGCATTCGGTAGCACCTTCTTCCCTTGATCATCCCTTTTGGTTTTGATGCTTTGATGTGGGTTAATGCTTAGCATTTATTCTCATCAATGGCAATATGGAACCTTGGTTGGAGAAAGGAATGAAGCAATCCGAGACTGGTTTCACGTTACTTTGCTATTCAATTATTTACAACCTCATTTTAATGGTCTGTTGTAAAATCTTGCTTCTTCCTATTCGGTTTATTGCTGCTATCCTTGAAAGGTTTGGTTTTTGCTTCATTGATTGCACTACGCATATGCTGTCCTTTTACTACATATTAATGCTAACCTCTATTATTTTCTACTGAGTATATTTATGCCTCTCGATTTTGCATTTGTTCATCACTGCACTTCCTATTTTTCTTTTATCTAGTTAAGTATTTCCACCTTGCTTTTTGTTACTACTGTCACCATTCATTGTAGAACATAGAATGAGTTCACCATAGCAGCAAATTGTGACTAACTTCCACTCTGTTCAGCTCTGTTTTTTTTATCTCGGTTCATTTATTTTCTGGGCACGCGACGAGGATGATGGCATTACAAGACTGTGTCATCACTATTGTATAACACTGCTGGAATTAAGTTAGGCAGGGAATCAGGAGCATGGTGTAGAAGACTGGTGATTGAAGCATGGGCAGAGAAGAAATGCATGAAATCGAGAGCCATAGACAGACTGGATGTAGCAGAGTTGGTGAGAGTTGCTGAAGCAAGCTGGAACAGCGCTTGGAGTAGCAGACCGAGAGTAGCCCTGAACCGAGAACAGACTAGGCAGTAGGAACCCGTGAGCATTTGGAACCGAGATACAACAGATGCAACAGCAGGATGCAGCGGACCAGAGGGCAAAAACCGAGCCATACCTGGAAATGGAAATGAAGAAATGAAGGATGAATAGTGTTTGGAGGGAATGGTTTAAAAATGCTTAAGGCTTGTTTGGCAATTACCTTATGAACAATAATCCATTTTTCTTAATTAGTTCATGAAATAGATTTAATTATGTCCTTAGTTCATCTTTATTTTTAACATGCATTAGTTAAGTTAGATTAAATTTGTTACATGCATTAGTTAAATTTTATTGTTAAATTAGTAAGTAGATATAGTTAGGATTTGTTTAGAGTTAATATTTTAGACATGTAGTTTTATAGTTATTTTCTTAATTTCCTAGGATTTTATTTTCATTAAGCTTTAGTTTAGTTTAAATTGCATTTTGATTAAGTAGTTTAATTGCATTTTAGGTTTGTTAAATTTAGTTTAATTTATCTTGCTTTGTTATTTTCATAATTGCATTTTATTTTAATTGTGTTAATTAGTTTTAACTGTTTTAATTTCTTTTGTAGGTTTTTGATTTTAATTGCGTTGAGCACTGTAAGTAATTTTGCTCGGTTTTATTTTCTTTATTTTATAGTTTTATTATTTTATTGCTTTCAGTATTTTCAATTCTAGATTAGTAGATCACCCACCTTAATCTCATAATTTGCTAGAATATACTTAGGGTAAGATTAACCGATACTTAATTAGGCTAGTCAACTTCTTTGTGCGACGATAATTTCGGGACTCAACCCATTATTACTTGTACGACCCGTGCACTTGCGGACATTACCTTTAGGGCGTGTCAAGTTTTTGGCGTCGTTATCGGGAAAGTTTTAATTAGTCATTAATTAATATCGGTGAAACTATACTTAGGTGTAATCCTAGCCTGTAAATATTTAGGTTGTAAATATTTAGATCCTTAATTTAGTTTAGTTAATTTTCTCATAATTAATTAAAATAAAAAAATTGAAAAATTAAAAAACTTAAAAATTTTTCTAAGGACTGTCTGATGTGTGCATGCGTAGAGCAAGGAGTTTTGATTACTTTCCTCTAGATCCTGAAATCGAACGAACTCTTAGGAAAATTTAAAAGGATTCTAGGAAATTTACAGCTCCGCAGCAAAACACGATGGCAGATAATAGGGAAAGTAGGACCGTTGGAGATTATGCGATGCCGACGGTTGAAGGATATTATACAGGCATTAGGCCACCAGCTGTCCCTGCTAATAATTTCGAAATTAAGCCTTCCATCCTCCAGATGATCCAGACCTCTGTACAGTTCAGAGGGCTTCCGCACGATGACCCACATGCTCACCTTGGGCAATTCCTGGACTTGTGCAACATGTTCAAACACAATGGATTATCGGATGATGCGCTTAGACTTAGACTATTCCCCTTCTCACTTAGGGATAGGGTGAGACACTGGTTGACTTCCCTGCCTCCAGGATCCATTTCTACATGGGACGCGTTAGCCCACCAATTTCTAGCCAAAATTTTCCCTCCCTCTAAAATGGCCAGACTCTGTAGCGATATATCCTCCTTTGCCCAACACGACTCTGAATCCCTTTACGAGGCATGGGAACGATATAAGGAGCTTCTTAGGAAGTGCCCTCACATGGCCTACCTCTATGGCTGCAAGTCCAGACCTTCTATAATGGATTTACAAGCTAAAATAGGACCATAGTGTACGCTGCTTCGGGTGGAGCCTTGGTGTGCAAAACAGAGGAGGAGGCTTATGAGCTGCTAGATAAGATGGCAGCTAACAACTATCAATGGTCCTCGAAAAGGCAATTGCCAAAGAAATCAGTGGGTATATATGAGCTTGACACCCTGTCCACCTTGACATCTCAAATCGCCAATCTTACAAAGAAGGTGGAGTCACTCAGTACCCAATCTAATCCTTCCAACAATCCTAACTCTGTGTTTTCTATCCAAAGTCTTTTTCTCTCATGTGATCTGTGTAGTGGTACCCATGCTGTGGATAGGTGTCCACTTAACCTAGAATCGGTTCAATACGTTGCCCCTAAGCAACAAAACAACCCTTTTTCAAACACCTATAATCCAGGGTGGAGGAACCATCCTAACTTTTCTTGGAGCCAGAACCAAGGGCAACCTTCTAATTCTAGACCAGTAGGACCCCCATGTTTTCAAGCTCCACAGGTTCAGGTACCACCATAACATCAATTTCCTCACCACCCACCACCTCAGTATCCACATCATCAACCTACTCATTCCCATCCATCCCACTTCCATCAACCACCACCATCACAACCCCAGCATTTATCTGCAGTTGATAAGAAACCCTCTCTTGAGGAAATGTTCACAACAATCTTGCAAAATCAAGCAGCTTCAATTAAGAACCTAGAGGTTCAGGTAGGACAAAAAGCAAACGCTCTTAGTCAACGTCCTCAAGGTACCCTTCCTAGTAACACTGAAGCCAATCCTGTTAGGCAAAGGGAAGGGAAGGAACATGTGAAAGCCATCACCCTTAGAAGTGGTAGAGAGCTTGTAACTCCTCCTGTTAAGTCCAGACCTGGCCAGCCCATAGTTAAAAAACCCATAGGTTCTTGTGAAGCAGCTCAAAAGGAGCAAGAATCAAAAGATCAAGTTGCAAAGGAAACAAAGCCAGGCAATTCTTCACATTTACCTGTTTCTTTGTCACAACCTTCTTTATCCTCTAATGCTACAAAAGTTTCCACTACATCTCCTCCTGTTAGACCACCAGTCCCTTTTCCCCAGAGATTTCAAAATCAAAAACTGGACCAATAATTTGCAAAATTCCTTGAAGTTTTTAAGAAACTTCACATCAACATTCCATTCGCAGATGCCTTAGAGCAAATGCCAAGCTATGTGAAGTTTATGAAGGACATCTTCTCTAGGAAAAGAAGATTGAAAGATTACGAGACGGTGGCCTTAACGGAGGAATGTAGCGCCATTATCCAGAGGAGATTACCTCCCAAGCTCAAGGATCCTGGGAGTTTTACCATACCATGCACTATTAGTAATTTATTCTTTAGTAGAGCCTTGTACGATTTAGGAGCTAGTATAAATTTGATGCCATTATCTATTTATCAGAAGTTAGGAATATGGGATGCCAAGCCCACCACAGTGACCCTCCAATTGGCTGATCGATCAATTAAATATTCGAAGGGGGTCATTGAGGATGTCTTAGTAAAAGTGGACAAGTTTATTTTCCCTGTAGATTTTATCGTGTTGGACATGGAGGAAGATAGGGAAGTCCCAATTATACTAGGCAGGCCATTCCTAGCGACTAGTAGAACTTTAATAGATGTATAAAAGGGGGAGTTAACAATGAGAGTTCAAGATCAGGAAGTCAAGTTTAATGTGTTCAAATCTCTAAGGTTCCCTGACGACTCTCACGATTGTTTTAGGATGGATGTAATGGATAAGGATATTACTGAGGAGTTTTCCAAGACACACCCTTTAAACCCTTTAGAAGCCTCCTTAGTAAAATCTGTTGATCTTAGAGATTATAGTGAAGATGATGATGAGATCTACGAGACTTTACAATTATTAGAGGTCACTCCTTTTAAGGAAATTGCCCAATTTGAGACACTAGACCCTTCATCTATTCGAGTTTCAAATATCTTTTCATCCACCAGTGATCCTCCAGCATTAGAGCTAAAACCTTTACCCTCACACCTTACGTATGCTTACTTAGGTGAGTCCTCGACATGACCAATAATAGTATCTGCTGCTCTCTCCAATGATCAGGAAGCAAAATTACTACAAGTTTTGAGAGAGCATCAGAAGGCTATAAGCTGGTCTATCTCTGACCTTAAGGGTATTAGTCCCTCTATTTGTATGCATAAAATACTATTGGAGGAAGGGTATAGGTCATCCATAGAGCACCAGTGTCGATTAAACCCTGTAATGAAAGAAGTTGTCAAGAAGGAGATTATTAAGTGGTTAGATACAGGGATCATCTATCCCATTTCTGATAGTGCCTGGGTGAGCCCAGTACAATGTGTCCCTAAGAAGAAAGGGATGACAGTGATCGAGAATGAAAGTAATGAGCTCATCCCCACTAGGACTGTCACTGGTTGGCGAGTATGTATGGACTATAGGAAACTCAACAAGGCCACCAGGAAAGACCACTTCCCTTTGCCCTTCATTGACCAAATGTTAGATCGATTAGCTGGTCATGAATTTTATTGTCTGCTAGACGGATACTCTGGGTACAATCAAATAGCTATAGCCCTAGAAGACCAAGAAAAATTACCTTCACCTGTCCCTATGGGACTTTTGCTTTTAGAAGAATGCCTTTTGGCCTATGCAATGCACCTGCTACATTCTAGCGTTGCATGATGGCCATATTTCATAATATGGTGGAGGATTTTCTTAAGGTTTTCTTGGACGATTTCTCAGTATTTGGGGATAGCTTTGATTTATGTCTGTATAATTTGGCATTAGTATTGAGAAGGTGTGAAGAAACGAATTAGTGCTTAATTGGGAGAAATACCACTTTATGGTGAAAAAAGGTATAGTGCTTGGGCACAAAATTTCTGTTGGGGGGATAGAAGTGGATAAAGTTAAGGTGGAAATCATTGAAAAGTTACCTCCCCCTACATTTGTTAAAGGAATCTGAAGTTTCCTAGGCCATGCAGGATTTTACAGAAGGTTCATTAAGGATTTTTCTCAGATATCTAAGCCTTTATGTAATCTCCTGGAAAAAGACACTACATTTTGCTTTGATGAACAATGCTTAGGAGCATTTAAGACTTTAAAGGAGAAATTAGTTACAGCCCCTGTAATCATAGATCCAGATTGGAGTTTACCCTTTGAGCTTATGTGTTATGCAAGTGATTATGTTGTTGGGGTTGTACTAGGACAAAGAAAAGGAAGAGTCTTTTATGCTATCTACTATGCAAGCAAAACTCTGAATGAGGCCCAGTTAAACTATGTTACTACCGAGAAGGAGTTGTTAGCCGTAGTATTTACTTTTAATAAGTTTCGCTCCTATCTCATTGGTACTAAGGTAATAGTTTTTACTGATCATGCTGCCATTAAGTACTTAGTCTCCAAGAAGGATGCAAAGCCGAGGCTGATTAGATGGATTCTCCTACTATAGGAGTTTGACTTGGAGATTAGGGACAGGAAAGGTACGGAGAATCAGGTTGTTGACCATTTATCTAGATTAGAGAATGGATTTAAAGAAGATGGTACAACTATTAATGAGTCCTTTCCTGATGAGTAGTTATTTACTTTCGGGCACTCTAGATTGCCCTGGTACGCTGATTTTGTAAATTATCTGGTTAGCAACGTGATGCCACCTGATTTGACTGCCCAGCAAAAGAAAAAGTTTTTGAGTGATGTCAAGTATTATGTTTGGGATGAACCCTTCCTGCACAAGCAATGTAAAGATCAGATTTTAAAAAGGTGTGTTCCTATGGAAGAAGTAGAGGATATACTTAGACATTGTCACTCTTCTGATTATGGAGGGCACTTTGGAAGAGAGAGGACAGCAGCCAAGGTTTTGCAATCTGGATATTACTGGCCCATGTTATTTAAGGATGCCCACTACTTTGTGCTGAAATGTGATAGATGTCAGAGGGTAGGTAATATTTCCAAAAGAAATGAGATGCCTCTGACTAATATTTTAGAAGTAGAACTCTTTGATGTCTTGGGTATTGATTTCATGGGACCGTTTGTTCTTTCATATGGCAATCTCTATATTGTAGTGGCTGTGGACTATGTGTCGAAATGGGTTGAAGCGATGGCTTTACCAACTAATGATGCCAAGGTAGGAGTAAGGTTTTTAAAGAAGAGTATTTTCACACGATTTGGCACACCTAGGGCTATCATTAGTGATGGAGGATCCCACTTTTGCAATCGAAGTTTTGATGGGCTGTTAAAGAAATATGGGGTCAAACATAAGGTAGCCACTGCTTATCACCCGCAGATGAGTGGCCAAGTAGAGTTGTCCAATAGGAAAATTAAGGGGGTATTGGAGAAAACAGTGAACCCAAGTAGGAAGGATTGGTCCATTAGGTTAGATGATGCACTTTGGGCCTATAGGACAGCCTTCAAAACACCTTTAAGAATATCCCCTTATCAGCTTGTTTATGGTAAAGCTTGTCATCTATCAGTAGAGCTTGAGCACAAGGCCTATTGGGCCCTTAAGAATCTGAATTTCAACTTAGAGGCAGCAGGGGAGAAGAGGCTGCTACAACTCAATCAGTTAGATGAGTTCAGGTTGCAGGCATATGAGAATGCCAAGCACTACAAGGAAAAGACTAAGCGATGACATGATAAGAAAATTAAGGAGAGACACTTCGAGCCAGGCTAGCAGGTTCTGTTGTTTAATTCATGCTTGAAGTTGTTTCCAGGAAAGCTTAATTCTAGGTGGTCAGGTCCCTTTACCATTACCCAAGTATTCTCTCAGGGAGCCATTGAAATTATGGATGAGACCTTGAATCAACCCTTTAAAGTTAATGGGGGCAGACTAAAACACTATTTTGGGGGAGGGTTAGATCGTCAGCATTCTGTAACCACTTTAGCTGACCCTCCTACTTCTGATCCTACTACTTAGCTTCATTTTTCTTTTTCACTTTTTGTATTGTTCTTTTCTTTTCTGTTGTTTCTTTCTTTATTTATTTTACAGATTGCTTTTCTAGAATTACCTTTTCAATCAAGTTTCAGTTGTTCATCAGCATTAGAAAAGGGGAGTACTCTATTTTGGAGCTTAAATTCTTATATTATCTGCACACTGAGGACACTGTGCACCTTAAGTTTAGGGGAGGGGATATCACTTGAGCTATTTTGTAAAAAAATTGAAAAAAATTTCAAATTTTTTTTCGAAAATCTGAGAAAGAATTTTCAAATTTTTTTCGATAATATGAACTTAAATTATTTGATTTTAGGATGATTTAGTGCTTAGCATGTAGTTTTCCCATATTCCGATGATATGACCCCATGATTTAGTTTGACTTTGATTGACTAAGAAGCATGATTATAGGAAACATGAAGTTGACTTCTTGAATTTGTCTTAATTCTGATTGTGATTGCCTCATCTTATGCACATGTCATGTCATGAATCGGTATATTTATTTAGAGAAAGCTTATGTGTACATAGGATTGCATTTGTTCAGTTGATTTGGTGCATCATCTTCTAGAATTTGTTTGATCTGATCTCGAGGTGAAATATTAGATCACACTTAATTAGGGAGATGATTTAGGCCATCTTTGGATCCTTTGAGCCTTTTAGCTTTCGTAGTCACCCATCTGGGCCAAATAAGCTTTTCTCTGTAAATACACTTGCTTATTTTTGTTTCCTTAGCTTAAATACTTTTTCCTATCCCTTACCCCGAGAGCATGAAAAGTCATTGGGATATATTGTGAGCTATATGGGTATTAAGTGATAGTGAAAGAGTATGTAAAAAAAAATGATGAAAAAGAAAGAAAAAGGAAAAGAAAAGAAGAAAATAGAAAAATACAAAAAAAAAATGTTTAGCAAAATAAATAAGTTTGGGGGAAATAATTAGAGCTCTTACATTATAGATCCTAGAAGTAATTTGTCAGACCCGAATTTTTTGTAGCTTGTACCTTATGATTCCTATGTGTATGAACACTATGTAATTATAGTTGAATCATAAGAAGAGTATTTACTATCATGCAATCGACTATTTGAGAAATTAAAAATGCATGTAAGCTACATAACAGCGAGATAAGGGTTAAGTTGATTCCCGAACGAGTGCAGGGGTAAAACGGTCAAATGACTGAAATTCGGTATAATTTCGATAAGACAATTTCATTAAAAATATGAAATTGAGGAATCTTGATCAAAATCGAGGAAAATATTTAATTTCGAGCCCAATTGATCAAGATATAAATTTATTAAAATTTATCAGAATTTTTACCTCGAAAAATGAGCCCAAAAATAGTAAAAAAAATATCGAAAAGGTAAAATCGGACTGATAAATTCATTTACGGATTAAATAAATTTAATATGATTTTTGGAGATATTTTTAGATATTTTTAGGATATTTATGGGATATTTATGGGATTTTTATTATTATTTTATAATAAAATAATAATAAAAATATATTATAAAAAAAAAGGAAATCTGAAAGTTGAATCGGGGAGAGAGAAGAGGGGAAACCGCGTGGAAGCCGACCCGAGGGAGAAGACCACCGGACGGCCACCACCGGCCACCCCACGGGCAGGTAAGCGGTCGGAATAGGAAGCCCGACACCGTGCGCACCCATCGGCACCGGTCACGACCTCCACCGACGCCGGACGCCGACGAATCGAAGAGGTGAAGCCGCGGAGGAAAAGAAGGAATCCGGCGGCCACCGGCGGTGATTGGTCCCGATCGAGCCCAGCCGAGTGTTGCCCAGGCTTAGGCGCGTCGAACTGTGGTGGTGATGCATCGAGAACCGGCCGGAATAGGCCAGCACGGCCAAAGGATGCCTGAACCGGTCGGCGGTTCAGTGGAGAAGGTTCTATGCTGAACCGGACCGGACCGGTTCAGCCAAGAAGAAAAGGGGAAAAAGAGGAAAAAGAAAGAAAAAGGAAAAAGAAAATTTTCGAGATTTCACCGGACTTCGGGTAAGTCGATACGAGGTCAAAAGTGACCGATTTGATTTTTGATGAATTTATTTAAATTATATTTAATCGAAAATTGACCCGGAGTTAAATATAATAAATTGTCCAGTTCGACGATAAATTCCGAACAGAAGCCCGATCGAACTTCGATTTGCGTACCATCGCATATTATCTGGTAAGTAAAGTTCATTTACGATAATTTATGTGATTTATGCGTATTTAAGATTTAATTTACGCATTTCGGATTAAATTCCGTATTAGTGAATTATATTCGGAATTTTGAATTAAATGTCGTAAATGATATACGGGCTATCCAAAGAGCTTGGAATAAAGCCCAATGGGTATTAATAGGCCCAACGAAAATGAATAGTAAAATGAAAATGGACTTAAGGCCTAGTTAGGCCCATTAAGGATTTTAAGGCCCATTAAGGGAAATTAAACTGTATTAATGTGTAATACATTTGGAAAAATATAATTAACCTGAGGAATGGTTATTTACAGCTCCGGAGTTTACATTGAGAGCTGATCAGACTGCGGGAATTAGCAGCACCGAGGAAGTGAGGTCACGTGACGTGATCCGAGGTAAGGGACTTTTGCGAGTAGTTAGAGATACCTGCACGTATTTTCAACTGCTTCTGCATTCACTTAAAAACTCTGAGGGTCAGAGAAAGTGAATAATAATTATTGCGACCCGATAGTGGCAAATTATGATTTTGCCCCTAGTTAGTCAAAAAGTCAACTTTTGTGAGAAGTTGCAAAACGCATGAAAAATACTATTGTGAGTGTTTAATTGCTATTAGCATGAAAATAAATAGATGGGCTAATGATTTTAAGGTTGATATGACTTAAGCACACTTTTAGTGCTGATTTTGATGTTTTATAAACAATCCCTTTTAAATAGCCATCTATCATATTATGTGAGAATGAATCGTGCTAGAGCATAGCTCGCACTGGGATTCATATGTTTTCCACATACATAGTGCTGGATTTTGATACGCACTAGATTTTCATGACATGCATGATAGAGTACTGGAGTTTTACTTGTACTCAGCTTTGAATGATATATGCATGACAGAGTGCTAGAGCGTTGCTCGTACTCGATTCTTCATGGTTTATACATGACATAGTACTGGGAGCTATTGCTCGTACTTGATTTTGATATTGTGCATAGCATAGTACTGGGAGCTATTGCTCGTACTTGATTTAATACATAAACTATGCATTGACCTAGTTGCTAGAGATTGCTCGCACTAGAGTTGAGTTTTGTGATGTGAAACAGTGTTTGAGCGGAGTGACGACTGTGAGTCGCACTCAAGACGCACACTGTATGTGATATGTAATACATGTTAAAACCCATGCCTGAGTCCTTGTGTGACTGTGTGTCATAGCTAGAGAGGATATCCGCATGAGGTTGATATAGACGTGGTATACTTATTTCCATAGTTTCGAGGGTTAAGTCCTATGGGAGGCACTCTGGCTGTGAGGGTCCACGGGTGTACTTTGTACCGTGTTTGGGACACGAGGTGTACGCTGTACCGTGTGTTACGTAGCTAGCGGTTGACATTGGACTGACCATCCTCCCGTTACAGCAGTGATTGCCGCACACCGAGTACTGTGTCGCATGGGATCACTTTTCGGATATGATCATAATCCAGGATACTATTTGCATTTACCACAGAGTCTCACATGATATATCACATTGATTGACTGATTTAAACTGCGGACAGACCTGAGGGATGGGTCAGACTCCGATTTGTGTTGTGAATCATTTGATGCCATATTTATTGTGATTTAAATATACATGGCATGATTTACATAAAGGCATGATTTATATACAATGCATTGTTTTGCACTACATGCCTACATTTGAGAAATAAAGCATGATTTCTGTACATGGGATTTATTCTGTACAAGTATATATATTATATTTCAAGACATGCTTTTAAAGTGAGTTAAGGAAATAATGTTTTCAAGGCATAGCACTATTTTGAGTAGATAGTGTGGATATCTACTTGCTTGCCTGATTTCCTTACTGAGCGTGTTAAGCTCACCCCCCTTTTCTTTACATCTCTCTACAGAGCGTCAGTAGAGCGAGAGTTATCGTGGGATAGTGTCCCAGAGTCCACTGCTAGTTCCTATCGATTGCCAGGTATACTTATTATGTACAGTTGTGTATATAAACATAGAAACAGCACAGTGATGTATACGTTATATATTATGGGGAATGTAATCGTATTAGATTTTATATAATCTTACATGCATAATGAAAGCAGTTACAGTCAGTAATAATATATTGACATGTATGTATGAAATGGATGATGTGGTAAGTGAGGACTCTGACATCGAATCACAGCCCAACCATTGAAGAGAGGAAAGGTAAGTTAAAAATGCGAAAAATTTATAGTGATATTTGGATAAAGTCAAGGATTGAAACTAGGGTCCTGACAGGATGGTATCAGAGCCGAAGTTGGTGTGATGTGAGTCGGTGTTAGAAAATAGGAAAGTGTACATCCCCATAGTACTGTGCTGTGTTTAGATATAACTGTGTATACCAGATAGGAAATGGACTAATTCATTATTATGAATGCAGGGACTTTGCCTATATGTCAAATACACGTAGTGGTAGAGGTATGAGAGGTAGGGCTCGAGGCTGGGGAGATAGACCCGAGGGACGAGCCGCTGTCAGACCATTACCTACGCATGAGACTCTAGGTGCTACTGAGGCACCCGAGTGTGCCGAGATGCGCTTCATGAGATTAGAGCGTGGTCTCGAGACTATTATTGAGATACTGGCACCGACGATGCCAGGTAGGCAGAGACAGGAGGCAGGAGCTGTTACAGGAGAGGCAGTTGCCCCTGATACACCTACGCAGACAGCTGATGCACAGAGGACTGTAGATACTCCTACACCCCCACCGGTTTTGGGTGGTAGTGGATTAGGATATGGATGTGACCTGCATCGGTTGAGGGAGTTCAAGAAGTTTAGACCTCCATCATTTAGTGGGGTCAAGAACCCCGTGGCTGCCGAGGAGTGGTTAGCAGAGCTGGAGAAGCTCTATGGATTCTTCGAGTGTACGACCTCGGAGATGGTCGCGTTTGCTGCGTTCCTACTGAAGGGAGCTGCAGAGCATTGGTGGAAGTCCACCCGACCTATATTGAGATCCCGACACACGGATATCAGTTGGGATATATTTCGGGAGGCCTTCAGGAGGTAGTTTATTCCCGACACCGCACAACGAAAACTACAGGCAGAATTTTTGGGACTACACCAGGGGAGTTTATCTGTGGACGAGTATGAGACTCGATTCCTATCCCGAAGAAGATATGACCCGGATACCATGTACAGTGAGACCAGGAAGGTCCACAGATTTATCGAAGGGTTGAGACCAGTGCTGCGGTCCAAGTTGGTTCCGCTGGACATAGTGACTTATGAGGAGGCAGTGCGCAGGGCGCAACTATGTGAGCAGGACTACGAGAGGAATGCTTCCGAGTTTGGGAAGTTTAGCCGTAGCCTAGACTTGCAGAAGAAGAGACCCGCTAGAGATTTTAGTTATCGAGGGGGAAAGAGATCCTTCGGTAAGAGATCACGGATAAAGGGGACACGAGATAGATATGCTAGACCTCCTTATCCGACTGCAGCCCCAACGAAGGGCATTGTCATGGGAGGACCGCGACCTGCTGCAGATCAGTGTAGAAGATGCGGCAGATCACATGGAGATAGACCGTGTCCACAGGGTGCTATGGTATGTTTTCGATGTGGGAAACAGGGGCACATGGCTAGAGAGTGCCCAGCGCCGTATGTGACTGCACCACAGAGGGGCATGGAGTATGATAGAACCCCAGCTGGTACGTCAGCTCAGAGAGGTAGAGCGACGGCAGAGGAGAAAGGGAAACAAGTGATGGGTCAAGGGCGAGTACATGCTTTGGACCAGGGAACAGCTGATGCTTCATCGGATGTGATTCCAGGTAACATCCTGATTTATGATATTGAAGCATATGTTTTAATTGATCCTAGTGCCACGCATTCTTTTGTATCGCCTTCATTGGCATGTAAATTAGCAAGACATGTAGAGCGTACACGTTTATGTATGATGATGTTAATCAGTACGCCTATGAATAGTAGTCAAGTTGTAGAATATGTATATAATGACTGCAAGTTGAGAGTAGAGGATAAGGAGATGACAGCCAATCTAATATTACTAAGTATGAGCGACTTTGATATAATATTAGGAATGGATTGGCTATCTGCAAACCATGCTGTTTTAGATTGTTACGCTAAGACAGTTATGTTTCCTAACCCTACAAGATATGTTGTAAAGTTTAATAAAGATAAATGAAAGGAATAGATGTGATTATTACATGATTTCTGATTTAGAAAACCTTCAACATATCAAGGTTTCATTGCGTACGTGGTAGATATGGATAAGGCACATCCGGAGTTGACAGATATCACTATGGTCAGTGAGTACCCAGATGTTTTCCCGGACAAATTGCCAGGGTTACCACCAGACAGAGAGATGGAGTTTTGTATAGATCTGGTACCTGATACGGAGCCTATTTCGAGACCACCTTATCGCATGGCCTTAGTCAAGCTGAAGGAGCTCAAGAGACAGTTACAGGAGTTGTTGTATAGGGGCTTTGTACGATCGAGTGTTTCATATTGGGGAGCACCGGTTTTGTTTGTGAGGAAGAAGGATGGGAGCCTCCGATTGTGTATAGACTACCGATTGTTGAATAAGGCCACCATCAAGAATAGATACCCCCTTCCACGCATTGACGACTTGCTAGATCAGCTACAGGGAGCACAGGTCTTTTCCAAGATTGACCTAAGGTCTGGGTATCATCAGCTGAAGGTTCGGAGTGGAGATGTACCCAAGACAGCATTTCGTACCCGATATGGCCATTATGAGTTCTTGGTCATGCCATTCGGATTGACGAATGCTCCAGCTGCTTTCATGGCTTTGATGAACGATGTGTTCAAGCCATACTTGGACCAGTTTGTTATCGTCTTCATCGATGACATATTGGTGTATTCGAGATCCAAGGAGGAGCATGAGGAGCACCTCAGGATCGTGTTGCAGACATTACGGGAGCATGAGTTATATGCTAAGCTCAGCAAGTGTGACTTTTGGTTGTCACAGATCTCGTTTTTGGGACATGTCGTATTGAGAGATGGTGTATCAGTTGATCCATCTAAGATAGAGGCGGTAGTTCAATGGGAACAGCCGAGGACAGTCACCGAGATCAGGAGTTTTCTGGGTTAGCTGGATACTATCGGAGATTCGTTGAGGGATTTTCGAAGTTTGCTGCTCCGTTGACACGTCTTACTCGAAAGAGTGCACCGTTCGTATGGAACGAGGATTGTGAGAAGAGTTTTGAGGAGTTGAAGCGTCGATTGACCACCGCTCCCATTCTCACTATCCCTACCAGCTCAGGAGGATTTGTAGTGTATACCGATGCTTCGCATCAGGGACTGGGCTGCGTATTGATGCAAGACGGGAAGGTAGTTGCTTATGGATCCAGACAGTTGAAGGATCATGAGAAAAACTATCCGACCCATGATTTGGAACTAGCAGCAGTAGTGTTTGCGTTGAAGGTATGGCGCCACTACTTGTATGGCGAGAAGTTCCAGATATTTACCGACCACAAGAGCCTCAAGTATCTGTTCTCGCAGAAGGAGCTGAACATGAGACAGAGAAGATGGCTAGAGCTTTTGAAGGACTACGATTGTGAGATACTTTATCATCCGGGTAAGGCTAACGTTGTAGCCGATGCTTTGAGCAGGAAGAGCCTGGGGATGGTATCGTATATGATGGTTAGGGAGCATGATTTGCTAGAGCAGTTTGCCAGCCTCAGTTTAGGAGTCGTGCCTTCTGACATGGATACAGGCTATGTGATAGCTAGTCTACGCTTGGAGCCGGATCTGTTGGACAGGATCAGAGTAGCTCAGCAGGCTGATCCATTTTGTATGGATGTGAGTAGTCAGATGCAGAAGGGCACCGTGACTGATTTTGAGTTGAGTTCTGATGGACTACTGAGGTTCAGAGGTAGATTGTGTGTTCCTGAGGATCTAGGACTCAGGAGATTGATATTAGCGGAAGCTCATTCGTCGAGGTATACTTTACATCCGGGGAGTAACAAGATGTATCAGAACCTCCGAAAGGTATACTGGTGGTCGGGTATGAAGAGAGATGTAGCAGACTTCGTGGCAAAGTGTCTCGTATGTCAGCAGGTGAAGGTAGAGCATCAAAAACCTGCAAGATTGTTGCAGACTCTACCTATACCGACATGGAAATGGGAGCATATCACCATGGATTTCGTGATGGGTTTACCGAGGACCCGCAGGAATCACGATGCTATATGGGTGATCGTTGATAGACTGACGAAGTTAGCCCACTTCCTAGCTATGAGAGCTACCGATACTCTGAGTTCATTAGCAGAACTGTACGTACGCGAGGTAGTGAGGTTATACGGTGTACCAGTGAGCATAGTCTCTGATAGGGATTCCCGCTTCACATCCCACTTTTGGGGATATTTTCAGGAAGCCATGGGAACCCAGTTGAGTTTGAGCACCGCTTTCCATCCTCAGACAGATAGTCAGTCAGAGAGGACTATACAGACTCTGGAGGACATGTTGAGAGCATGTGTGCTAGACTATCGAGGCTCCTGGGATGACCACCTACCACTAGCCGAGTTCGCCTACAACAACAGTCATCATTCGAGTATCGGGATGGCACAGTATGAGGCTTTGTATGGCCGTAGATGTCGTTCCCCTATTGGATGGGAAGAAGTGGGTGACCGTAAGATTTTTGCTCCTGACTTGGTTACGCAAGCATCTGAGGATGTCCGCTTGATAGTAGAGAGGCTGAGGACAGCTCAAAGCAGACAGAAGAGTTACGCTGACAGGAGACGTAGGCCACTAGAGTTTGCAGTTGGTGAATCCGTGTTTTTGAGAGTTTCTCCTTCCAAGGGCATAGCGAGATTTGGGAAGAGAGGGAAACTAAATCCTCACTACATTGGACCCTTTGAGATACTTGATCGAGTGGGAGATAAGGCGTATAGGTTGGCATTGTCACCGGACTTATCAGGTGTCCACAACGTCTTCCACATATCGATGCTTCGGAAGTATCACCCGGATCCGTCACATGTGATTAGTTACGAGCCTTTGGAGCTCCGAGAGGACATGTCATATGTTGAGAGACCGATTCGGATATTGGATAGGAAGGAGAAGGTATTGAGATCGAAGACCATCGAATTAGTGAAGATTCTCTGGCAGCATCATACTTCAGATGAAGCTACTTGGGAGCTAGAGAGTCTGATGCGAGAGAAGTACCCTCACCTATTTGAGGACTGACTTGGTTCTAATTTGGAGGACCAAATTTTCTGAGTGGGGGAGGATTGTCAGACCCGGATTTTTTGTAGCTTGTACCTTATGATTCCTATGTGTATGAACACTATGTAATTATAGTTGAATCATAAGAAGAGTATTTACTATCATGCAATCGACTATTTGAGAAATTAAAAATGCATGTAAGCTACATAACAGCGAGATAAGGGTTAAGTTGATTCCCGAACGAGTGCAGGGGTAAAACGGTCAAATGACTGAAATTCGGTATAATTTCGATAAGATAATTTCATTAAAAATATGAAATTGAGGAATCTTGATCAAAATCAAGGAAAATATTTAATTTCGAGCCCAATTGATCAAGATATAAATTTATTAGAATTTATCAAAATTTTTACCTCGAAAAATGAGCCCAAAAATAGTAAAAAAATATACCGAAAAGGTAAAATCGGACTGATAAACTCATTTACGGATTAAATAAATTTAATATGATTTTTGGAGATATTTTTAGATATTTTTGGGATATTTATGGGATATTTATGGGATTTTTATTATTATTTTATAATAAAATAATAATAAAAATATATTATAAAAAAAAAAGGAAATCTGAAAGTTGAATCGGGGAGAGAGAAGAGGGGAAACCGCGTGGAAGCCGACCTGAGGGAGAAGACCACCGGACGGCCACCACCGGCCACCCCACGGGCAGGTAAGCGGTCGGAATAGGAAGCCCGACACCGTGCGCACCAATCGGCACCGGTCACGACCTCCACCGACGCCGGACGCCGACGAATCGAAGAGGTGAAGCCGCGGAGGAAAAGAAGGAATCCGACGGCCACTGGCGGTGATTGGTCCCGATCGAGCCCAGCCGAGTGTTGCCCAGGCTTAGGCGCGTCGAACTGCGGTGGTGATGCGTCGGGAACCGGCCGGAATAGGTCGGCACGGCCAAAGGATTCCTGAACCGATCGGCGGTTCAGTAGAGAAGGTTCTGTGCTGAACCGGACCGGACCGGTTCAGCCAAGGAGAAAAGGGGAAAAGAGGAAAAAGAAAGAAAAAGGAAAAGAAAAATTTTTGGGATTTCACCGGACTTCGGGTAAGTCGATACGAGGTCAAAAGTGACCGATTTGATTTTCGATGAATTTATTTAAATTATATTTAATCGAAAATTGACCCGGAGTTAAATATAATAAATTGTGCAGTTCGACAATAAATTCCGAACAGAAGCCCGATCGAACTTCGATTTGCGTACCATCGCATATTATCGGGTAAGTAAAGTTCATTTACGATAATTTATGTGATTTATGCGTATTTAAGATTTAATTTACGCATTTCAGATTAAATTCCGTATTAGTGAATTATATTCGAAATTTTGAATTAAATGTCGTAAATGATATACGGGCTATCCAAAGAGCTTGGAATAAAGCCCAATGGGTATTAATAGGCCCAACGAAAATGAATAGTAAAATGAAAATGGACTTAAGGCCTAGTTAGGCCCATTAAGGATTTTAAGGCCCATTAAGGGAAATTAAACTGTATTAATGTGTAATACATTTGGAAAAATATAATTAACCTGAGGAATGGTTATTTACAGCTCCGGAGTTTACATTGAGAGCTGATCAGACTGCGGGAATTAGCAGCACCGAGGAAGTGAGGTCACGTGACGTGATCCGAGGTAAGAGACTTTTGCGAGTAGTTAGAGATACCTGCACGTATTTTCAACTGCTTCTGCATTCACTTAAAAACTCTGAGAGTCAGAGAAAGTGAATAATAATTATTGCGACCCGATAGTGGCAAATTATGATTTTGCCCCTAGTTAGTCAAAAAGTCAACTTTTGTGAGAAGTTGCAAAACGCATGGAAAATACTATTGTGAGTGTTTAATTGCTATTAGCATGAAAATAAATAGATGGGCTAATGATTTTAAGGTTGATATGACTTAAGCACACTTTTAGTGCTGATTTTGATGTTTTATAAACAATCCCTTTTAAATAGCCATCTATCATATTATGTGAGAATGAATCGTGCTAGAGCATAGCTCGCACTGGGATTCATATGTTTTCCACATACATAGTGCTGGATTTTGATACGCACTAGATTTTCATGACATGCATGATAGAGTACTGGAGTTTTACTCGTACTCAGCTTTGAATGATATATGCATGACAGAGTGCTAGAGCGTTGCTCGTACTCGATTCTTCATGGTTTATACATGACATAGTACTGGGAGCTATTGCTCGTACTTGATTTTGATATTGTGCATAGCATAGTACTGGGAGCTATTGCTCGTACTTGATTTAATACATAAACTATGCATTGACCTAGTTGCTAGAGATTGCTCGCACTAGAGTTGAGTTTTGTGATGTGAAACAGTGTTTGAGCGGAGTGACGACTGTGAGTCGCACTCAAGATGCACACTGTATGTGATATGTAATACATGTTAAAACCCATGCCTGAGTCCTTGTGTGACTGTGTGTCATAGCTGGAGAGGATATCCGCATGAGGTTGATATAGACGTGGTATACTTATTTCCATAGTTTCGAGGGCTAAGTCCTATGGGAGGCACTCTGGCTGTGAGGGTCCACGGGTGTACTTTGTACCGTGTTTGGGACACGAGGTGTACGCTGTACCGTGTGTTACGTAGCTAGCGGTTGACATTGGACTGACCATCCTCCCGTTACAGCAGTGATTGCCGCACACCGAGTACTGTGTCGCATGGGATCACTTTTCGGATATGATCATAATCCAGGATACTATTTGCATTTACCACAGAGTCTCACATGATATATCACATTGATTGACTGATTTAAACTGCGGACAGACCTGAGGGATGGGTCAGACTCCGATTTGTGTTGTGAATCATTTGATGCCATATTTATTGTGATTTAAATATACATGGCATGATTTACATAAAGGCATGATTTATATACAATGCATTGTTTTGCACTACATGCCTACATTTGAGAAATAAAGCATGATTTCTGTACATGGGATTTATTCTGTACAAGTATATATATTATATTTCAAGACATGCTTTTAAAGTGAGTTAAGGAAATAATGTTTTCAAGGCATAGCACTATTTTGAGTAGATAGTGTGGATATCTACTTGCTTGCCTGATTTCCTTACTGAGCGCGTTAAGCTCACCCCCCTTTTCTTTACATCTCTCTACAGAGCGTCAGTAGAGCGAGAGTTATCGTGGGATAGTGTCCCAGAGTCCACTGCTAGTTCCTATCGATTGCCAAGTATACTTATTATGTACAGTTGTGTATCTAAACATAGAAACAGCACAGTGATGTATACGTTATATATTATGGGGAATGTAATCGTATTAGATTTTATATAATCTTACATGTATAATGAAAGCAGTTACAGTCAGTAATAATATATTGACATGTATGTATGAAATGGATGATGTGGTAAGTGAGGACTCTGACATCGAATCACAGCCCAACCATTGAAGAGAGGAAAGGTAAGTTAAAAATGCGAAAAATTTATAGTGATATTTGGATAAAGTCAAGGATTGAAACTGGGGTCCTGACATAATTCATGTTAAGGGGTAATTAAACCTAAATCGACTTTATCTTACCTTAACCTCAACCTTACATTATAAGCTTAATGAAGTCCTATTGAACTTTAGTTAAGTGTGACTACATTAGTGGAGAGAGAAGTGAAAAGCAAACTTATGGGAATGATCACATGTCATTGACTTTGCATTCACTATGTTGCATAATCTGATCCGGATAGTGTACTGTGAATTGACTTAGACATTTTTCACACACTCACGAGGAGTCCAATTTAGGTTAGGACTTATGATTGAATAATTCTAAGTGCTGGACTTGTAGTTGTGATTCTTTGATTTCATAAGTTTGTACTTTTTCTTTGAGGATGATATTGGGGAAATTATTATGTTTTGTACTTGTCATTCTTACAATCATTTTGTTTTGCTTGAGGACAAGCAAAAGCTCAAGTTTGGGGGTGTGATAATTCTATATTTTTAGAATTATTTGTGCTTAATTTCCTAATTAATTATTTAAATCCCTAATTTATTTTGTTAATTATCCCTTTTATTTAATTAAAATTCTCATGTTTGCAAATAAATTAAATCCAGATGAATTTTGAATATTTCGGTAGAAAATAGATTGGAATTGGGCTAAAATCGAGATTGAGCCACGCGGACAACATGAGTCATGCCACCTAGCACATCCAATTGGACAAGAAGACCGATGACATGGAAATATCTTTTCAAGGAGCCAATGGTGTGAAGACAAGTGGCCAAAAAAATGCCAACTCATCAAGGATGTGAAAATTACCATTTTACCTCTAGTGTGTTTATAAATAGAAAAAGATGGAAATTGAAGAGGGATGTAATTTTTAGGGTAGAATAGTTTTAAGGTATTCTTAGGTTTTATTTTGTTCTTAAGTTTTCTCCATTTTTCGTTAGTCATTTTTCTCAATGTTTTACTATTCATTTCATGTTCTTCATTAATCTTTGTTAACTTTCATTTTCAATGAAAAATCACTTTCATTTTCATGCTCTCGGTTTTTCCTTGAACATTTTTTATGTTTCCTTAGTTTTATTTTCATAGCTTATTGTCTAGTAGATTCATTCTCGGTTTCATACTTTGTTTATGTTTTTAGTTAAAGCAATCTTTATTTTTTTTTAGCTCTCGATTTGAGCTCCCTTGATGCATTTGATAGCACCTTCTTCCCTTGATCATCCCTTTTGGTTTTGATGCTTTGATGTGGGTTAATGCTTAGCATTTATTCTCATCAATGGCAATATGGAACCTTGGTTGGAGAAAGGAATGAAGCAATCCGAGACTGGTTTCACGTTACTTTGCTATTCAATTATTTACAATCTCATTTTAATGGTCTATTGTAAAATGTTGCTTCTTCCTATTCGGTTTATTACTGGTATCCTTGAAAGGTTTGGTTTTTGCTTCATTGATTGCACTACGCCTATGCTATCCTTTTACTGCATATTAATGCTAACCTCTGTTATTTTCTACTGAGTATATTTATGCCTCTCGGTTTTGCATTTGTTCATCACTGCACTTCCTGTTTTTCTTTTATTTAGTTAAGTATTTCCACCTTGCTTTTTGTTACCTACTGTCACCATTCATTGTAGAACATAGAATGAGTTCACCATAGCAGCAAATCGATGACTAACTTCCACTCTGTTCGACTCTGTTTTTTTTTTTTATCTCTATTCATTTATTTTCTGGGCACGCGATGAGGATGATGGCATTATAGGACTATGTCCTCACTGCTGTTTAACACTGCTGGAATTAAGTTAGGCAGGGAATCAAGTGCATGGTGTAGAAGGCTGGTGATTGAAGCATGGGCAGAGAAGAAATGCATGAAATCGAGAGCCATAGACAGACTGGATGCAGCAGAGTTGGTGAGAGTTGCTGAAGCAAGCTGGAACAGCGCCTGGAGTAGCAGACCGAGAGTAGCCTGAATCGAGAACAGACTAGGCAGCAGGAACCCGTGAGCATTTGGAACCGAGATACAACAGATGCAATAGCAGGACGCAGCGGACCAGAGGGCAAAAACCGAGCCATACCTGGAAATGGAAATGAAGAAATGAAGGATGAATAGTGTTTGGAGGGAATGGTTTAAAAATGCTTAAGGCTTGTTTGGCAATTACCTTATGCACAATAATCCATTTTTCTTAATTAGTTCATGAAATAGATTTAATTATGTCCTTAGCTCATCTTTATTTTTAACATGCATTAGTTAAGTTAGATTAAATTTGTTACATGCATTAGTTAAATTTTATTGTTAAATTAGTAAGTAGATATAGTTAGGATTAGTTTAGAGTTAATATTTTAGACATGTAGTTTTATAGTTATTTTCTTAATATCCTAGGATTTTATTTTCATTAAGCTTTACTTTAGTTTAAATTGCATTTTGATTAAGTAGTTTAATTGCATTTTAGGTTTGTTAAATTTAGTTTAATTTATCTTGCTTTGTTATTTTCATAATTGCATTTTATTTTAATTGCGTTAATTAGTTTTAACTGTTTTAATTTCTTTTGTCAGTTTTTTATTTTAATTGCGTTGAGTACTGTAAGTAATTTTGCTCGGTTTTATTTTCTTTATTTTATAGTTTTATTATTTTATTGCTTTCGGTATTTTCAATTCTAGATTAGTAGATCACCCACCTTAATCTCATAATTTGCTAGAATATACTTAGGGTAAGATTAACCGGTACTTAATTAGGCTAGTTAACTTCTCTGTGGAATGATAATTCCGGGACTCAAATCCCATTATTACTTGTACGACCCGTGCACTTGCAGACATTACCTTTAGGGCGTGTCAGTTGTCCACGTGGTCCAATCTCGATTTTAGCCAAATTTCGGTCCATTTTCTACCGAAATATTCAAAATTTATCTGGATTTAATTTATCTGCAAACATGAGAATTTTAATTAAATAAAGGGAATAATTAACAAAATAAATTGGGGATTTAAATAATTAATTAGGAAATTAAGCACAAATAATTCTAAAAATATAGAATTATCACACCCCCAACTTGAGCTTTTGCTTATCCTCACGCGAAACAAAATGATTGTAGGAATGACAAGTACAAAACACAATAATTTCCCTAATATCATCCTAAAAAAAAGTACAGACTATGAAATCAAAGACTCATAATTACAAGTCCAGCACTTAGAATTATTCAATCATAAGTCTTAACCTAAATTGGACTCCTTGTGAGTGTGTGAAAAATGTTTAAGTCACTTCTCAGTACATTATCCAGATCAGATTATGCAACACAGTGAATGCAATGTCAATGACATGTGATCATTCCCATAAGTTTGCTTTTCACTTCTCTCTCCACTAATGTAGTCACACTTAACTAAAGATCAATAGGACTTCATTAAGCTTGTAATGTAAGGCTGGGGCTAAGGTATGATAAAGTCAATTTAGGTTTAATTACCCCTTAACATGCATTACTTCTAAGATCTTAATGTAAGAGCTCAAATCATTTCCCCCAAACTTATTTATTTCACTAAACTCTTTTTTTATTTTTGTATTTTCTTCTTTCTTCTTCTTTTTTTTTTTTCATTTTTTTTTTCATACGTACTCCTTCACTATCACTGAATACCCATATAGCTCACAATATATCCCAATGACTTTTCATGCTTTCGGGGTAAGGGATAGGAACAAAGTATTTAAGCTAAGGAAAATTTTGTCGAAATATTTACAGAGAAAAGCTTATTTGGCCCAGATGGGTGGCTAGGGGTAGCATATGTACAAGGAAGGCTAGAAAGGCTCAAACGATCCAAAGATGGCCCAAATCATCACCCTAATTAAGTATGATCTAATATTTCACCTCGAGATTAGATCAAGCAAATTCTAGAATATGATGCAATAAATCAATTGAACAAATGCAATCCTATGTCCACATAAGCTTTCTCTAAATAAATATACAGATTCATGACATGACATGTGCATAAGATGAGGAAATCACAATCAGAATTAAGACAAATTCGAGAATTCAACTTCATGCTTTTCCTATAATCATGCTTCTCAGTTAATCAAAGTCAGACTAAATCATGGGGTCATATCATCGGAATATGGGAAAACTACATGCTAAGCACTAAATCATCCCAAAATCAAACAATTTAAGCTCATATTTTCGAAAAAAATTTCAAAAAATTTTCAATTTTGCCCAAATTCTAGAAAAATGCTCAAGTGATATCCCCTCCCCCAAACTTAAAGTACACAGTGTCCTCAGTGTGTAGATAATATAAGAATTAAAGTTTAGGAACAAAGTACTCCCCTTTCTGATGATGATGAACAACTGAAGCTTTGATTGAAAGCGTAAAACTAGAAAATAAACTTTTAAAATAAACAAAGAAAGAAACAACAGAAAAGAAAAAGAAAAATAACTATATACAAGGTGAAAAGAAAAACAAAGCTACTTCAAATGCAGCTGAAGAAAACAACACTCAGCAGCAGAGGGAAGAGTAGGAGAGTCATCCAGAGTGGTGACAGAATGCTAACAGTTAAATCCTCTTGAGCTCTATCTACTTCCCTCTTTCTCTCAGATTTCTTATGCTTAAGCCTTAAATCCTCCTTAACATCCATCTTAAAACATTATTGAGAGTCATCAGGGAGCTTCAAAGGTTTGAAAACATTAAACTTTGCTTCCTGATCTTGGACTCTCATCGTTAACTCTCCCTTCTGTACATCAATTACTATTCTACCAGTAGCTAGGAAAGGTCTGCATAGTATAATGGGGACTTCCCTGTCTTCCTCCATGTCTGGAACAATAAAATCTGCAGGGAAAACAAATTTGTCCACCTTTACTAACACATCTTCAATGACCCCCTTTGTATATTTAATGGATCGATCTACTAGCTGAAGGGTCACTGTAGTGGGCTTGAAATCCCTTATTCTAACTTCTGATAGATAGACAAATGCATTAGATTGATACTAGCTCCTAAATCACACAGGGCTCTACCAAAGAATAAATTTCTAATAGTGTATGGTATGGTAAAACTATCGGGATCCTTGAGCTTGGGGGGTAATTTTCTCTGGATAATTGCACTACATTCTTCAGTTAAGGCCACCGTCTCATATTCTTCCAGTCTTCTCTTCCTCGAGAGGATATCCTTTAAAAACTTCACATAACCTGGCATTTGCTCTAAGGCATCTGCGAAAAGAATATTGATGTGAAGTTTCTTAAAAACCTCAAGAAATTTGGCAAATTGTTGGTCAAGCTTTTGGTTTTGAAACTTCTAAGGAAAAGGTACTGGTGGTCTAACCGGAGGGGATGTAGTGGAAACCTGTGTAGCATCAGAGGATGAGGAAGGCTGTGAAATAGAAGAAGGTACGAATGAAGAAGTGCCTAGCTTGGATTCTTTTGCAGCCTAATCCTGATGTTCTTGCTCTTTCTGAGTTACTTCGTTAGAACCTAAGGGTTTTTCGACTATGGGCTGTTCAGGTTGGGACTTAACTTGTGGATCATCATCTAGCTCTCCATCGCTCCAAAGGGTAATGACTTTCACATGTTCCTTACCCTCCCTTTGCCTAACAGGATTGGCTTCGATATTACTAGGAAGGGTCCCTTGAGGACGCTGACTAAGAGAATTCGCTATTTGTCCTACCCGAACCTCTAAGTTCTTAATTGAAGCTGCTTGATTTTGTAGGATAGTCGTGAACATTTCCTCAAGCGAGGGCTTCTTCTCAACTACTGGTGAGTGGTAAAGTTGTGGCTACGTAAGCTGTGGTGGTGGTGGCAGTTGATGGAAGTGAGGTGGATGATGTTGAATTTGAGGTGGGGATGGATGATATGGTGGATGGTATGGAAATTGTGACTGTGGTGGTACATGAACCGGTGGAGCTCAAAAACCAGGGGGTCCTACTGGTCTAGAATTAGAAGTTTGCGCTTGGTTTTGGCTCCAAGAAAAGTTAGGATGGTTCCTCCACCCTGAGTTATAGGTGTTTGAAACAGGGTTGTTCTGTTGCTTAGGAGGGGCGACGTAGTGAACCGATTCTAGGTTAAGTGGACACCTATCCACAGCGTGGGTACCACTACACAGATCACAAGAGAGAAAAGGACTTTGAACAGAAAACACAGGGTTAGGATTATTGGAAGGATTAGGTTGGGTACTGAATGACTCCACATTCTTTGTAAGATTGGCGATTTGAGAGGTCAAGGTGGACAGCGTGTCGAGCTCATATATACCTATCAATTTCTTTGGCAATTGCCTTTCCGAGGACCATTGATAGTTGTTAGCCGCCATCTTGTCTAGCAGCTCATAAGCCTCCTCCTCTGTTTTGCACATCAAGGCTCCACCCGAAGCAGCGTCTACTATAGTCCTATTTTGGCTTGTAAGTCCATTGTAGAAGGTCTGGACTTGCAGCCATAGAGGTAGGCCATGGTGAGGGCACTTCCTAAGAAGCTCCTTATATCGTTCCCATGCCTCGTAAAGGGATTCAGAGTCGTACTGGGCAAAGGAGGATATATCGCTACAGAGTCTAGCCATTTTAGAGGGAGGGCAAAACTTGGCTAGAAATTGGTGGGCTAACTCATCCCATGTAGAAATGGATCCTGAAGGCAGAGAGGTCAACCAGTGTCTCACCCTATCCCTAAGTGAGAAGGGGAATAGTCTAAGTCTAAGCACATCATCCGATAATCCATTGTGTTTGAACGTGTTGTACAAGTCCAGAAATTGCCCAAGGTGAGCATGTGGGTCATCGTGCGGAAGCCCATTGAACTGTAAAGATGTCTGGATCATCTGGAGAATGAAAGGCTTAATTTTGAAATTATTAGCAGGGACAGCTGGTAGCCTAATGCCGGTATAATATCTTTCAATCGTCGATACCACATAATCTCCAATGGTCATACTTTCCCTATTTTCTGCCATCGTGTTTGGCTGCGGAGCTATAAATTTCCTAGAATCCTTTTAAATTTTCCTAAGAGTTTGTTCAATTTCAGGATCTAGAGGAAAGCAATCAAAACTCCTGGCTCTATGCATGCAAACATCAGAAAGTCCTTAGAAATTTTTTTTTAAGTTTTTTAATTTTTCAAAATTTTTTTAATTAATTATGAGAAAATTAATTAAACTAAACTAAGGATCTAAATATTTACAACCTAAATATTTACAGGCTAGAATTACACCTAAGTATAATTTCACCGATATTAATTAACAACTAATTAAAACTTCCCCAGCAACGGTGCCAAAAACTTGATACGATCTAAATGTATTGTCCGCAAGTGCACGAGTCGTATAAGTAATAATGGGATTTGAGTCCCGAGTTATCGTCCCACAGAGAAGTTGATCAGCTTAATTAACTACCGGTTAATCTTACCCTAAGTATATCCTAGCAAAATATGAAGTTAAGGTGGGTGATCTACATAGTTAGAATTAAAAATACTGAAAGCAATAAAATAATAAAAACTATAAAGTAAAGAAAATAAAACCAAGCAAAATTACTCACAGTGCTCCACGCAATTAAAATAAAAAAACCTACAAAAATAATTAAAACAGTTAAAACTAATTAATGCAATTAAAATAAAATGCAATTATGAAAATAACAAAGTAAGATTAATTAAACTAAAATTAAACTAACCTAAAATGCAATTAAACTACTTAATCAAAATGCAATTTAAACTAAGTTAAGATTTAATGAAATAAACTTACCCCTAATCTAATTCTAAATGAACACTTAAATAACTATCATCCTAATTAAAACTAAGTTTTATACTACTATGTAAGAATACTAACATGCAATTTAATTAAAGACTCTAAACTAAGCTTGACAAATTAAGTTGAAATTAAACTATATTAAAAATGCATGAAAATAAATTAATTAACTACAATGAACTAGCCAAACAAAGCCTTAGCAAATTTTAAATCATCCAAATCCCTTCATTCACTGTTCATATCCTCAATTGCATTTTCCATATGCTCTCGGTTTGTCTTCTGGTCCAGGCTGTTGTCTTCTGTTTAGCTTCCATTCTCGGTCTGTCATGCACTACTGAGTCAGATGCACACTGTAACTTGCTCCAGGCTGCTCTAGGTTTGCCATCTAACTGCAGAGGCCCTCCAGCTGTTGTCCGTGCTGCATCCAGACTGCCTGCTGCTGCTCTCGTTCTGCTCCAAGCTATTGTTCGTGCTGTCTCCAATCGGCCTGCAACCTCTGCATCAGTTGCTGTCCAGGTTCACATATCTGCTGCATCCGATCTGTCCACACCTCTCGAGTTGTCTTCTGCTCCAGGCATTGCTTACGGTCTACCCAGCTAACTGCTACAGGCCACTGTCCTCTTGTCCAGGCTGTTCCTCAGTCTAGTGCTTCTGCTCCAGGCGTCAGCTACTGCTTACGTCGATGGCTTCTGCTTTGTACTACTGCAGTTGTTTCGGTTTGCAACAAACTTGCAGGACATGACTTTTGCTCTTGCTGTCCAGCATCAACATCCACCGTGCCAGCACACAATGCAGCAGAAAACAATGAGCAATGTAGATTACAAACAACACAGAGATGAACAGTAACATTACACTAAAATAGAGCATAACAGAGTGTGGTTGTTAATCCCCGATCACTGCCATGGTGCGCTCAGTCCCTACTTTGTGATGCATGGTGGCAATAAGTAACAATAAGCAAGATGGAAATAAATAACTAAATAAAGGAAAAACAGGAAATGTAATGATGAACAAATGCAAAACCGAGAAGAATGACTAACATGCAGTAGAAAATAATAGAAGCTAGCCTTAATATGCAGTAAAGATTAACATTTGTATAGTTCAATCAATGAAACAAGAACAAAACCTTTCAAGGATACCAGCAATAAACCGAAAAGAAAGAAGCAACACTTAACAACAGAACATTAAAATGAGATTGTCAATATTTGTACTGCACATAAATGAGATTCCAGTAGCATTGGGTTGTTTCATTCCTTTCTCCAACCGAGGTTCCACCTTACCATTGATGTGGATAAATGCTAAGCATCAACCCACATCAAAGCATCAAAACCAAAAGGGAGAAACAAAGGAAGAAGTGGTTCTCGAATGCACCAAGAGAAGAAAACGGAGAGCTAGGAAAATAAAGATTGCTTCAACAAAAACATAAAAAGTTTAGGAAAACCGAGAATGAGAGAAAGAGATGCAAACACTTTCCATCAACTTTCAATGAATCAAATTCAAAGGAAATAACTTTGAAATTATGAACTACAAATAACTGAGCAAAGAAAATGAAAAACTTCATAAAAAAACATGAAGAAAGTTCCATGAACAGTAAAATTGTTTGATTAAGAAAAAAAACTATTCGGAAATTCCTAACAAAGGGAGCTTAGAAATTAACCTAAAAGCTATTTTACCCTAAAATTACATCTACACCTACTCCTAAATTACCTCGTTTTTCAATTTCCATCCTTTCCTATTTATACACACACTAGGGGTACAATTGTAATTTTTCCTTCCTAGATGAGTTGGCAATTTTTTTGCCACTTGTCTTCACACTGTTGGCTCCTTGAAAAGATATTTCCATGTCATCGGTCTTCTTGTCCAATTAGATGTGCTAGGTGGCATGGCTCGTGTTTTTCGCGTGGTCCAATCTCGATTTTAGCCAAATTTCAGTCCATTTTCTACTGAAATATTCAAAATTCATCTGGATTTAATTTATCTGCAAACATGAGAATTTTAATTAAATTAAGGGGATAATTAACAAAATAAATTGGTGATTTAAATAATTAATTAGGAAATTAAGCACAAATAATTCTAAAAATATCGAATTATCAATGATACCTTAATGGGCTTTAAAATTTTCAACTTTGGCCTATTGCGTTTTTAACCATTAAATTAAATCCGGGATTCATCCAAATAAATTTTCCTTACTTCGGAGGATGAATATCTTATACTCTAGCTAAAATTATTTTTTCTCAATTTTTTTCTCCATACTTGGGTTAATTCCTAACCATGGTTAGTCAACTATAGTAAAAGTTCACTTTTCTTAACTATAGTTGGCTTTTTCCTTAATCATTGACCAAGTTGACTTTTTCTTAAAATCTTGAAAGTGTCATATCTTATGTTTTACACTCTCGTCTTTATGTTTTGGCCATTTTCGGGAAGTGAATAAACTTAAAACACCTCAAACGGCTTAAAAGGTCTGTTTTGCCCCTTTTTGGCATTTATTCTATCTTTTTGTGTTAGGGACCAAATCAAACTGACTTTCCTTCATGAACTTTCTATATTTTCACATTATAAGTTCTTCTCTTCAGTCAGAATGATTTAGATCCATTCAGCTTAACCTGTAGCCCTCATAGCTAACATTAGAACTTTATGTAGCTTTTAAGTGTTAAAGCATTTCACTAACACTTAAATCTAGTAAATACTCTTCTTATAATTTAAATAACTCAATGCATGTCTGTACATATATAAATCATAAGAAAAAAGCTACATAAAAATACGGGTTTGACACAAATAAGGGCCGAGATGGCCATATGCCAAGCGAAAGGGATCGAAATCAAGTTGACGGAAAATAAGAAATTAAAATAAGAAAAGATAGTGGGTGTATGAAGGAAAGTCGGGTTAAATTGGTTCCGAACAAGTTTAGGGGTAAAACGGTGAAAATATCAAAATTCGGTATAAATTCGATAAGAAAATTTTAATTAAAAATATGAATTGAGAAATCTTGATCAATAACAAGGAAATTATTAAATTCTGAGTCCAATTGATCAAGATCCAGAATTATTAAGATTTACCAAAAATTCACTCGGGACAATATCTCGAAAATACGGAGAAAATATACCGAAACAAGGGTTAAAATAAAATAAATAAATTGAATAAATTAATTATATAATAAAATATATAATTTATTAGATATTTTGGGATTTTTAATAGTATTTTAATGATTATAATAATAATAAAATAAATTATAAAAAAAAAAGAAAAAAGAAAAGAAAAAGAAAAAGAAAAGAAAAGAAAGAAAGGGGAAAAAAGGAAAGAAAATTACCGGGGACGACTCAAGATTCGAGTAAGTTGATCGATGGTCGAGATTGACCTACGGGTGAATTCTGAAAATAAATTTAATATTATATTTAATGGAAATTAACTCGGATTAATCTAATAGTGTAGTTCTACGACAGAGCCCGAACGAGAGCCGATTGAGCTCCAATTTTCGTACCCTGCATATTATTGGGTAAGTACACTTTAATTACGACAATTTGAGTCCTTAATGCAAAGTTAAGATTATTTTACGGATTAAATTCTGCATAAAATAAATTATATTCAGATTTTTGAATTAACTATCGTAAATGATATACGGGCTATCCAAAGAGTTTGGAACGAAGCCCAATGGGTATTGAGAGTCCAATAGAACTGAAGAAGAGATTTAATAAGTGGAAATAAGCTGAAAATGGGTCGAGACCCATTTAGGGACAATCGGGCCCAATAAAGTAAAATGAGCCCAGTGCTTTAGATTCGATCAGTAAGAGTGAAATATTGATAAATATATTAGAACTGACCCAAATACATGATTATATGCAGCTCCATAGACTTGGTCTGGAGCGAATTTGGACTGAGAGACCTAGTATTATCGATACGGGATAAGCTTGCGTGTGATTCCAAGTAAGGGAATTTTACAGACTGCTAGAAGTAACTTTATGTAATTTCGACATCATTTACATTCCATAAAATTGCCTGAAAGGTCTAGATTTAAAATAAAAATTTTAGTGCCCAAATGGGCAAATGACCAAAATACCCTTGTGAAGGGTAAAATTTTCAAAATTTGGACAAGTTGGGAGGAGCAAGAACAAGAGGTTCCTGCTTGTTTTTTAGGTGTTTTGACACATGCATGAGTAGGATGGCTAGCTTGTAAGTAAAAATGCACAACATTGCATATTTTCAACAATGTGATTTCCTTAAGAAATGGTTTTGAGATAACAGAGCCGCCTACGCAATTTTATAAAAATGTGACGTGCTAGAGCTTAGCTCGTACGAGTTTTGATTTATGTGATGTATACATTAGTGCTGGAGCAAGAGCTCGTACTATAGTTTTACATGCATTGGTGCTGGAGTCTAACTCGCACCAGATTTTCATATGATTTTCATGACAGGGTGCTGGAGTCTAACTCGCACCAGATTTTTAATTGATTTTTATGAAACGCGTGCTGGAGCTTAGCCCGCACGGGATTTTCCTTGATTTTATGAGAGTGCTGGAGCATCAATTGCACTAGTTTTATGAGAACATGCGATGAGTCATGCTTGGAGCGTCGAGTAGACTGTGTCTCACACCGATTAAATAGGCTCGTATGTGTGTTTTGAGATAGGACACGAGTATGGATATGAGATATGGGTGCACGGAGTACGTTGTACCATGCCAGTAGCATGGAGTACACGATACTGTACTGGGATTGATTATGTGGCATATTCAGATGCGAGTGGCATCTTCAGATGCAAGTTATCGGACAGGACCGACGGGATGGACTGACCCACCTCTTGGGGCGGTTCCCGATAATGGTGAGACCCCGCACACAGGATCCGTGTAGTAATGGGATCACGAGGATATGGCCATAATCCTAGTTATTTGCCTGAGATATATATATGGCCTAGTCTCGCATGTTGATGTTTTTGAAAAACATGTTTTGTGAATTTTTGTGTGAGTCTGGATCACCCGAGAGAGGGGTTGAGTCCTGACTGAGATGTGATTTTGATGAGAAGGAAACTGGGTTTAAACTCTCACATGTTACTATTGCTTTGAAAAGCATATGACTTCATGATTCTGTGTGAGTCAGGGACACCTAAGGGAGGGGCTCAGTCCTGGTTGCGTTGTGAAAATTTTAACGAGAACGAAATAATTTAAATGGATTAGCATGTTGAGTTTTCCATGCTTTTTGAAATCCATATGTGAAATTGTTTTACATGACATCATGAATTATAGTATCTGTGTTGAAATGTGTAGAGAAAGGGTGGTTTATGCCTGGCACCACGTTCATCTAGGTTGTATGGTTACCTACTTGTTCGTAGGATTACCTTACTGAGCTTGATGTGCTCACCCCTTGCATTTTCTCCCACAGGTCATTTCCAGTAGATTTTGAGACGATTGAGTATTACATTCCAGTTATCCGCTGCTGCCCATCACTTGAGGTATATACACATTATAGATTTTGTATCTAAATAACATAAGCACAATACTATATTTTGTATTAACACTGGGATGTATAGACTGGGTACATATTGTAAAGAAATGAAAAGAAATTAGTGCATAACATATGAGTTTATATTTAATTTAAATTGTGCACTATCTGTAAAAGGTATGGTGATGATATGAGCATTGACACTCAACCTAATTATTGGTTGTGGTTAATCACGATCAGAGGTCAGGTAAGTATGAAAGAAAAATGAAAAATTTACTTTGATTTTTTGGTAGTTTTGGGTCGTGACATTGGTGGTATAAGAGCGAAATTGGTCTGATGTGTGTCAGTGTCAGTAAATAGGAAATTACATCCCGTGTTACTGTGCTTGGTTAGATATAATCGTGTATATTGAGATGGGTTTTAACTAAGAAAAGGTTGTGAATACAGGAATATAGGCATTATGTCTGTTACTCGTCGCGGTAGAGGAGGTAGAGAATAAGGCAGAGGCCGTAGAGGTAGGCCTGAGCCTGCTAGTCGTACCGAGTTACCTCATGAGACTTAGGAGGAGGCTGAGGTAGAGACCGGGGTTGAGCATACCCCACAAGGTCCTGCAGAGAGGGATACTACAGAGAGACCTACTGAGACGATTGAGGAGCGTTTCGCTAGGATAGAGCAGAGCCTCAAGATGATTATGGAGTTATTTACACAGTCAGTGCAGGGAGCTAGAGGTGGATAGGGTGATGCTGGACAGGCAGCTGCTCCTGATACACCTGCACAGCCAGTTCAGGATATGGATACTCCTACACTCCCACTAGTCCAGGACAAAGATTCTCTTGTTGCCCCACAGCAGAGTACTAGAGGTTGGGGTTATAGTTGTGACATAGACAGACTGCGACAGTTTCAGAAGTTCAGACAACCGGCATTTAGCGGGGTGAAGGACCCAGTAGTAGCTGAGGATTGGTTGAGTGAGATGGAAAAGCTATACAGGTTCTTTGAGTGTACCCCTACTGAGATGGTAGCATTCGCTGCATTTATGCTTAGGGCATCAGCGGAACATTGGTGGAAGCCCACCAGACAGATTCTTAGAGCCCGACATACAGAAATTAGCTGGGAGGTATTTCTGGAGGCCTTTCGGAGGTAGTATGTCCCGGATACAGCGCAACGAAAGCTGCAGACTGAGTTTTTGAGTTTGACCCAGGGGAGTCAATCGGTAGATGAGTATGAGACGAGGTTCATCTCCCTTGGCAGATATGATCCGGACACTATAGGTAGTGAGGTTAAGAAGGTTTGAAGATTTATTGATAGATTGAGGCCAGCGATTCGGTCTAGGTTAGTCCCATTTGATATCCCGACGTATGATGAGACAGTGCACAGGGCGCAATTGATTGAGCAAGATTTTGAGATGTGTGCCTCAGAGTTCGGGAAAGTTGTTAGAGTTAGAGAGAGAGAGAGAAAGAGACCAGTAGGAGACAGAGGGTTTGGTTATAGAGGGGGTAGATGATTGACTGAGAAGAGGCCGAGGATAGAGGAGATTCGAGAGAGGCCAGCTAGACCTCCAGTTTATCCGGCCATTACTTTTTCTCCACAGAAGGGTATTGTGATAGGGGGCCACGACCTACGACTGAGAGATGCAGTAGGTGTGGTAGATATCATGGTGATAGACCCTGTTTTGGTACCACAGTGGTATGCTTCAGATGCGGGAAGCTCGGAGATATGATTAGAGACTGCTTAGAGATAATTGAGAGTGCCCCTCAAAAGGGCAAGGGTGCAGAGAGGGCTCCCGGTGAGACTTTTGCACCGCGGAGGAAAGCGATAGCGGTAGAGAAAGGGAAGCAAGTGATTTGCACAGGGCGAGTGCATGCTCTAGACCAGGATACAGCAGATCAGTCGTCAGATGTGGTGAAAGGTACTATTCTAATCTATGATTTAGAAGCATATGTGTTAATAGATCCTGGTTCTACGCATTCATTGGTATCGCCTTTGTTTACATGCAAATTGTTGAATTATGTAAAACCTACCCCTCTGAGTAGTAAGCTGTCGATAATTACACCCATGAACACTAGTCAATTAGTGGAGTATGTATTGAGGAATTGTGAGCTGTGACACGCCCTAGACGTCCTAAGGGTATTGTTCGCAAGTGTACGGGTCTTACAAGTAATAATCGGATTTGAGTCCCGAGTTATCGTCCCACAGAGAAGTTAACTAGCCTAATTAACGACTGGTTAATCTTACCCTAAGTATATCCTAGCAAATTATGAATTCTTAATGGGTGGTCTACAAGGCTAAAATTAAAAGCACTAAAAACAATAATCATTAAAAAATAAAGAAAATAAAACTGAGCTAAGATCTACGTACCGAGCTCCACGCAATTAAAAGCAAATACCTACGAAAATAATTAAAATAGTTAAAATTAATTAACACAATTAAAATAAAATGCAAATATGGAAATGAAGAAATAAAATTAATTAAACTAAAACTTAAAATAAAAATGCATGTAATTAAACTAATGAAAATTGGGAATTAAAATAACCTAAGATCTAATAAAAATGATAGCTAAATTAAAAATGCATGAAACATAATTAATCTAAATTAATTCTAAATGGAAAACCTTAATTCCTATTGTAAAAAGATAATTAACTATTAATGAAATTAAACTAAGCCTTAAACTAATAAACTAGGAAAATATAACTAATAAGCAAATTGATAAATAACTAAGCTACAAGTAACAAAAGACATAATAACACTTAAACAAAATAAAAATAATTGCATGAGACTATCATTAAAGACTAGCCAAACGTGGCCTTAGACAACATCAAAACCAAGTGGTCCCGATACTGTCACTGTGCTCATTTCTTCTCCAATTTTTGTTCTGCCTCTAGGTGTTCACGGTTTGTCCTCTGCTCCAGATTTCGGTTGTCTCCAGGTGCTATGTAGCAAGTGTACTGTACTATGATCTGCACTGTACTGCTATGTGCACCAATCATCTGTTCTGCAAATTGTTGGGCACCCGACTCTTGCTCACGCAGCAGATTCCCTGGCTTGTCCTACCTGCTCAGAGCTCACATCCATTCTCTGCCCTGTGTTGCTTCTGCATCCATTCCTGTATGGTCCAACAAAGTATAGGCGTAATTCTCGGCTTGGCCAGGTGCTGCCCAGATGAGTTCCTGTACTCTGCTATACAGGAAGCTAAATTACAGCAGACATGTTCTGCTATACTGCTCTTGATTTTGTTGAGTATCGTTGTCCTAGTTCAACTTCATGCCTTGCAACACAGCCAGCAGAATGAAGCACAAAGAATCCGGCCTTATGTACTACAACATACCAGCCATGCCACGGTTCATTCAATTGACAAACGTACCAACGAAATGCCCAGCAATATGTGGCTGAGAACCCAAATGATAAATGAAGATTACAGCACGAGACTGGAATGAAGCAAGGAAACTGCTGTAACCGGTCCCCACTACCCGCGTAAATAGCTTCTACTTTGATCTCCCTCATGCATCAGCTTTGCTTCAGCCTGCATCCCCCCACCTGCAACAGTAAACAAGAGGATAGTATAAAATCACCGCAACTTAATGGTGAACAGTAGAAAGATTTAAAAGTAGAGCAGAACAGAGGAAGACTGTTGATCCCAGTTCACTGCTATGGTGAATTCCAGCTTCTGTTCAGCAAAGACCAGCAGCCTCACTTGTCCAACCTGTGTCTTACCACCTTCATGCAGTCACTCCCGTCGGAGTTTTGCTCAACCCCGATTCCTGTAGCTAGGCAGTGGTAATCGTGGACTGGAATTGTAATCTTAAAAATTTAATAAGAGTACAATTTCTTCACAACTTAATGCTATGAATTTCTAAACTAATCTAAACTAAATCTTTAAGTTACTTTATAACATAAAAGAAGAGTTCTAAGGGAAAACAAAAGAAACTCAAAATACAACTAATGCAAAATCGAAAATTGAATGAATTAATATAGTGAAATAGTTGAAGAAGATAACCACTGTCACCGGCGTCTTCTTCCCCTCTTTACTGTTCATCAATTTAAACTAAAAAAATAAACATTATGGAGTGTTGCTTTCTCACCCGAGCCTCCCCTCCATTCAACATAAGTGCATTGAATCAACAATGAAGCAATGAAATTACAAAACCGATAAGAACATGAAAAAATCACTGTTCATTAAACCAGTGTAAAGTTTTAACAAAACAGGAGAAGAAAATTTTCAAATTCAAAGAAACTCTTCGGAAATTAAAACAAAGAAAGCTTGGAAATTAACCTAAAATCTATTCTAGCCTAAAATTACATCTACTCCTGAATAACTTTTATTCTAACCTAGGCTACCTTTTTTTTTTCAATTGCCATCTTTTTTTATTTATATACACACTTATGGGTACAATTGTAATTTTTTCATCCTAGATGAGTTGGCATTGTTTGGCCACTTGTCTTCACACTATTGGCTCCTTGAAAAATAATATTTCCATGTCATCTGTCTTTTTATCCAATTGGATGTACTAGGCTCATGTTGTCCGTGTGGTCCAATCTCGATTTTAGCTCAATTCCGATCCATTTTTTATCGAAATATTCAAAATTCATTCAGATTTAATTTATCTGCAAACATGAGAATTTTAATTAATAAAGGGGATAATTAACAAAATAAATTGGGGATTTAAATAATTAATTACGAAATTAAGTACAAATAATTCTAAAAATATAGAATTATCGCACCCCCAAACTTGAGCTTTTACTTGTCCTCAAGCAAAACAAAATAATTGTAGGAATGACAAGTACAAAACACAATAATTTCTTCAATATTATCCTCAAAGAAAAAGTACAGACTATGAAATCAAAAACTCACAATTACAAGTCCAGCATTTAGAATTATTCAATCATAAGTCCTAACCCAAATTGGACTCATTGTGAGTGTGTGAAAATATGAAAGTGACTTCACAGTACATTATCCGGATCAGATTATGCAAACATAGTGAATGCAAAGTCAATGACAAGTGATCATTCCCATAAGTTTGCTTTCCACTAATCTCTCGACTAATGTAGTCACACTTAATCAAAGATCAATAAGACTTCATTAAGCTTGTAATGTAAGGTTGGGGCAAAAGTATGATAAAGTCGATTTAGGTTTAATTACCCCTTTACACGCATTACTTCTAGGACCTTTAATGGGTGACTAGGGGTAGAATATGTACAAGGAAGGCTAGAAAGGCTCAAACGATCCAAAGATGGCCTAAATCATCTCCCTAATTAAGTGTGATCTAATATTTCACCTCGAGACAAGATCAAACAAATTCTAGAATATGATATACAAAATCAACTCAACAAATGCAATCCTAGGTCCTCATAAGCTTTCTCTAAATAAATATATAGATTCATGACATGACATGTGCATAAGATGAGGCAATCACAATCAGAATCAAGACAAACTCAAGAATTCAACTTCATGCTTTTCCTATAATCATGCTTCTCAGTCAATCAAAATCAGACTAATCATAGGGTCATATCATCGGAATGTGGGAAAACTATATGCTAAGCACTAAATCATCCCAAAATCAAACAATTTTAAGCTCAGATTTTCGAAAAACATTTTGAAAAATTTTCAATTTTGCCCAAATTTTTGAAAAATGCTCAAGTGATATCCCCTCCCCAAACTTGAAGTGCACAGTGTCCTTAGTGTGCAGATAATATACGAATTGAAGTTCAGGAACAGAGTACTCTCTTATCTGATGATGATGATGAACAACAGAAACTTGATTGAAAACATAATGCGGTAAAAGAAATCTACAAAATAAATAAAGAAAGAAAAAGCAGAAAAGAAAAAGAACTATATACAAAGTGAAAAGAGAAATACAGCCACTTCAAATGCAGCTGAAGAGAACAACACTCAGCAGTAGGACGAAGAGTAGGAGGGTCATCCAAAATGGCGACAGAATGTTAACAGTTAACTCCTCCTTAGCTCTATCTACTTCATTCTTTCTCTCAGATTTTGTATGTTCAAGCCTTATGTCCTCCTCAATATCCATCTTAAAACACTCTTGAGAGTCATCAGGGAGCTTCAGAGGTTTGAAAACATTAAACTTCACTTCCTGATCCTGAACTCTCATTGTTAACTCTCCCTTTTGTACATCAATTAAAGTTCTATCAGTCGCTAGGAAAGGCCTACCTAGTATAATGGGGACTTTCCTGTCTTCCTCCATGTCTAACACGATAAAATTCGCAGGAAAAATAAACTTGTCCACCTTTACTAACACATCCTCAATGACCCCCTTCGGATATTTAATGGATCGATCTGCTAGCTGAAGGGTCATTGTAGTGGGCTTGACATCCCCTATTCCTAACTTTTGATAGATAGAAAATGGCATTAAATTTATACTAGCTCCTAAATCACACAGGGCTCTACCAAAGAATAAATTTTCAATAGTGCAAGGTATGGTAAAACTCCCGGGATCTTTGAGCTTGGGGGGTAATCTCCTCTGGATAATGGCACTACATTCCTCAGTTAAGGCCACCGTCTCATAATCTTCCAATCTCTTTTTCCTAGAGAGGATATCCTTCAGAAACTTCACATAACTTGGCATTTTCTTTAAAGCATCTGCGAAAGGAATGTTGATGTGAAGCTTCTTAAAAACCTCAAGAAATTTGACGAATTGTTGATTCGATTTTTGACTTTGAAACCATTGAGGAAAAAGTATTGGTGGTCTAATTAGAAGGGATGTAGTGAAAACAGGTGTAGCATCTAAGGATGATGAAGGCTGTGAAATAGAAGAAGGTATAGATGAAGAAGTGCCTAGTTTGGATTCTTTTGCATCCCGATCTTGATGTTCCTGCTCTTTTTAAGCTGCTTCTTTGGGACTTATGAGTTCTTCAACTATGGGCTCAACAGGATTGGACTTAACTTATGGCTCCTCTAGCTCTTTGTCGCTCCTAAGGGTGATGGATTTAACATGTTCCTTACCCTCCCTTTGCCTAATTCGATTAGCTTCAGTGTTATTGGGAAGGGTCCCTTAAGGACGTTGACTAAGAGCGTTTGCTATTTGTCCTACCTGAACCTCTAAGTTCTTCATTGAAGTAGCTTGATTTTGCAGGATAGTCGTGAACATTTCCTTAAGCGAGGGTTTCTTCTCAGCTGCTGGTAAGTGCTGGTGTTGCATAGGCTGTGGTGGTGGTGGTGGTGGTTAATGGAAGTGAGGTGGATGATGCTAAAATTGAGGTGCGGATGGTTGATTGTATGGAAATGGATGGTGTGGAAATTGCGACTGTGGTGGTACCTGAACCGGTGGAGCTTGAAAACAAGGGGGTCTTACAGGTCTAGAGCTAGAAGTTTATCCTTGGTTTTGGCTCCAGGAGAAGTTAGGATGGTTCTTCCACTTTGGATTATAGGTGTTTGAAAAAGGGTTATTCTGTTGCTTAGGGGGGGCAACATACTGAACTGATTCTAAGTTGAGCGGACACCTATCTACAGAGTGGGTACCACTACACAGCTCGCAGGAAAGAAAAGGACTTTGGACAGAATACACATGGTTAGGATTAGTGGGAGGATTATGTTGGGTACTCAGCGACTCTACCTTCTTCGTAAGGTTAGCGATTTGAGAGGTCAAGGTAGATAGCATGTCGAGCTCATAAATACCTACTGACTTCTTTGAAAATTGCCTCTCCGAGGACCATAGATAGTTGTTAGCCGCCATCTTTTCTAACAACTTGTAAGCTTCCTCCTATGTTTTACACATTAGCGCTCCACCCGCAGCAGCGTCAACAATGGTCCTATTTGGGCTTGTAAGTCCGTTGTAGAAGGTCTAGACTTGCAACCATAGAGGTAGGCCATAGTGAGGGCACTTCCTAAGAAGCTCCTTATATCGTTTCCATGCTTCGTAAAGAGTTTCAGAGTTGTACTGAGCAAAGGAAGATATGTCATTATGGAGTCTGGCCATTTTAGAGGGAGGGAAAAACTTAGCTAAAAATTGATAGGCGTTACATGTAGAAATGGATCTTGAAGGCAAGGAGGTTAACCAGTGTCGCACCCTATCCCTAAGTTAGAAGGGGAATAATCTAAGCCTAAGCGCATCATCAGATAACCCATTGTGTTTGAACGTGTTGCACAAGTCCAGGAATTGCCCAAAGTGAGCATGTGGGTCATCGTGTGGTAGCCCACTAAACTGTAAGGATGTCTGGATCATCTGGAGGATGGAAGGCTTAATTTCAAAATTATTAGCAAGGACAGCTAGTGGCCTAATGCTAGTATAATAACCTCCAATAGTCGGCATTACATAATCTCCAACGGTCCTAATTTCCCTATTTTCTGCCATGATGCTTTGCAGCGGAGCTATAAATTTCCTAGAATCCTTTCAAAATTTTTTAAGTGTTCGTTCAATTTCAGGATCTAGAAGGAAGCAATCAAAACTCCTGGCTCTACGCATGCAAACATCAGAAAGTCCTTAGATTTTTTTTTTTTTAAGTTTGTAATTTTTCAAATTTTTTTCTTTTTTTAATTAAATGGAGAAAATTAACTAAACTAAACTAAACTAAGGATCTAAATATTTACAACCTAAATATTTACAAGCTAGAATTACACCTAAGCATAATTTCACCAATATTAATTAATGACTAATTAAAACTTCCTCGGCAACGGCGCCAAAAACTTGACACGCCCTAGACGTCCTAAGGGTATTGTCCGCAAGTGCACAGGTCGTACAATTAATAATGAGATTTGAGTCCCGAGTTATCGTCCCACAGAGAAGTTGACTAACCTAATTAACTACCGGTTAATCTTACCCTAAGTATATCATAGCAAATTATGAATTCTTAATGGGTGGTCTACAAGGCTAAAATTAAAAGTACTGAAAACAATAATCATTAAAAAATAAAGAAAATAAAACTGAGCTAAGATCTACTTACCGAGCTCCACGCAATTAAAAGTAAATACCTACGAAAATAATTAAAACAGTTAAAATTAATTAACACAATTAAAATAAAATGTAAATATGAAAATGAAGAAATAAAATTAATTAAACTAAAATTTAAAATAAAAATACATGTAATTAAACTAATGAAAATTGCGAATTAAAATAACCTAAAATCTAATAAAAATGATAGCTAAATTAAAAATGCATGAAATATAATTAATCTAAATTAATTCTAAATGGAAAACCTTAATTCCTATCGTAAACAGATAATTAACTATTAATGAAATTAAACTAAGCCTTAAACTAATAAACTAAGAAAATATAACTAATAAGCAAATTGATAAATAACTAAGCTACAAGTAACAAAAGACATAATAACACTTAAACAAAATAAAAATAATTGCATGAGACTATCATTAAGGACTAGCCAAACGTGGCCTTAGACAACATCAAAACCAAGTGGTCCCGATACTGTCACTGTGCTCATTTCTTCTCCAATTTTTGTTCTGCCTCCAGGTGTTCACGGTTTGTCCTCTGCTCCAGATTTCGATTGTCTCCAGGTGCTATGCAGCAAGTGTACTGTACTACGATCTGCACTGTATTGCTATGTGCACCAGTCATCTGTTCTGCAAATCGTTGGGCACTCGACACCTGCTCACACAGCAGATTCCCTGGCCTGTCCTACCTGCTCAGAGCTCACATCCATTATCTGCCTTTGTTGCTTCTGCATCCATTCCTGTATGGTCTAGCAAAGTATAGGCATAATTCTCAGCTTGGCTAGGTCCTGCCCAGATGAGTTCCTACACTCTGCTATACAGGAAGCTAAATTACAGCAGACATGTTTTACTGTACTGCTCTCGGTTCTGTTGAGTATCGTTGTCCTAGTTCAACTTCATGCCTTGCAACACAACCAGCAGAATGAAGCACAAACAATCTGGCCTCCTATACTACAACATACCAGCCATTCCACGGTTCATTTAATTGACAAACGTACCAACGAAATGCCCAGCAATATGCGGCTGAGAACCCAAATGATAAATGAAGATTGCAGCACGAGACTGGAATGAAGCAAGGAAACTGCTATAACCGGTCCCCACTACCCGCTTAAATGGCTTCTACTTTGATCTCCCTCACGCATCAGCTTTGCTTCAGCCTGCTTCCCCCCGTTTGCAACAGTAAACAAGAGAATAGTATAAAATCACAGCAACTTAATGATGAATAGTAAAAGATTTAAAAGCAGAGCGGAGCAGAGGAAGATTGTTGATCCCAGTTCACTGCTATGGTGAATTTCAGCTTCTGTTCAGCAAAGCCCATCAGCCTCACTTGTCCAACCCGTGTCTTACCACCTTCATGCAGTCACTCCCGTCAGAGTTTTGCTCAACCCCGATTCCTGCAGCTGGGCAGTGGCAATCGTGGCCTAGAATTGTAATCTTAAGAATTTAATAAGAGTAAAATTTCTTCACAACTTAATGCTATGAATTTCTAAACTAATCTAAACTAAATCTTTAAGTTACTTTATAACATAAAAGAAGAGTTCTAAGGGAAAACAAAGAAACTCAAAACATTATGCAAAACAAAAAATCTAATGAATTAATACAGTGAAATAGTTGAAGAAGATAACTACTGTCACTGGCGTCTTCTTCCCCTTTTTACTGTTCATCAATTCAAACTAAAAAAATAAACATTATGGAGTGTTGCTTTGTCACCCGAGCCTCCCCTCCATTCAACAGAAGTTCATTGAATCAACAATAAAGCAAAGAAATTACAAAACCAAGAAGAACATAGAAAAATCATTGTTCATTAAACCAATATAAAGTTTTAACAAAACAGGAGAAGAAAATTTTCAAATTCAAAGAAACTATTTGGAAATTAAAACAAAGAAAGCTTGGAAATTAACCTAAAAGCTATTCTATCCTAAAATTACATCTACTCCTAAATTACTTCTATTCTAACCTGGGCTACCTCCTTTTTCAATTGCCATCTTTTTCTATTTATATACACACTTTTGGGTACAATTGTAATTTTTTCATCTTAGATGAGTTGGCATTGTTTGGCCACTTGTCTTCACACCATTAGCTCTTTGAAAAATAATATTTCCATGTCATCCATCTTTTTATCCAATTGGATGTGCTAGGCTGGTGTTGTCCGCGTGATCCAATCTCGATTCTAGCTCAATTTCGATCTATTTTCTACTGAAATATTCAAAATTCATCCAGATTTAATTTATCTGCAAGCATGAGAATTTTAATTAATAAAAGGGATAATTAACAAAATAAATTGGAGATTTAAATAATTAATTAGGAAATTAAGCATAAATAATTCTAAAAATATAGAATTATCAAGCTAAAATTAGGTGGAAGGGTGCAGAAAAATGTACTGTAATATTTCGTTGAAATTAATGAAAATAGGCTCTTTGGGGTGTTCAAATGAATGATGTACTAATTGGATGAATTATGTTTGAAGGTTATATTGCGTACATGGTAGTTATGGCTAAAGCACATCCGAAATTGAAAGACATTTAAGTAGTCAGAGAATTTTCAGATGTCTTTCCGAATGATTTACCAGGGTTACCGCCAGTGAGGGAGATAAAGTTCAGTATTGATTTGACACCTGGTACAGTGCAATATCTAGACCACCGTACAAGATGGCTCCGATTGAGTTGGAGAAACTGAGGAAACAGTTACAGAAATTCTTTGAGAAGGGGTTCATCAGACCGAGTGTATCGTCGTGGGGAGCACCGGTTCTGTTTGTGAGGAAGAAGGATGGGAGCCTTAGATTGTGTATCGACTACTGATTGTTGAACAAGCGACCATCAAGAATAAGTATCCCCTTTCGAAGATTGATGATTTACTGGATCAGTTACGAGGAGCAATGGTATTTTCTAAGATTGATCTGAGATCTGGGTACCATCAGTTGAGAGTTCGGGATGGAGATGTACCCAAGATAGCTTTCCGCACCTGTTATGGTCACTTTGAGTTTATGGTTATGCCATTCGGGTTGACAAACGCTCCTGCAGCTTTTATGTCATTGATGAATGAGGTGTTACAACCGTATTTGGATCGGTTTGTGATTGTCTTCATCGATGACATCTTGGTTTATTCGAGGTCTAGAGAGGAGCATGAGCAGCACCTGAGGATTGTATTGCAGACCCTCCGTGAGAAGCAGTTGTATGCTAAACTCAGTAAGTGTGATTTTTGGCTTGAGCATATCTCTTTTTTGGGATATATTGTGTCGAGGGATGGTGTGTCAGTGGACCCATCCAAGATTGAGGCTGTAGTTCAGTGGCAGAGGCCTTAGACAGTTACAGAGATCAAGAGCATTCTGGGTTTAGCTAGATATTATAGACGATTTGTGGAGAGGTTTTCAAGATTGGCTGCTCCGTTGACACGTCTCACTCAGAAGAGTGTTGCATTTGAGTGGGACGACAGATGTGAAGAGAGTTTTCAGGAGCTGAAGCATCGATTGACCATTGCTCCGATTCTCACCATTCCTACCAGCTCAGGAGGTTTTTCTGTTTACACGGATGCTTCTTACCAAGGACTGGGCTATGTATTGATGGAGAATGGGAAGGTAGTCGCTTATGGATCCAGGTAGCTGAAGGATCATGAGAGGAACTACCCGACCCACAACTTAGAGTTGGAGATCGTAGTGTTTGTATTGAAGATATGGCGCCACTATCTGTATAGTGAGAAATTCCAAGTATTTACCGATCACAAAAGCCTCAAGAATCTGTTCTCTCAGAAGGAATTGAACATGAGATAGAGAAGGTGGCTTGAGCTTCTAAAAGATTACAATTGTGAGATCCTATACCACCCGGGTAAGGCAAATATAGTGGCTGATGCGTTGAGCAAGAAGCATCTCGGGTTGGTTTCTTGTATGATGGTACGAGAACATGAGTTATTACAGCAGTTTACGAGCCTCAGTTTGGCTGTGACCCCGCTTGATGTTGATAATGGTTATATGATTGCTAGCCTGCAGTTAAAGCCAGATTTGACGAAGCAGATCCGATAGGCTCAGCGTGATGATCAGCAGTGTATTGAGATAGTCAGGTAGATGCAGAGGGGTATTGAGATTGAGTTTGAGTTGAGTTCAGATGGATTACTGAGGTTCCGAGATAGGATATGTGTTCCCAAAGATCCTGAGATCAGGAGGTTGATCTTGACAGAGGCTCATTCATCGAGGTATACTTTGCATCCAGGTAGTACAAAGATGTATCAGAATCTTCGAAAGGTATACTGGTGGTCGGGGATGAAGAGAGATATAACAAAGTTTGTTGCGAGATGTCTCATCTGTCAGCAGGTGAAGGTAGAGCATCAGAAGCCTGCAGGGTTATTATAGCCTCTACCTATACCGACTTGGAAATGAGAGCATGTCACCACGGACTTTGTGATGGGTTTACCGAGGACTCGTAGAGGGAATGATGCCATATGGGTGATAGTTGACAGATTGACGAAGTCGGCACATTTCCTAGCTATGAGAGCCATCGATACTCTGAGTAGATTGACAGAGTTATATGTGCACGAGATTGTAAGACTGCATGGTGTCCTAATTATTATTGTGTCGGACAGGGATTCCCGCTTCACTTCCCATTTATAGGAACACTTTCAGGAAGCTATGGGGACCCAGTTGAGATTTAGTACAGCTTTTCATCCTCAGACAGATGGGCAGTCAGAGAGTACTATACAGACCCTCGAGGATATGTTGAGAGCTTGTGTACTTGATTTTAGAGGCTCCTAGGATGATCACCTACCACTCGAGGAGTTCGCCTACAATAACAGTTATCATTCAAGTATTGGGATGGCATCATATGAGGTCTTGTATGGCCGTAGATGTCGTTCTCCTGTAGGATGGGAGGAGGTTGGTGATAGGTAGATATTCGCTCCCTATTTGGTACGTCAGGCCTCTGAGGATGTCCAGTTGATTTGTGAGAGATTGAGGACAGCTCAGAGTCGACGGAAGAGTTATGCTGACAGGAGACATAGACCGTTGGAGTTTACAGTAGGGGAGTCAGTATTTTTGAAGTTTCTCCTTCCAAGGGTATTATGAGATTTGGAAAGAGAGAGAAGCTGAGCCCTCACTTCATAGGACCTTTTGAGATACTCGAGAGAGTGGGAGATCAAGCTTATAGGCTAGTGTTGCCACCAGAGCTAGCGAATGTCCATAACGTCTTCCACGTCTCCATGCTTCGGAAGTATCAGCCGGATCCGTCGCATGTGATCAGATACGAGCCACTAGAGCTCAGTGAGAGTATGAGCTATGTTGAGAGACCGATACAGATTGTGGATAGGAAGGTGAAGGTATTGAGATCGAAGACGATTCCCCTAGTGAAAGTACTGTGGCAGCATCACACTCCGGAGGAAGCGACTTGGGAGTTAGAGAGTTTGATGAAAGAGAAGTATCCGGAGTTGTTCAGAGACTGATTTGGTTCCAATTTGGAGGACCAAATTTTTTTTAGTGGAGGAGATTATGTAAGACCCACTTTTTAAGTACTTGTTGATGTATTTCCTTATGATTCATGTGATGTACACTTCCACATATTGATTGAATCATAAGAAGAGCTTTGACTAAATTAAATTTGAAAATGGAATAAAACGAAATATTGGTGAATGTATGAAGTAGCCAAATAAGGGACGAGATGGCCATAGGCCAAGCGAAAGGGATCGAAATCAAGTTGACGAAAAATAAGAAATTAAAATAAGAAAATATAGTGGGTGTATGAAGAAAAGTCGGGTTAAATTGGTTCCAAACAAGTGCAGGGGTAAAATGGTCAAAAGATCAAAATCTGGTATAAATTCGATAATAAAATTTTAAATAAAAATATGAATTGAGAAATCTTGATCAATAACGAGGAAATTATTAAATTTCGAGTCCAATTGATCAAGATCCAGAATTATTAAGATTTACCAAAAATTCACTCGGGACAATATCCCGAAAATACTAAGAAAATATACCGAAAAAATGGTTAAAATAAAATAAATAAATTAAATAAATTAATTTTATAATAAAATATATAATTTATTAGATATTTTGGAATTTTTAATAGTATTTTAATGATTATAATAATAATAAAATAAATTATAAAAAAAGAAAAAAAGAAAAGAAAAAGAAAAAGAAAAAGAAAAAGAAAAAGAAAAGAAAAGAAAGAAAGGGGAAAAAAGGAAAGAAAATTATCGGGGATGACTCGAGATTCGGGTAAGTCGATCGATGGTCGAGATTGACCTACGGGTAAATTTGAGAAATATTAATATTATATTTGATGGAAATTAACCCGGATTAATCTAATGGTGCAGTTCTACGACAGAGCCCGAACGAGAGCCGATTGAGCTCCAATTTTTGTACCCTGCATATTATTGGTAAGTACACTTTAATTACGACAATTTGAGTCCTTAATACAGAGTTAAGATTTTTTTTACAGATTTTACAGATTAAATTCTGCATAAAAAAAATTATATTCGGATTTTTGAATTCACTGTCGTAAATGATATACGGGTTATCCAAAGAGTTTGGAACGAAGCCCAATGGGGATTGAGAGCCCAATAGACCCGAAGAAGGGATTTAATAAGTGGAAACGGGCTGAAAATGGGTCGAGACCCATTAAGGGGTAATCAGGCCTAATAAAGTAAAACGGACCCAGTGCTTTAGATTCGATCAGTGATAAATACTGATAAATATATTAGAACTGACCCAAATACGTGATTATATGCTGCTTCGTAGACTTGGTCTGGAGCGAATTTGGACTGAGAGACCTGGTATTATCGAGACGGGATAAGCTTGCGCATGATTCCAAGTAAGGGAATTTTAGGGACTGCTAGAGGTAACTTTACGCAATTTTGACATCATTTACATTCCCTAAAATTGTCTGAAGGGTCTAGATTTAAACTAAGAATTTTAGTGTATGGATAGGCAAATGACCAAAATACCATTGTGAGAGGTAAAATTTCTAAAATTTGGAGAAGTGGGGAGGAACAAGAACAAAAAGTTCCTGCTTGTTTTTGAGGTGTTTTGACACGTGCATGAGTAGGCTAGCTAGCTTGTAAATAAAAATGCATAACATTGCATATTTTCAACAATGTGATTTCCTTTGGAAATGGTTTTGAGATAACAGAGCCGCCTACGTAATTTTATAAAAATGTGACGTGCTAGAGCTTAGCTCACACGAGTTTTGATTTATGTGATGCATGCATTAGTGCTGGAGTAAGAGCTTGCACTAGAGTTTTACACGCATTGGTGCTAGAGTCTAACTCGCATCAGATTTTTATATGATTTTCATGACAGGGTGCTGGAGTCTAACTCGCTCCAGATTTTTAATTGATTTTTATGAAACTCATGCTGGAGCTTAGCTCACACGAGATTTTTCTTGATTTTATGAGAGTGCTGGAGTATCATTCAAACTAGTTTTATGAGAACATGCGATGAGCCGTGCTTGGAGCGTAGGGTAGACTATGTGTCACACCGATTAAATAGGCTCGCACGTGCGTTTTGAGACAGGACACGAGTATGGATATGAGATATGGGTCAACGGAGTACGTTGTACTATGCAAGTAGCATGGAGTACGCTGTACCATGCTGGGATTGATTATGTGGCATCTTCGGATGCGAGTTATTGGACTGGATCGACGGGATGGACAGACCCACCTCCTGGGGCGGTTCCCGATTGTGGTGAGACCCCGCACATAAGATCCGTGTAGCAGTGGGATCACGAGGATATGACCATAATCCTAGTTATTTTCCTGAGATATATATATTACCTAGTCTCGCATGTTGATGTTTTTGAAAAACATGTTTTGTGAATTTTTGTGTGAGTCTGGATCACCCAAGGGAGGGGTTGAGTCCTAATTGAGATGTGATTTTGATGAGAATGAAACTGGGATTTAAGCTCTCATATGTTACTATTGCTTTGAAAAGCATATGACTTCATGATTTTGTGTGAGTCAGGGACACCTGAGGGAAGGGCTGAGTCCTGGCTGTGTTGTGAAAATTTTAACGGGAATGAAATAATTTAAATGGATTTGCATGTTGAGTTTTCCATGCTTTTTGAAATCTATATGTGAAATTGTTTTACATGACATCATGAATTATAGTATCTGTTTTGAAATGTGTGGAGAAAGGGTGGTTTATGCATGACACCACGTTCATGTAGGTTGTATGGTTACCTAGTTATTCGTAGGATTGCCTTACTGAGCTTGATGTGCTCACCCCTTTCATTTTCTCACACAGGTCATTTCCAGTAGATTTTGAGATGATTGAGTACTACATTCCAGTTATCCGCTGCTGCCTATCACTTGAGGTATATACACGTTATATATTTTGTATCTAAATAACATAAGCACAATACTATATTTTGTATTAACACTGGGATGTATAGATTGGGTACATATTGTACAGAAATGAAAAAAAAATTAGTGCATAACGTATGAGTTTATATTTAATTTAAATTGTGCACTATCTGTAAAAGGTATGGTGATGATATGGGCATTGACACGCAGCCCAATTATTGGTTGTGGTTGGTCACCATCAGAGGTCATGTAATTCTGAAAGAAAAACAAAAAATTTACTCTGATTTTTAGGTAGTTTTGGGTCTTGACAGCTCAAGCATGGTTTTGTACTCATTTCATCTCACTCATAAACCACATGTGAGCAGGTTGATGCAAGACACATAGCAATACATGATGGCTCTAACATGACTTTACTCAACACACAACATAATCATGAAAACCTCGTGCAACCAACTCAGCGTAAGACACATAGCATACCTGAGGCATTGAGCATGGTATTATTAGGAAATTACATGCGAGCACAGTCAGAGTAAGACACACAACAATGCTCAAAGGCTCTAGTACGATTCCTAAAATCTAGTGTGAGCATCTCGAGTGGAACACACAGCATTAACTGAGGCATCGAGCACTCTTTTGTTTTCTCAAAAATCTATTTTGAAAATAACGTTTGAGCAGGGCTGGTCAATCTACCATTGCCCCTCAGGCTCTAACACGACTTCACACATAAAAGAGATAGAAGGGGCTCCATGTACTATCATGAGTGAGAGGGCAAATCTTCCTTCGAGCACTCGTTAGAAATATTTCATGCAAATGATTAAACCGAGAGCCCGTCTATTGTTATTCTTTCTCAAAATGTTTGAAAAACCTCTTTTCACAACAATAACATAGAAGTCATGCAAATCATACTTATAGACTTATTTTCATACATAGTTTTCTACCTAGATATATCAATATCTTTATATGTTTCGCATACATTCGCACTCAGCAGGTAAGAAAACATACATATAGATATCTCTAATAGCTCGCATAAGTCCCTTACCTCGAATCACGCTCGAATCGTTTTCCTTGATTTCCACTTCTCGTGATCCATCCTATTGACTCCGATTATATCCTCTGTAGCTGAAATTGTATACTAAAACAATCAATATACTTCATTTCACTGGCATGATATTCATATCAATGCATTTGGCCATTTATACTTCATTTGGCCTTGTTACACCATTATCGGACTCTTTCATAAGTCCATTTCAAGTATATAACTCATTTTCAAGAATCTCTCAGACTCCTCGAGTCCATTGATTCGTATTGAACCAGTATTAAGCTTACAATACCTCGAGTTCATGATCTTATTTCATTGTGGCATTCCGTCGAATACCTCATATACTCAATTCCATCATTATTGTTTCTAGTACATGAACTTTATCAAACTGTTATACAAGCATATACACATGCTTCATAACTCCTTTACATGCTCAAATCTCTATTAAACCATGCCTACTTGATTTTCTATCATTAGATTGATTCTAGGTCTTATTTTGTTTAAGAATGTTTATCACTTTTCAACTGTAAATCTATATATCGATTAACTCATACAAGTATATAGGTTAACATACATGAGATGGATGCATTGAAATCTTACCAATCTCAACTTTTCTCCTTTCTCACAACTTTGAGGAAGAACTCTTTTCCTCCTTTGATTCAAAAATTCTACCTCTCGTTTCCAACTATTTTGTTCTTCTCCACTCTATGAACAACTTTGATGTAATAAACTTTTCTCCAATCTCAATGGAAGATGTTGATAGTCTAGAGAGGAAAGTTAGGTCACTTTGCTTTAAAATGGAAAGGTTTTAATGTTTCTCCCATGAATTGTAGTTCAGTAGCCCTGTTTTATAAAAATTGCTTGATGAGATCGATCTCCATAAGTAAGGGATCGATCTGTTGCTGCTTTTAGCCTTCCTGCATTCAGTTTTCAAGCTTAAGAGATCAATCTGTCGAAGAGCATAAGATCAATCTCATCCAAGCAGAATGCTTCACAGATCGATCTGGCAGGGAAATGAGATCGATCTACTGCTGGTCAAGGTATAAGGAGATCGATTTTATTGAGGTTGAATCAATCTGTTCTTCATAGGGGATCGATCTGGCTTACACTGAAGATCGATCTCATCTTTACTAAATACTCTGGTTAGGCAGTTTGGGCACAATGAGATCGATCTGCTTGCTTCTAAGATCGATCTTCCCTTGTTCTGTAGCATACTTAGCCAAATTTCATCACCATTTCCCCATGTTAACTTCATTTCAATTTACTTCACTACTCATTTTGCATTCAATCCACATTTTTCACTTACAAAGGTCCATTTCTTATAATTCATACTTAATGAAACTTTCGTGTACATCATGAACTCACATAACAAGTGTGTACATCAAATTTACGGACCTTACATATCTTATGATTCATATTACATAAACGAATATATACTTAGGGAATCATATGGGTTACTTATGAAAATACGAATCTTACATTCCTCCTCTCTTTTAAGAAATTTGGTTCTCTAAATTAGAACCAAGTTACTCCTCAAAATGTCGGGGGTACTTTTCCCGTATAGAGTTCTCCAACTCCCGAGTAGCTTCTTCTGAATTGTGGTATTGCCAAAGAACCTTAATAACCAGAATCGTCTTGTTCTGTAGCACCTTTTCCTTCTTATCCAGTATCTGGATCGGTTTCTCTACTTATGGCAAATCATTCTTGAACTCCAATGGCTCATACCAAATCACATGAGTTGGATCTGAATGGTACTTCTGAAGCATAGACACATGAAAGACATTGTGTATGCTTGCTAGCTCTGGTGGCAATGCTAGCCTGTAGGCCTTATCTCCCATACGTTCCAATATCTCAAATGGTCCGATATACTGGGGGCTCAACTTACCCTTCTTACTGAACCTCATAATCCCTTTTGAGGGAGAAACTTTCAAAAATACCGAGTCACCCACGGTGAACTCTAGTGGCCTTCGTCTCATGTCAGCGTAGCTTTTCTGTTTGCTCTAAGCTATTCTCAATCTCTCACATATCAATTGAACAACCTTAAAGGCTTGCTGTACCAAATTAGGAGCAAAAATTTTTCCTTTCACCCACTTCTTCCTAACCAATTGGCGAACGACACCTTCTACCATAGAAGCTTTTATATGGTGCCATCCCTATACTCTAGTGATAACTGTTGTTATATGCAAATTCGACTAATGGTAGGTGATCATCCCAGGAGCCTTTAAAATCCAGGACACTTGCTCTCAACATGTCCTCTAGCGTTTGGATGGTTCCCTCTGACTGACCATCGGTTTGAGGATGGAAAATAGTACTGAAACTCAAACGGGTTCCCACAACTTCTTGAAATTGTTCCCAAAAGCGAGAAGTGAAGTGGGAATCCCTATCCGATACGATGCTCACTAGAACATCATGTAGCCTCATGATCTCCCGTACATACAACTCTGCCAAACTACTCAAAGTATCTGTAGATTTCATAGCTAGAAAGTGGGTGGATTTCGTCAGTCTGTCTACCACTACCCAAATAGCATCATGGTTCCTCTTAGTCCTCGATAATCCTATGATGAAATCCATGGTGACATGCTCATATTTCCAAGTTAGTATAGGTATAGACTGCAATAACCCTACAGGCTTCTGATGCTCTACCTTCACTTGCTGATATATCAGACATCTTGCCACAAACTCTGTGATATCTCTTTTCATCCCTGACCACCAATACACTTTTAAGAGGTTTTGGTACATTTTGTTACTCCTCGAATGTAATGTGTATCTTGATGAATGAGCTTCTGTCAAAATCAATCTTTTTAACTTTGGGTCATTAGGAATGCAAATCTTGCCTCTAAACCTCAGTAGGCCATCATCACTCACTAAGAAATCAGCCACATCACCCCTCTGAATCTGACTCGCACGATCCTCATATAGTAGATCGGTATCCTGAGCCTAGCGTATTGGTTCCACTCGCAGGCTAGCTATCACACAATCTTTGTCAATATTAAGAAGGTCTTTGTCCAATCTGAAGTGAACGAACTGCTCGAGTAGAGCATATTCCCTGACCATCATGTGTGATACCATTCTGAGGCTCTTTCTACTCAGGGCATCCGCCACAACATTAGCCTTTCCTGGATGGTACAATATCTCGCACTCATAATCTTTTAGAAGCTCTATCCATTGTCTCTGCCTCATATTCAACTCTTTCTGTGAAAACATATATCTGAGGATCTTATGATCTGTATACACCTGAAATTTCTCACCGTATAAGTAGTGGCACCATATTTTCAATGCAAATACCATGGCTGCAAACTCTAAATCATGGGTAGGGTAGTTCCTTTTATGGTCTTTAAGCTGGCTAGAACCGTAGGCTACTACCTTCCCATCCTGCATCAACATACACCTCAGTCCCTGTCCCGAGGCATCTGTATACACTGTATAACCTCCTGAGCTGGTGTGTATGGTGAGAATAGGTGTAGTGGTCAGTATGTACTTTAGCTCGTAGAAATTTCTTTCACACTTATCATCCCACTCGAATGCCATATTCTTTCGGGTGAGACGTGTCAACGGAGCAGCCAACTTAGAGAATCCCTCGACAAATCATCGGTAATAACCTGCTAAACCCAGGAAACTGCAGATCTCTATAACCATCTTAGTTCTTTCCCATTGTATCACAACCTCTATCTTGGATGAATCCACTAATACACCGTCTCTTGAGACTAGGTAACCTAAAAACGATATCTCACTTAGCCAAAAATCACACTTGTTGAGTTTAGGATACAACTTCTGATCTCGGAGGGTTTATAATACTGTTCTCAAATGCTGTTCATACTCTTCCTTGGACTTCGAGTACACCAATATGTCATCTATAAAGACAATCACAAATCTGTCTAGGTATGGCTTAAATACATCATTCATTAAGGCCATAAATGCTGCAAGAGTATTCGTCAACCCAAATGGCATAACTAAAAACACATAATGGCCATAATGGGTCTGAAACGCTGTCTTGGCTACATCTCCACTCTGAATCATAAACTAATGGTACCCAGACCTCAGATAAATCTTTGAAAAGACCTGTGCTCCCTACCACTGATCTAATAGATCATCAATCCATGGAAGGGGATATTTATTCTTGATGGTAGCCTTGTTCAATAACTGATAATCTATACACAGTCGGAGACTCCCATCTTTCTTCTTTACAAACAGAATCGGTGCTCCCTATGGTGATACACTCGGTCTGATGAACCCCTTGTCCAGCAACTCTTGCAATTGTTTCTTTAGCTCCTATAATTCAATTAGAGCCATTCTATATGGTGGCTTGGATATTGGTTTATTTTCAGGCACCAAATCAATACAGAATTCCATTTCTCTGTTTGGTACCAACCCTGGAAATTCTTCCAAAAAGTCATCAGGAAATTCTCTAACCACTGGGATGTCAGCTATATCCGGGTACACCTTATCTAAGTCAACCACATAGGCGATAAAACCTTCAACTCATTACCATTACATTCATTAGCAAAGTCATCCATCCTTAGAAATAATTTACTACTTCTTTCATTACTTTTCAAATCTTACAACATACTTTTCAGGGATGGAAAACATTACTGTCTTAGCGTAACAGTCTAAAACAGCATGGTTTGTAGCCAACCAATCCATTCCTAGTATTTCACCAAAATCCTTCATAGTTAATAGGATGAGATAGACCAACATGTTCCTTTCCCCTACTTTTAGCCTACAGCTCTTACATACATGCTTTATCATTACATTATCTCTCACAGGAGTGCTTATAAGCAATATCCTACCTAGAGGTACGGGTTTCACATGTTCACATAGTTTACATACAAATGAAGGCGATATGAATGAATGCGTGGCACCAGGATCAATTATTGCTAATGCTTCAAAAAAAAAAAAACAAGGATGGTACCTTTAATCACATCTGAGGAAGCTTCTACAGATGCTTGGTCCATTCAAACACTCGCCCTCTACCAACAGCTTGTTTCCCTTTCTCTTCAGCTGTGGCCTTCCTCTTAGGTGTAAGTGGCTCTACCGTAACCTTCTCTGGCTCTTTTCCCTTCTGTGGGGCTGTATCAAAATCAACTCTGAGCACTTACGAGCTATGTGCCCCAGTTTACCACACCTATAACATGAACTCATCGATAATGGGTATGGTCTACCCCCATGATATCTATGATAATTCTATATTTTTAGAATTATTTGTGCTTAATTTCCTAATTAATTATTTAAATCCTTAATTTATTTTGTTAATTACCCCCTTTATTTAATTAAAATTCTCATGTTTGCAGATAAATTAAATTCGGATGAGTTTTGAATATTTCGGTAGAAAATAGACCGAAATTGGGCTAAAATCGAGATTGAGCCGCGCGGACAGCACGAGTCATGCCACCTAGCACATCCAATTGGACAAGAAGACCGATGACATGGAAATATCTTTGCAAGGAGCCAATGGTATGAAGACAAGTGGAAAAAAAATGCCAAGTCATCAAGGATGTAGAAATTACAATATTACCCCTAATGTGTTTATAAATAGGAAAGGATGACAATTGAAAGGAGATGTAATTTTAGGAGTAGAAGTAAATGTAATTTAGGAGTAGGAGTAGTATAGGTAGAGTAGTTTTTAATGTTATTTTCCTTTCTAGTATTTTTTTCCCATTTTGTTTAACTTTGCAATTTCCGTTAGCTTCCATTTCATTCAATGTATATGCTCTTCATCTACTTGGATATTTTCTATTCATAGCAAAAAATGCATCATTTTCATTTGCTCTTCTCGGTTTGGTTATAATGACCTTTTTTTTATTCATTGAGTTTTATTTTTTTTTACATAGCATGATGTTCCTAGTGTAACTCTCGGTTGTGCAAATGAATAGCTTAAGTTTTAGTTGATAAATTTTTATATCTCCTACTGTAGCTCTCGGTTTCCTTTGCATCTCAATTTTTTTTTATTTGCTCATTTTATTTGCTAGTAGTTTCACAATTCTGCATTTAAGTTAAATCTTATTTAGTGTCTTAGCTAGTCACGCCTTGTTCATCCAACCCGATAGAGAAGCAGATAGTGGCACGAGTTGGTGTTGCTCACGGTAGTGGCCGATCCTGATGAAGCTGGTGGGTGCAGAAGTTCTTCATGATGTAATATAGTAGCTGTACCAAATGAGGATGCTGACTTGCTAGACTCAGCAGCAACAGTAGCTAGGAATCACACGCATCCACCTTGTTGAGTTAATGTATTTTGAAATGACAAAACAAGTTAATTCAATAATGTTAAGATGATATACTTTAGATGTTATTAGTACCAGAACTTAGAGTTCTGCTGATGAGAGATCGATCTGGGGTATGAGAGATCGATCTCCTGGGCTTTTACTTGATGAGAGATCGATCTCATGAAGTAAGAGATCGATCTGCCTAGCCTTAAAACGTTGTAAAGAGATTAAGGTAAAATGAGATCGATCTGCAAGGGTTAAGAGATCGATCTGGCTAAAGCTAGAGTTGAGAGATCGATTTGGTCTATGAAGAGATCGATCTCCCTTAAGAGCTTAAGACTATAGATCGATCTGAGAGATCGATCCACACTCAAAGTCAGAGAACTTATGAGATCGATCTGGTAAGGAAGAGATCGATCTCCTCAAAGTCAGAGAGCTAAAGAGATCGATCTGTAGTGTTGAGAGATCGATCTCCTCTCTACGAGATTGCATGGCAGATCGATCTGGAGATCGATCTTGCTTCAAACAGAGAGTTAAGGAGATCGATCTGCCTATTCGACAGATCGATCTTCCTCATTACTTTTAAACTAACAGATCGATCTTCTAACCTATGAGATCGATCTCCTTGTGTATTTGTGCTTCAATCTTGCAGGATTTATAACTAAGAGATCGATCTGGCCAAGAAGGCAGATCGATCTGGCACTCTACTGGAGGCACCCAACGGCTAGTTTCTGCAAAACACAATGGGAAGAATAGCATTTAATGCTCCAACTACCCATCCTTCAGTATTTAACCAAGCATTGAAGACAAAGAGAACTGAGACACTATTGCTGCATATTCCAAACATTCTCAAGCTTTAATTCTTTCATTCTTTGTGTCCCTATTGCTCATTCATTGAGAATCATTGTAAAAGCTTAAGTGCAAAAAAGCTACATTTGTCCTACCACTTTAAAGCATTATATTGTATTCAGTCTTATCTTAAAAGAGAAGAGGATTGTTCCTCAGTGAGAGTATATTGTAAGAGGCTGAATACTTTTTCTGTATTGCTAAGGGTAGAGAGGTCATTCCTTAACCTGCAAAAAGGAACTGTGTAAGCTCTATTGATAGAGAGAAAGAAAACACTTGACAAGAAGGTCAAGGAGAGAGGACGTAGGCAAGAGTTTGGTCGAACCTCTATAAACGATTGTGTTTGTTTCTCTCTTCCCTACTCTGCATTAAATTATTACATTGCACTTTATTGCTCATTATCATTTGTGATTAAATTGTTATTAATTTTTAATTTGCCATAATTGTTAGAAAACCGATTCACCCCCCTCTCGGTAGAGCCAACAATTGGTATCAGAGCTAGGACTCTTTAATCACGTAGGAACAACTTCCTAAGAGTTAGAAAACGATCAAATGGCTCTTAACAATGTAGCAACTAGTTTGATAGGAGAGGGGCACTCCACGGTTAGACCTCCCATGTTCAATGGTGAACATTATTCATATTGGAGGACTAGGATGATGCTATTCATTCAAGCAAATGACTATGAAGTATGGAGAATTATAGTTAAGGGACCTCAAATCCCTACAAAGAAAATAGAGGGAAGAGATATCCCCAAAGAAGAAGATGAATGGGATTCTAATGACATTAAATGTGCACAACTAAATGCTAAAGCTATGCACACATTATTTTGTGCTTTAGGTCCTAATGAATATAATAGAGTCTCCGGGTGTGATAATGCCAAGCAAATATGGGATAAATTGGCAATAACTCATGAGGGTACAACCCAAGTGAAGGAGACAAAAGTAGGTATGCTCACACATGATTATGAGCTTTTTAGGATGAAGGAAGGAGAATCAATTAGTGATATGTTCACTAGATTTACAGACGTAATTAATGGACTAAAATCTTTAGGAAAAATATATTCTAACATTGAAATGGTAAAGAAAATTTTAAATAGCTTACCTAAGTCATGGGAAGCTAAAGTAACGGCAATTGAGGAATCTAAGGATCCTCACACATTGTGTCTAGATAAATTGATAGGATCTTTGCTTACTTATGAGATGAAACTTAAAAGAAATGAAGAGCCACCCAAGAAAGTGGGTGTTGCTCTAAAATCCACAACTCAAGAGGAGATTAAAAATGAGAGTGGGAGTGAGGAGGATATTGAGATGGCAATGTTTGCCAAAAGATTCAACAAATTCATGAGAATGAAAGCTAGTAGTAATAATAGGAGAAACAATAGGAGAGAACAAGAGGAAGTAGGTAGAAAAGACTCTATTGTGTGTTATGAATGTAAAAAACCTGGACACATAAAATTTAACTGCCCTCTTCTCAAAAGATCTAATGATAGGTTTCATAAAAAGAAGGCAATGGTAGCAACATGGAGTGACAGTGACTGCTCCGATGATGAATCAAATGAGGACATTGCCAACCTATGCTTCATGGCTATTGATGATGATCAAAAGGTAACATCTAATCTCAATGAATACTCTTTTGATGAATTGCAAGATGCATTTGATGAACTTGCATTAGAGTATGAATCTATGAGCATGAAGTATAAAAAGTTAATATCTAAATTAAAAAGGGAAAATGAGATAATGTTAAAAGATAAATTGGAATGTGAGAAGAAACTAGAGATTGCAAATCTAGAAATTTGTGACCTTAAGGAGAAAAATAGCAATTTACATAACTCCTTTAATAGATTTCACATGGGGCAACAAAAGCTAGATAGCATGTTAGAAACCCAAAGGGCATTTTTTGACAAAAATGGCTTAGGGTATAATGCACAAAGTAGGGAGACCCATCTTAAGAGTTTTATTGCTAGGAAGAGCATGAATAAAACTGCAATTACTTGTTCATATTGTAATAAGAAGGGACATAAGTCACATTATTGCAATATAAAGATGAGGAATCTTAAAGGAAAAATTGTAAAAAGGATATGGATTCCAAAAGAGGTAATTCATTCCAAGGACTGCAATGCATTAGCAAAATGGATCCCAATAGGATCAAGAATTGCATTTACTAACCTCCAAGGACCCAAGAGAATTTGGGTACCTAAGACTTGAGTGTGTTTATTTTTTTTGTTATAGGTGATTGAGCATAGCCACAAAGCTAAAACAAAAGAAGCTTGGTACTTAGATAGTGGATGCTCAAGGCACATGACGGGTGATAAAAGCCATTTCAATTCCTTCAAATCGAAAATTGGTGGAGAAGTCACTTTTGGGGACAACTCCAAAGGCCAAGTGGAAGGGAGTGGCTCAATAGGTAATGATCATTTCTCTTTAGAAAAAGTATTACTTGTTAGGGGTTTAAAGCATAACTTACTAAGCATTAGTCAACTTTGTGACAAAGGTTACAAAGTAATTTTTGATTGTATGAAGTGTAATGTTATAGATCCTAAGTCAAATAAAATTCTCCTTCTAGGTCATAGGCAAGGTAACATATATATAGTCTACCTTAATGAACTCAAAAATGAAAACATATGCTTAATGGTAGACAACAAAAAGGAATCTTGGTTATGGCATAGAAGACTAGGTCATGCTAGCATGCATGTGCTATCTAAATTAGCTAGAAAGGATTTAGTTATAGGCTTACCCAAAATATCCTTTGATCATGAAGAAATATGTGAAGCTTGTGTCAAAGGAAAACACAAGAGGACAACTTTCAAGCCTAAGAATAGTGTATCCACCACTAGGCCTCTTCAATTACTGCATTTAGACTTGTTTGGACCAACTAGAACCACTAGCCTAGGTGGGAAACACTATGGTTTTGTAATAGTTGATGATTACACTAGATACACTTGGGTGTTCTTTTTGAGAGTAAAAAATGAAGCCTTAGAGAAATTCATAACTTACTCAAAGGTGACTCAAAATGAAAAAGGATATACAATAACAAGCATTAGAAGTGATCATGGCAAAGAATTTGAAAATATAGGATTTGATGAGTATTGCAATGATCAAGGAATTAGCCATAATTTTTCAGCCCCTAGGACACCACAACAAAATGGTGTAGTTGAGAGAAGAAATAGAACTTTGGAAGAGATGGCTAGGACCATGTTATGTGAAAATAACTTGCCAAAGTACTTTTGGGCTGAAGCTATAAACACATCATGTTATATAATTAATAGAGCTATGGTAAGACCCATGCTAAAGAAAACTCCTTATGAGCTCTACAAAGGCAAGAAGCCTAACATTAGTTACTTCCATCCTTTTGGCTGCAAATGCTTTGTTCTAAATAATGAAAAGATAACTTAGGAAAATTTGATGCGAAGAGTGATGAGGGAATATTTCTAGGATATTCATTGAATTCAAAGGCCTTTAGAATATATAACAAAAGAACATTAGTGGTTGAAGAGTCTATTCATGTTGTATTTGATGAATCAAATAATATACCTAAAGATTCAACCAATGATGAAAATGTTGGAATATTTGATGAAGGCTTAGAAGATGACTTTCTAGAAAAGCTTGACTTGAATAAAGAAGATGAAGAAGAAATAGAGGTTTTAGAAAGAGAGCCTAGAGCACCAAGAGAGTTAGGATATGTAAAAGATTGTGAAATAGTAGGAGATCCAACTCTTGGAGTTAGAACTAGATCATCCCTAAGGAATATGTGCCAATATATAGCCTTTGTATCTCAAATTGAACCTAGGAATGTCAATGAAGCCTTAGAAGACAATAATTGGTTCCTAGCAATGCAAGAAGAATTAAATCAATTTGAGAGAAGCAAAGTATGGAAACTAGTCCTAGGCCTAGTGATCACTCAATAATTGGAACTAAATGGATATTCAAGAACAAGATGGATGAAAATAGTGTGATCGTAAGGAATAAGGCTAGGCTAGTTGCTCAAGGCTATAGACAAGAGGAAGGCATAGACTATGATGAAACATATGCACCGGTAGCTAGATTAGAGGCAATAAGAATGTTACTTGCCTTTGCATGTTATAAAGATTTCAAGTTATATCAAATGGATGTAAAGAGTGCATTCTTGAATGGTTTCATTAATGAAGAAGTCTATGTAGAGCAACCTCCCGGATTTGAAAATCATGAATTTCCTGAACATGTTTTCAAATTATCTAAGGCACTTTATGGGTTAAAACAAGCTCCTAGAGCTTGGTATGAAAGGTTGTGAAAGTTCTTAATAGAAAAAGGGTTCTCAAGAGGAAAGGTAGACACCACATTATTCATAAAAAATAAAAATAAGGACTTACTAGTTGTACAAGTATATGTAGATGATATTATTTTTGGTTCAACTAATGAGTCTTTATGCCAAGAATTTGCTAAGATCATGCAAGGAGAATTTGAGATGAGCATGATGGGAGAACTCACATTCTTCTTGGGACTTCAAGTGAAGCAAACAAAGGATGGAACATTCATCAATCAAGCAAAGTACACCAAGGACTTGCTCAAGAGATTTGGGATGGACAATTGCAAACCTCAAACCACTCCAATGGGCACCAACATCAAGCTTGACAAAGATGAAAGTGGTAAGTGTGTAGACACTAAACTCTATAGGTCTATGATTGGTTCTTTGCTTTATTTAACTGCTAGTAGACCAGATATATTGTTTAGTGTGTGCCTTTGTGCTAGATTTCAATCATCTCCTAGGGAATCACATCTATTGGCAACTAAGAGAATCTTTAGATACCTCAAAGACACTCCCTCACTAGGACTTTGGTACCCCAAGGACTCTACTTTTGCCCTTCATGCATTTTCAGATGCTGATTTTGGAGGCTGCAAAATAGATAGGAAAAGTACTTCAGGTACTTGCCAATTCTTAGGAAATAGGTTAATTTCTTGGTTCTCCAAGAAGCAAAACAGTGTAGCTCAGTCCACAACTGAAGCTGAGTATATAGCAGTTGGTAGTTGTAGTGCTCAAGTGTTGTGGATTAAACAACAAATGAGAGATTATGGTATTGACATGAAACAAGTGTCTATTAAATGTGATAATACCAGTGCCATTAATCTGTCTAAGAATCCTATACAACACTCCAGAACCAAGCACATAGAAATTAGACATCACTTTCTTAGAGACCATGTACAAAAAGGGGATATAATTTTAGAGTACATTGACACTCTACATCAAATAGCTGATATATTCACCAAACCCCTTGATAGAGATAGGTTTTGTATCCTTAGAGGTGAATTAGGACTCATGGATAAGCCTTAGGATTTTTTGTGTTTCAAAAATCTTGGTTTCAAATTGATTTTAAATGAGTTTTTGCAAAGATTTTCTGGCAATGAGGATGAGAGATCGATCTCCTTGCAATATAGATCGATCTCCATACCTCCAACAAGCCTAAATCATCAAGGTTAAGCTAAGCAGATCGATCTTCTAACCATAAGATCGATCTCCTTACGTCTCTGTTTAAAGGCAGATCGATCTGTCCACACGACAGATCGATCTCATCAAGCTTCCGCATTCTACAGATCGATCTTTGCATTTGGCAGATCGATCTGCCTAAGCCTCTGTTAAACGACAGATCGATCTGTGTGTAACAGATCGATCTCCCTAAGCCTCTGTTTGCGACCAGATCGATCTGGCCTTACGACAGATCGATCTTCCTTGGCTTTCTGGAAATGACAGATCGATCTGTCGCCTCGACAGATCGATCTCCTGTGCCCTGGACTATAAATACCCGCGTAAAATTCCCAAATTTCAGAAACCCAATTTTCAAATTCCCAAATCTCCCTCGCATCTTTTCCTCCGATTCCTCCTCAGATCGATCTCTGTACGGTCCTCCTTGCGTCTCGGTGTCAAAATCCGGTATTGTAACCAACATTCCTTACTGATTTTCTCAAAATCTGTCTTCAATTTGTGTTCATTTTGATTCTAGGTCAAACCTAGGTACTGTTTCATTGCTTTTCTCGTTGTTGAATCCATTTAGTGCCTCTTTAGAATCTAGAATCATGCCTAGGAAGTCAGTAGCAAACAAACCCCCTAGAACCACAGGAGAGGCAGGTTCCTCATCACAACCCATTCCTCCACCTCCTATCGCTTCCTTCAATCGGTGTTTTAAAACACCAGCAAAAAGAAAGCGGTATGAGGAATATTTTTCAACCATGCCAATCAAGCATTGGCGCACTATCGATTTTTCATTCCTCAATCACATAGACTTTCCATACATGTCAAAGTTTGAGGAATTTGGTTGGACAAACTTCTTGAAAATCAACACTCCTGTCCCTCCAAATCTCGTTCGCGCATTCTTTTCCAATGCCGAACTCGTTTATGACCCCGATGACACCTGCAAAATCCTTGCCTTCAAAACCTTCGTCATGGGTCAATCCATTATAATTGACTCTGAAGTTCTAGCCAAAGTGTTTGATATACGCGATGAAGGCTTAACAAATGAGGATGAGGAAGTCCCCTTTGCGTTTGAACTCCTCGGGGACAAGGCGAGTAACCTTCCAATGCACCTTCGGTTACTCCACCTCATAATCTCGTGGAACCTCCGCCCTTTCGGTACTCGTCATTCTACCGTTAGGCGTCTAGATCGTTTTTGGCTCCATCACATTCACACCACAAGCCAAAAACCTAACCTCCCTCACTTTATATACGAAGATTGGCTGAAGATTGTGCGTGGCCAAGCTACCACAATAGTTTTTCCACAACCAGTGGCTTATCTTCTCCACCGCCTTGGTATCAACTGCAGCGGCGAAACTGGCGAACTCCCATCTCCCAAAAGCGTGCTTAACATTGGGACCCTACATCATATGGGGTACTACAAAAATTTTCGGGGAGAGTGGACGAAAAAGCAAGAACAGCAACCTGCTGAGGCTGAGGAGGACCCCACTGATGAACCAGCACACCAACCTGCTGCACCAGCTCAGGAACCATCGGCTCCGCCCACTGTACCAACATCGTCTCCTGCTGAATCGGAGATGCTCATAACGATGGTGACGGACCTCAGTCAGCAGATTAATGACGGCTTTGCCACTCAGCGGCGTATGATCGAGGACTTAACCCAAAGAGTGGATAAGATTCAAGAGACTCAAGAGGCGATGTTCGATGAGCTCCAAGTAACACGCACGCACGTTGAGAATATTTTGGATCGTGATCCTCCCTCACAATAGGCATTAGGTGCTTTGATTTAGTGTAGTTACAACACTATTAAGCTACTTGATGTTATCTGTGAAAAATTTGCTTGAATGAAATGTTGATTGACTTGTGTTAATGAAATGTCATTTTGAAATGATGAGTATTCCATCCTTGTGTTACTGATATGACAAAAAGGGGGAGAAGAAACATGTGCTGAAACATGTGCTGTTTGTGTTAAATGTTTAAAAGGAGATGATTTAATTGAGGGGGAGTTAAGATTTAACTGAGGGGGAGTTAAGATTTAACTGAGGGGGAGTTAAGTCATTAACAAAATCAAAAGTTCACAAAAAGGGGAGTTTTGCAAAATCACTAAACATGTTTAAATTGATGAGTTTTGTCATATCAAAAAGGGGGAGATTGTTGAGTTAATGTATTTTGAAATGACAAAACAAGTTAATTCAATAATGTTAAGATGATATACTTTAGATGTTATTAGTACCAGAACTTAGAGTTCTGCTGATGAGAGATCGATCTGGGGTATGAGAGATCGATCTCCTGGGCTTTTACTTGATGAGAGATCGATCTCATGAAGTAAGAGATCGATCTGCCTAGCCTTAAAACGTTGTAAAGAGATTAAGGTAAAATGAGATCGATCTGCAAGGGTTAAGAGATCGATCTGGCTAAAGCTAGAGTTGAGAGATCGATCTGGTCTATGAAGAGATCGATCTCCCTTAAGAGCTTAAGACTATAGATCGATCTGAGAGATCGATCCACACTCAAAGTCAGAGAACTTATGAGATCGATCAGGTAAGGAAGAGATCGATCTCCTCAAAGTCAGAGAGCTAAAGAGATCGATCTGTAGTGTTGAGAGATCGATCTCCTCTCTACGAGATTGCATGGCAGATCGATCTGGAGATCGATCTTGCTTCAAACAGAGAGTTAAGGAGATCGATCTGCCTATTCGACAGATCGATCTTCCTCATTACTTTTAAACTAACAGATCGATCTTCTAACCTATGAGATCGATCTCCTTGTGTATTTATGCTTCAATCTTGCAGGATTTATAACTAAGAGATCGATCTGGCCAAGAAGGCAGATCGATCTGGCACTCTACTGGAGGCACCCAACGGCTAGTTTCTGCAAAACACAACGGGAAGAATAGCATTTAATGCTCCAACTACCCATCCTTCAGTATTTAACCAAGCATTGAAGACAAAGAGAACTGAGACACTATTGCTGCATATTCCAAACATTCTCAAGCTTTAATTCTTTCATTCTTTGTGTCCCTATTGCTCATTCATTGAGAATCATTGTAAAAGCTTAAGTGCAAAAAAGCTACATTTGTCCTACCACTTTAAAGCATTATATTGTATTCAGTCTTATCTTAAAAGAGAAGAGGATTGTTCCTCAGTGAGAGTATATTGTAAGAGGCTGAATACTTTTTCTGTATTGCTAAGGGTAGAGAGGTTATTCCTTAACCTGCAAAAAGGAACTGTGTAAGCTCTATTGATAGAGAGAAAGAAAACACTTGACAAGAAGGTCAAGGAGAGAGGACGTAGGCAAGAGTTTGGCCGAACCTCTATAAACGATTGTGTTTGTTTCTCTCTTCCCTACTCTGCATTAAATTATTACATTGTACTTTATTGCTCATTATCATTTGTGATTAAATTGTTATTAATTTTTAATTTTCCATAATTGTTAGAAAACCGATTCACCCCCCCTCTCGGTAGAGCCAACACACCTTGTTCTCCTCTGTTCGGCTCTGTTTCCATTTAAGTGTACTGTTCATTGTCTTTATGTGCCGTTATTCAGTTATAATCTCGGTGTGGCCCTCTGTTTCAAGTTGTAAATGCTGAACTCCATTACCACTACTGATCAGTTGTGTAGATATTGATAGTTTGCAGTTGAAGGGTGCAGAGTCTATGCAAAGCACGATCGGTTCCAGCCCCTGTTTATTGTTCTATCTCATGTCAAGTTCTTGCCTAAGGTGGTGTGCCCAGCTTGCTGTGTGCTATTGCATATTGGGGGCATGCTTGTAGCTTGCAAAGGTCGTGTAACCAATGCTTGAAGTGGTAAATGAAGCAGCAACAAAATGGCAGGAAACGTGATAGCTTCACGGACAAGACCGAAAGCTAGCACAGAGCAGTAGCTGGACATGGTTAGGAGAGCATGAAGCTTGGAGCAGGTCTGGGTAAGCAGGAACGTGGGGCTGGCGTGTTGTTCTGGGTTGTTATAGGAAAGGAAGAAGCACATGAAATCGAGTAGAGTTAGTGAGAGGACAACCCGAGAAGCATGGTGCAGAAGCAACTCGTTAATGCCTGGACAGACCATACCTGGAAACCATAAAATGAAATGAAGCATGAACAGTATTTGGAAGGACATGGGGTTGATTTAAATCTAAGGCTTTGTTTGGCATTCAACTCTAGCAATTAATTCATTTTCATGCATTGTTAGTTTAGTTTAATTTCAATTTAATTTGTTAAGCTTAGTTTAGAGTCTTTAATTAAATTGCACGTTAGTATTCTTGCATAGTAGTATAAAACTTAGTTTTAATTAGGATGATAGTTAATTAAGTGTTCATTTAGAATTAGATTAGGGTAAATTTATTTCATTAAATCTTAGGTTAGTTTAAATTGCATTTTGATTAAGTAGTTTAATTGCATTTTAGGTTTGTTAAATTTAGTTTAATTTATCTTGCTTTGTTATTTTCATAATTGCATTTTATTTTAATTGCGTTAATTAGTTTTAACTGTTTTAATTTCTTTTGTAGGTTTTTTTTAATTGTGTTGAGTACTGTAAGTAATTTTGCTCGGTTTTATTTTCTTTATTTTATAGTTTTATTATTTTATTGCTTTCGGTATTTTCAATTCTAGATTAATAGATCACCCACCTTAATCTTATAATTTGCTAGAATATACTTAGGGTAAGATTAACTGGTACTTAATTAGGCTTGTTAACTTCTCTGTGGGACGCTAATTCTGGGACTCAAATCCCATTATTACTTGTACGACCCGTGCACTTGCGGATATTACCTTTAGGGCGTGTCAAGTTTTTGGCGCCATTGCCGGGGAAGTTTTAATTAGTCATTAATTAATATCGGTGAATTTATGCTTAGGTGTAATTCTAGCTTGTAAATATTTAGGTTGTAAATATTTAGAGCCTTAGCTTAGGTTAGTTAAATTTTCTCAATTAAAATCAAAAAAATTGAAAAATTGAAAAACTTAAAAAAAAAAAATTTCTAAGGACTTTTCGAAGATTGCAAGCGTAAAGCCAGAAGTTTTGATTGCTTTCCTCTAGATCCTAAAATCGAATGCACTCTTATACAAATTCGAAAGGATTCTAGGAAATTTATAGCTCCCCTGCAAAGCATCATGACAGAAAATAGGGAAATTAAGACCGTTGGAGATTATGCAATGCCGACAATTAGAGGTTATTATACCGGCATTAGGCCACCAGCTGTCCATGCAAACAATTTTGAAATTAAGCCTTCCATCCTCCAGATGATCCAGACTTCATTACAGTTCAGTGGGTTTCCATACGATGACCCACATGCTCACCTTGGGCAATTCTTGGACTTATGCAACACCTTCAAACATAATGGATTATCTGATGATGCGCTTAGGCTTAGATTATTCCCCTTCTCACTTAGGGATAGGGTGAGACACTGGTTAACCTCCCTGCCTCCAGGATCCATTTCTACATGGGACGAGTTAGCCCATCAATTTCTATCTAAGTTTTTCTCTCGCTCTAAAATGGCCCAACTCCATAGTAATATATCTTGCTTTGCCCAGTACGACTCTGAATCTCTTTACGAAGCATGGGAACGATATAAGGAACTTCTTAGGAAGTGCCCTCATCATGGTCTACCTTTGTGGCTGCAAGTCCAAACCTTCTACAACGGACTTACAAGCCAAAATAGGACCATTGTTGACGCTGCTGCGGGTGGAGCCCTGATGTGCAAAACAGAGGAGGAAGCTTACGAGCTTTTAGACAAGATGGCGGCTAATAAGTATTTATGGTCCTTAGAGAGGAAAATGCCAAAGAAGTCAGCCGGTATGTATGAGCTCGACACACTGTCTACCTTAACCTCTCAAATCGCTAACCTTACGAAGAAGGTAGAGTCGCTGAGTATCCAACATAATCCTCCCACTAGTCCTAACCATGTGTATTCTGTCCAAAGTCCTTTTCTTTCCTGCGAGCTGTGTAGTGGTACCCACTCTGTAGATAGGTGTCCACTCAACTTAGAATCGGTTCAGTATGTTGCTCCACTTCAAAAGCAACAGAACTACCCCTTGTCAAACACCTACAACCCAGGGTGGAAGAACCATCATAACTTCACATGGAGCCAAAACTAAGGGCAAACTTCTAGCTCTAGACTTGTAGGACCCCCTAGTTTTTCATCGATTCATGTACCACCACAGCCGCAATTTCCATACCATCCACCACATCATCCATCCCCACCTCAATTTCAATATCATCCATCACCACCACCACCACCACCACCACCACAACCTATGCAGCCCCAACATTACCACACACTAGCAGCTGAGCAGAAGCCCTCGCTTAAGGAAATGTTCACGACTATCCTGCAAAATCAAGCTGCTTCAATTAAGAACTTAGAGGTTCTGGTATGATAAATAGCAAATGCTCTTAGTCAACGTCCTCAAGGGACCCTCCCTAGTAACACTAAAACTAATCCTGTTAAGAAAAGGGAGGGTAAGGAATATGTCAAATCCATCACCCTTAGGAGCGGCAAAGAGCTAGATGAGCCACAAAGTAAGTCTAATCCTGTTGAGCCCATAGTTGAAAAACCCATAAGTTCTAACGAAGCAGCTCAGAAAGAGCAAGAACATCAGGATCAGGCTGCAAAAGAATCCAAGCTAGGCACTTCTTCCTCAGAGGTTTCAGAATAAAAAACTCGATCAACAATTCGCTAAATTCCTTGAGGTTTTTAAGAAACTTCACATCAACATTCCTTTCGCAGATGCCTTAGAGCAAATGCCAAGCTATGTGAAGTTTTTAAAGGATATCCTCTTGAGGAAGAGAATACTGGAAGATTATGAGATGATAGCCTTAACTGAGGAATGTAATGCCATTATCCAGAGGAGATTAACCCCAAGCTCAAAGATCCTAGGAGTTTTACCATACCCTGTACAATTGGAAATTTATTCTTTGGTAGAGCCCTGTGTGATTTAGGAGCTAGTATAAATTTAATGCCATTGTCTATCTATCATAAGTTAGGAATAGGGGATGTCAAGCCTACCACAGTGACCCTTCAGTTGGCCGATCGATCAATTAAATATCCAAAGGAGGTCATTAAGGATGTGTTAGTAAAGGTGGACAAGTCTATTTTCCCTGCGGATTTTATTGTCTTGGATATAGAGGAAGACAGGGAAGTCCCCATTATACTAGGCAGACCTTTCCTAGCTACTGGTAGAGCAGTAATTGATGTACAGAAGGCGAAGTTAACGATGAGAGTCCAAGATCAGGAAGTAAAGTTTAATGTTTTCAAACCTTTGAAGCTCCCTGATGACTCTCAAGAATGTTTTAAGATCGATGTTAAGGAGGATTTAAGGCTTAAGCATAAGAAATCTGAGAGAAAGAAGGAAGTAGATAGGGCTCAGGAGGATTTAACTGCTAACATTCTGTCACCACTTTGGCTAATCCTCCTACTCTTCGCCTTGTTGCTGAGTGTTGTCGTCTTCAACTGCATTTGAAGTGGCTGTGTTTTTCTTTTCACTTTGTATATAGTTTGTTTTTCTTTTTCTTTTCTATGGTTTCTTTCCTTGTTTATTTTGCAGGTTTATTTTCTAGTTTTACGCTTTCAATCAAAGCTTCAGTTGTTCATCATCATCAGATAGGGGAGTACTTTGTTCTTGAGCTTAAATTCTTCTATTATCTGCACACTGAGGATACTATGCACTTTAAGTTTGGGAGAGGGTATATCACTTTAGCAATTTTGTGAAAATTTGGAAAAATTTTCTAATTTTTTTCGAAATCTGAGAAAGAATTTTTAAAATTTTTTCGATAATATGAGCTTAAATTGCTTGATTTTGGGATGATTTAGTGCTTAGCATGTAGTTTTCTCATATTCCGATGATATGACCCCATGATTTAGTCTGACTTTGATTGACTGAGAAGCATGATTATGGGAAAAGCATGAAGTTGAATTCTTGAATTTGTCTTAATTATGATTGTGATTGCCTCATCTTATGCACATGTCATGTCATGAATCGGTATAATTATTTAGAGAAAGCTTATGTGGACTCAGGATTGCATTTGTTTAGTTGATTTTGTGTATCATATTCTAGAATTTGTTTGATCTGATCTCAAGGTGAAATATTAGATCACACTTGATTAGGGAGATGATTTAGGCCATCTTTGGATCGTTTGAGCCTTTCTAGCCTTCCTTGTACATATTCTACACCTAGTCACCCATCTGGGCTAAATAAGCTTTTCTCTGTAAATATACATGCGTTATTTTCCTTAGTTTAAATACTTTGTTCCTATCCCTTACCCCAAAAGCATGAAAAGTCATTGGGATATATTGTGAGCTATATGGGTATTAAGTGATAGTGAAAGAGTATGTATAAAAAAATTTTGATGAAAAAGAAAGAAAAAGAAAAAGAAAAAGAAAAGAAGAAAATACAAAAATACAAAAAAAAATGTTTACCAAAAGAAATAAGTTTGGGGGAAATAATTAGAGTTCTTACATTATAGATCCTAGAAGTAATGCATGTTAAGGGTAATTAAACCTGAATCGACTTTATCATACCTTAATCTCAGCCTTACATTACAAGCTTAATGAAGTCGTATTAATCTTTGGTTAAGTGTGACTACATTAGTGGAGAGAGAAGTAAAAAGCAAACTTATGGGAATGATCACATGTCATTGACTTTGCATTCACTGTGTGTGCATAATCTGATCCAGATAATGTACTGAGAAGTGACTTAGACATTTTTCATGCACTCACGAGGAGTCCAATTTGGGTTATGACTTATGATTGAATAATTCTAATTGCTAGACTTGTAATTGTGAGTCTTTGATTTCATAGTCTGTACTTTTTCTTTGAGGATGATATTAGGGAAATTATTGTGTTTTGTACTTGTCATTCCTACAATAATTTTGTTTTGCTTGAGGATAAGCAAAAGCTCAAGTTTGAAGGTATGATAATTCTATATTTTTAGAATTATTTGTGCTTAATTTCCTAATTAATTATTTAAATCCTCAATTTATTTTGTTAATTATCCCCTTTATTTAATTAAAATTCTCATGTTTGCAGATAAATTAAATCCGGATGAGTTTTGAATATTTCAGTAGAAAATGGACCGAAATTAGGCTAAAATCGAGATTGAGCCACACAGACAACACGAGTCATGCCACCTAGCACATCCAATTGGACAAGAAGATCGATGACATGGAAATATCTTTGCAAGGATCCAATGGTGTGAAGACAAGTGGCCAAAAAAATGCCAACTCATCAAGGATGTAGAAATTATAATTTTACCCCTAGTGTGTTTATAAATAGGAAAGGATGACAATTGAAAGGAGATGTAATTTTAGGAGTAGAAGTAAATGTAATTTAGGAGTAGGAGTAGTGTAGGTAGAGTAGTTTTTAAAGTTATTTTCTTTTCTAGTATTTTTTCCCATTTTGTTTTACTTTGCAATTTCTGTTAGCTTGCATCTCAATTTTTTTTATTTGCTCATTTTATTTGCTAGTAGTTTCACAATTCTGCATTTAAGTTAAATCTTATTTAGTGTCTTAGCTAGTCACGCCTTGTTCATCCAACCCGATAGAGAAGCAGACAGTGGCACCGGTTGGTGTTGCTCACGGTAGTGGCCGATCCTGATGAAAGCTGGTGGGTGCAGAAGTTCTTCACGATGCAATGTAGTAGCCGTACCAAATGAGGATGCTGACTTGCTAGACTTAGTAGCAACAGTAGCTAGGAATCACACGCATCCACCTTGTTCTCCTCTATTCGGCTCTATTTCCATTTAAGTGTACTGTTCATTGTCTTCATGTGCTGTTATTCAGTTATAATCTAGGTGTGGCCCTCTGTTTCAAGTTGTAAATGCTGAACTCCATTACCACTACTGATCAGTTGTGTAGATATTGATAGTTTGTAGCTGAAGGGTGCAGAGTCTATGCAAAGCACGATTGGTTCCAGCCCCTGTTTATTGTTCTATCTCATGTCAAGTTCTTGCCTAAGGTGGTGTGCCCAACCTGCTATGTGCTGTTGCATATTCGGGGCATGCTTGAAGCTTGCAAAGGTCGTGTAACCAATGCTTGAAGTGGTAAATGAAGCAGCAACAAAATGGAAGGAAACGTGATAGCTTCACGGATAAGACCGAGAGCTAGCACAAAGCAGTAGCTGGACATGGTTACGGAGAGCATGAAGCTTAGAGCAGATCTAGGTAAGTAGGAATGTGGGGCTGGCTTGCTGTTCTGGGTTGTTGCAGGAAAGGAAGAAGCACACGAAATCGAGTAGAGTTGGTGAGAGGACAACCCGAGAGGCATGGTGCAGAAGCAACCCGTTAACGCCTGGACAGACCATACCTGGAAACCATAAAATGAAATGAAGCATGAACAGTATTTGGAGGGACATGGGGTTGATTTAAATCTAAGGCTTTGTTTGGCATTCAACTCTAGCAATTAATTCATTTTCATGCATTGTTAGTTTAGTTTAATTTCAATTTAATTTGTTAAGCTTAGTTTAGAGTCTTTAATTAAATTGCATGTTAGTATTCTTGCATAGTAGTATAGAACTTAGTTTTAATTAGGATGATAGTTAATTAAGTGTTCATTTAGAATTAGATTAGGGGTAAATTTATTTCATTAAATCTTAGGTTAGTTTAAATTGCATTTTGATTAAGTAGTTTAACTGCATTTTAGGTTTGTTAAATTTAGTTTAATTTATCTTGCTTTGTTATTTTCATAATTGCATTTTATTTTAATTGCGTTAATTAGTTTTAACTGTTTTAATTTCTTTTGTAGGTTTTTTATTTTAATTGCGTTGAGCACTATAGGTAATTTTGCTCGATTTTATTTTCTTTATTTTATAGTTTTATTATTTTATTGCTTTCGATATTTTCAATTCTAGATTAGTAGATCACCCACCTTAATCTCATAATTTGCTAGAATATACTTAGGGTAAGATTAACCGGTACTTAATTGGGCTAGTCAACTTCTTTGTGGGAAGATAATTCCGAGACTCAAATCTCATTATTACTTGTACGACCCGTGCACTTGTGGACATTACCTTTAGGGTGTGTCAATCTACCACATAACCTGCACTGCTCTATGGTAGGTCGAGGTCCACCAATCACTATGCCCCTCGAAGCTGGATGAACTGGAGGCTTTGCAGGCCTCTCTCGTATCTCCTCAATCTTAGGCCCCTTACCGAATAACCTTCGGCCCTTTCGGAACCCTCTGTCATCAACTGACCTCTTCCGGTCTCGATCTCTACCCTTACCACTCCTGCTCAACATTGAAGCATGCAACTCATAATCTTGCTCACATAGCTGAGCTCTGCGTACTGCCTCATCATAAGTGGTAATGTCCAATGGAGCTAATCGCGCTCTGATGGAAGGTCTCAGTCCCTCAAGAAACTTTTGAACCTTTCTGTCCTCAAGGCTCATAGTGACTGTATCATATCTGCCCAAGGATGTGAACCCAGACTCATACTCATCCGCTGTTCAGTTCCCCTGAGTTAATGTCATAAATTTCATCTGCATCTTTCTCTGAGCAGTAGCTGGAATGTATCGTCTCCTAAAGGCATCCAAGAATATATCCCATGTCACAACCGGGTGCTGTGCACTCAAGATTGGTTGTGTCTCCATCCACCAATGCTCGGCCTCATCCTCTAACACAAAAGTCGCAAAGGTGACCTTCTCTATGTTGGAGCAATGGAAGAATCGATAGAGCTTCTCCATACTATGTATTCAATGCTCAGCTAACACTGGGTTCTTCACCCCATTGTATGAAGGTGGTCCGAATGTTCTGAACTCTCTCAGTCTACCTAGATCATAATCGTACACTCCTTTACCACCAATTGGTGGTGAGGCTATAGGATCCTGAACAGGTGGGGGAATGCCCTGAACTGGAAGGGGTACATGTATCTCTTCCTCTGCATCTCGAGGTCTCGGTGCAGGCTGTGCTGGCTCATATCTCTTAGGTGTAACAGCCTGATCGACAGGGTTCTCCTGTCTACCCTCAAATTTGGCAATTGCCTATGTAAACATCTCCATAATCGTGTCTACATTGCGCTATACGCTTCTCAGCAGCCTCACTAAGACCGGGTGGATCCCTACTAGAACTAGACCCATTGCGTCTCTGGGGCTCATCTCTACGCCATTTAGAGAGGAACTCTCTCCTCTACGTGTACGTCATTTAACAAACATCCTGCATACTCAAAATAAGTGTCTCAGTCACATTTTTCTGCTTGGTATACACAATTGTATACTAATAATGCACAATACTTTGGGGATGTATAATTTCCTAAATATGGATACTGACTCACATCGGACCAACTCTGCTCTGATACCATTAATTATGTCACGACCATATCTCTCTCTGTCTGTGACCTTTACCTTACCATTTACAGTTGGGCTGTGAGTCAACATCCAATCCATATCTCATCCATTTTAGTTTAATTAAGTTCATACAAATTAAGTAAAATAAAAACTTGACTTTTATATATAAGTACAAAAATGTTTACATCAGTTTCTATTATATACATCCCCCAAAATACAAAAATACATACTTTACTGTGCATTAATTTACAGGATAAAAAATTTTTCTCATCTCAAGTGTATACCTCTCTATACTACTGGATGACTGGATGTAACACATTAGCAGGGACGACTGCAGTATACTCACTACTATGTAGAATCTGTGGAGGAGAAATAACAGGGTGAGCTAATACGCTCAGTAAAGAAAATATGAAAGTAGGTAGATAACTACACTATCTACATGCTTAAAATACATATATATTCATTTACCTTATAAAACATATGCATTCTTTTTAAAACATCTTCCATCAATGTGAAACCATTAATTCGCTGGATGGGTATATGCATATTCACACAGAATCACACAACATAGTTTAAATCACACAACTCTTCCTTAAAAGCATTGAGTATACTTTTAGAAATCACTTTGCACACAACAATCAATATATAAGAGACATAATTCATGGGTTATCATATCCCCAAACACACAGCAAGGGAAAACATATGTCATTTCACACAGTAGTGATAATGTCGCATCACTCAGATACATAAAAGACATATGGCTATAGTCAGATTCCAAGCAACACTGATGAGGTGTGGGGGAACCCTACCCTTAGGGAGGCATATCAACCATCCCTTCAGTTCATACTTAAATCACTGGACATCGTACCCTATGGCTAACGCTCATGGTATATCATGCTCCCGTGGATCCTTATCACCCATTTTTATTGTCTCAAAATCTCATGTGAGTAGGTCAGTGCAAGACACACAACAATACATGACAGCTTAAGCACGATTTTATACTTATTACATCACACTCATAAACCACGTGTAAGCAAGTCGATGCAAGACACACAACAATACATGATAGCTCTAACACCGTTTTACTCAACAAACAGCATAATCATGAAAACCTCATGCGAGCATCTCAGCGTAAGACACAAAACATATTTGAGGCATCGAACACAGTATTATTAGGAAATTACATGTGAGCATAGTCAGAGTAAGACACACAGCAATACTCGAAGGCTCTAACACGATTCCCAAAATCTAGTGCGAGCATCTCGAGTGGAACACACAGCATCACCCGAGGTATCAAGCACTCTTTTGTTTTCTCAAAAATCCCTTTTGAAAATAACGTGCGAGTAGGGCTGGTCAATCTACCGTTGCCCCTCAAGCTCTAACACGACTTCACACAGAAAAGAGATAGAAGGGGCTCCATGTACTATTATGAGTGAGAGGGTAAATCTCCCTTCGAGCACTTGTTAGAAATATTTTATACAAATGATTAAACCAGGAGCCTGTCTATTATTATTCTTTCTCAAAATGTTTGAAAAACCTCTTTTCACAACAATAACATAGAAGTCATGCAAATCATACTTATAGATGTATTATCATACGTAGTTTTCTACCTAGATATATCAATATCTTTATACATTTCGCATACATTCGCACACAGCTGGTAAGAAAACATATGTACAGCTATCTCTAATAGCTCGCATAAGTCCACTACCTCGAATCACGCTCGAATCATTTTCCTTGATTTCCACTTCTCGTGATCCATCCTATTGACTCTGATTATATCCTCTGTAGTTGAAATTGTATACTACACACATCAGTATACTTCATTTCACTGGCATGATATTCATATCAATGCATTTGGCCATTTATACTTCATTTGGCCTCGTTACACCATTATCGGACCTTACTCTTTAATAAGTCCATTTCAAGTATATAACTCATTTTCAAGAATCTCTCAGACTCCTCTAGTCTACTGATTCTTATTGAACCAGTATTAAGCTTACAATACCTTGAGTTCATGATCTTATTTCATTATGGCATTTCGTCGAATACCCCATATACTCAATTTCAGTCATTATTGTTTCTGGTACATAAACTTTATCAAACTGTTATACAAGCATATACACATGCTTCATAACTCCTTTACATGCTCAAATCTCTATTAAACCATGCCTACTTGATTTTCTATCATTAGATCGATTCTAGGTCATATTTTGTTTAAGCATATTTATCACTTTTCAACTGTAAATCTATATACCGATTAACTCATGCAAGTATATAGGTTAACATACATGAGATGGATGGATTGAAATCTTACCAATCTCAGCTTTTCTTCTTTTTGACAACTTTGAAGAAGAACTCTTTTCCTCATTTGATTCAAAAATTCTACCTCTTGTTTCCAACTATTTTGTTCTTCTCCACTCTATGAACAACTTTGATGTAATAAACTTTTCTCTAATCTCAATGGAAGGTGCTAATAGTCTAGAGAGGAAAGTTAGGTCACTTTGCTTCAAAATGGAAATTGTTTAATGTTTCTCTCGTGAATTGCAGTTTAGGAGCCCTGTTTTATAGAAATTGCTTGATGAGATCGATCTGCATAAGTGAGGGATCGATCTACTACTGCTTTTAGCCTTCCTGCATTCAATTTTCAAGCTTGAGAGATCGATCTATCGAAGACCATGAGATCAATCTCATCCAGGTAGAATGCTTCACAGATCGATCTGGCAGGGAAATGGGATCGATCTGCTCCTAGTCGAGGCATAAGGAAATCGATCTGATTGAGGTTGAATCGATATGTTCTTCATTGGGGATCGATCTGGCTTAGCCTGAAGATCAATCTCCTCTTTACAGAATACTCTGGTTAGGCAGTTTGGGCACAATGAGATCGATTTGCTTGCTTCTAAGATCGATCTTCCCTTGTTTTGTAGCATACTTAGCCATATTTCATCACCATTTCCCCATGTTAACTTTATTTCAATTTACTTCACTACTCATTTTGTATTCAATCCACATTTTTCACTTACAAAGGTCCATTTCTTATAATTCACACTTAATGAAACTTGCGTGTACATCACAAACTCACATAACAAGTGTGTACATCAAATTTACGGACCTTACATCTCTCATGATTTACATTACATAAATGAATGTATACTTATGGAATCATAAGGGTTACATCTAAAAATATGGGTCTTAGACTAGCAAGGATCGATCCCTTCCCAAAGATCATATCGATCTCTCCCCATGAGCAGATCGATCTCCACTTGATTCTGCCAAGAAAGGATCGATCTCTTCCCAAAGAGCATATCGATCCCACACTTACATACCTGAATACTTCGATAGTTCAAACCAAAGGAAAATTGATCTCTGACCTTAGGAGATCGATCTCTCCACCTCTATTCTATAAAAACCCAACGACAAAGTGTCTTCTTCCTCAGAAAAACAAAACACCTCTCCATTTTCACCCAAAAAGAACAAGCTTTCTCACTCTAGAATACCATCCCCTTCCAAAAAGATTTGAGAAAAGTTGCTTTAAGTAAAGTTGTTCATTGTGAGGAAGAGAACAACATAGTTTAGAATAAACATTTAAATCCTTGGATAGAAGGTGCAAAAAGGGTCTTCCAATTTTGGATAAGAGAAAAGACAAGCTAGGTGAGTTTTCAATACACCAACTCCAAGTATGTTTATCTAGATATTGTTATGCGTTGATTGGTGTATGTATTGCTTGTTGAAACTACGTAGAACATGATGAATCAACCATGACCTAAAAAAGGGTTTAGTTTGAGAAAATGAGATATGGTTGATTTAATGGTAAATGGGCTATACTAAGGTGTTAGTAATGTTATATGCATGATTTTGAGTTCGTTTAGCAAAATCAATCTATGAAATTAGATGAAGTTTTGAAATGTACATATAAGGTGCTTGTGAAAATGCATGAATGAATGGAAGAACTAAGGTTAGAGCATGCAAGCCAAGTGCTTGGTTAGATAACTAAGTGAGTTTGTTAGCCGAATTGGCTACGAATGGCATGATAGGTGTTTGGCCACCATGCCATGGCCAAATGTAATCATAGGCCAACCTTGATGCAATAAGGTCCAATATGATATATCTATTATGATGAAGTCATAAAATGAGTTATTAGTGTTGACTGAAGTGATTGATGAATGTTTGCAGCTCCATAGATTGGATTAAGGACAAATTAGATTGGACAAGCTTCCAGCGGTGGAACTTATACTACGCTCAACATGATTCGAGGTAAGAGGGTTTTTGCAAGTGCCTAGAGGTAGCTATACATATTTTGAGGAGATTTATAGGGCGTGAATTTCACTAAGCTATCTAATAATAGAATAAGAAATTTTGAGAAAAATTCCAAAAATAAGGAAAGACGATGATTTTACTCTTGGTAAAGGGATTTTTTTTTAAAAAGTAGTAAGAATCCTAAAATGCATGGATTTTCATGATTTTGATGTTTTTATCATGATAAAATGCTTTGATATAAATGAAATGAGGATAGGTTGGCTATTGCTTTCTGTGGTTGCATGAAATAGCACGGATTATGTGCTAAGTTGTATTTTTGAAAATACTTATTTAAACTAGAGCCATCTATCATATTTGTGTGACTACAAATAGTGCTGGAGCCTAGCTCGCACTAGATTTCAATGTTTTGACTCATACTGATAGTGCTGGAGCCCTGGTCGCACTAGTTTTTACTAATAACATGCATGAAAGTCGTACTGGAGCCTTGCTCGTACATGATTTGATATTGATTCGCTATGCATGAAAGCCGTACTGGAGCATTGCTCGTACGAGGATGTTATATGCTTTACAAAAAACCACGCTAATGCTTTACTCGCACGAGATGTTGGATATCATGACATGCATAAACCGTGCTGAAGCCTCCTGTAGACTGTGTGTCACTGTGAGATGATATATTGCACATGTATTTTGAGACATGAGATGGTTACTGACATGGTATAGAGCAGCTAAGATGTAAGGCCCGTAAATTAATATGTACTCTTTATGATTTTGTGATGTACGAACAAGTCACATTTTTCCCAAATTGGCAAAAAGAGGAAAAATCAAGCTAAGTAAGATTCAATACACCAACTTCATATATGTTAATATAGGTATCTTGGTGAGTTGATTGGTGTATGTTTGAGTTGCTGAAAACACCTTGATCATGTTAAATATCCATGACCTAGAATTGACATGAAATTGAGAAAATGATGAGAAAGTTGAGTAGGCATAGATTTGAGGATGAAATAAGCATGTATATATGATTGTAAGATAGTTTTATGAAATACATGAATTGAAATAGATGAGAAATGAAAATAGGTATATGAGGTATATGGTGAAATACCATAGTGGGAGAAAATGATGAAATGGAGGCATAGAAGGATCATGCTAGTTTAATTCGAATCAGTAGACTTGGACGAGTCTAATAGGTTCTCAAAAAATGAGGTGTAAAATCGAAAGGGGCTTAAGAGTGAGTAAAGTCCAATAAGCTGAAATAAGGCCAAATGAGTATAAAAAGGCCTAAATACATTGATTTAGATTTATACAAGTGAAAACTAAGTATATTAAAGTTTACTGATCTGAATGATTATTAATAGCTTCGAAAGTTATATCGGAAGCTGATCGGACTACGAGAGTGAGCAGCACCGAGGAAGTGAGGTCACATGACGTCATCCAAGGTGAAGGAATTTTTTGAGTAGCTAGAGGTAGCTACACGTATTTCGAATAGAATTTTGAATAATTATATTGTATATGAAATTTCGTGTATAGAAAAGTTCGGTAAGAACCAATAAGGTAAAATTGTGGTTTTATCTAGATATGGGTAAAAAGCTTAGGAAGCATGTTTGTGATTAGTTTTGATAGTTGCATGGATAGATTGGCTAGTGTTTTCATGTTAAATACGAAAACTGCATGTTATAGTGCCGATTTGATTTAATTGAGTGAATTGCAATTGAAATAAGCCATCTATCGGTTTGTATGAAGACTATTGGTGCTAGAGTGATACTCGCACTAGATTTTACCATATATGCATCACATAGTACTTGAGTAATTCTCGTACTTGATTTTAATGCAATTTGTGCTTGATAGAGTACTGAAGCATTACTCGTACTTAGTTTTATTGATTGATGCATGATAGAATATTGGAGCATCGCTCATACTCAGTTTTACATGACATAGTGTTGGGAGCATTGCTCGCACTAGATTTATAAGACCATATGCACGAGTTCGTGTTGGGAGTTTACTCGCATGTATCAATTTTGAAAGAGAGAGCATGAAACAACCGTGCTGGGAGCATGTGCAGACTGTGTGTTGCACCCATTATATGCTCGTACGTGAAAATTTTGAGATATGGCTGAGGGCTATCGAAACTATTAACCATAGTATGAGGGCTAAGACCTATGACAAGCACCCTAACTATGAGGTATATCCATGGTATGAGGGCTAGACCTATGGCAGACACCCCGACCTTGAGATTGGGTCCCTGGAGTACTTTGTACCGTGTATATCACATGGAGTACGATGTACCGTGAGTACACGATATTATTGAGTTGTGAGTTGACGGTAGTGGATTTGACCCACCTCCCGTTACAACAAACGTGAGACCCCGCACACCGAGTAATGTATAGCTTGGGATCATGGAAAATGAGTTATGATCATAATCTTAGAACATGTAGTCGCCTATCTTGTTTCATTCACTTGAGGTTTTTTAAATGAATTATCACATGATTTTATAATCTGAACATGTGATTTTGTGAATTATGAAAAGGGTAACCCGAGGGATGGTTGAGGCTCGAATTTCCATGTTTTTAACATGATGAAATGACATATTGTTTTGATTTAATTGAAATGGCATGATAAAATGTGATTTACATTAATTACATGAGAAGTGCAATATTTTGTATAAACTGCTAAGATTTATTAAACCAGCATGTTTTCAGTTTCATAACTGATGATTTGTATCTATATATATATTGCATAAATGTTTCAGGAAAGACACATGCTTTAGATGCGAATCAAAAAGGAAATGATTTAATGGCATGAGCATTATATTTTGTAGATAGTGTGGTTATCTACTTGCTTGCCTTATTTCCTTACTGAGCTGTGAGCTCACCCCCTTTTATTTCCCCTCTCTACAGAGCATTCACAGTAGATGGACACGACTGATGACTGGTATTCCTTAATCCGCTGCATATCCATCTTACGAAAGGTATACACATTTGAATGTTTTGTACTGAACAATGTAAAAGCACAGTTATATAAATGAATGTACCGTCAGGGATGTATATGTACTAGTATTTGTATTAATGTATATGAGTTAGTTTTAAGAGAAGAGTACTTACAGTCAATAGAATAATTGTATTGACATGTATGCGTGTTATGGAATGAATGTGGTTGAGGTGACTAATATCGAATCACAGCCCAACGATTTGGTGTTGAGTTATAACAAAGGAGAGGTAAGTAAAATACGAAAAATTTGTGGTAGTTTTTGGTAGGTCACGAGCGGGGAGGTCGTGATAGAATGGTATTAGAGCAGAGTTAGTCTGATGTGAGTCGATATTAGTAATTAGGAAAGTGTACATCTACATATTTTTATGCTTTATTCAGTTACAATTGTGTATACGAGATGGGAATCAAACTAATTAATGGTTATAAATGTTGGAATTGAGACATTATGGCTAATACCAGCTATGGTAGAGGGGCTAGAGGTGGGGCTCGAGGCCTTATAGGTAGGCCTGAGACCCGAGATGAGACAACAGGTCCCACTCAAGTACCTGAGAGTACCAATGCACGCTTCACAAGATTAAAGCGTTGCCTTGAGACGATAGTGGAGTTACTGGAACAGACTTTGCCATGAGGACAGGGGTAGGATGCAGGGACTATGCCTGGAGAGGCAGCTGCACTTGGTACTCCTGTACGACAGGCTCAGACGCCACAGCCTGCAGATATTCCTACACCCCCACCAGCTTAGGATACGCCTTCTCATGTTACTCCACGACAGGGCAGTAGTGCTTTGGGGTATGGTTGTGAGCTCGATAGATTACGACAGTTCTAGAAGCTTGGACCATCGTCGTTTAGAGGGGTGAAGGACCACGTGGTTGTAGAGGATTGGCTAAGAGAAATGGAGAAACTTTATGGATTCTTTGAGTGTACGATGATCGAGATGGTCGCATTTACTGTGTTTATGCTAAAGGGATCGGCAGAGTATTGGTGGAAGTCCACCAGGGTTATATTGAGAGCTTGACACTCGGAGAGCACGTGGGATATCTTTTTGATGCCTTCAGGAGGTAGTATGTCCTGGACACAGTGCAACGATAGCTGCAGATGGAATTCTTGGGGTTGAGTCAGGGGAACCAGTCAGTGGTTGAGTACGAGACATGATTTATATCCCTAGGTAGGTATAACCCCGATACCATGTGTAGTGAGACCATGAAGGTCTGTAGATTCATTGATGGACTGAGACCAGTACTACGGTCTAAACTGGTTCCATTTGACATCTCTACCTATGATGAGGTAATGCGCAGGGCGCAACTCTGTGAATAATATTATGAGAGGAATGTCTCTGAGTTTCGGATAGTTGGCAAGGGTAGAGACTGAGATAGGAAGAGGTCGGTGAGTGACAGTGCTAGAGGTTTCAGATATCGAGGAGGGAATAGACTCTTCGATAAAAGACCATGGATCAAAGAAGTAAAGGAGAAGACTATTATATCTCTTGCATATCTGGCTATAGCTCCAGCTAGAAGTGTTGTTATTAGGGGACCAAGGCCTACCATTAAGCAGTGTAATAGATGTTGTAGATTCCATAGAGGTAGACCTTGTCCTGTTTCTAATGGATTGTGCTTCAGGTGTGGAAAGCCATGGCATATGGCGAGAGTTTGCCCAAAGATTATTGATTTTACCCTACAGAAGGGCAAGGAGTCGGAGAGAGCTCCAACTGATATGTCTGCATTGAGGAGGAAAGCGACGGCAGAGGAGAAAGGGAAGTAGGTCATTGGACGAGGGCGCGTACACGCCTTGGACCAGGTTATGGTAGATGCTTCGTCGAATGTGATTAGAGGTAACATCCTAATGTATGATTTAGAAGCATATGTTTTAATTGATCCTAGTGCCACATATTCATTTGTATCACTTTCATTTGCATATAAGTTAGCAAAACACATAGAGCATACACCTTTAAGTAGGATGATGTTGATTAGTACGCCTATGGATAACAGTCAGCTAGTTGAGTATGTGTTAAATGACTGCAAGTTAAAAGTAGGGGAAAAGGACATGACAACGAATCTAATATTGTTAAGTATGAGTGATTTTGACGTAATCTTAGGAATGGGTTAGTTATCTTCAAACCATGTTGTGTTAGATTCTTATGCTAAGACAGTTATGTTTCATAACCCTAAAAAATATGTTGTAAAGTTTGATGAAAAGAAATGAAAGTAGTAGTTATGTTTACAATAAATAATGTACTATGCTGACTGAGAAATGAATATATTGAAGGTTTTATTGCGTATGTGGTTGATACGGATAAGGCACATCCGGAGTTGGCAGATATTCCTTTGGTCAGTGAGTTCCCAAATGTCTTTCTGAATGAATTACCAGGGTTACCATAGATAGAGAGATGGAGTTCTGTATAGATTTAGTGCCTGGTACTGAACCTATATCGAAACCACTGTATCGAATGGCCTTAGTTGAGTTGGAGGAGCTCAAGAGACAGTGATAAGAGTTGTTAGATAGGGGGTTCATCAAACCGAGTGTTTCACCTTGGGGAGCACCAGTTTTGTTTGTGAAGAAGAAGGATGGAAGCGTCTGATTATGTATAGATTACAGATTGTTGAACAAGGCTACCATAAAGAATAGGTATCCCCTTCCACATATTGGTGACTTGTTGGATCAACTTCAGGGAGCGTAGGTCTTTTCTAAGATTGATCTGAGGTCTAGGTATCATCAGTTGAGAGTTCAAAGTGGAGATGTGCCCAAGACAACATTTAGGACTCGATATGGCCACTTTGAGTTTTTGGTTAAACCATTCAGATTGACGAATGCTCCCCCAGCTTTCATGGCTTTGATAAACGATGTGTTCAAGCCATATTTGGATTAGTTTGTTATCGTCTTCATCAATGACATCTTAGTATACTCGAGATACGAGGGAGAGCATGAGAAGCACCTCAAGATTGTATTGTATGCACTACGAGAGCAGAAGCTGTATGCTAAACTTAGTAAGTGTGACTTTTGGTTGGCACAGATCTCGTTTTTGGGACACGTTGTGTCGAGGGATGGTTTATCAGTAGAACCATCCAAGATTGAGGCTGTAGTTCAGTGGGAACAGCCAAAGACAGTCACCCAGATTTGAAGTTTCCTAGGTTTAGCAGGGTATTATCGGAGATTCGTTGAGGAATTTTTAAAGTTGGCTGCTCCGTTGACACGTCTCACTCAGAAGGGTGTAGCATTTGTGTGGGACAATGATTGTGAGAGGGTATTCAGGAGCCAAAAGCATCGATTGACCACCGCTTCGATTCTCTCTATCCTTACCATCTTAGGAGGATTTTCAGTATATACCAATGCTTCACATCAGGGATTGGGCTGTGTATTGATACAGGATGGGAGGGTAGTTGCTTATGGATCTAGACAGTTGAAGGACTATGAGAAGAACTATCCAACCCATGATTTGGAGTTAGCAACAGTAGTGTTTGCGTTGAAGGTATGGCACCACTAATTGTATGGTGAGAAGTTTGATATTTTTACTGACCACAAGAGCCTAAAGTATCTATTCTCGTAGAAGGAACTAAACATGAGACAGAGAAGATAACTAGAGCTTCTGAAGGAATATGATTATGAGATACTTTATCATCCAGGTAAGGCTAACGTTGTAGCTGATGCTTTGAGCAAGAAGAGCCTTGGGATGGTATCGTCTATGATGGTTAGGGAACATGAGTTGCTAGAGCAGTTTGCTAGCCTCAGTTTGGGAGTTGTGCATTCTGACATGGATACAGACTGTATGATTGCTAGTCTACGCTTGGAGTCAGATCTGTTAGATAGGATTAGACAGGCTCAATAGACTGATCCATATTGCATTGATATGACTGGTCAGATACAGAAGGTCACAGTAACTGATTTTGAGATAAGTTCAGGTGGACTACTGAGGTTCAGAAGCAGATTGTGTGTTCCTGAGGACCTAGAGCTTAGGAGATTGATATTGTCGAAAGCTCATTCGTTGAGGTACACGTTACATCCGAGGAGTAATAAGATGTATCAAAACTTTCGGAAGGTGTGCTTGTAGTCAAGTACAAAGAAGGATGTGGCAGATTTTATGGCAAGATGTCTCATATGTCAGTAGGTGAAGGTAGAGCATCAGAAGCCTGTAGTGTTATTGCAGCCTCTACCTATACCGACATGGAAATGGGAGCTATCACCATGGATTTCGTGATGGGTTTACCAAGAACCCAGAGGACTCACGATATGATATGGGTGATTGTGGATAGACTAACAAAGTCAGTCCACTTCTTAGCTATGAGAGCTACCGATACTCTAAGTTCATTGGCATAATTGTATGTACGCGAGGTAGTGAGGTTACATGGTGTTCCAGTGAGTATTGTCTCGGATAGGGATTTCCGCTTCACTTTCCACTTTTGGGAACATTTTCAGGAAGCCATGGGAACCCAGTTGAGTTTGAACACTAGTTTTCATCCTCAGACAGATGGTCAGTCAGAGAGGACTATACAAACTCTTGAGGACATGTTGAGAGCGTGTGTGGTAGATTTTAGAGGCTTCTGGGATGATCATTTACCACTAGCCGAATTTGCCTACAACAACAGTTATCATGCGAGTATCGGGACGGCACCGTATGAAGCTTTGTATGGCCGTAGATGTCATTTCGTTATCGGTTAGGAAGAAGTGGGTGACCGAAAAATTTTTTCTCCTGACTTCGTTACACAAGCCTCTAAAGATGTCCAGTTGATCGTTGAGAGATTGAGGATAGCTCAGAGTAGACAGAAAAGCTACGCTGACAAGAGACGAAGACCACTTGAGTTCGCAGTTGGTGAATCAGTGTTTTTGAAGGTTTCTCCTTCCAAAGGTATAGCGAGATTTGGGAAGAGAGGTAAGCTGAGTCCTTGCTACATTGGACCCTTCGAGATACTTGATTTAGTGGGAGATAAGGCATATAGGTTGGCTTTGCCATCAGACTTATCGAGAGTGCATAATGACTTCCACATTTCGATGCTTCGGAAATATCATCCAGATCCAAACCATGTGATTCGGTATGAGCCATTGGAGCTCAAGGAAGACTTGATGTATGTAGAAAAATCGATCCGGATACTGGATAGAAAGGAGAAAGTCTTGAGAAACAATGTCAAGACCCTTCCTGACTTAACCAAAACTGCTACAGATTTTTCACATTTTAACTTACCTTTCCTCTCATCAAAGGTTGGGCTGTGATTCGATATTAGATTCCTCGCATACCATATCATCCATTATCATACATACATGTGACACGCCCTAAGGGTATTATCCGCAAGTGCCCGGGTCGTACAAGTAATAATGGGATTTGAGTCTCGAGATATCGTCCCACAGAAAAGTTGACTAGCCTAATTAAGTACCGGTTCATCTTACCCTAAGTATATCCTAGCAAATTATGAAGTACTGATGGGTGCTCTACAAAGCTAAAATTAAAAGTACTGGAAAGCACTAAAAGCTAAAAACTAAATAAAATAAAACTGAGCAAAATTACTTACAGTACTCCACGCAATTAAAATAAAAAACCTGCAAAATAAATTAAAACAGTTAAAACTAATTACCGCAATTAAAATAAAATGCAATTATGAAAATAAAGTAATAAAATTAAACTACAATTAAACTAACCTAAAAATGCATGTAATTAAACTAATAAAAATTGCAAATTACTTAAACTAAAATCTAATGAAAATAAAGACTAAATTAAAAATGCATGAAAAACATTTAATCTAAATTAATTCTAAATGCAATTCTTAAAATACTAAACTAAAATTAAATCCAAAAACATAAAACATCAAATTAACTATCAACTAAAACTTAAAACTAAAGATTAAATTAACATATAAAATATTAAATTTAACCTACAATTATCAACTAACACTACACTAAACTAACAACTAATGAAACAATCAAAATAATAAAAATGCCATAAAAATTAAACTAAGTAAGAAAAGGAAGTGGCCAAACGTGGCCTTAAGCATTAGCTACACCAAGCGGTCCCGATGTGGGACACTGTTCATTTGCCTTCTTCATTTTGCTGCTCTGCCTCCAGATGCTACGGTCATGCAGTGCTGTGCAGTTTCTGACCCCAGCTTGTCCGCTTCTGCTCCAGGTAATGCTCCAGTCTGCTTTTGCTGCACATTCCTCGGACTGCTACTGCACCTATCCCGGTGGTTCCCCGATTTTTTACTCCTTCTTCCAGCCTCGTACAGCTACTGCAAGTGCTGCACAAGGTTGCTGTTCTCTCAGTTTTGCGCCTCTGCTCCAGCTACTGTCGGCTTGGCCACACATGCTTCTTGCATCACACATACTTGTACATTCAGCAGCTTTATATGCTGTCCAAAATCTGCATCATCACAAAACAACACACACCCAAACTCTCGACAACAGCAGACAACACACGAATACAGAGGTTGGACTCGATCCTAGTTTCCCTACTCTGCACACTTTTAACATCGACTTCAGCATTAGTGATGGTGAAGGACAACAACACAACAATGGGATCATTAACAGAAAACTAATACCAGTTCAATAATGAATGACAGCAAACTAACAACAATGATCAGTGAAGATATTGTGAAACAGAGCTAAACAGAGGAACAATGTGACATTACTTGCTGTCATGAATTAAACGATGATCCTATGCAAATATCGAATGGACTAAGGAAATAATAAAACAAAGATACAAAGCAGTAAATGAATATGAACCCGAAAGGATTTAACTACAACACCATTCCACCTTGTCCGTAAACTTCAGAAATGAAAACAGGGAACTCATGATCTTCTTCCTCGGGTAGTTTCATTTTTTTCGAGCCGTGACTCCACATAACTCTTGATGTGGATTAATGCTTTGCATCCTCCCACATCAAGGCAACAGAATCAACAGGCAGAAGACCGAATGAAGAGCAACTTTTGAAACCCGAATGCACCAAAACAAGAACAAACCGAAAGCTAACAATAAACTAATGGTGCATCTAACAAATAAAACTAAGGTAACATAAACAATGCAAGGAGGAACCGAGAGCTGTTATAAGGAGTAATCTTTGTGAGTAAAAATTGGCAAAAAAGAAGCTTAATGATTCCAAACCGGGAGCATGAAATGAAATGGAGATTGATTTTCCATTGTAAATCAAAATGAAAATTAACAAAGAAAAATGAAGAACATTAAATAAATAGTAAAACAACTTGTAAAAACTATGCGGAAATTTAAAGCAAAGCTTTGAAAATTAATCTAAGGCTATTCTACCCTAATCTACATTAAAAACTACTCCTAAATTACTCTACACTACTCCTACCCTAAACCCTAAACTACTTCTACTTACCCTACTCCTACTTCCTATACTACTTGATTTTTCAATTGCCATCATGTTCTATTTATATACAAACATAGGGGTACAATGGTAAATTGTCATCCTAGATGAGTTGGCATTGTTTGGCCACTTGTCTTCATTTGATTTGCTGCAGAGTAGATATTTCCACGTCATCAGTCTTTTTGTCCAATTAGCTGTGCGATGTCGCCTGACGTGTGTTTTCCAGAGGGTTGGCACGGTGTCCTTCGATCTTATCGTTTCAGAGCAAATAAAAATCGGACACCTGGCATCACACGTGTCCAGACGACTGATGACTCGGTCTGCAAATTGGAAGTGGTCCAGTCTCCTCTAGCTCGTTTTCAGCCCAATTTTGATTGAAACGACTGAGTTTCATCCGGATTTAATTTATCTGCACATTAAAGAATTTTAATTAAATAAAGGGGATTATTAATAAAATAATATAGGGATTAAATAAATAATTAGGAATTTAAGCACAAATAATTCTATAAAAAATAGAATTATCAACATGTCAATATATTGTTACTGACTATAACTTCTTTTATAATACATGTGAGATCATATAAAATCTAATACAAATACATTCCCCATAATATATATCGTAAACATCACTATGCTGTTTCTATGTTAAAATACATAACCATACAAAATATGTCTACCTGTCGATCGATAGGAAATAGCAGTGGACAACAGGAATACTATCCCTTAAGCACATTCACTCTACTGCTGAAGCTCTGTAGAGAGGGAAAATAAAAGGGGATGAGCATACAACGCGCTCAGTAAGGAAATCATGCAAGCAAGTAGACATCTACACTATCTACTCAAAATAATGCTATGCCTCGAAAATATCATTTCCTTAACTCACTTTAAAAGCATGTCTTTAAATATATTTATATAGTTATATAGATTAAATCCCATGTACAGAAATCATGCTTGCTTTCTCAAATGTAGGCATGTAGTGCAAAATAATGCATCTGTAAAATATCACAATGCCTTTAGATAAATCATGCCATGTATATTTAAATCACAGTAAATATGGCATTTAAATCATTCACAATACAAAATCAGATTTCGACCCATCCCTCAGGTCTATCCGTATCATAAATAAATCAGTCAGTCAGGTGATATATCATGTGAGACTCTGTGGTGAAATGCAATAATATCCTGGACTATAGCCATATCCTATAATGGTGATCCCAAGCAACACAAATCTCGATGTGCGGGGCATCACTGCTGCAACGGGAGGGGGTCAGTCCATCACAACTGCCAGCTATCAACTCCTCAACTCCACAACACCACACGGTACAGTGTACTCCATGCCACTCGCACGGTACAACATACTCCATGGACCCTACATCACAGTCGAGGTGTCTGCCATAGGTCTTAGCCCTCAAACCATGGAATATCATACCACGTCTCTAAATTCACATGCGAACCTCTCATAGTGTGACACTCAGTCTACACGAGGAATTAAACATGGTTTTCAACATGTATTATATATCACATAAATTACAGTGCGCACCTTTGAGCGAGACTCACAGTCGACACTCCGCTCAAACACTATTTTACATAACAAACTCAAACTCTAGTGCGAGTAAACCTCCAGCAACTAGGTCAATGCATAGTTTATGTTTCAAATAAAGTACGAGCAATAGATTCAAAACCATGCTATGCACAAAATTCATCAAATCGAATACGAGAAATAACTCAAGTACTATGTCATGTATAAATCATGAAGAATCTAATATGAGCAACGCTCTAGCACTCTGTCATGTATCTCATAAAAATTTGAGTATGAGATAATCGCTCCAGCACTCTCTTATGCATAAATCATATAAACTGAGTACGAGTAATAACTCCAGCACTCCATCATGCATGTCATGGAAATCTAGTGTGAATCACAATCCAGCACTAATATATGTGAAAAATATATGAAATCAAGTGCAAGTTGTGCTCTAGCACGATTTATTCTCACATAATTTGATAGATGGCTCTTTAAAAAGGGATGATTTTCAAAACATCAAAATCAGCACTATAAAGTGTGCTTAATTCACATTAACCTCAAATCATTAGCCCATCTATTTATTCTTCTGCTAAACAGCAGTAAAACACTTAAAATGGTGGTTTCCATGCTTTTTACAACTTTTTACAAAAGTTGACTTTTTTCCTAACTAAGGGTAAAATCATAATTTGCCACTAACGAGTCACAATAATTATTATTCATTTTCTCTGACCCTCAGAGTTTTTAAGTGAATGTAAAAGCAGACGAACGTGCAGGTATCTCTAACTACTCATAAAAGTCCCTTACCTGCAATCACTCGAGAAATTTTACTTTCTCAACGCTGCTCGATCCAGCAGTCCGATTTGCTCCTCCAATAATCTCTGGAGCTGCATATAACCATTTATCAAGTTAATTATACTTTTCCTACTATATTTCATATTAAATACAGTCTATTCCACTTAATGGGCTTTAATAAACCTTAATGGGCCTAACTATGCCTTAAGCCCATTTCCATTTTACTATCATTTTCGTTGGGCCTTTTGGGCTTGTGGAGCCTACCAACTCTTATTGAGCTTATCCTAGACCCATTACATCTCATTGGGCCTAAAATAATTGGGCTTGGCCTATTGGACCTCTCGACCACATGCCATGGCTGAGAGCACCCCATGTCGTCGGTCACACCATGGCATCCCGTCCATGTCCATTTTCTTAGCCAATTCATTTAGGCATTTTCATAAACACTTGGTTGGCAATGTTCTTAAGCATCACATAGTTCATTCAGGCATTGTATCAAACACCTTGATTGCCAACTTAAAACATGTATTAATTAATCAAATTGATTAATTCTAACTACCATAATCATTAACACATGTATATCAACTCATTTATGCCTTAATATCATATGGGCATTCATCAATATTTCACTACTCACTCTCGGCCTAACCATGACCATAGTGATTTCATATGTTTCAATGCTTAAAACATATACCAATATACTTAAAATCATTCATACATTAACATATATGAATTTGGAAGCCTGAAAATATACCTAGTATTTGTGTTCACACTTGGCCGAAACTTTGGAGCCTCACAGTTTGGACACTATGGCTTCTTAATAGCCAATTCCAACATATGTTACTCTCCTCTCAATTTGGAACAACTTTCATGAAGAATGCAAGTTCCAAATATGCCTAAATCGTAGCGATTTCTAGTGAGATAAAGCTTGGATAAATGTATTTCAATGGTTTCCTTGTGTAGCCGAGAATGGTATGGTGAAGATGACAATGTTGTGGCTGATTTTATAAGCCATTTATTTAGCCATTAAGCCTTACTTTTCAGCCATTAAAATTGACTTCCTAAGGTTTAGTTATGAGTCACCTAATGAGTCATCTAATGAGTCATAGTTAGCTTTAACTATGGTTAGATATTTACTCCTAATGGGCTTTACAATTGGGCCTCTCGGTTTGGGCTTTCTTAATGGGCTTTCGACTGAAAATTTTACTATACCTCAGACCTTTTATTGTCTAAATATTTGGCCTATCAATCGATCCAACAATTCGGTCTAAGGGACCTAAGAATTTCGATCTACGTTTAGTATACCTTAATGGGCTTTAAAATCTTCACTTTAGGCCCATTACGTTTTTATCCATAAATTTTAATCCGAAATCCTTCCGAATAAATTTTCCTTACTTTCGGGGATGATTATCTTGTATTATGACTAAAAATATTTTTCTCCAAATTTTTCTCCATACTTAGGTAAATTTTTAACCATGGTTAGTCAACTATGGTAAAAGTCTACTTTTCTTAACTATAGTTGATTTTTTCCTTAATCATTGACCAAGTTGATTTTTTCTCAAAATTTTGAAAGTGTCATATCTTATGTCTTACACTCTCGTCTTTACGTTTTAGCCGTTTTCGGTAGGTAAATATGCTCGAAATACCTTAAATACCTTAACTTGCTAAAAAGGTCCATTTTACCCTTTTTAGCTTTTACTCTCGTTCTTTGTGTTCGGAACTAAATTAAACTGACTTTCCTTCTTAAGCTCTCTATATTTTCTCATTTTAAGTTCTTGTCTTCAGTCAGAATGATTCAGATCCACTCAGTTTAGCCAGTGACTCTTATAGCTCACATTAGGCTTTTATGTAGCTTATGAGTGCTAAATCATTTCACATACTCTTTAAATCTAGTAGATACTCTTCTAATGATTCAACTATAATAATTGAGTGTTCATACATAGGAATCATAAGGAACAAGCTACATAAAATACGGATCTGACAATCATCCCTTACTAAGAAATTCGGTCCTTCAAATTAGAACCAAGTCAGTTATCAAATAGATGGGGGTGCTTCTCTCGCATCAGACTCTCCAGCTACCAAGAAGCCTACTCTGAAGTTTGATGCTGCCAGAGAACCTGCACTAATCCGATAGTCTTCGATCTCAATACCTTCTCCTTCCTATCCAGTATCCAAATCGATCTCTCAACATATGACTTGTCCTCTTGGAGCTCCAATGACTCATAACTAATCACATGTGCCGGATCCGGGTGATACTTCTGAAGCATTGATATGTGGAAGACGTTACGGACACCTGACACGCCCTAGAGGTATTGTCCGCAAGTGCACGGGTTGTACAAGTAATAATGGGATTTGAGTCCCGAGTTATCGTCCCACAGAGAAGTTGATCAGCTTAATTAACTACCGGTTAATCTTATCCTAAGTATATCCTAGCAAATTATGAAATTAAAGTGGGTGATCTACTAAGGCTAATTAAAAATACTGGAAAGCAATAAAATAATAAGAACTAAAGAAAATAAAACTGAGCAAAATTTACTTACAGCACTCCGAGCAATTAAAAGCAAATACCTACGAAAATAATTAAAACAGTTAAAATCAATTAACGCAATTAAAATAAAAAACGAAAATGAAAATAAAGAAACAAGATTAATTAAACTAAAATTCAACAAGCCAAAAAAAATGCATGCAATTAAACTAATAAAAATTGCAAATTAAACTAAACTAAAATTTAATGAAAATAAAGACTAAATTAAAAATGTATGAAACACATTTAATCTAAATTAATTCTAAATGCATCTAAACTAAAATAAAGTCCTAAAACATTTAATATAAAATTAACTACTAACTAAAAATTAACACTACAAATTAAATTAACGTGCAAAAATATTAAAACTAACCTACCAATTAATAAAAATTAACAACTAATTAAAGATTAAAACAACTAAAAGCATGAAATAACAAACTAAATGGCCAAACAAGGCCTTAACCGAAATTGCAAATCAAGTGGTCCCGATTGTGCATGTGTACTGTGCATATCTTCTTCCAAATTCATTTCCAGGCATGCTCTTGGTTCCAGGCGTGTCTTCTTTCTCCAGCACGATCCTGCTGCTCTCGGGTGTCCAGGTCTATCCAGCATTCATCTGTGGCTTCTGCTCTAGGTGCAGCTGCTGCCTCTGCTACACTATCCTCGACATGCCCAGCTCCTGTCCCGATTCTGCTTTCGATTTGTCCTTTTCCTCTGTTGCAGCACATTCCTCTCGGCTGTCCACTGATGCTGCTCTGCTGCACGGGTCCTGCACTCTCGGTCTTGTACAGTTCCTCTCGATCCTGACCAGAAACAGTTCCAGATGAGGTCCGCTTCTACTGCCTGCTGTATGCCCCAGCTATCTGCCTCAGCTATCATCCTCTGCACGTCCTAACAGAGAAGTAAATGTTTACGCAGAATCACACTTCATTGATCTATTTGGCCATTTTTCTCACACATGTACTGCCTCCAGTACTGCCTTGCTTTATACAACCTGGTATAATGCTACAGACTTCAGCACTTGTCCTGTACTCGATACCACCTAGACAGTAGTATCGTCTCACACGATTCTGCACTGCAATACCGCAACACACCTCCTATTCTCGTAACAGTAGAAGGTCACCAGGGGAGCATCATCACGCAGCAGTACAGACGAATCCAGCACCACCTCCTGCACTAAAACCGACTCGCAATGCCCCCACTCATACACATTATAGCAGTTTGGACAACATGTTCAGCAACAATGGAGATGAGACATAAAAGAAAACTAAACAAATGCAAGTAAAAATAGTAAGTAACAGTGAAGTTGTAATTCGGTTGTGAAGTAGAAGAAATGCTACACCAACATAAATTTGCAAGGCAGTATAAAAATGGCGAGATTGAAGGAGGGACTTAGCTAGGTGAAAAAGATAAAATAAACAAACTGAAGAAGAAACAACAAATAGGAACCGACTCAGAATTCAAACTGATTCACAGTAGAAAGATTAAACATTAAATAAATTAATCTAACACTAACTAAAAATATTAGAGAAATCTGAAAACTGAAAAACTAAAATGAAGAACGCAGCCATGGAAACCTGTGTCCAGCAAATAAGAGATTAGTGCAGACTAAAGAGAAACACAATGAGAATGAGCAGTCCAATATACAAGAAACAGGGCAGAATAGACTAAGTCTCTTGCTACTGTTGCTACATTGCTTTCAGGTTGCTGCTGTAGCCACCATAAACAAACTACTACCGAACTCGGAATGAAGAGAACTTTTCATAAAATATATCAAATAAAGTTGGCATGAATAGTAAAAATAGAAAATGGTAGCTAAGAATTAATCAGAAAGCTTGAAGAAAAAAATAACAACTTTAAAAACTAAAACTACTCTAAATTAAAACAACTCCTAAATTACTCTACACTACTCCTACTTCTACACTACATTACCTTTTCAATTGCCATCCTTTCCTATTTATACACACACTTAGGGGTAAAATTATAATTTTTCCATCCTAGATGAGTTAGCATTGTTTGGCCACTTGTCTTCACACCATTGGCTCCTTGAAAAATAATATTTTCATGTCATCAGTCTTTTTGTCCAATTGGATGTGCTAGGCTCGTGTTGTCCGCGTGGTCCAATCTCGATTTTAGCCCAATTCCGATCAATTTTCTACCAAAATATTCAAAATTCATCCAGATTTAATTTATCTGCAAATAAGAGAATTTTAATTAAATAAAGGGGGTAATTAACAAAATAAATTGGGGATTTAAATAATTAATTAGGAAATTAAGCACAAATAATTCTAAAAATATAGAATTATCACACCCCCAAACTTGAGCTTTTGCTTGTCCTCAAGCAAAACAAAATAATTTTAGGAATGACAAGTACTAAACACAATAATTTCTCCAATATCATCCTTAAAGAAAAAGTACAGACTATTAAATCAAAGACTTACAATTACAAGTCCAGCACTTAGACTTATTCAATCATAAGTCCTAACCCAAATTGGACTCCTCGTGAGTATGTGAAAAATGTCTGAGTCACTTCATAGTACATTATCCGGATCAGATTATGCAAACACAGTGAATGCAAAGTTAATGACATGTGATCATTCCCATAAGTTTGCTTTTCACTTCTCTCTCCACTAATGCAGTCACACTTAACCAAAGGTCAATAGGACTTCATTAAGCTTGTAATGTAAGGCCGGGGCTAAGGTATGATAAAGTCGATTTAGGTTTAATTACCCCTTAACATGCATTACTTCTAGGATCCTAATGTAAGAGCTCAAATCATTTCCCCCAAACTTATTTATTTCACTAAACTTTTTTTTTTGAATTTTTCTTCTTTCTTCTTTTCTTTTTCTTTTTCTTTCTTTTTCCATCACAATTTTTTTTTTTTTTAGTATTTTCACTATCACCAGATACCCATATTTACAAAGCTCACAATACATCCAATGACTTTTTATGCTTTCGGGGTAAGGGATAGGAACAAAGTATTTAAGCTAAGGAAAATTATGAAGGTGAATTTACAAAGAATAGCTTATTTGGCTCAGATGAGTGACTAGGGGTAAAGTATGTACAGGGATGGCTCGAAAGGCTCAAACGATCCAAAGATGGCCTAAATCATCTCCCTAATTAAGTGTGATCTAATATTTCACCTTGAGACAAGATCAAACAAATTCTAAAATACGATACACAAAATCAACTGAACAAATACAATCCTAGGTCCACATAAGCTTTCTCTAAATAAATATACAGATTCATAACATGACATGTGCATAAGATGAGGAAATCACAATCAGAATCAAGACAAATTCAAAAATTCAACTTCATGCTTTTCCTATAATCATACTTCTTAGTCAATCAAAGTCAGACTAAATCATGGGGTCATATCATCGGAATATGGGAAAACTACATGCTAAGCACTAAATCATCCCAAAGTCAAACAATTTAAGCTCATATTTTTGAAAAAAATTTTGAATTTTTTTTAATTTTGCCCAAATTTTTGAAAAATGCTCAAGTGATATCCCCTCCCCCAAACTTGAAGTGCACAGTGTCCTCAGGGTGCAGATAATATACGAATTTAAGTTCAAGAACAGAGTACTCCCCTTTCTGATGATGATGATAAACAACCGAAGCTTGATTGAAAACATAAAACTAGAAAAGAAACCTGCAACACAAACAAAGAAAGACACAATAGAAAAGAAAAAGAAAAACAAACTATATACAAAGTGAAAATAAAAACTGAACACTCAGCAGCAGGGCGAAGAGTAGGAGGGTCAGCTAAAGTGGTGACAGAATGTTAACAGTTAAATCCTCTTGAGCCCTATCTACTTCCTTCCTTCTTTCGGATTTCTTATGCTCAAGCCTTATATCCTCCATCCTAAAATAATTTTGAGAGTCATCAGGGAACTTTAAAGGTTTGAAAACATTAAACTTTACTTCTTGATCTTAGTCTCTCATCGTTAACTCCCCCTTTTGTACATCAATTATTGTTCTACCAGTAGCTAGGAAAGGTCTGCCTAGTATAATGGGGACTTCCCTGTCTTCCTTCATGTCTAAAACAATAAAATCCATAGGGAAAATAAATTTGTCCACCTTTACTAACACATCCTCAATAACCCCTTTCGGATATTTAATTTATCGATCAGCCAACTAAAGGGTTACTGTGGTGGGCTTGGCATACCCTATTCCTAACTTATGATAGATAGACAATGGCATTAAATTTATACTAGCTCCTAAATCACACAACGCTCTACCAAAGAATAAATTTCCAATAGTGCAGGGTATGGTAAAACTCCCGGGATCCTTGAGCTTGAGGGGTAATTTTCTCTAGATAATGGCACTACATTCCTCAGTTAAGGCCACTGTCTCATAATCTTCAAATCTTCTTTTCCTCAAGAGGATATCCTTCAAAAACTTCATATAACTTGGCATTTGCTCTAAGGAATCTATGAAAAGAATGTTGATGTGAAGTTTCTTAAAAACCTCAAGAAATTTGGTGAATTGTTGATCCGATTTTTGATTTTGAAACCTCTGAGGAAAAGGTACTGGTGGTCTAACCGGAGAGGATGTAGTGGAAACATGTATAGCAACAGAGGGCGAGGAAGGCTGTGAAATAGAAGAAGGTATAGATGAGGAAGTGCCTAGCTTGCACTCTGTTGCAGCCTGATCCTGATGTTCCTGCTCTCTCTGAGCTGCTTCATTAGAACCTATGGGTTTATGAACTATGGTCTGTTCAAGACTTAACTTATGGCTCATCTAGCTCTCTGCCATTCCTAAGGGTGATGGATTTGACATATTCTTTACCTTCCCTTTGCTTAACAGGATTAGCTTCAGTGTTACTGGGAAGGGTCCCTTGAGGACGTTGGCTAAGAGCATTTGCTATTTGTCCCACTTGAACCTCCAAGTTCTTAATTGAAGCAGCTTGATTTTATAGGATAGTCGTGACATTTCCTCAAGAGAGGGCTTTTTCTCAGCTGCTGGTGCATGGTAAAGTTGTAGCTGCGTAAGTGGTGGTGGTGGTGGTTGATGGAAGTGAGGTGAATGATGCTGAAATTAAGGTAGGGATGGTTGATAAGGCGGATGATATGGATATTGCAACTATTGTGGTACATGAACTGGTGGAGCTTGAAAACTAGGGGGTCTTACAAGTCTAGAGCTGGAAGTTTGCCTTTGGTTTTGGCTCCAGGAGAAGTTAGGATGGTTCCTCACCTTGGGTTGTAGGTGTTTGACAAGGGGTTAGTTTGTTGCTTCTGAAGTCAAGCAACATATTGAACCGATTCTAGGTTAAGCGGACATATATTCACAGAGTGTGTACCACTACACAGATCGCATGGAGGGAAAGGACTTTGGACAGAATAAATCGGATTAGGACTGGTAGAAGGATTATACTGGGTACTGTGCGACTTTACCTTCTTCGTAAGATTAGCGATTTGAGAGGTCAAGGTAGACAGTGTGTCGAGCTCATAAATACCCGTCGACTTCTTTGGCAATTGCCTCTCCGAGGACCATAAATAGTTGTTAGCCGCCATCTTATCTAAAAGCTCATAAGCTTGCTCCTCTGTTTTGCACATCAAGGCTCCACCCGCAGCCACTTCAGAGCAACAGACCAACCCCTTGTCAAACACCTACAACCCAAGGTGGAGGAACCATCCTAACTTCTCCTAGACCAACATACTGAACCAATTCTAGGTTAAGCGGACATCTATTCACAGAGTGTGTACCACTACACAGATCGCATGGAGGGAAAGGACTTTGTATAGAATAAATCGGATTAGGACTGGTAAAAGGATTATGCTGGGTACTGAGCGACTCTACCTTCTTCGTAAGATTAGCGATTTGAGAGGTCAAGGTAGACAGTGTGTCGAGCTCATAAATACCCGCCGACTTCTTTGGCAATTACCTCTCCAAGGACCATAAATAGTTGTTAGCCACCATCTTATCTAAAAGCTCGTAAGCTTCCTCTTCTGTTTTGCACATCAGGGCTCAACCCGCAACAGCGTCAACAATGGTCCTATTTTGGCTTGTAAGTCCGTTGTAGAAGGTCTGGACTTGCAACCATAAAGGTAAGCCATGGTGAGGGCACTTCCTAAAAAGCTCCTTATATCGTTCCCATGCTTTGTAAAGAGATTCAGAGTCGTACTGGACATAGGAAGATATATTACTACGGAGTTAGGCCATTGTAGAGGGAGGGAAAAACTTAGATAGAAATCGATGGGCTAACTCGTCTCATGTAGAAATGGATCTTGGAGGCAGAGAGATTAACCAGTGTCTTGCCCTATCCCTAAGTGAGAAGGGGAATAATCTAAGCCTAAGAGCATCATCAGATAATCCATTGTGTTTAAACGTGTTGCACAAGTCCAGGAATTGCCCAAGGTGAGCATGTGGGTCATCGTGTGGAAGCCCACTGAACTATAAAGAGATCTGGATCATCTGGAGGATGGAAGGCTTAATTTCGAAGTTATTAGTAGGGACAGCTGGTGGCCTAATGCCAATACAATATCCTCCAATCGTCGGCACCGTATAATCTCCAACAGTCTTGATTTCCCTATTTTCTGCCATCGTGTTTTGCAGCGGAGCTATAAATTTCCTAAAGTCCTTTCAAATTTTTCGAAGAGTGTGGTCAATTTCAGGATCTAGAGGAAAGCAATCAAAACTCATGGCTCTACGTATGTAAACATCAGAAAGTCCTTAGAAATTTTTGGGAAGTTTTTAATTTTTTTTCAATATTTTTTTCTTAGATAGAGAAAATTTAACTAACCAAACTAAGGCTCTAAATATTTACAACCTAAATATTTACAAGCTAGAATTACACCTAAGCATAATTTCACCGATATTAACTAACGGCTAATTAAAACTTCCCCGGTAACGGCGCCAAAAACTTGACACGCCCTAGAGGTATTGTCCGCAAGTGCACGGGTCGTACAAGTAATAATGGGATTTGAGTCCCAAGTTATCGTGCCACAGAGAAGTTGATCAGCTTAATTAACTACTGGTTAATCTTATCCTAAATATATCGTAGCAAATTATGAAATTAAAGTGGGTGATCTACTAAGGCTAATTAAAAATACTGGAAAGCAATAAAATAATAAGAACTAAAGAAAATAAAACCCAACAAAATTTACTTACAGTACTCTGAGCAATTAAAAGCAAATACCTACGAAAATAATTAAAACAGTTAAAATCAATTAACGCAATTAAAATAAAAAGTAAAAATGAAAATAAAGAAACAAGATTAATTAAACTAAAATTCAACAAGCCAAAAAAAATGCTTGTAATTAAACTAATAAAAATTGCAAATTAAACTAAACTAAAATTTAATGAAAATAAAGACTAAATTAAAAATGCATGAAACACATTTAATCTAAATTAATTCTAAATGCATGTAAACTAAAATAAAGTCTTAAAACATTTAATATAAAATTAACTACTAACTAAAAATTAACACTACAAATTAAATTAACGTGCAAAAATATTAAAACTAACCTACCAATTAATAAAAACTAACAACTAATTAAAGATTAAAACAACTAAAAGCATGAAATAACAAACTAAATGGCCAAACAAGGCCTTAACCGAAATTGCAAATCAAGTTGTCTCGATTGTGCATGTGTACTGTGCATGTGTACTGTGCATGTCTTCTTCCAAATTCATTTTCAGGCATGCTCTTGGTTCCAGGCGTGTCTTCTTTCTCTAGCACAATCCTGCTGCTCTCAAGTGTCCAGGTCTGTCTAGCATTCGTCTGTGGCTTCTGCTCCAGGTGCGGCTGCTGCCTCTGCTACACTGTCCTCGACATGCCCAGCTGCTGACCCGATTCTGCTTTCGATTTGTCCTTTTCCTCTGTTGCAGCACATTCCTCTCAGCTGTCCACTGATGCTGCTTTGCTGCACGGGTCTTGCACTCTCGATTTTGTGCAGTTCCTCTCGGTCCTGACCAGAAACAGTTCTAGATGAGGTCCGCTTTTGTTGCATGCCCCAGCTATCTGCCTCAGCTGTCATCCTCTACACGTCCTAACAGAGCAGTAAACGTTCACGCAGAATCACACTTCATTGATCTATTTGGCCATTTTTCTCACACATGTATTGCCTCCAGTACTGCCTTGCTTTATGATGGTGGTCGCGTCACCAGAATCCACGTGGCAACTATCCGCCTGCCACGTGTCAAACTAAGAACAAGCCACATGGCAGATTTGGCGACAGGGTGGCCACGCGGCACAGTTCCTAACAGTGCGACAGAGTGTTCGCTGCGATAGGAGTCTGTCGCCTTACGATGTGCCGCACAGCAGGCGCGGCAGACCTCCATCGCCATATCCCGGCATGGTCTCCCGCATTGCCCCGCGGCAAAGGTCTCCCTCACAGCCCGCGGCAAAGGTCTCCCGCACAGTCTGCGGCAAAGGTCTCCCGCACAGACTGCGGTAGAGGTCTCCCGCATTGCCCTCGCGGTAGAGGTCTCCGCACAGCCCGCGACATAGTCTCTCGCACAGACAGCGGTAGAGGTCTCCCGCACAGTCTGCGGTAGAGGTCTCCAGCACAGCCTGCGGCATAGTTCTCCTGCAATGCCCGCGGTAGAGGTCTCCCGCAAGCTGCTTTACTTGAAGCGCGACAGAGTGCTATATGACTCTGTCGCGGCCCAGACACGCGGCCTCAGCTCGAACCGACCCAAAGAAACCTATAAATACCAGGTGAGCTCTCTGAAAAAGGGGATCCGTAAAAAAAAAGAAAGAGAAAAAAGAACCAAAAAGAAGGGAAAAGTCTTAAACTCTCTGATTTAAGCATTACATTCTCTTCTTCATACATTCACAACTCCGATTACTTACTTAATCATCGGAGTGCGCATGCAGGGACAAATCCCTGCCCCCTCTGATTCCTGTTGTTTTTGCAGGATACACGAAGAACACGTGGAACGAATTGCATCGACGCCACCCTTTTGTCGTTAGTGCAATCAGATTACAAAAAAGGTATATTCTTGTTGCTGTCAGCTTGGCAACATCAATTGGCGCCGTCTGTGGGAATTCTGACAAAAAGTCAGGTTCTCTATCAAAATGGTGAAAACGCGCTCTACAGCAGAGTTGACAGGAGGGCAGAATTCTGTGAGTCCCCCTGTCAGATCAGAACAAAGGCGAAGACATGGTGAAAGGGGTCAGGGAGAAACCGTGGTTTCTCTAGAAGAATTTGAGACCCTGAAGCGCAAAAATGAGTAGACTACAACTGCATTGAAAGCTATGGTGAGCTTCTTCAGAGATGCTCTCCCCCAATTCAGCTTACCCCATGAAGTGCAGCAGTTAGCGGGGGAAAGCACACCGAGGCAGACCTACGAGAGAGGTCAGCCCTCCACTCTGGTAAGTGCCGGACAAGGTGCAGGAACGCAAGATAATGCTACCGCCAATCCAGCAAGATAGAGCTCACCCGTGGCTCAACAGCGACAGAGTTCACCTCTAGCCACTAGGCGGCAGAGCACGCCCGTAGCTCCTGTGCGGCAGCGTTTGCCAGCAGTTAACGGGCGACAGAGCTCACCCGCGGCTCAACAGCGACGGAGCTCCCCTCTGTTCGATAGGTGGCAGAGCTCCCCCGTGGCTCAAAGGCGACAGAACTCTCCCGCGGACTACATGCGGCAGAGGTATCCCACATCAGATATGCGACGGTGCTCTCCCGCCTCTAATAGGTGGCAGAGTTCACCCTTGCCCGATGCGCGACAGACTTCTCCTCTGGCAGCCCATAGGCGGCAGAGTTCCCCCACCTGCCGCAGCTCGTCTCCCGTGGAGTCAGAACGTGATCTGGGAGCCTATAGGGCTGGGGAGCAACGAAGACCGGGAGGTTTTGACCCACGAGAAGGCCTCGAAATATCAAGTCCCGGAGTGGGAGGTGCTAGAAGGGGCGCTTATCAATCGGACTCTTCTAGACCCAAAGGGACAAGGCCCTGCTCAGCTCGAGGGTCGGAGGACGTGGAGAAGGTCGTCCAAAGGATCGTCGAGAAGAAAAAACTGGTATCTCCGGACGATGGCCAAAGGAGGAGGATCCCATTCAGTCCGGAGATCATGAACAAGCCTTTACCGAAGAAGTTCAAAATGCCTTCTATGGCTACTTACACCGGCAAAGCGGACCCCTACGATCACATACAGAGTTATGAATCCCTCATGCTGTTGCATGGATGGGAGGACGAAATTATGTGCAGAGCTTTTTCTCTCACATTGTCCGGGCATGCTCTGAAGTGGTTCAACGGGTTAAGCGAAGGCTCGATCTTCTCATTCGACCAGCTAAGAAATGAATTCTTGAAAGTCTTCATGATCCACAGCCAAAGGAAAAAAGACGCTACCTACCTACTCACTCTTAAACAAGGGAATAAAGAACCCTTGAAAAGCTTTGTAGACCGCTTCCGAGATGCAACTTTGGAAGTGGAAGATCTACCGGTAGGCGTAGCCTTAGCTGTAATGCTGCAAGGGACGAGCTTCGAGAAGCTATAAGAATCCCTCTCTCTCGATCAACCGATGATAATTTTTGACCTCTTTGCCAGGGCTAACAAGTATGTAGCTCAAGAAGAAGTGATGAAAATGATACAGCCCAGTGAGGCAAAGGAAGGAAAGAAGAGAGAGAGAGATACACCCGAGAGAAGTTCCCCAAGACCCGTGAGAGCTGACAAAGCCCCTAGGCTCAGGTATGAAGGTTATACCAGGTTAAACGAGCCTCGTACTGCAATACTGGCAGCCATCGAAGGGGCAGGATTATTGGAATTCCCCAAGAAGAAAATTGGAGATGTAGGATGAAACCCCGAAGCCTACTATGAATTCCATTGTGCTCATGGTCACCCAACAGAGAGGTGCAGAGACTTAATGGACCAGTTGGAAAGACTGGCCAGAGAGGGGAAGATCAACCGCTTCCTATGGAGAAGCGAGAGACCCCGTTATCCTCCGCGTGACCAAAGGAATGATCGTCCGCGGACTGGGGCAAATAATGACTATAGAAGGGATAGGCCTCGAAACGAAGCAGTCAGGCCAATCCCCCGTGCTAATCTACCAAACAACGAACCTACAGCCCCCGCAATAAATGTCATCGCAGGGGGGGACTCAAGTGCAGGAAGCTCCTCTACTTCCCGCAAAAGCTACGCAAGGCAAGCATATTAGGTTAACGTTGTGATGGAGGAACAGGCGGATGAAGAGCCTATCATGTTCACTCCGGCTGACAAAGGTGATATTGTCATGCCCCATGACGACCCCATGGTGATATCCATGGTAGTGGCCAAACACCCGGTGAGCAGAGTCCTGATCGATAACGGGAGCTCAGTGAACCTGATCTATTGGAACTGCTTCGAAAAAATGAGCATATCCGAAGATAGGTTAAAGCCCGTTATGACGCCACTATACGGATTCACGGGGGAGCGAGTGAAGGTTGCCGGGTCCATAGAGTTGCCTGTGACTCTCGGAGAGCACCCGAAGAACGTGACCCGGCAAGTATTATTCATGGTGGTCAGGTCAACCTCCGCTGCCTACAACATGATTTTGGGCAGACCTGTGCTGAATGATATGAGGGCGGTGATATCCTCCTGCTATCTATTGATGAAGTTTCCCACTCCCAACGGAGTCGGGCAAGTACGAGGAAACCAAAGGAGTGCCCGTACTTGTTATCTCGCTTCCACTGCCAACAAGGTAGCACAGAGGAAAGAAACCTTGTGCATAGATGATCCGCCCAAACCTCAGCCTGTAGAGGAGACAGAACCCATTGAGCTAATAGAAGGGGATGGAGGAAAAAAGGCATTCATCGGGACTCAACTCGGCGAACAATTAAAGAACGACATAGTCGAGTTCCTGAGGAGAAACTCGGATATCTTCGCCTGGAGCCCGGTAGACATGCCCGGGATTAGTCCCGAAGTTATTTACCATGAGCTTAACATCATACCCGGGCACAGACCCGTCAAACAGAAGAAGAGGAGTTTCGCCCTGGAACGACAAAAAGCAATCACTGAAGAAGTAAGTAAACTCCTGGGCGCCGGATTCATCCGAGAGGTCTACTACCCTGAGTGGTTGGCCAACGTAGTGATGGTAAAGAAATCTAGTGGGAAGTGGCGAATGTGTGTGGATTTCACCGACTTGAACAAAGCCTGCCCTAAAGATTCATACCCCCTACCTCGGATAGACAAACTAGTAGACGAAACATTCGGCTACGAATTCCTCAGTTTCTTGGATGCCTTCTCTGGGTATCACCAAATCATGCTTCACCCAGAAGACGAAGAGAAGACTTCCTTTATAACCGACGACAGAACATATTGCTATCGGGTAATGCCATTCGGTCTAAAGAAGGCGGGAGCCACCTATCAACGAATGGTGAGCAAAGTGTTCAAGGATCTTCTGGGAAATACCATGGAAGCCTACGTGGACGACATGATAATCAAGAGCCGCGTAGGAGAGTCTCATACTGATCAAATGTCCAAGGTATTCGAAGTATTGAGGAGATTCAACATGAAGCTAAACCCTGAAAAGTGCTCATTCGGGGTAAGATCAGGGAAGTTCTTAGGCTTCATGATCACTAACAGGGGCATTGAGGCAAATCCTGAGAAGGTACAGGCGGTCATTGACATGAAACCCCCAACCACCGTAAGAGAGGTCCAGAGATTAACAGGCAGAATAGCAGCTCTGAATCGCTTCTTGTCGAAATCAGCAGAAAGGAGCTTGCCGTTCTTCAAAACTCTACCGGAGGGAGGGGGGAAGAACTTCGAATAGACGGAGGATTGTCAAAAAGCCTTTGAAGACCTCAAGGAGTACTTGAAACAGTTGCCTTTGTTAACGAGGCCCCTGGAAGGGGAACAACTCTATATGTATTTGGGAGTCGGTGACTTCGCCGTCAGTGCGGTGCTACTGAAGAAAGATGAAATGGTGCACCGTCCCATCTACTACGTGAGTAAAGTGTTATTGGATCCAGAGACCCGCTACCCGCTGGCCGAAAAGTTAGCATTAGCCCTTTTGATGGCCTCGCGAAAGTTACGCCCGTATTTCCAAGCACACCCTATCACCGTCTTGACAGATCAACCGTTAAGACAGATCCTCCAGAAACCTGAACATTCAGGAAGGTTAGTGAAATGGGCAGTGGAGCTTGGGGGATACAAAATCACATTCCAACCACGGCAGGCTATCAAGGGTCAAGCTCTGGCTGACTTCATCGTAGAATGCACTATCCCGAGCGACAGCAGTGAAGGGGAGGCTCACCCATGGTTACTGCATGTCGACGGAGCATCAAGTGCCAACGGAAGCGAAGCGGGTATAGTCCTGGTATCACCCGAAGGAAAATCCCTTGAATACTCCCTACGGTTCGGATTCCCCAGTTCGAACAACATAGCGGAGTATGAAGCTCTGATAGCAGGGATGATGTTAGCGAAGAAGCTATAGGTTCACCATTTGATAGCACACAGTAATTCTCAATTGGTGGTGAACCAAGATAAGGACGAGGCTCGTCACTTAAAAATACAAGGGACGAAGTTCACACTCATCAATGGAGAACTGTACAAAAGGGGATATTCGTCACCTTTATTGAAATGTCTGGGACCGGAACAAGCAAGCTACGCTTTAGCCGAAGTGCATGAAGGAATTTGCGATGAACACTGAGGAGCGAGAGCTCTTGCTGCTAAAGTACTGCGATCGGGATTCTACTGGCCAACGTTGAAGAAAGATGCGATGGACCAAACCCGCAGATGTGACAAATGTCAGAGGTTTGCGCCTATCACAACAGCCCCAGTGACTCCCTCTCAAGGCACAGTACAGCCAATTCCTTTTGCACGGTGGGGATTGGACATCCTTGGACCTTTCCCCTTGGCCACAGGTCAAAGAAAATTCCTATTAGTAGCTACCGATTACTTTACAAAGTGGATTGAAGCAGAGCCTTTAGCCACAATCACGGAAAAGAAAGTGGAGGCAATGGTGTGGAAAGATATTATCTGTCGATTTGGAATTCCCCGTATCTTAAATGCCGACCATGAAAAGCAATTTGATTGCAACGCCTTCCGTGAATTTTGTAAGAGCCTCAACATTCAGCTAAGGATCTCCTCAGTGTCATATCCTCAAGCTAATGGACAGGCTGAAGTCAGTAATCGAACTATCCTTCATGGGCTGAAGACCAGGCTAGACAAAGTAAAAGGGGCATGGGTGGATGAATTGCCTAGTGTTTTATGGGCATATCGTACCACCAGTCGTGTGTCGACTAAAGAAACGCCATTCAGCCTTGTATACGGTGCAGAAGCACTGATCCCCGTGGAAATTGGAGCGTTATCACCAAGAGTGATACCCTTAGTAGAGGAAGAAAATTCACAAGCTCTAAGGGAAGGCTTGGACCTACTCGACGAACGTAGAGAAACCACGACTATTCGATTGGCATCCTATCATCAGAGGGTGGCCAACTACTACAATAGCCGGGTGAGAGATAGGCCAATGTCTAAGGGAGATCTAGTGCTCAGAAAGTCGCAGATCACGAATGCCCTGAAGGAGGATGGGAAGTTCAGAGCCAACTGGGAAGGTCCCTACAGAATCAGATACAAGATTGGACCTAACACCTGTGTCCTGGAAACTCTACAAGGGAAGAAGATAGGGAAAACATGGAATTCAAATCACCTAAAGCTGTATTTGAATTAATCGCTATATTTTCTTTTCCAAACAGTATTATCATTTGTTTATACCATCACAAGATATTGTCATCAAATCATCACGCAGAATGTCGTTTTATTATACATCTGCAACTTCTATGCATCTAAATCTTGTGACAGGTATTCAGACGAGCCGTAAGAGCCTGAGGCGCTATGCGTCCTGTGGCCAGGCGTAGTTCAACCGAGCCGTAAGAGCCTGAGGCGCTATGCGTCACTGTGGCCAGGCGTAGTTCAACCGAGCCGTAAGAGCCTGAGGCGCTATGCGTCACTGTGGCCAGGCGTAGTTCAACCAAGCCGTAAGAACCTGAGGCGCTATGCGTCACTGTGGCCAGGCGTAGTTCAGACGAGCCGTAAGAGCCTGAGGCGCTATGCGTCACTGTGGCCAGGCGTAGTTCAGATGAGCCGTAAGAGCCTGAGGTGCTATGCGTCACTGTGGCCAGGCGTAGTTCAGACGAGCCGTAAGAGCCTGAGGCGCTATACGTCACTGTGGCCAGGCGTAGTTCAGACGAGCCGTAAGAGCCTGAGGCGCTATGCGTCACTGTGGCCAGGCGTAGTTCAGACGAGCCGTAAGAGCCTGAGGCGCTATGCGTCACTGTGGCCAGGCGTAGTTCAGACGAGCCGTAAGAGCCTGAGGCGCTATGCGTCACTGTGGCCAGGCGTAGTTCAGACGAGCCGTAAGAGCCTGAGGCGCTATGCGTCACTGTGGCCAGGCGTGTACAATTAACCAAGCCATAAGAGCCTGAGGCGCTATGCGTCACTGTGGCCAGGCGATAAAAATATCAAGGCTATAAAAACTAAAGACGCATACACGTTACAGTAATCAAGCCTTAAACAATTATACGTTCGCTCAAAAAATTCTTTCTGAAAGTTACCTTTCTATCAAGAATTGGGAAGCATGGACGAATACATTCAAACGAATACATTCAAGCATACATTCAAACGAATACATTCAAGCAAAATAAACGAACAGACAAAGAATGATAAATGATAAATAGAGAAGTAGTGCCATACAAAGCATGAACAAAAATCTCAATTTCATTTCATTCAAAAGTCATTACAAACAGATCTTTAACAGATCTTTACGATTACATTCAACAAAAGTACAAAGTTAAAATAAAAAACAACAAAGTACTTGAAAAGAAATACAAAAAACAAAAATAGCTATCTACTCTTCGGGAGGAAGCTGGGGATCAGCTGCAGACGGACCATCACTTCCCAAGGACTGCTGACCCTCCTCGCTGTCTAAATCAATAAGAGCCTCGATAGGCTCGGGAGCATCGTCCAAATCCATGGGCTCCCAAGGACCAGTGAGGGCGGCGAGATCATCTTGGGCGGTCCTCCTGAATAACTCGTCTGTAGGTTCGGCTTCAGGCTCATATTTAGTCCAGTCGAGAGCCTCAAATAGCATCGCCTCGTTGGTGTACTGGAGCTCAGGGAATTCCTCTCCTTCCCTATGTGCTCTAACCATGATCGGGCCAGGTAGAACCCGTACTTCACATAAGGGTTGGAGAAATCTTCCTTCCGCCTCAAGCAATCCTTGGAAAGGCGGTACTCCTTCACAGCCTCGGCCCGTATGCTATTGATCTCCACTTGGGTCAGCGTAGGAGCTGCCTGACTTTCCAACTCGGCAACGCGCTGCTCGAGCTCCCGATTCTGAGCAAGCAGAGACCCGTAGTTGGATTGCATATGGTCTAGCTCAGAATGGGCCTCTCAAAAATCCTCTTGAAATCTGCTAGACCGAGCCGTCTCAACATTGAGATCCCCCTTGGCCTGGCTTAGGTCCTGGTGAACCTTAGCAAGCTGCTCCTCCAAGCTGCGAACTAAATCCGGAAGTTTAGACAAGTTGTTAACAGTATTCTGTAACTCCATAACTTGGTCCTTTAACTCTCGGATTTCCCTATCGGCTCGCTCCCGATAAGCCCGGTGCTGGGCATTGTTGGCCACGGTTCTTTGAGCCAGCTGCAAAGAAATACAAAAAGTTAGATTCAAAGAATGTGGCAAAAAGGAGTCAAACGAAGAAAAATTTGAAACTTACCCTTAATGCCTCGATATCGGCTAAATCCTCCCCCTCCGGGTAGTTTCTGAATATCCTTGCCTCATCCCGAGGAAGGATAGTGGACCAGCTTAACCGGGAGGCCACCCCGGGAGTGTCCAAAATGTCGTTGTCACGAACCCCGGGGTAGACTCGAAACTCGTGGCCCCTCATAATATTTCCCCCGTCCACGGGGTAGGACCTCTCTTCAACAGGCCCTATCCTCGGAAGAATTGGCCTACTTCCTATCGAACCTTCGATGTACAAGCGCCTTCGATTCTTCCGCTGAGACGGAATGATATTGCATTCTACACGCTCCTCGGAGCGTGATCGCCCGGATGACCCAGAAGCCCCCCTTGAAGATGAGGCAAATCTCCCCCTATCTCGAGAGAGATCCCTCTGCTCAGAAGGAGGGGGAGGCATCGCCTGCCTAGAAACAGGAGGGGTCCGAGCACGAGGTGGTCGAGAGGGGACCGGTGCCTCACTTGGGACATCGTCGGCCAAACGATGCCTCTTCCTGGCAGGAGCGCTAGAAGGACCAGCCTCAGAGACCTGGCGACCCAACGATCGTCGAAAATGACTCATATCTGCAAAAAAGAAAGAAAATACATCAATGGTCAAAAATTGATCAGAAACGATAAGCAACGGGAAACAATGAAAGATTACCTTCAGGAGAGTCTAAATGCTCCTGAAGGAACTCAATATTTATCGCGTCGTCATCCTGGAGCACCATGAAAGTGGAGCCGAACCCTTCCCAACCAGTCAGATCGGCTAAGGGTTCGCTGCCAGAACTTGATTCTACGTTGATGCTCCCTATATCCTCTTATGGCCTAGGTGCTTCAGGATTTAACTCGGGAGAAATCGAAGGCAGAGGATCTGACGAAGGAACAGAGGGTCCGGCAACAGGGATCGGACCCTCACCCCAGCCAGCTAATATCAAATTTTCATTTGATATAAGGGTGTCGAGGCTAAGGGGATGAGGGACTAGCAGTTTGTTGACGTCAGAAGACAACTGCTCCCTAAGTGTGGCTATCCGGGGACCCTTGGAGACTTCACGCCTAGTCTCCCAACGAGTGGGGATATCCAGGCCCTCGGGCACTTCCACGACCAGCCATTTCGTCTCGAAACCATGAAGCTTGTTAGCCAATTTCTCGAATAATCGGTTCTCAAAATCGGGCTGGTACACCCGCTGAAGCGAGTAAGGCACTAAGCCGGGGCTCCCTCGAAGCCTAAAGAATACTTCTAAAAGAGGAAGGGACGGAGGGACGCCCCTTAAATGGCAGTGCACGGTGAATGCTACCAATTGCATCCATGCATGAGGATGCAATTGTCCCGGGGATACCCTGTGCGTCCTAAGGAAGGAAGCCCCGAAGTCGGATAATGGGAAGCGGAGTCCTAACTCCAAAGCTACCCTAAAAACGACAGCCCCGTCGGACACACGATGTATGTCTCTCTCCTGAGGGGTTGGGAGCCTATAAGAGTATCCCTCGGGTAGAGAAAATCGGGATTCTAGGTCTTGGATGTCGGCTTCCTTTAAAGTCGACTTAACGCCTAGATCAATTTGTTTTCCTACACCAGGGCCAGCCATTTTAGGAGTCCGTAAATCAAAAGAGTGGGACTACGGACTATGAAATTACCTAAAATGAAGAAAATGAGGAACTGGCAACAGAGTATGAAGAAGCTGCGGCAGTGTTGCGACACAGTGATGTGTACGCGACAGAGTTGCGGCAGAGTACGGTGGAGTTGCGGCAGAGTTGCGAGAGAGTGTCCAAAGAAAATCGCGGCTGAGTGTCTTTTTGCGAGAGAACTCAATAGCGACAAGGACAGCAGGGGCCCAGTATATATAGCGGCTCGCCTGCGTCGACACACGCGCTGAGATCCGACCCGACCCGAGAAAAGTTCAGACCCAGATACTCTTTCGCAGGAAATATTCCTACCAAAGAGTGGAGAGCAATTGATGGTGGTTGCGTCACCAGAATCCACGTGGCAACTATCCGCCTGCCACGTGTCAAACCAAGAACAAGCCACGTGGCAGATTTGGCGACAGGGTGGCCACGCGGCATAGTTCCTAACAGTGCGACAGAGTGTTCGCTGCGATAGGAGTCTGTCGCCTTGCGATGTGCCGCACAGCAGGCGCGGCAGACCTCCATCGCCATATCCCGGCATGGTCTCCCGCATTGCCCAGCGGCAAAGGTCTCCCGCACAGCCCGCGGCAAAGGTCTCCCGCACAGCCCGCGGCAAAGGTCTCCCGCACAGACTGCGGTAGAGGTCTCCCGCATTGCCCTAGCGGTAGAGGTCTCCGCATAGCCCGCGACATAGTCTCCCGCACAGACAGCGGTAGAGGTCTCCCGCACAGTCTGCGGTATAGGTCTCCCGCACAGCCTACGGCATAGTTCTCCTGCAATGCCCGCGGTAGAGGTCTCCCGCAAGCTGCTTTACTTGAAGCGCGACAGAGTGCTATATCACTCTGTCGCGGCCCAGACACGCGCCTGGGCCTCAGCTCGAACCGACCCAGAGAAACCTATAAATACCACGTGAGCTCTCTGAAAAAGGGGATCCGAAAAAAAAGAAAGAGAAAAAAGAACCAAAAAGAAGGGAAAAGTCTTAAACTCTCTGATTTAAGCATTACATTCTCTTCTTCATACATTCACAACTCCGATTACTTACTTAATCATCGAAGTGCGCGTGCAGGGACAAATCCCTGTCCCCTCTGATTCCTGTTGTTTTTGCAGGATACAAGAAGAACACGTGGAACGAATTGCATCGACGCCACCCTTTTGTCGTTAGTGCAATCAGATTACAAAAAAGGTATATTCTTGTTGCTGTCAGCTTGGCAACATCACTTTATATAACCTAGGATAATGCTGCAGACTTCAGTACTTGTCTTGTACTCGGTACCACCTAGACAGTAGTATCGTCTCACACGATTCTGCACTGCAATACTGTAACACACCTCTTATTCTCGTAACAGTAGAAGGTCACAAGGGGAGCATCATCACGCAGCAGTACAGATGAATCCAGCACCACCTCTTGCACTAAAACCGACCCGCAATGCCCCCACTCATACACATTATAGCAGTTTAGACAACATGTTTAGCAACAATGCAGATGAGACATAAAAGAAAACTAAACAAATGCAAGTAAAAATAGTAAGTAACAGTGAAGTTGTAATTCGGCTGTGAAGTAGAAGAAATGCTACACCAACATAAATCTGTAAGGCAGTATAAAAATGGCGAGATTGAAGGAGGGACTTAGCTAGGTGAAAAAGATAAAATAAACAAACTGAAGAAGAAACAGTAAATAGGAACCGACTCAGAATTCAAATTGATTCACAGCAGAAAAATTAAACATTAAATAAATTGATCTAACACTAACTAAAAATATTTGAGAAATCTGAAAACTGAAAAACTAACATGAAGAACGCAGCCATGAAAACCTGTGGCCAGCAAATAAGAGATTAGTGCAGACTAAAGAGAAACACAATGAGAATGAGCAGTCCAATATACATGAAACAGGGTAGAACAGAGTAAGTCTCTTGCTACTGTTGTTGCCTTGCTTTCGGGTTGCTGCTATAGCCACCATAAATAAACTACTACCGAACTCGGAATGAAGAGAACTTTTCATAAAATATATCAAATAAAGTTGACATGAATAGTAAAAATAGAAAATGGTAGCTAAGAATTAATCGAAAAGCTTGAAGAAAAAAATAACAACTTTAAAAACTAGAACTACTCTAAATTAAAACTACTCCTAAATTACTCTACACTACTCCTACTTCTACACTACATTACCTTTTCAATTGCCATCATTTCCTATTTATACACACTTAGGGGTAAATTTGTAATTTTTCCATCCTAGATGAGTTGGCATTGTTTGGCCACTTGTCTTCACACCATTGGCTCCTTGAAAAATAATATTTCCATGTCATCAGTCTTTTTGTCCAATTGGATGTGCTAGGCTCGTGTTGTCTGCGTGGTCCAATCTCAATTTTAGCCTAATTCCGATCCATTTTCTACCGAAATATTTAAAATTCATCTGGATTTAATTTATCTGCAAACAAGAGAATTTTAATTAAATAAAGGGGATAATTAACAAAATAAATTGGGGATTTAAATAATTAATTTGGAAATTAAGCACAAATAATTCTAAAAATATAGAATTATCAACACCTGATAAGTTCGGTGGCAATGTCAACCTATAAGCCTTATCTCCCACTCGATCAAATATCTCAAAGTGTCCAATATAGCGAGGATTCAGCTTTCCTCTCTTCCCAAATCTCGCTATGCCCTTGGAAGGAGAAACTTTCAGAAACACTGATTCACCAACTACAAACTCTAGTGGCCTTTGTCTCCTGTCAGCATAACTCTTCTGTCTACTTTGAGCTGTCCTCAGATGCTTATGTAACCATGTGAGGAGTAAAAATCTTACAGTCACCCACTTTTTCCCATCCAATAGGGGAACGACATCTACGACCATATAAAGCCTCATACGGTGCCATCCCGATACTCGAATGATAACTGTTGTTGTAGGCGAACTCGGCTAGTGGCAAGTGGTCATCCCAGAAGCCTCTAAAATCTAGCACACATGCTCTCAACATATCCTTCAGTGTCTGTATAGTCCTCTCTGACTGACCATCTATCTGAGGATGGAAAGCGGTGCTCAAACTCAACTAGGTTCCCATGGCTTCCTGAAAATGTTCCCAAAAGTGGGAAGTGAAGCGGGAATCCCTATCAGAGACTATGCTCATTGGTACACCATGTAATCTCACTACCTCGCGTACGTACAGCTCTGCCAATGAACTTAGAGTATCGGTAGCTCTCATAGCTAAGAAGTGGGCTAACTTCGTCAGTCTGTCGACGATTACCCATATAGCATCATGATTCCTACGGGTCCTCGGTAAACACATCACGAAATCCATGGTGATATGCTCTCATTTCCATGTCGGCATAGGTAGAGGCTGCAATAACCCTGCAGGCTTCTGATGCTCTACCTTCACCTACTGATATACGAGACACTTTGCCACAAAATCTGCTACATCTCTCTTTATACCCGACCACCAGTATACCTTCTGGAGGTTCTGATATATCTTGTTACTCCCCGGATGTAACGTATACCTCAACGAATGAGCTTCCGCCAATATCAATCTCCTGAGTCTTGGATCCTCGGGAACACATAATTTACCTCTGAACCTCAGTAGTCCATCTAAACTCACCTCAAAATCAGTCACTATGCCCTTCTGTAGCTGACCATTCACATCCATACAAAATGGATTAGTCTGATGAGCCACTCTGATCCTATCCAATAGATCTGGCTCCAAGCATAGACTAGTTATCACATATCTTGTATCCATGTCAGAAGACACAACTCCCAGACTGAGGCTAGCAAACTGCTCTAGCAACTCATGTTCCCTAACCATCATATACGATACCATCCCTAGGCTCTTCCTACTCAAAGCATCAGCTACAGCGTTAGCCTTACCCGGATGATAAAGTATCTCGTAATCGTAGTCCTTCAAAAGCTCAAGCCATCTTCTCTGTCTCATGTTTAATTCTTTCTGTGAGAATAGATACTTGAGGCTCTTGTGGTCGGTAAATATCTAACTTCTCACCATACAAGTAGTGGTGCCATACCTTCAACGTAAACACTACTGCTGCTAACTCTAAATCATGGGTCAGATAGTTCTTTTCATGATCCTTTAGCTGTCTAGATCCATAAGCAACTACCCTCTCATCCTGCATCAATACATAGCCCAGTCCCTGATGCAAAGCATCGGTATACAATGTAAATCCTCTTGAGCTGGTAGGGATAGTGAGAATCGGAGCGGTGATCAATCGACGCTTCAACTCTTGAAAACTCTTCTCACAATCCTCGTTTCATATGAACGGTACACTCTTTCGAGTAAGATGTATCAACGGAACAACCAACTTCGAAAATCCCTCAACGAATCTCCAATAATATACAGTTAAACCTAAAAAATTCCTGATCTCGGTGATTGTCCTCGGCTATTCCCACTGAACTACAGCCTCTATCTTAGATGGATCGACTGAGACACCATCCCTCGATACAACATGTCCCAAAAACGAGATCTGTGACAACCAAAAGTCACACTTACTGAGCTTAGCATATACCTTCTGCTCTTGTAGAGTCTGCAATACGATCCTAAAGTGCTCCTTATGCTCCTCCTTGGATCTCGAGTACACCAATATGTCATCGATGAAGACGATAACAAACTGGTCTAAATATGGCTTGAACACATCGTTCATTAAAGCCATGAAAGCAGCTGAAGCATTCGTTAATTTGAATGGCATGACCAAGAACTCATAATGGCCATACCGGGTACGAAACGCTGTCTTGGGTACATCTCCACTCCGAACTCTCAGCTGATGATACCCAGACCTCAGATCAATCTTGGAAAAGACCTGTGCTCCCTGAAGATGATCTAACAAGTCGTCAATGCGTGGAAGGGGATACCTATTCTTGATGGTGGCCTTATTCAACAATCGATAATCTATACACAATCAAAGGCTCCCATCCTTCTTCCTTACGAATAAAATCGGTGCTCCCCAAGGTGAAAACTCGATCTAACAAAATCCCTATCCAACAGCTCCTGCAATTGCCTCTTGAGCTCCTCTAGCTAAACTAAGGCTATGCGATATGGTGGTCTCGAAATAGGCTCTGTACCAAGCACCAAATCTATACAGAACGCCATCTCTCTGTCTGGTGGTAACCCTGGTAACTCATCCAGAAAAACATCTGGGTACTCACTGACCACAGTAATATCTAACAACTCCGAATGTGCCTTATCCATATCTACCATGTACGCGATGAAACCTTGATATGTTGAAGGTTTTCTAAGTCAGTATATCATATTATAATCATAACTACTTTTTTCATTTATTTTTAATAAACTTTACAACATATCTAGTAGGGTTAGGAAACATAACTGTCTTAGCATAACAATCTAAAACAGCATGGTTTGCAGATAACCAATCCATTTCTAAGATTATATCAAAGTCACTCATACTTAGCAATATTAGATTGGTTGTCATCTCCTTGTTCCCTATTCTCAACTTGCAGTCATTAAATACATACTCTACAACTTGACTACTATTCATAGGCATACAAATCAACATCATCATATATAACGGTGTACGCTCTACATGTCTTGCTAATTTACATGTAAATGAAGGAGATACAAAAGAATGCGTGGCACCAGGATGAATTAAAACATATGCTTCAATATCATAAATCAGGATGTTACCTCGTATCACATCCGATGAAGCATCAGCTGTACCCTGGTCCAAAGCACGTACACATCCTCGGCCAATCACTTGCTTCCCCTTTTCTTCTGTCGTCGCTCTCCTCCTCAAAGCAGAAGGATCAACTGAAGCTCTCTCTGGCTCCTTGCCCTTCAGTGGAGCAGTCTCAACCATCTCTGGGCAAGCTCTAGCAATATGCCCCTGTTTCCCGCATCGAAAACACACTATAGGAGTCAGCGTACACGGTCTACCTCCATGTTGTCTATCGCATCTTCTACACTGATCAGTAGTAGGTCTCTGTCCTCCTATGACAATACCCTTTGCTAGAGCTATGGTCGAATAAGCAGGAGGTCTAGCAGGTCTCTCTCGTGCTTCCTCAACCCATGGTCTCCTACCAAAGAGTCTCCTCCCTTATCGATAACTGAAACCTCTATCTCTAGCTGGTCTCGTCCTCTATATATCTCGGCTCCGGCTAAACTTCCCAAACTCGAAAAGCATTCCTCTCATAATCTTGTTCGTACAGTTGTGCCCTGCGCACTGCTTCCTCATAGGTGGTTGGTACGATCTAAACATATTATCCCCAAGTGTACGGGTCGTACAAGTAATAATGGGATTTGAGTCCCGAGTTATCGTCCTACAAAGAAGTTGATTAGCCTAATTAACTACTGGTTAATCTTAACCTAAGTATATCCTAGCAAATTATGAATTGAAGATGGGTGATCTATTAAGGCTAATTAAAATTGCTGAAAAACAATAAAACAATAAAATAATAAAAACTAAATAAAGCCGAGCTAAGATTTACTTACTGAGCTCCACGCAATTAAAAGCAAATACCTACGAAAATAATTAAAACAATTCAAATTAATTAACGCAATTAAAATAAAAAGCAAAAATGAAAAAAAAAAACAAGATTAATTAAACTAAAATTAAACAAGCCTAAAAAACATATGCATGTAATTAAACCAATTAATAAAAATGCAAATTAAACTAAACTAAATTTTAATGAAGATGAAGACTAAATTAAAAATGCATGAATCAAATTTAATCTAAATTAACTATAAATGCAACTCATGAAATTCTAAACTAAAATAAAGTCCTAAAACATATAATATAAAATTAACTACTAACTAAAAAAATTAAAACTAACAATTAAATTGACAAACTAACACATTAGAATTAACCTACCATTATCAATTAACAACTATCCTAAACAAACAACTAATGATCATAATCAAAATAATAAAAATACAGTAAACATTAAGCTAAACAAAAGGAAGGTGGCCAAACAAGGCCTTAACAGATTGTAAAAATTGAGTGGTCCCGAGCATGTTTACTGTGCACTGTTCATTGTCTTTCTTCTTGGCTGCTCCAGATAAATCCTGCTGCTCTCAGTTCAGTGCATGTGTCCTGCTGCTCCAGGCTGCTACCATCTACTACCAGTACTGTCCTACACATCTATGGCTGCTCCTTCCTCAGCATGTTGGCACCTGCACCACGTACTGCTCTTCTCCAGGCAGTGTTCTTTCTCTCCAGCACGGTCCTGCTATTCCTGTAATGTCCAAGTTCGCATATCTGCTGCATCCGGTCTGTCCACACCTCTTGGTTTGTCCTCTGCTCCAGGTGCTGCTACCCCGTGAACTGTCCTTCATTGCTGTTATCGCTTGTTCCTTGCATGTCCAGCTTTGCTCTCCATTTTTAGGTGCGAAAAGTGATGCACTGCTCTCGGTTTGCTCTGTCCTACACTGCTACATTTAACTTGGCACTGGTTACTGGAGTAAGGTGCACATACAGCAGCTGCTGTCACCACGTCTTGTCGAGCCGTACACCCAATCTTTCTACAATGCTCAGTAAAACAAAACGGGAAAATAAGATAGAACACAAGCTAAAACATAAAATGAATGAAACCAAAGTGATGAACAATAGATGAAACCGAACGAGACAACAGATAAAACACAAACAAAAATTGGTAACATGTAAGTTTAAGGCAGTGAATGAAAGACAGAAAAAATAAAATGAATGAAACCAAAAACTAAAGCAATGAAAGAAGATGAACAGTAAATAACATAAGAAACAGAGCAAAGCAGAGAATGAACATAGTCCTTGCCCTTTGTAGCAATCCACTTCTACTTTGAACTGCACCGAGCAGCCTTAATCACACAGTCCATGCTAAAACCGAGACAAACAACAGTAAAAAAGGAAAGCATTTGCTGGACAACACCAGTGCCAGCAGCTATCAGCAAGAAGAGCAGACCACGAAACTGAGACAGGGAGGTGAAATGCAGAAAAACCGAAAAAGTTCAAATAATAAACAACTTAAATCAAGACAGAAAAATGAAGAGAAGCATGGAGATATTTAAATGACGAGCTACTATAACAATAATAAAATAGATCTAAAGAATAAAAAATGATCATAAAAGCAAAGAGTAAAACTGAGCTTAATGAAAAGCTAAAATGGAAATTTCTATTTCATTGAAGGAAGCCATCACTAGTAATAAAATGGTAGTAAGAACAATGGTAGCTAAAAAAAAACTACTAATGGGAATTGCTTGAAAATGAAAACAAAAAATAAAATCTAACAATAAAGCTTTTAAAAATGAAACTTTAAACTATTCTAAAACTACTCCTAAATTACTCTACACTACTCTTAAATTACTCTACACTACTCCTAACCTAGGCTACCTCCCTTTTTTTTCAATTACCATCATGTTCTATTTATACACACACTTAGGGTACAATGGTAATTTTTTCATCCTAGATGAGTTGGCATTGTTTGGCCACCTGTCTTCCTTTGATTTGTTGCAGAGTAGATATTTTCACGTCACCTGTCTTTTGTCCAATTGGCTGTGTGATGTGGCCCGTCGTGTGTCTTCCAGAAGGTTGGCATGGTGTGCATCGATCTTATCGTTTCGAAGCAAATAAAATACGGACAACTGGCATCACGCATGTCTAGACGACTTATGACTCAATCTGTAAATTAAAAGTGGTCCAGTCTCCTTTAGCCCATTTTCAGCCCAATTTCGACTGAAACGACTGAGTTTCATCCGGATTTAATTTACCTGCACATTTAAGAATTTTAATTAAATAAAGGGGATTATTAATAAAATAATATGGGGATTAAATAAATAATTAGGAATTTAAGCACAAATAATTCTATTAAAAATAGAATTATCACACCCCCAAACTTAAGCTTCTGCTTGTCCTCAAGTAAAACAAAATAATTGTAGGATTGACAAGTACTAAACATAATAATTTCCCCAATACTATCCTCAAAGATAAAGTACAGACTATGATATCAAAGACTCACAATTACAAGTCTAACATTCAGAATCATCTAATCATAAGTCCTAATCCAAATTGGACTCCTCGTATGTGTGTGAAAATGTCAAAGTCACTTCACAGTGTAAGACCCGAATTTAATTAAAATACGAAATGAATGAGTATTTGTGAAGGGAAGTCGGGTTAAATTAATCCCGAACACATGCAAGGGCAAAATGGTCAAAAGATCGAAAGCCGGTATAAATTCGATAAGAAAATTTTAATTAAAAATAAGGATTTAGAATATCTTGATCAATAATGAGGAAATTATATAATTTTGAGTCCAATTGATCAAGATCCGGAATTTTTAAAAATACCGAAAAATTACCCGGAGCAATACCTCGAAAATACGAAGGAATAATATCAAAAATTGAAGAAAAATGTATTTAATAAATTAAATTAAATTAATTAAATTAAATTAGAATAAAATAATATAAGTTGTAGATATTTTGGATTATTGTAGATTATTTTAATGAATAGTATAATAATTAAATAAATTATAATAATGTAATAAAAAAAGAGAATCAGAAAGAAAAAAAAAGGAAAGAAACAGAAACGAAAACGCGAAAGGAAAGGAAACTGCGGAAGCAGCCGACCGAGGAAGACCGACGGCACCGGCGGCCAGGGACCCCAGGCGAGGGCCTGCGAAGGCAGCCCGACCTCAGGCGACCTATCAGCGGCGACGACGCACCGTGGGAACGTCGGAGAACGCCGAAAAATGAAGGAGAAGTCGCGGGAGAAGAAATGGCCACCGACGGCGAACGGCGGCGATTCGGGCGGAACTAAGGCCCGATTCTGAAAGCCAAGGCGACTGCGGTTCTTTCTGCACCAGTAGCAGCCGATGAAACGGCGAGAATCACTGGCGATGACGAAGAGAAAGAAATGGGTTTCGACGGCCGAGAGAGAACATGCTGGACCAGTGACTTTTCGGCGACCTTGACCGAAACAGAAAGCAGATTTGTGATGCGGACGACCCAGCAGAGCTGCTGGCGGTGGAAGCCGGCGGAGAACCGGTCGGCAAGGCGATGAACCGGAGCGAACCGGAGTGAACCGTGGTGAACCGGCGGTCTGAACCGGTCTGAATCGGACTGAACCGGTTCAGCCAAGAAAGAGAGGAAAAAAGGAGAAAAAGGGAAAAAGAAAAAGAGAAAAAATTGAGGAAAAATTCCGGTGATGCAATCAAGCTTCGGGTAAGTCGATAAGCGGTCGAAATTGACCGATTTGAATTTTGGAATATTTTATTTAATTATTATTCGACTGAAAATTTACCCAAAAATTCATGAAATTGTGTAGCTCGACAATTGGCATCCAACGAGAGCTCGAGACAACCTCAATTTACGGATTAGCATGGAATCTCGGGTAAGTAACCCTTATTTATGACAATTTACATCGTTATGCATGATATAAATTTAAATTCCGCATAAATTGAATTAGATTTTGGAAATTTAGATAAATTGTCGTAAATAATAAATTGAGTTATTCGAGAGTTAGAACGAGGCCTAATAAATTGTTGGTGGGCCCAATGAGCCCAATAGGCCTCGATAATGTAAAAATTAAGTGGAAAACGGGCTTAAGGCCAATTAAGGCCCATTAAGGTGCAATCGGGCCTAATATGGATAAATGGGCCCAATGATTTAAAGTAAGCCCAGAAAGTATTAAATACAATTAAGTTGTATAATATCTGACCTGAGGAATAATTATACACAGTTTCGAACATCGGATTGGGAGCAGATCGGACTGCGCGACGTGACATCAGAGGAAAGGTCAGACTCGACAGGAAAATAAGGTAAGGGAATTCTGCGGACTGCTAGAGGTAACTTGTACGAAATTTTAAGTTCATTTGCAGTCTTTAAAAATTATCCGAAGGGTCTAGAGGTCAAATAATAATTTTAGTGCCCCGAATGGGCAAATTTCCAAAATACCCATGTTAAGGGTAAAATTTACAAATTTAGGAAAAATTGGGAGGAGCAAGAACAAGAGGTTTTTGCTCGTTCTGGAGACATTTTAATGCATGCATGAGTAAGCTGGCTAACCTTGAAAGAAAATGCACAACATTGCATACTTTCAACGATATAATTGTTTTGAAAACTGTTTTGAGGAAACAGAGCCGCCTACGTGTTTTTTTGACATGTGACGTGCTAGAGCTCAGCTTGCACGATATTTTGATTTGTGTGATGCATGCATTAGTGCTGGAGTGAGAGCTCGCACTAGAGTTTTACATGCATAGGTGCTGGAGTCCAACTCGCACCAGATTTGTATACATATATATATATATATGATTTTCGTGACAGGGTGCTAGAGTCTAACTCGCACCATATTTTTATATGATTTTTGAGACAGGGTGTTGGAGCATCGCTCGCACCAGATTTTTACATGGTTTGCATACAGAGTGCTGAGCATCGCTCGCACTAGATTTTTACATGGTTTGCATACAGAGTGCTGAGCATCGCTCGCACTGATTTTATGAGAACATGCGATGAGCCGTGCATGGAGCATCGGGTAGACTGTGTGTCACCGATTAAATAGGCTTGCACGTGCGTTTTGAGACATGGCATGAGTATTGAGATATGATATATGGGTCCATGGAGTACGATGTACCGTGCAAGTAGCATGGAGTACGATGTACCGTGTGGTATCTTCGGATACGGCATCTTCGGATGCAGCATCTTCTGATGCATGGGATCGGATAAGACCGACGAGATGGAGTGACCCACCTCCCGGACGGTTCTCGATCATAGTGAGAACCCGCACACTAGGATCCGTGTAGCAGAGGAACTCCCGAGGACACATGGCCATAGTCCTGGTTATTGTCGATATACAGACATTGCCTAGTCTCGCATGTTGATGATCTTGACGATGATTGAAACTGGGTTTTAAACTAAATTTGCATGATGCTATTTCCATGCTTTTAAACCCATGTGTGATATAAACTGATTTTCACGATTTTATGTGAGTCAGGATCGCCCGAAGGAGGGGTTGAGTCCTGACTTTATTGTGAAATTTTTAAATGAGAAAGAAATGATTTGAAAGAATTGCATGTTGAATTTTGTCATGCGAATGGATTTACATAACATCATAACTCATATCATCTGTTTTAAAATGTGTGGAGAAAGGGTGGTTTATGCATGGCACCACGTTCATGTAGGTAGTATGGTTACCTACTTGTTCGTAGGATTGCCTTACTGAGCTTGATGTGCTCACCCCTTTCATTTTCTCCCACAGATAATCTCCAGTAGACGTTGAGGCGACTCAGTACTGCATTTCGGATATCCGCTGCTGCCCATCACTTAAGGTATATACACTTGTACATATTGTATCTAAATAAGCATAGCACAGTAACATGTTTGTAAGTGACTCTAGGGGATGTATAAATATTGTAAATACTTATAAATGACTGAGAAAGAATTAAGTTATATGGTAAATAAATGGTGGGACTGGCATTGACGCACAGCCCAATTTGTTAGTGGAGTGTGGTCACGATCAGAGGACAGGTAAGCATGAAAGAAAATAACAAAACGCAAAAAATTTACTCTGATTTTTGGGTAGTTTGGGTCGTGACATATAAAGGTGGTATCAGAGCAGAAATTGGTCTGATGTGTGTCAATGTCAGTAATTAGGAAATTACATCCCCGTGTTACTGTGCTTGATTAGATACAATAGTGTATATCGAGATGGGTTTTGACTAAGAAATAATTGAGAATGCAGGAATACCTAATATGAGTCGCGTTAGATGAGATAGTGCACGAGGCAGAGGTCGTAGAGGTAGACCTGAGTCTGCTAAGTCGTGCTGAGTTGACCTATGAGAATCGGGATGAGATTGAAATAGAGGTTAATGTTGAGCATGCCTCTCAGAGTCCGACAGAGTGATCGGATAGTATTGAGACACGCTTTGCGAGATTGGAGCGGAGTGTGGAGAATATTTTGGGAGCAAATTGCTCAGAGTATGCATAAGATTTGAGGGCGAGTCGGAGCATTGGTAGAAGTCCGCTCGACCCATCTTAAGAGTTGACATGAGAAATATTTTGGATGTATTCCGGTGATAGAATATCCCGGACACTGTTTAAAGGGAATGATAGATAAAAGTCTTTACTCTGTCCCAGAAGATTTGATTTATTGATGGGTATGATTTATGAGTATGAAACTCGGTTATATTCTTAGGCAGATATTACCTCGACACTATGAACAAGTGACAGTCGAGATGTCTAAAAGTTTATGAAATGGCTCAACTTTTCAATTAGAGTCCGATTGGCCCGTGAGATATTACTTATACCGAGGCAGTGCGCAGATTTACAGTTGGGTAAATAAGAACATGAATTGCACGCCTCTGAGATTGGGAAAGGTAGTGAGGGCTGAAATAGAGACAGAAAAGAGAATCGAGAAATGACAGAGATGTTAAAATGGGAAAATGGTAATTGGTAAAAGATTTAATTTGATGAGTCATGGAGTAAGATAATTGGTAAGGCCCCAGTGCATCCAATTTTGGCACTCTTGAGGGGCATTGTGATTGGAGGACCCCAACCTGCTACGAAGCAGTGTAAGTACTGTAAGCAGTGTGGGATGTGTGGTAGATACCACGGAAGGAGGGTCTATACTTACACTGTATTGATGAAAATGGCCGTTAAGTGTGGTAAGACGGACCATTGATTTTGATTGCATAGAGTTGGGCGAGATCGCCCCACGAAAAAGTAAAGAGACAGAGAAAAACTTTGTTGGTATAGTTGCAACGAAAAGGGAGGTCATAGCCGAAGAGAAAAAGGAAAGTAGGCTATTAGACGAAGGCGAGAGGATGTTTTGGACCAGGACACTATTGATGTTTCATGGATGTAGTGTAAGATACCACACTTGTTATGAATAATGAAGTACATATGTTCATTGATCCTGGTGCCACACATTTATTCATACCGCCTTCATTCGCATATAAGTGAGTAAAAGGCATGAATGCCTACATCATTGGGCACAATACTGATAAATGAGTACCCCAATAGAGGAGGATTAATTAACGAAATATGGATATAGAGATTTTAAGTTGAAAATAGGAGTGAGAACATAACTGAAAAGTATACTGTAAGTGTTGACAAGAGATAAAAAGGGGTGCAACAGTTGAAATTAAAGGAGTAAAGGATTGTACTCACGGAATGAATAATGAAAGAGTTTTGTCATGAGGGATATACGAAACGAGATAATCTGTAAGATAAGATAGATCCTAAATACAAGATGTATTGGAGTAAGAGACATATTCTAGGTAAGGAATACCCTTAATATGCGAAGTAATTGGGATTAAGTGATAAGTAGGGAATATAAATTATAACCAAGGATAAAGATGGATATAACCATAACCAGTCTATGTGGTTAAGTCTGAAGGTTAATAAAGGTATTTCAAAATACCTCCTCGCCTAAAGACTTGACAGCGTCTAAAAGTATGTATATATAACCTATAACGTGAAATCGATCGTCGTAATAAATACCTTTAGCATTAGGATACCTTTACCAAGACGATAAGAATATTAAAATTCGACAAATCATAAAGGTTAACATAGTAAAATTTAATAAGAGCCGTTAAAATAAAAAAAGGAAATGATGCAGGTTAGTACCTGAAAACGTAAGCGATTTTGAAGGATCTTATACGCTTATGCGTAAATAAGTCAAGGATATGGACGATTGAAATAAGTAGTGGAGCTCAACTACAATGAGTTATTTAAACTTTACCTGGACCGATTTGTAATCATCATTATTGATGATATGATGGGTGTAGTTAAAGCCTAGGGCAAAATTGTAAGCAATCATTGAAAGTGGCTTTTACAAATGGGTTGTTGAGAGTTCTCAATATGGTCTACTTGGTTGACACGTTTAACTAAGAAAAATGTGGTTTTTGAATGAGATGATAAATAAGATGATAGATGTGACATGAATTTCGGTGTAGTGAAGTATGAATTGACCACCGTGATTAATTTCACCATACCCAACAGCTCAAAAGGTTCTCAGTGAGTATGGATACCTCAAAGTTATGAAAGAGCTGTGTATTGATGTATAATGGGAAGATAGTCAATTATGGAGTCAGATAACTCCTTGATCATGAAATAAACTATCTGACTCATGATTTTAAGTTGGCATCGGTAGTATTTGTACCGAGGATATGGTACTATTATGTACAGGGTGAGAAATTTTGGATATGCACTGATCATAAAGCCCCGAGTATCTGTTTTCACAGAAAGAGGCGAATATGAGAATACATAGTGGGTGAGAGCTTCTGAGAGATTTTGATTGTGAAAATTATACCACCCAGGAAAAGCTAATGTAATGGCTGATGCCTCGAGCAGAAAGAGCCTCGGGATGATATTACATATGATGGTCAGGGAGCGTGAGCTGCTAGAGCAGTTGTGAGCCTTAATAGTGATGTGATCCCTTCTGATGATGACAGTGATTGTGTGACAGCTAGCCTGAGACTAGAACCGAATGAGAGTGCCCGGGATTTGACAGGCTTAGCGTGATGATCGGCATGGTGTCGATAGTTTAGGTCAGATTCAGAAGGGTACAGTGACAGAGTTCACAGCGAGTGTTGATGATTTACAAAGAGGTTCAAAGACAGTATAAGTGCTCCCCAGGACCACAGTTGATGAGATAGTAATATTGTCAGAAGCTTACTCTTAGGGATATACAGTGCATACGGAAAGTAACGAATATATATATATATGAAATCTCTGAAAAAGGGTATTGGTGGTCAGATATGAAAAGAGACATGGTAGAGATTGTGGAAAAGTGCCTAGTATGTCAACAGAATAAGGTAGAATATTAAAAGTCTGCAGAGTTATTGCAGCCTCTACCTATATCGACACGGCACGAAAAATGAGAACAAGTCTCCATGAATGTCGTGATGGGTTACAGAGAACCTAGGTGAATTACGAGGCTATTTGGATGATAGTCGATAGAGTGACTAAGTCTACCCACCTTCTGGTTATGAAATCCTCAAATACTCAGAGTGTATATGAGGATTTATGTGTAAGGAAGATTGTGGAACATTATGTAGCGTTCCAGTGAGCATGGTATCATATAGGGATTCCCACTTTACTTCCCACCTCTGAGAATATTTTTTTGGAAGCTATGGGAACCCGACTGAATATTAGCACAGCTTTCTGTCCTCAGATAGATGGTCAGTCAGAGAAGACTGTACATGTTCTGGAGGATCCGATGAAAGCGTGTGCCCTTGATTTTTATGCTCCTGGGTTGATCAGTTATTACAAATCGAATTCGCCAATAGTGACAGTTGCCACTTGAGTATCGAGATAACAAGATATGGGCATAGTATGGCCGTAGGGGTTGTTTCCCCGACTTGGATAAGAAAAGTGGGTGACAGATAGAATTATTTTCAACTTTGGATAATAAGTCTCTGAGGATGTTTAGTTAAGGATGAGAGATTAAAAACACCTCAGAGCAGATAGAAAAGTATTGGAATTCACCGAGGGTGAATTAGCATGGTTGAAATGTTTCTTGTCCTAAGAGAATAAGGACATAGCGAACTTTTGGAAGAAGGTAAATTGAGTTTCGCTAGATTGAATCTTTTGAGAGATTGGACAAGTGGAAGATAAGACCTGTAGGTGGCATTTCCACTTGAATAAGCAGGCACCCACAATGTGTCCCATCTTTGGATGCTTCGAAAATACTATCCAGATCCAGCATAGGTGATAAGATATGAGATCCAACAGTTTAGCTTAATGCAAATACAAGTATATTGAAGAAGTTGATTCGGGCATTAAATAGGAAAGAGAAAGTATTGAGGTTTAAGACGATCTCCCTAATTAAAGTCTTTTGATAGTGTTACACTCCGGAAAAAGGTCACATGACAATTAAAGAAGTATGATACGATTAATGTACCTGGAGTAATCTATGGACTCATATGAATTGGTTCTAATTTGGAGGACCAAATTCCTTAAGTGGGGGAGAGTTGTAAGACCCGAATTTAATTAAAATACGAAATGAATGAGTATTCATGAAGGGAAGTCGAGTTAAATTAATCTCGAACACGTGCAAGGGCAAAATGGTCAAAAGATCGAAAGCCGGTATAAATTCGATAAGAAAATTTTAATTAAAAATAAGGATTTAGAATATCTTGATCAATAATGAGGAAATTATATAATTTTGAGTCCAATTGATCAAGATCTGCAATTTTTAAAAATACCGAAAAATTACCTGGAGCAATACCTCGAAAATACGAAGGAATAATATCAAAAATTGGAGAAAAATGTATTTAATAAATTAAATTAAATTAATTAAATTAAATTAGAATAAAATAATATAAGTTGTAGATATTTTGGATTATTGTAGATTATTTTAATGAATAGTGTAATAATTAAATAAATTATAATAATAAAAAAAAAAGAGAATCAGAAAGAAAAAAAAAAGGAAAGAAACAGAAACGAAAACGCAAAAGGAAAGGAAACTGAGGAAGCAGCCGACCGAGGAAGACCGACGGCATCGGCGGCCAGGGACCCCAGGCGAGGGCCGGCGAAGGCGGCCCGACCTCAGGCGACCTATCAGCGACGACGACGCGCCGTGGGAACGTCGGAGAATGCCGAAAAACGGAGGAGAAGCCGCGGGAGAAGAAATGGCCACCGGCGGCGAACGGCGGCGATTCGGGCGGAACTAAGGCCCGATTCTGAAAGCCCAGGCGACGGCGGTTCTTTCTGTACCAGTAGCAGCCGATGAAACGGCGGGAATTGCCGACGACGATGAAGAGAAAGAAATGGGTTTCGACGGTCGAGAGAGAACATGCCGGACCAGTGACTTTTCGACGACCTTGACCGAAACCGAAAGCAGATTTGTGATGCGGACGACCCAGCGAAGCTGCTGGCGGTAGAAGCCGACGGAGAACCGGCCGACAAGGCAGTGAACCGGAGCGCACCGGAGTGAACTGGGGTGAACCGGCGGTCTAAACCGGTCTGAACCGGACTGAACAGGTTCAGCCAAGAAAGAGAGGAAAAAAGGAGAAAAAGGGAAAAAGAAAAAGAGAAAAAAATTGGGGAAAAATCTCGGTGATGCAATCGAGCTTCGGGTAAGTCGATAAGCGGTCGAAATTGACCGATTTGAATTTTGGAATATTTTATTTAATTATTATTCGACTGAAAATTTACCCAAAAATTCATGAAATTGCGTAGCTCGACAATTGGTATCCAACGAGAGCTCGAGACAACCTCGATTTACGGATTAGCATGGAATCTCAAGTAAGTAACCCTTATTTACGACAATTTACATCGTTATGCGTGATATGAATTTAAATTTTGCATAAATTGAATTAGATTTTGGAAATTTAGATAAATTATCGTAAATAATAAATTGAGTTATTCGAGAGTTAGAACGAGGCCCAATAAATTGTTGGTGGGTCTAATGAGCCCAATAGGCCTCGATAATGTAAAAATTAAGTGGAAAACGGGTTTAAGGCCGATTAAGGCCCATTAAGGTGCAATTGGGCCCAATAGGGATAAATGGGCCCAATGATTTAAAGTAAGCCCAGAAAGTATTAAATACAATTAAGTTGTATAATATCTGACCTGAGGAATAATTATACGCAGTTTCGGACATCGGATTGGGAGCAGATCGGACTGCGCGACGTGACATCAGAGGAAAGGTTAGACTCGACAGGAAAATAAGGTAAGGGAATTCTGCGGACTGCTAGAGGTAACTTGTACGAAATTTTAAGTTCATTTGCAATCTTTAAAAATTATTCGAAGGGTCTAAAGGTCAAATAATAATTTTAGTGCCCCGAATGGGCAAAATACCCTTGTTAAGGGTAAAATTTACAAATTTAGGAAAAATTGGGAGGAGCAAGAACAAGAGGTTTTTGCTCGTTCTGGAGACATTTTAATGCATGCATGAGTAGGCTGGCTAACCTTGAAAGAAAATGCACAGCATTGCATACTTTCAACGATATAATTGTTTTGAAAACTGTTTTGAGGAAACAGAGCCGCCTACGTGTTTTTATTGACTTGTGACGTGCTAGAGCTCAGTTCGCACGATATTTTGATTTGTGTGATGCATGCATTAGTGCTGGAGCGAGAGCTCGCACTAGAGTTTTACATGCATAGGTGCTGGAGTCCAACTCGCACCAGATTTGTATACATATATATATATATATATGATTTTCGTGACAGGGTGCTAGAGTCTAACTCGCACCATATTTTTATATGATTTTTGAGACAGGGTGTTGGAGCTTCGCTCGCACCAGATTTTTACATGGTTTGCATACAGAGTGCTGAGCATCGCTCGCACTGATTTTATGAGAACATGCGATGAGCCGTGCTTGGAGCATCGGGTAGACTGTGTGTCACGATTAAATAGGCTCACACATGCGTTTTGAGATATGGCATGAGTATTGAGATATGATATATGGGTCCACGGAGTACGATGTACCATGCAAGTAGCATGGAGTACGATGTACCGTGTGGTATCTTCGAATACGGTATCTTCGGATATGGCATCTTCGGATGCATGGGATCGGATAAGACCGACGAGATGGAGTGACCCACCTCCCGGACGGTTCCCGATCATGGTGAGAACCCGCACACTAGGATCCGTGTAGCAGAGGAACTCCCGAGGACACATGGCTATAGTCCTGGTTATTGCCGATATACAGACGTTGCCTAGTCTCGCATGTTGATGATCTTGACGATAATTGAAACTGGGTCTTAAACTAAATTTGCATGATGCTATTTCCATGCTTTTAAACCCATGTGTGATATAAACTGATTTTCACGGTTTTATGTGAGTCAGGATCGCCCGAAGGAGGGGTTGAGTCCTGACTTTATTGTGAAATTTTTAAATGAGAAAGAAATGATTTGAAAGAATTGCATGTTGAATTTTACCATGCGAATGGATTTACATAACATCATAACTCATATCATCTGTTTTAAAATGTGTGGAGAAATGGTGGTTTATGCATGGCACCACGTTCATGTAGGTAGTATGGTTACCTACTTGTTCGTAGGATTGCCTTACTGAGCTTGATGTGCTCACCCCTTTCATTTTCTCCCACATATAATCTCCAGTAGACGTTGAGGCAACTCAGTACTGCATTTCGGATATCCGCTGCTGCCCATCACTTAAGGTTTATACACTTGTACATATTGTATCTAAATAAGCATAGCACAGTAACATGTTTGTAAGTGACTCTAGGGGATGTATAAATATTGTAAATACTTATAAATGACTGAGAAAGAATTAAGTTATATGGTAAATAAATGGTGGGACTAGCATTGACGCACAGCCCAATTTGTTAGTGGAGTGTGGTCACGATCAGAGGACAGGTAAGCATGAAAGAAAATAACAAAACGCGAAAAATTTACTCTGATTTTTGGGTAGTTTGGGTCGTGACACACAGTACATTACCCGGATCAAATTATGCAAACACAGTGAATGCAAAGTCAATGACAAGTGATCATTCTCATAAGTTTGCTTTTCACTTCTCTCTCTACTAATGTAGTCACACTCAATCAAAGATCAATGGGACTTCATTAAACTTGTAATGTGAGGCTGGGGTTAAGGTATGATAAAGTCGATTTAGGTTTAATTACCCCTTAACATGCATTACTTCTAGGATCTTTAATGTAAGAGCTCTAATTTATTCCCCCAAACTTATTTTGCTAAACATTTTATTCTAATTTTTATATTTTTCTTCTTTCTTCTTTTCTTCTTCTTTTTCTTTCATTTTTTTTGAACTTTCACTATCACCAGATATCCATATGTACAAAGCTCACAATATATCATAATGACTTTTCATGCTTTCGGGGTAAGGGATAGGAGCAAAGTATTTAAGCTAAGGAAATAAATGTAGGTGTATTTATAGAGAAAAGATTATTTGGCCCAGATGGGTGACTAGGGGTAAAATATGTACAGGGTTGGCTAGAAAGGCTCAAACGATCCAAAGATGGCTAAATCATCTCCCTAATTAAGTGTGATCTAATACTTCGCCTCGAGACAAGATCAAACAAATTCTAGAATATGATGCACAAAATCAATTGAACAAATGCAATCCTAGGTCCACATAAGCTTTCTCTAAATAAATATACAGATTCATGACATGACATGTGCATAAAATGAGGAAATCACAATCAGAATCAAGACAAATTCAAGAATTCAACTTCATGCTTTTCCTATAATCATGCTTCTCAATCAATCAAAATTAGACTTAATCATGGGGTCATATCATCGGAATATGGGAAAACTACAAGCTAAGCACTAAATCATCCCAAAATCAAACAATTTAATGCTCAGATTTTTGAAACATTTTGAGTTTGTTTTTTCAATTTTGCCCAAATTTTTGAAAAAATGCTCAAGTGATATCCCCTCCCCCAAACTTGAAGTGTACAATGTCCTCAGTGTGCAGATAATATAAACATTTAAGTTCAGGAACAGAGTACTCCCCTTTCTGATGATGATGATGAACAACCGAAACTTGATTGAAAACATAAAACTATAAAAGAAATCTGCAAAATAGACAAAGAAAAAAAACGAAAAAGAAAAAGAACTATATACCAAGTGAAAAGAAAAATACAGCCACTTCAAATGTAGCTAAAGAACACAATGCTCAGCAACAGTGCGAAGAGTAGGAGGATCAGCCATAGTGGTGACAGAATGTTAATAGTTAAATCCTTCTGAGCTCTATCTACTTCCCTCCATCTTTCATATTTCTTGTGCTTAAGCCTTATATCCTCATTAACCTCCATCTTAAAACACTCTTGGGAGTCATTAGGGAGCTTCAAAGGTTTGAAAACATGAAATGTCACCTCCTGATCCACGACTCTCATAGTCAACTCCCCCTTCTGTACATCAAGTAAAGTTCTACCAGTCTCTAGGAAAGGTTTGCCTAGTATAATGGGGACCTCCCTATCTTCCTCCATGTCTAATATAATAAAATCCACAGCGAAAATAAATTTCTCCACCTTTACTAACAAATACTCAATGACCCCCTACGGATATTTAAAGGATCGATCAGCTAGCTGAAGGGTCATTGTGGTAGGCTTGACATCCCATATTCCTAACTTTTGGTAGATAGACAAAGGCATCAGATTGATACTGGCTCCTAAATGACACAGGGCTCTACTAAAGAACAGATTTCCAATAGTGTCGGGTATGGTAAAACTCCCGGGATCCTTGAGCTTGGGGGTAGTTTTCTCTGAATAATTGCACTACAGTCCTCAGTTAAAGCCATTGTTTTATAATCTTCCAGTCTTCTCTTCCTCAAGAGGATATCATTTAAAAACTTTACATAACTTGGCATTTGCTCTAAGGCATCGGCGAAAGGAATGTTGATATGAAGTTTCTTAAAAACCTCAAGGAATTTGGCGAATTGTTGATTGAGTTTTTGATTCTGGAACCTCTGAGGAAAAGGTACTGGTGGTCTAACTAGAAGGGTTGTAGTGGTAACATGTGTAGCACCAGAGGATGATGAAGGCTGTGAAGTAGAAGAAGGTATAGATGAAGAAGCACCTATCTTTGTTTCCTTTGCAGCCTGATCATTTAGTTCCTACTCTTTCTGAGCTGCTTCTTTAGATCCTATGGGTTTTTCAACTATGGGCTCAACAAGATTAGACTTAACTTGTGGCTTATCTAGCTCTTTGTCACTCCTAAGGATGATGGATTTTACATATTCTTTACCCTTCCTTTGCCTAACAGGATTAGCTTCAGTGTTACTAGGAAGGGTCCCTTGAGGACGTTGGCTAAGAGTATTTGCTATTTGTCCCATATGAACCTCTAAGTTCTTAATTGAAGCAGCCTGATTTTGCAGGATCGTTAAGAACATCTCCTCTAATGTAGGCTTCTTCTCAGCTGCTGGTGCATGTAAATGTTGTGGCTGCATAGGTTGTGGTGGTGGTGGTGGTTGATGGAAGTGAGGTGAATGATGTTGAAATTGAGGTGGATGGGGATGATTAGGTGGATGGTAAGGAAATGGATGCTGTGGTGGTACCTGAACCGATGGAGCTTGAAAATCGGGGGGGAAGGGGCCTACAGATATGGAGTTAGATGATTGCCCTTGATTTTGGCTCCAAGAAAAGTTAGGATGGTTCCTCCACCCTGGATTATAGGTGTTTGAAAAAGGGTTGTTCTGTTGCTTAGGGAGGCAACGTACTGAACCGATTCTAGGTTAAGCGGACACCTATCCACAGAGTGTGTACCACTACACAGATCACAAGAGAGAAAAGGACTTTGGACAAAAAACACAGGGTTAGGACTGGTGGAAGGATTATGTTGGGTACTGAACGACTCTACCTTCTTCGTAAGATTAGCGATTTGAGAGGTCAAGGTAGATAGCGTGTCGAGCTCATAAATACCCGTCGACTTCTTTGGCAATTGCCTCTCCAAGGACCATAAATAGTTGTTAACAGCCATCTTGTCCAAGAGCTCGTAAGCTTCCTCCTCTGTTTTACACATTAGCGCTCTACCCGCAACAGCGTCAACAATGGTCCTATTCTGGCTTGTATGTCCGTTGTAGAAGGTCTGGACTTGCAACCACAAAGGTAGGCCATGGGGAGGGCACTTCCTAAGAAGCTCCTTATATCGTTCCCATGCTTCGTAAAGAGTTTCTGAGTCAAACTGGGCAAAGGAAGATATATCGCTATAGAGTCTGGCCATTTTAGAGGGAGGGAAAAACTTAGAAATTGATGGGCTAACTCGTCCCATGTAGAAATGGATCTTGGAGGCAAGGAGGTTAACCAGTGTCGCGCTCTATCCCTAAGAGAGAAGGGGAATAATCTAAGACTAAGCGCATCATCAGATAATCTATTGTGCTTGAACGTGTTGCATAGGTCCAGGAATTGCCTAAGGTGATCATGTGGGTTATCGTGCGGAAGCCCACTGAACTGCAATAAAGTCTGGATCATCTAGAGGATGGAAGCCTTAATTTTGAAATTGTTAGCAGGGACAGCTGGTGGCCTAATACCAGTATAATAACCTCCAATAGTTGGCATTGCATAATCTCCAACGGTCCTAATTTCTCTATTTTCTTCCATGGTGAATTGCAGCGGAGCTATTAATTTCCTAGAGTCCTTTCAAAATTTTTTAAGTATTCGTTCAATTTCAGGATCTAAAGGAAAGCAATCATAACTTCTGGCTCTACACATGTAATTATCAAAAAGTCCTTAGAAAATTTTTTAAATTTTTAAATTTTTCAATTTTTTTAATTAATTATAAGAAAATTTAACTAACCTAAGTAAGGCTCTAAATATTTACAACCTAAATATTTACAAGCTAGAATTACACCTAAGCATAATTTACCGATATTAATTACTGGCTAACTAAGACTTCCCCAGCAACGGCGCCAAAAACTTGGTATGATCTAAACATATTATCCGCAAGTACACGGGTCATACAAGTAATAATGAGATTTGAGTCCCGAGTTATTGTCCCACTAAGAAGTTGATCAGCCTAATTAACTACCGGTTAATCTTACCCTAAGTATATCCTAGCAAATTATGAATTGGAGATGGGTGATCTACTAAGGCTAATTAAAATTGCTGAAAAACAATAAAACAATAAAATAATAAAAACTAAATAAAACCAAGTTAAGATTTACTTAACGAGCTCCACGCAATTAAAAGCAAGTACCTACGAAAATAATTAAAACAGTTAAAATTAATTAACGTAATTAAAATAAAAAGCAAAAATGAAAGTAAAAAAAAAAACAAGATTAATTAAACTAAATTAAACAAGCCTAAAATAACATATGCATGTAATTAAACTAATTAATAAAAATGCAAATTAAACTAAACTAAAATTTAATGAAGATAAAGACTAAATTAAAAATGCATGAATCAAATTTAATATAAATTAACTCTAAATGCAACTCATAAAATAATAAACTAAAATAAAGTCCTAAAACATATAATATAAAATTAACTACTAACTAAAAAAATTAAAACTAACAATTAAATTGACAAACTAACACATTAAAATTAACCTACCATTATCAATTAACAACTATCCTAAACTAACAACTAATGATCATAATCAAAATAATAAAAATGCAATAAACATTAAGCTAAACAAAAGGAAGGTGGCCAAACAAGGCCTTAACAGATTGCAAAAACCGAGTGGTCCTGAAAATGTGTACTGTGCACTGTTCATTGTCTTTCTTCTTGGCTGCTCCAGATACATCCTGCTGCTCTCGGTTCAGTGCATGTGTCCTACTGCTCCAGGCTGCTGTCATCTACTACTACTACTACTGTCCTACACTGCTATGGCTGCTCCGTCCTCGGCATGCTGGCACCAGCACCACGTACTGCTCTGCTCCAGGCAGTATTCTTTCTCTCCAGCATGGTCCTGCTGTTCCCGTAATGTCCAGGTTCACATATCTGCTACATTCGGTCTGTCCACACCTCTCAGTTTTTCCTCTGCTCTAGGTGCTACTACCCCGTGAACTGTCCTTCACTGCTGTTACCGCTTATTCCTTGCATGTCCAGCTTTGCTCTCTATTTTCAGCTGCTGAAAGTGATGCACTGCTCTTGGTTTGCTCTGTCCTGCACTGCTGCATTCAACTAGGCACTGGTTACTGGAGTAAGATGCACACACAGCAGCTGCTGTCACCATGTCTTGCCGAGCCGTACACCCAATCTTTCTGCAATGCTCAGTAAAACAAAATAGGAAAATAAGATAGAACACAAGCTAAAACATAAAATGAATGAAACCAAAGTGATGAACAATAGATGAAACCGAACGAGACAACAGATAAAACACAAACAAAAATTGATAATGTGTAAGCTTAAGGCAGTGAATGAAAGACAGAAAACATAAAATGAATGAAACCAAAATCTAAAGTAAAGAAAGAAGATGAACAGTAAATAACATGAGAAACAGAGCAAAGGAGAGAATGAACATAGTCCTTGTCCTCTGTAGCAGTCCACTTCTACTTTGAACTACACCGAGCAGCCTCAATCACACATTCCATGCTAAAACCGAGACGAATAGCAGTAAACAAGGAAAGCATTTGCTGGATAACACTAGTGCCAGTAACTACCGGCAAGAAGAGCAGACCACGAAACCGAGACAGGGAGGTGAAATGTAGAAAAATCGAAAAAGTTCAAATAATAAACAACTTAAATCAAGACAAAAAAAATGAAGAGAAGCATGGAGAGATTTAAATGATGAGCTACTGTAACAATAATAAAATAGATCCAAAGAAAAAAAATGATCATAAAAGCAAAGAGTAAAATCGAGCTTAATGAAAAGCTAAAATGGAAATTTCTATTTCATTGAAGGAAGCCATGAACAGTAATAAAATGGTAGTAAGAACAATGGTAGCTAAAAATAAACTACTAATGGGAATTGCTTGAAAATGAAAACAAAAAATAAAATCTAACAATAAAGCTTTTGAAAATAAAACTTTAAACTATTCTAAAACTACTCCTAAATTACTCTACACTACTCCTAGCCTAGGCTACCTCCTCTTTTTTTCAATTGCCATCATGTTCTATTTATACACACACTTAGGGGTACAATGGTAATTTTTCCATTCTAGATGAGTTGGCATTATTTGGCCACTTGTCTTCCTTTGATTTGCTGCAGGGTAGATATTTCCACGTCACCAGTCTTTTGTCCAATTAGCTGTGCGATGTGGCCCAGCGTGTGTCTTCCAAAAGGTTGGCACGGTGTCCGTCGATCTTATGGTTTCGAAGCAAATAAAATACAGACACCTGGCATCACACGTGTCTAGACGACTTGATGACTCGGTCTGTAAATGAAAAGTGGTTCAGTCTCCTTTAGCCCATTTTCAGTCCAATTTCGACTGAAAAGACTAAGTTTCATCCGGATTTAATTTACCTGCACATTTAAGAATTTTAATTAAATAAAGGGGATTATTAATAAAATAATATGGGGATTAAATAAATAATTAGGAATTTAAGCACAAATAATTCTATTAAAAATAGAATTATCAATGGTTATATCTAATGGGACCAACCTGGACCGTAGAATCGGCCTCAATCCATTAATGAACCTGTGGACCTTCCTGGCCTCACTATACATGGTATCTGGGTTATATCTGCCCAGGGATAGGAATCGAGTCTCATACTCGTCCACGAATAAACTACCCTAGTTCAGTCCCAAAAACTCAGCATGTAGTTTCCGTTGTGCGGTATTTGGAATAAACTGCCTCCTAAAGGCATCCCGAAATGTCTCTCAACTAATATCTATATATCGGGCTCTCAATATGGGTCTGGTAGACTTCTACTAATGCTCTGCAGCTCTCTTCAGGAGGAACGCAGCAAATGCGACCATCTCCGATGTCATACACTCAAAGAATTCATAAAGCTTCTCCATCTCAGCAACCCACTCCTCAGCAGCTACAGGGTCCTTGACCCCACTAAAAGATAGAGGTCTAAACTTCTGAAACTGTCGCAACCGATTCAGATCACATCTGTACCCTAATCCACTACTACCCGAAATTGGTGGGGGTGTAGGAGTATCTACAGTCCTCGGTGCATGAGCTGGCTGTGTAGGTGTATCAGGAGCAATTGCCTCTTCTGTTGCAGCTCCTACCTCCTGTCCCTGCTTACTTGGCATTGTCTGTGCCAATATCTCTACAATCGTCTCTAGACTACGCTCTAATCTCATAAAGTGCATCTCAGCAAACTCTGGTGCCTCCGTAGCACCTGAAGTCTCATGGGTAGGTAATGGTTCGGCAGCAGCTCGTCTCTCAAGCCTATCTCCATGGCCTCGAGCCCTACCTCTCGTCTCTCTACCACTACGAGTATTTACCATATAGGCAAAGTTCCTGCATTCACAATCATGAATTAGTCCGTCTCCTATCTGGTATACACAGTTGTATCAAAACACAACACAATACTATAGGGATGTACGCTTTCCTATTTTCTAACATCGACTCACATCAGACCAACTTTTGCTCTGATACCATTCTGTCAAGACCCTTCCTGACTTAACCAAAACTACTACAAATTTTTCGCATTTTAACTTACCTTTCCCCTCATCAATGGTTGGGTTGTGATTCGATGTTAGCTTCCTCGCATACCATATTATCCATTATCATACATACATGTAAATATATTGTTACTAACTGTAACTTCTTTTATATTACATGTGTGATCATATAAAATCTAATACAAATATATTCCCCATAATATATATTTTATACATCACTGTGTTGTTTCTATGTTTAGATACATAACCGTACAAAATATGTATACTTGTCGATCGATAGGAAATAGCAGCGGATAACAAGAATATTATCCCTCAAGCACACTCGCTCTACTGCTGATGCTCTGTAGAGAGGGAAAATAAAGGGGGATGAGCATACAATGCGCTCAGTAAGGAAATCAGGCAAGCAAGTAGACATCTAAACTATCTACTTAAAATAATGCTATGCCTCAAAAACATCATTTCCTTAACTTATTTTAAAAGCATGTCTTTAAATATATATATACTTGTACAGATTAAATCCCATGTCCAGAAATCATGCTTTCTTTCTCAAATGTAGGCATGTAGTGCAAAATAATGCATCTTTATAATATCACAATGCCTTTAGATAAATCATGCCATGTATATTTAAATCACAGTAAATATGGCATTTAAATCATTCACAACACAAAATCGGATTTCGACCCATCCCTTAGGTCTATCGTATCATAAATAAATCAGTCAGTCAAGTGATATATCATGTGAGACTCTGTGGTGAAATGCAATAATATCCTGGATTATGGCCATATCCTATAATGGTGATCCCAGGCAACACAGATCTCAGTGTGCAGGGCATCACTACTGCAACGGGAGGGGGGTCAGTCCATCACAACTGCCAGCTATTAACTCTTCAACTCCACAACACCACACACTACAGTGTACTCCATGCCACTCGCACGATACAACGTACTCCGTGGGCCCTACATCACAGTCGGGGTGCCTGCCATAGGTTTTCGCCCTCAAACCATGGAATATCATGCTACGTCTCTAAATCCACATATGAACCTCTCATACTGTGACACTTAGTCTACATGAGGAAATCAAGCATGGTTTTCAACATGTATTATATATCACATAAATTACAGTACGCGCCTTTGAGCGCGACTCACAGTCGACACTCTGCTCAAACACTGTTTCACATCACAAACTCAAACTCTAGTATGAGTAAACCTCCAGTAGCTAGGTCAATGCATAGTTCATGTTTCAAATCAAGTACGAGCAATAGCTTCAGTACCATGCTATGCACAAAACTCATCAAATCAAATACGAGAAATAACTCAAGTACTATGTCATGTATAAATCATGAAGAATCGAGTACAAGCAACACTCTAGCACTCTGTCATGTATCTCATAAAAATTCAAGTACGAGCTAATCGCTCCAGCACTCACTCATGCATAAATCATATATAACTGAGTACGAGTAATAACTCCAGCACTCCATCATGCATGTCATGGAAACTAGTGTGAATCACAATCCAGTACTAATATATGTGGAAAATATATGAAATCAAGTGCGAGCTGTGCTCTAGCACGATTTATTCTCACATAATTCGATAAATGGCTCTTTAAAAAGGGATGATTTTCAAAACATCAAAATTAGCACTATAAAGTGTGCTTAATTCACATCAACCTCAAAATCATTAGCCCATATATTTATTCTTCTACTAAACAACAGTAAAACACTCAAAATGGTGGTTTCCATGCTTTTTACAACTTTTTACAAAAGTTGACTTTTTTCCTAACAAAGGGTAAAATCATAATTTTTCACTATCGAGTCACAATAATTATTATTCACTTTCTCTGACCTTTAGAGTTTTTAAGTGAATGTAAAAGCAGATGAAAATACGTGCAGGTATCTCTAACTACTCACAAAAGTCCCTTACTTGCAATCACTCAAGAAATTTTACTTTCTCAACGCTGCTTGATCCAGCAGTCCGATTGCTCCTCTAATAATCTCTTGACCTGCATATAACCATTTATCAGGTTAATTATACTTTTCCTACTGTATTCCACATTAAATACAGTCTATTCCACTTAATAGGCTTTAATAAACCTTAATGGGCCTAACTATGCCTTAAGCCCATTTTTATTTTACTATTCATTTTTGTTGAGCCTTTTGGGCTTGTGGGGCCTACCAACTCTTATTGGGCTTATCCTAGACCCATTACATCTCATTGGGCCTAAAATAATTGGGCTTGGCCTATTAGACCTCTCGGCCACATGCCATGGCTGAGAGCACCCCATGCTGTCGATCACACCATGGCATGTCGTCCATGTCTATTTCTTTAGCCAATTCACTTAGGCATTTTTACAAAAACTTGGTTGGCAATGTTCTTAAGCATCACATAGTTCATTTAGGCATTTTATCAAACACCTTGATTACCAACTTAATACATGCATTAATTAATCAAATTGATTAATTCTAACTATACCATAATCATTAACACATGTATATCAACTCATTTATGCCTTAATATCATATGGGCATTCATCAATATTTCACTACTCACTCTCGGTCTAACCATGATCATAGTGATTTCATATGTTTCAATGCTTAAAACATATACCAATATACTTAAAATCATTCATACATTAACATATATGAATTTGAAAGCTTGAAAATATACCTAGTATTTGTGTTCACACTTGGCCAAAACTTTGGAGCCTCACCGTTTGCACACTATGGCTTCTTGATAGCCAATTCCAACATATGTTACTCTCCTCTCAATTTGGAACAACTTTCATGAAGAATGCAAGTTCCAAATATGCCTAAATCCTAGTGATTTCTAGTGAGAGAAAGCTTGGATAAATATATTTCAATGGTTTCCTTGTGTAGCCGAGAATGGTCTGGTGAAGATGACAATGGTGTGGCTGATTTTATAAGATATTTACTTAGCCATTAAGCCTTAATTTTTTGCCATTAAAATTGACTTCCTAAGGTTTAGTTATGAGTCACCTAATGAGTCATCTAATGAGTCATAGTTAGCTTTAACTATGGTTAGATATTTAATCCTAATGGGCTTTACAATTGGGCCTCTTGTTTGGGCTTTCTTAATGGGCTTTCAAGCTGAAAATTTTACTATATCTCGAGCCTTTTATTGTCTAAATATTTGGCCTATCAATCGATCCAACAATTCGCTCTAAGGGACCTAAGAATTTTGATCTACGTTTAGTATACCTTAATGGGCTTTAAAATCTTCACTTTAGGGCCATTACGTTTTTATCCATAAATTTTAATTCAAAATCCTTCCGAATAAATTTTCCTTACTTTCAGGGATAATTATCTTGTATTCTGACCAAAAATATTTTTCCCCAAATTTTTCTCCATACTTGGGTAAATTTTTAACCATGGTTAGTCAACTATGGTAAAAGTCTAATTTTCTTAACTATAGTTGACTTTTTCCTTAATCATTGACCAAGTTGACTTTTTCTCAAAATTTTAAAAGTGTCATATCTTATGTCTTACACTCTTGTCTTTATGTTTTAGCCGTTTTCGGTAGGTAAATATGCTCAAAATACCTTAAATACCTTAACTTGCTCAAAAGGTCCATTTTACCCTTTTTAGCTTTTATCTCGTTCTTTGTGTTCGAAACTAAATCAAACTGACTTTCCTTCATAAGCTCTCTATATTTTCTCATTTTAAGTTCTTCTCTTCAGTCAGAATGATTCAGATCCACTTAGTTTAGCCTGTGATTCTTATAGCTCACATTAGGGTTTTATGTAGCTTATGAGTGCTAAATCATTTCACATACACTTTAAATCTAGTAAATACTCTTCTTATGATTCAACTATAATAATTGAGTGTTCATACACATGGGAATTATAAGGAACAAGCTACATAAAATACAGATTTGACAAACAAGACCATCGGGTTAGTGAAGATTCTCTAGCAGCATCACACTTCAGAGGAGGATATTTGGGAGCTAGAGAGTCTGATACGAGAGAGACACCCCCAATTGTTTGATGATTAACTTGGTTCTAATTTGGAGGACCAAATTTCTTTAAGGAGGGGAGGATTGTAATGCCCGTAAATTAAAATGTACTCTTGATGGTTTTGTGATGTATGAACAAGTCACATTTGATATAAATCATAAGGAATGAATGTTTTTAAGTTCCAAATGTGTAAGAAATGCAAAACGGGTAGTGAAGTAAATTAGATATGAATGTAACACTGAAATTCTAGGAAAATTTACAACAAAACTGCTGCAGAAGAGGAGCAAATTGATCCTTCATTCAAAGCAAATCGATCTTGGATAGGTTCTGGATAGAACAGATCGATCTCATACAAGGGCCAGATCGATCTCAATATGATTTTGTGTAAAGCTTATTGATCTCTTAAGTATAAAAAGTCAAATTCTGAAGAGATAAACACAGGGCAGATCGATCTCTCATCGTTAGGAGATCGATCTCCTAGGGCAATTCTATATATACACGACTCTGGACCTTCTGTTTTCTCGAGAGCAATAAACCCTTCATTTAATCAAAGTGAAACCTAACTTTCCTACTCCAAAAATCTTCATCTTTCAAGCAATTTTGAGTGAGATTTACTTCAGCAAAGTTGTTCCTAATAAAGAGTATAACAACATAGTTGGAAACTAGAAGTTGAAATCAATGGTTGAAGGAGCAAGGTGAATTTTCCCCAAATTGGCAAAAATAGGAAAAATCAAGCTAGGTAATATTCAATACACCAACTTCATATATGTTAATATAGGTGTCTTGGTAAGTTGATTGGTGTATGTTTGAGTTACTGAAAACACCTTGATCATGTTAAATATCCATGACCTAGAATTGACATGAAATTTAGAAAATGATGAGAAAGTTGAGTAGGCATGGATTTAAGGATAAAATAAGCATGTATGTACGATTTTAAGGTAGTTTAATGAAATACATAAATTAGAATAGGTGAGAAATGAAATAGGTATATGAGGTATATGGTGAAATACCATAGTGGGAGAAAATGATGAAATGGAGGCATAGGGAGATCATGCCAGTTTAATTCAAATCAGTAGACTTGGACGAGTCTAATAGGTTCTCGAGAAATGAGTTGTAAAATCAAAAAGGGCTTAAGAGAGAGTAAAGTCTAATAAGTTAAAATAAGGCCAAATGAGTATGAAAAAGCCTAAATGCATTGATTTAGATTCATGCAAGTGAAATCTAAGTATATTAAAGTATACCGATGTGAATGATTATTAACAGCTTCGAAAGTTATATTGGAAGCTGATCCGACTGTGAGAGTACTTCCTCGGTGCTGCTCACTCTCACAGTCTGATCAGCACCGAGGAAGTAAGGTCACAAGACGTGATTCGAGGTAAGGGAATTTTCTGAGTAGCTAGAGGTAGCTACACGTATTTCTATTAGAATTTCGAATAATTATATTGTATATGAAATTTCGTGTATAGAAAAGTTTGGTAGGAAGTGATAAGGTAAAATTATGGTTTTATCCAGATATAGGTAAAAAGCTTAGGAAGCATGTTTGTGACTAGTTTTAACAGTTGCATGGATAGATTGGCTAATTTTTTCATGTTATATACGAATACAACACGTTATAGTGCTGACTTGATTTAATTGAGTGAATTGAAATTGAAATAAGCCATCTATCGATTTGTGTGAAAACCATTGGTGCTAGAGTGATACTCACACTATATTTTACCAGATATGCATCGCATAGTACTTGAGTAATTCTCGTACTTGATTTTAATACAATTTGTGCATGATAGAGTACTGGAGAATTGCTCGTACTCAGTTTTATTGATTAATGCATGATAAAGTATTGGAGCATTGCACATACTCAGTTTTACATGACATAGTGCTGGGAGCATTGCTCATACTAGATTTATATGACCATATGCATGAGTTCGTGTTGGGAGTTTACTCGCACGTACTGATTTTGAAAGAGAGAGCATGAAACAGCCATGTTGGGAGCCTGTGTAAACTGTGTGTCACACAGATTATATGCTCGTACGTGCAAATTTTGATATATTGTCGAGGGCTATCGAAATTATTATCCATAGTATGAGGGCAAAGAATTATGGCAAGCACCCTGACTATGAGGTATATCCATGGTATAAGGGCTAAGACCTATGGCAGGCGCCCCGACCTTGAGATTGGGTCCATGGAGTACTTTGTACTGTCTAGGTCACATGGAGTATGATGTACTATGAGTACACGATGTTATTGAGTTGTGAGCTGACGGTAGAGGATTTGACCCACCTCCCCTTACAGCAAATGTGAGACCCCGCACATCGAGTACTGTGTAGCCTTGGATCACGAAAAATGAGTTACGATCATAATCTCGAAACATGTAGTTACCTAACCCGTTTCATTCACTTGAGATTTCTTGAATGAATTATCACATAATTTTATAATCTGAACATGTGATTTTGTGAATTATGAAAAGGGTAACGCGAGGGATGGATGAGGCTCGGATTTCCATGCTTTAACATGATGAAATGCCATTTTGTTTTTATTTAATTGAAATGGCATGATAAAATGTGATTTACATTAATTACATGAGAAATGCAATATTTTGCATAAACTGCTGAGATTTATTAAACCAACATGTTTTCAGTTTCATAACTGATGATTTGTATATATATATTTATATATATATATATATATATATATTGCATAAATGTTTCAAGAAAGACATATGCTTTAGATGCGAATTGAAAAGGAAATGATTTAATGGCATGTGCATTATATTTTATAGATAGTGTGGTTATCTACTTGCTTGCCTTATTTCCTTACTGAGCTGTGAGCTCACCCCCTTTTTATTCCCCCTCTCTACAGAGCATTCACAGTAGGTGGACACGGCTGAGGACTAGTATTCCTTAATCCGCTGCATATCCATCTTACGAAAGGTATACACATTTGAATGTTTTGTACTAAACAATGTAAAAGCACAGTTATATAAACGAATGTATCGTCGAGGATGTATATGTACTAGTATTTGTATTAATGTATATGAGTTACTTTTAAGAAAAGAGTACTTACAGTCAATAGAATAATTGTATTGACATGTATAAGTGTTATGGAATGAATGTGGTTAAGGTAACCAATATCGAATCACAACCCAACGGTTTGGTGTTGAGTTATGACAGAAGGAGAGGTAGGTAAAATGCGAAAAATTTATGGTGGTTTTTGGTAGGTCACGGGAGGGGAGGTCGTGATATAAGACCTATGGTAGGTACCCTCGAACCATGATGTGGGCTAAGTCCTATGGCAGGCACCCTAGACAGTTATGTGGGCTAAGTCCTATGGCAAGCACCCCAGAAAATGATATGGGCAAAGACCTATGGCAAGCACCCCACACAATGTAGGTCCACGGAGTACGTTATATCGTGCATGACACACAGAGTACGCTGTACCGTGTAGTCTTGATGACTAGTTGGTTGAGTTATTGTACGAGTAGGGTTGACCTCACCTCTCGTTGCAGTTGTGATGCCCCACACGCCGGGTTCCGCATAGCCTGGGATCCCAAGGATTTATATATGGCCATTGTTCCTAATTTGTCTCCGTAATGTAACATACATGCCTCACGTGATTCATATTATGTTGATAGACCCGAGTAGACCAGAAGGAGGGGCGACACCCGAGATTATGTTTTAAAAGAAATGTGATTTTTGCACAAGATATTTCTGAAGCGCTGAATTAGCTTTGATTTAAATGATTTATGATGGAATCGATGAATTATGATGAATTTTGTTGGGATGTGCATGAGATGTTTTTACATGATGATTTTCCATGTGTTAAATTGCCTAATTTTATGAGTTTTCATATATTCTATACATATTCATGTGGCATGGTTTCATTTTCACTCATGCTCTGAATGTAAATGATTTTTCTATCATGACATTATAAGCATGTAGATAGTGTAGCTGTCTACCTACTTACATTATTTCCTTACTGAGCAAGTTGTGCTCGCCCTTTCACTTTCTATCTCTACACAGTATCCATAGTGGTTAGGAGCGAGCAAAGACTAGCACTCCCAGTGTCCGCTGCTGCCCATCGCTGAGAGATATACACATTAATATCGTTTTGTATCTAAACAAGTATAGCACAGTAATACTTTTGGAATGTAAATCTGGGGGATGTTAATATTTGTAGACACATACGAAATAATAAAGTTACAGTGTAAATAGTTTAAGTGTTTACAATTACTTTATATAAATGATAAATGATAAGGTTGATGGTAAGACGTAAATAACTCCGGGTCATAACTCAACTAATTGGTGTTAAACTTGTCACGACGGGGAAAGATAATGTATAAAGTGAAAAAATTGTAGTGATTTTTGGATGAAAGGGGGTCGTGACAGAGGTGGTACCAGAGCGGAGTTGACCTGATATGAGTCGGAGTTAGTAATAAGAGAAATTACATCTCCATATTGTTGTGCTTTTTTTAGATATAAATGTGTATATCAGATGGGTTAGACTAATGAATAATTATGGATGTAGGAATTTAGGCATTATGCCTGTCACACGCAGTGGTAGAGGGGCGAGTACATGTGCTAGGGACCGTAAAGGGAGGCCTAAGAGCCGTGCAGAGCCACAGACTGGTCAGATCCCATAGGAGCCTACTGAGAGGCCAAGGGATATTGAGGCGCGCTTCGCTAGGTTGGAGCAGAGTATGGAGCCTATTATGGAGCTAGTCGCTTAGTCTATGCTGGGAGTTGGGGAGAGACAGTACCCAACTACCCAGGCTGCTGATGCTAGATAGGCATTTACTTCTGATACGCCTACGCAGCTATCACAGATACCTCAGGCGGTAGATACACCTACACCCTCACCAGTTTTGGATACAGCGTCACCTGTTGCTCCACAACAGGGTAGCAGAGTTTGGGGTTATGAATGTGATTTGGACAGATTACGATAGTATCAGAAGTTTAGACCATTGTCATTTAGTAGGGTGAAAGACCCAATAGTTGATGAGGATTGGGTGAGTGAGATTGAGAAATTTTACAAGTTTTTCGAGTGTACAACTACAGAGTTGGTCGTTTTTGTCGCGTTCGTACTAAAGGGAGTGACAGAGCATTGGTGGAAGTCCACCAGATTAATTTTGAGAGCCTGACACATTGAGATCAGCTGGAACCTATTTTTGGAGGCTTTCCAGAGGTAGTATGTTCCGGACATTGCTTAGAGGAAGTTACAGATGGAGTTATAGGGTTGACTCAGAGGAACAGATCTGTAGACGAGTATGAGATGAAATTTATCTCCTTAGGGAGGTACAACCTGGATACGATGAGCAATGAGACAAGGAATGTTAGGAAGTTCATTGATGGATTGAGACCAGTCGTCAGATCCAGATTGGTTCCATTTGATATCCTAACATATGAGGAGGTTGTGCACAGGGCGCAGTTATGTGAGCAGGACATTAAGCGGAATGCCTCTGAGTTTGGGAAGATCAGTAGAAGTAGAGATAGAGATCGAAAGAGATTCGGGGTTGATAGAGTGGTTAGGAGATGAGGCCAGAGACAGTTTGATAAGAGACCTCAGATTGAGGAGGTGCAGGAGAGGATGATAAAGCCTCCGGTGTATCCAGCTTTAGCACCACCGAGGGGTATAGTTATTGAAAGGACACAGTCGACTACCGAGCAGTGTAGGAGCTGTGACAGATATCATGGTAACAGGCCTTGTCCAATGTCTACAGTAGTGTGCTATTGTTGTAGGAAGCCAGGGCATATCGTACGGGATTGCCCCGAGATGATTGAGATTACCCCTCTGAAGGGCAATGAGTCAGAGAGAGCTCCTGTCGAGACTTCTGCTCGGAAGAGGAGAGCCACAGCCACGAAAAAGGGGAAGCAGGTTGTTGGCAGAGGGCGAGTACATGCACTGGACTAGGACACCACAAACACATCAGCGGATATGATTATAGGTACCATCATAATTTTTTTATTTAGAAGCATTTGTGTTATTTGATCCTGGTGCCATACATTCCTTCATATCGCTTTCATTTGCATGTAAGTTGTCGAAATATGTTCAGCCTACATCATTAAATAAAATGTTATTGATTTTGACGCCCATGAATGACAGTTAGTTGACCGAATATGTATATAGGGATTTTAGGCTGAAGATAGGAGGGAAAGATAAGGCAGCCAATCTTATTCTATTAAATATGAGTGATTTTGATGTAATTTTAGGAATGGATTGGTTGGCTGCAAATCGTGCTATTTTAGATTGTCTTTCTAAGATAATAACGTTTTCAGGGTAGATAGTGTTACCCTAAGTTTCCCCGAAAAATGTATTGTGAAGTTCCCTTGAAAATTAATGAAAACAGTAGTTATTATAAACGGAATGGACGAATTTCTATGCTAACTAAATGATTAATAATAAGAAGGGTTCATTGCATACGTGGTTGACACAGATAAGGTCCATCCAAAATTAAGAGACATTCCAGTGGTTGCGAAGTTTCCTGATGTCTTTTCGGATGATCTACCAGGGTTACCACCGGACCGAGAGATGGAGTTTTGTATAGAGTTGGTACTTGGTACTGAGCCGATATCTCGACCACCGTATAGGATGGCTTCGATTGAGTTGGAGGAGCTGAAGAACCAGTTGTAGGAGTTACTAGAGAAGGAGTTTATTAGATCGAGGGTCTCACCCTAGGGAGCTTTGGTTTTTTCTGTGGGGAAGAAGGATGGAAGCCTCCGACTGTACATAGATTACCGATTATTGAATAAGGTTACCATTAAGAACAAGTACCCCCTTCCTTGCATTGATGATCTGTTGGATCAGCTCCAAGGAGCACAAGTCTTTTCTAAGATAGATCTGCGATCTGGGTACCATCAGTTGAGGATAGGAAGTGGAGATGTACCCAAGACAGCATTTCGTACCCGTTATAGCCACTACGAGTTCATGGTTATGCCATTCGGATTGACGAATGCCCCCACAACATTTATGGCTTTGATGAATGATGTGTTTAAACCATACCTGGACCAGTTAGTGATTGTGTTTATCGATGATATATTGGTTTATTCTAAGTCCAAGGAAGATCATGAGCAGCACTTGAGGATAGTTCTACAGACCCTCTGAGAGAAGTAGTTATATGCCAAACCCAGTAATTGTAACTTTTGGTTAGACCAGATCTCATTTTTGGACAATGTTGTATCGAGGGATAGCGTATCAGTAGATCCATCTAAGATTAAGGCAGTTGTTCAATGGGAACAGCCCAGGATAGTCACTAAGATCAAAAGTTTTTTGGGATTGGTAGGTTATTATCAGAGATTTGTAGAGGGTTTCTCCAAACTAGCTGCTCCATTGACACGTCTCACACAGAAGGATGTTGAGTTTGTGTGGGATAAGGCATGTGAGAGGAGCTTTCAAGAGCTTAAGAGTCGGTTGACCATTGCTCCGATTCTCACCATTCCTACCAACTCAGGAGGTTTCTCTGTGTATATGGATGAATCATACCAAGGATTGGGCTGCGTACTTATGCAGGATGAGAGGGTAGTTGCCTATGGAACCAAATAGTTGAAGGATCACGAGAAGAACTATCCGACTCATGATTTAGAGTTGGCAACCGTGGTGTTTGCGTTGAAGATATGATGCCACTACCTCTTTGGTGAAAAGTTTCAGATATTTACGGATCACAAGAGCCTTAAATATCTATTCTCGCAGAAGGAGCTGAATATGAGACAGAGAAGATGGCTCGAGCTCCTGAAGGATTACGATTCTGAAATCCTGTACCACCCAGGTAAGGCGAATGTAGTAGCTGATGTACTGAGTAGGAAACATCTTGGGTTGGTATTATACATGATGATTAGGGAACCCGAGCTGTTGGAAAAGTTCACTAGCCTCAGTTTAGATGTGACCTCGCCTGATACTGATAGTGGTTGTATGGTAGGTCGCCTACAGTTGGAACTGGATGAGGTGGATCGCATCCGGCTGGCTCAACGGATTAATCAGCAATGCAGTAATGTTATCGGGCAGATACAGAGGGTTACAAAGACTGATTTTGATTTGAGTTCAGATGGATTATTGAGGTTCAAGGGTATGATATGTGTTCCCAATGATCAAGAGATCTGGAGGTTGATCTTGACAGAGGCTCACTCATAGAAGTATATGATACATGCGGGGATTACCAAGATGTATCAGAACCTTCAGAAGGTTTATTGGCGCTCTGAAATAAAGAGAGACATTGCTAAGTATGTCGCCAGATATCTCGTCTGTCAGCAAGTGAAGGTAGAGCATCAGAAGCCTGCAGGGTTATTGCAGCCTCTACCGATACCAATATGGAAGTGGGAGCACGTCACCATGGATTTTATGATGGGTTTATCGAGGACCCGCAGAGGTAATGATGCCATCTGGGTAATTATGGATCGATTGACGATGTCAGCCCATTTCTTATCTATGAGAGCTATCGATACTTTGAGTCAGTTGGTGAACTTGTATGTTTGAGAGATAGTTCGATTTTGGCATACTCTGATCGGGATGCCCGCTTCACTTCCCACTTCTGAGAATATTTTCAGGAAATGATAGTGACCCAGTTGAGTTTTAGCACCACTTTCCATCCTTAGACAAATGGTCAGTTAGAAAGGACTATACAAACCCTAGAGGATATGTTGAGAGCGTGTGTGCTGGATTTTAGAGGCTCATGGGACGATCATTTACCACTAGCTGAGTTTGCCTATAATCATGCAAGTATCGGGATGGCACCATATAAGACACTATATGGACACAGATGCCGATCCCTTATTGGATGGGAAGAGGTTGGTGACAGATAGATTTTTACTCCCGACTTAGTGAGGCAAGCCTCTAAGGATGTTCAATTGATTTGTGAAAGGTTACGGATAGCTCAGAGCAGACAAAAGAGTTATGTTGACAAGAGATGGAGACCACTGGAGTTTACTATGGGTGTGTTTGTATTTTTGCGAGTTTCTCCCTCGAAAGGGATTAGGTTTGGTAAGAAGGGTAAGTTGAGCCCTGGGTATATCGGGCCATTTGAGATACTTGATAGAGTAGGAGATAAGACCTACAGGCTAGCATTACCACCCGAGTTAGCTGGCATTCATAACGTCTTCCACGTCACTATGCTTCGAAAGTACCACTCGGATCCGACGCATGTGATTAGATACGAGCCATTGGAGCTCAATGAGAGCATGTCGTATGTTTAGAAGTCAGTTCGGATATTAGATAGGAAAGAGAAGGTGTTGAGATCTAAGACGATTCCCTTAGTGAAATTTCTTTGGCAATATCACACTCCGAAGGAAGCTATCTGGGAGTTTGAGAGTATGATGTAAGAGAAGTACTCGGAGTTGTTCTCAGACTAATTCGGTTCTAATTTGGAGGATCAAATTTCTTTAGAGTGGGAGATTTGTGAGACCCCGTGTATTTATGACTTTATTATATGTTAATGGAATCATAAGACAAATAATTTTTGATCATATAAATGTGAATGAAATTACAAAGAGAATACATGAGTTTTCATGAATACATGTAATGGCTAAATAAGGACTTAAAACGTGAAATGAGAAAGGCTTCAAGAAAAGAAGTTGGTTCGGTTTGATCCTGAACATAGTGAAGTAGTGAAAATGCCCAAAAAGGGACAAACGAGCTCAACATGGAATGTTTGAGCTGTTTTAACAAATTCACCTCCGAAAACGATTGAAACAAAAAGATATGTAAGACACATGAATTCTATGTACCTTTTATGATTCCATCATGTATACACAAGTTACATAATATGTGAGTCATAAGAAATGGATCTTTTCATACGCTAAGTGTGAATATAATGCAAAATGGATGGTGAAGCAATTGAAAACAAGTTGTTCTTTGAAATTTTAGGAAAAACTGCAGTTGGGAACCTGCAAATGAAGGCCAGATTGATCCCTTATTCAAAGCAGATCGATCCCATATTCAAGCAGATCGATCTCAATGTTGTTCTTCCTAGAAAGGATCAATCCCTTCCTAAGTGCAAATCGATCTCTATTGGATTCTGCAAAGAGCAGATCGATCTCTCCCCATGAGCAGATCAATCTCCATTTGCTCCTGCCTAGCAAGGATCGATCCCTTCCCAAAGAGAAAATCAATCTCTCCCCATGAGCAGATCTATCACGACCCTCAATTTACCAAAAATCCACTACAATTTTTTTAGTTTTCTTTTATTATTTAGCCCATTATTCTTACCTTCTTCTGATCGTGAATAGCTTCACCACTAACAGTTAGGCTGTGTGTTGATGTAAATCTCATCCAACCATACCATTTCAATTTACAATTTATTTAAAGGTAAACACTTGTATTTCTTAATCAGAGTTGCTATTTACATGTGTTTAAAATTATTTACATCCCCAAATGTTACATTCAAAATATTACTGTGCTATTACATGTCTAGGTATAAAACTGTACAAATGTGTATACCTTCGTATGATGGGATGCAGCGAACTCTAAAAATCAACTCATCACTCGCTCTCAGTCTACTGCAGGTGCTCTGTAGAGGGGGAAAATAAGGGGGTGAGCAAACCACGCGCTCAGTAAGGCAATCATGCGAGCAGGTACATAATTGTACTATCTACATGATTGTGATGCCATGCGTAAAACCAAGCAGTTACTCGTCATACCCAAAAACATCAGTTTATGCATGTGTTCATGATATATAAAGCAGTTCATGTTATTTAAATAAGTGTACAAGTTGTATATAAAGCATGAAAAATCATCATGCGTAAATCATAAATAAAGCATGGAAAATCATCATGCGTGGTGAACTTAAAAACAGTTCATACTCAACGCAAATCAGTATGATCAACATTTGTCAGGACTCAGCCTCTCCCTTGGACTGTCCTGACCCATAAAACAATTTAAAAACATGGATTCATCATAAACCAAGTGACATGTCAGATTAGGCAAATAATAATAAGGGTAATAACTAGGACTGTGACCATATCCTCGGTGATCTCGGGCTATACGAATCTTAGTGTGCGGGATATCACCTCTATCTGCTTCCGCACGGGAGGTGGGTCACATCCAACCCGCCAGTCCATAACAGATCTAACCTTCATCTGAAGATGGTATATATAAATATCCATAAATGGTAGAACATACTCCCTGCTATATGCACGGTACAACGTACTCCGTGGACCCATATCATCACATCATATCGTACCATATCTCAATATGCACGTGTGAGCCTATTCAATCGGCGTGACACACAGTCTACCCGAAGCTCCTAGCACGGCTCCTAACATGTCATAAAATCACGTGCGAGTAATCTCTAGCACGGCTGTAAATGTATAGTAGACATCTAGTGCGAGCAATGCTCCAGCACCATGCCCTAAAATCCATGTGAAATCTAGTGCGAGCTAGGCTCTAGCACTCATGCAAGTAAAACTCTAGTGCGAGCATCGCTTCAGCACTAATGCATATATAAACACGTCAAACCTCATGCAAGCGACGCTCTAGCACGCTTTATTTCAACAAAACTCATGTAGGTGGCCCATTTGTGTGCAAAGAATGGTTATTAAATCAAATCAATTCTATATTATTGCAAACCATTTAAATGCTAGCCAGCCTACCAATCCACATCCTAAAAAGCAGTAAAAAGACTCAAGAACATCATGTTTGCTTTTCATGACTTTTTTCTAAAAACCCAATTTCCTTCTCCCTTCAAACATTCATTTCTTTTCTATGACCCTCAAACAATTTAGAACCATAATGCGCCCAAAAATGCGTACAAGTATCTCTAAAAGCCAACAAAATTCTCTTACCTCAATTCACTCGGAAGCAACTTCTTCTTCCTTTCCCGCTTTTCGAAATTTGCTCTGGATTTATCCTCGGGAGCTACAACACTCATCAGTCACATGAATCAATACTGATAACTCATATTCTAACTTTATCCTAGTCGATATATCTATGTCACAACCCTTTTTATCCATTTCATCTAAAAATCACCATAAATTTTTTGTTTTATTCGTTAACTTACCCGGTCGTGAACAACCCTCACAAACACAGTTGGGCTATGAGTCAATATTAATCATCATTTACCATGCCTCTTTCAATTAATCAAAAAGCAACACATACATTTGCAAGTTTAAGTCATGTACTTATACATGACATGTTTGCTAACATTTACATCTCCCATATTACAATTCAAAATGATTACTGTGCTATTACATGTTTAGATACAAAAAGAATTCTTGTGTGTATAACTCTTGGCGATGGAGAGCAGTGGATATCCAAATACAATGCCTCAGTCCTTCACTAGGCTACTATGCACGCTCTATAGAGGGGGAAAGTGAATGGGATGAGCAACCACACACTCAGTAAGACAACAATGTAAGCATGGTAGATAACTACACTATCTATATGCCTACAGTGTCATTCATAAAAATCATTAATATCCAGAGCATGAGATACTAATAAAACTATGCCACATGTATATACATATATCATGTACTGAAAACATGAAAATAGGCAAGTAAAACATGGAAAAACATCATGTAAAACCTCTCATGCTCATCATAACAAAACTCCTCATAAAAAGGGTAACTCGTCACAAAATCCATCCCTCAGGATTTATCACTTTCTGAAAACATATCAAAACTCATCACAAACAACAAGTGCCATCTCTTTGAAAACATCCCACAAGGCTCGATCCCTTCCTCGGGTCTACCTTGGACAACACAATCATACTCAGTATACAAAACCATGTGATATAATGTGAGATAGGTGGTCACTATATATATATATATATATATATCAAGGACTATGTTGGCCAACTATGTCATTATCATCCTAGACCACACGGATCTCGATGTGCGGGGCATCAAGCTAGAACAGAGGTGGGTTAGTCCTTCGTCAAACTTTCAAATCAACATCACAACCTCATGGTACAACGTACTTTGTGTGATGTACATGGTAAAACGTACTCCGTGGACCCATATCATGGTTGGGGGTGCCTGTCGTAGGTCTTACCCCATGCCATGTATAACCTACTCAGTCTCAAGTGCTCGTGCGAGCATCTCATCCCTGTGACTAATGGTCTACCCGAGGCATCCAGCACGGCTCGTGCGAGCATCTCATCTGTGTGACACACAGTCTACACAAGGCATCCAGCATGACTCATTACATATCACAGTGTGAAAACCAGTGTGAAAACCAGTGCGAGCTAAGCTCTAATGTAAACCCCACAAATTTCCTACGTTTAATTAGATTATATTTTAATGGAAGTGTGGATGTTCATTGTAGGGCTCGAGAATATAGGAGCCGAGGAACCCGTGAATGATCGGGAACCCGAAGATGCAAGAAGTGATAAAGCAAATGCAAGTACGAAGGGATTGAGAAATTTTAATTTGTTAAATGGAATATTGTGGATGTAAACACTTGTATTGAGAATTTACGAAGAATGATGGAATCCCGATACTATTTTATTTTCGGAATAAGGAAAGTTTCATGGAAGGCATGATATTATGTCTTTGGACAAATTATATGAGAAAATGTATATATGTAGATATATACATACGTGAATATGTATATATATATATATACACATATACTAGATATTTTGATAAAAGAAAAATAATATATATGGCATATATATATTATTTAGTGTGTAGATTTAATATATAGTATTAATAAAAAAAATGATTAAATGATTAGATGAAATAAAAAAAAAATGAAAAAAAAATAAATAAATAAATGAATAGTAATAATAACAATAAATAAACTAAACAAACAAATATCTATCTACCTATTAATATAACATATATATATTAATATAATATATATAATAGGTTGTACGGAATTGGCTTTCAAAGAAAGCCAATTCCGTCTCTGCTAATTGAAAAAAAAAAGAAAGAAACAAAATCAAACAGAGAGGAGCTAGCAGGGGCGGGAAAACAAACCAAAGGGAGAAAAGAGAAGAGGGAAGAAAGGAAGAGAAGGGAGGAAGGGTGATCGGCTGGAAAAGAAGAGCTGGTCGGCGAGGAAGAAGAAAAGAGAAAGAAAAGAGAAGCTGTCCAGCCGAGAAGAGGAAAGGAAAGAAAAGGAAGAAGAAGAGGAGAAGAGGAAGATTGCTCGGCTGGAGAAGAAGGAAAGGAAAAGAGGAAGAAGAAGGCTGAAGGAGTTGCTACAGGACCGAACCAGGAGGATGGGAGCTGAAAATCGAAGCTGTTGGGAGCAGAACAGGGGTGAGTGATTGGTCCGAAGCTGTTGGGAACAGGAGCTGAACAGAGCAGCTTGAAATAGTAGCAACCAGGAAATTGAAGAAGGAAGGGGGACCGAATGAAGATGAGAATGATGGAGAACTGAAAAAAAAAAAAAAGAGAAGAAGGGCAAATTGAAGAAGAAGACAGGAGCGAAAGAGAGGTGGAACTGAGGGGGAAGAGGACTACAATTAGATTGAAACCGAGACTGAAGAGTGAAGCCGAACCAGGAAAAGCAAACCTGGAATAGGCGAGCTGCTCGGGAAAGGAAGAAAGAAAGAAAGAAAAGAGAAAAAGAAAGAAGAGGGAGCCAATCAGGAAGAGCAGGCCGAGAGGCAGGGGAGACCGCCGGAAGAAGAGGACTGAAATTTGGAGCATGCCGAGAGCTGGAAAATCGAGAAACTGAAGAGGAGCGGGCTGGGAATCAGCAAGAAACCGAGAAGTAGAGCAGAATTGAGACTGAAGAAGCAAACGAGAGTGAAGGCTGGAACCGAGGAGATTGGGGAGGCTACAAACAGGGGTGGTAGCTGGTTGTACAGTGGCTGTTTTGGAGGCTGGAAACAGCTTGTGCGGGGGACTCTAGGAAGGGCAGTTCAAGGCTGATTTTGGGGTCTCCATTAGTTGTAAAAAAAAAAAAAAAAAGCAACAAGGCTGGAATGTGGCATTAGCGGGCTGGAAATGAGGTGTTGGGTCTGGAAAAGAGGGCTGATCAGCGGCTAAAACAGTGCTAGAAACAAGGCTAATTGGGGTGATGTTTGGGTGTTAAACGGGGGAAGGAATTGAAGCTGACCGAGAGTTGAGGGAGGAAAAGAGGTAAGAATCTAACGTGTATATGTATATTTAATTGTACATGTATATATATTTATGTGATTGTGTATAAGTATGATAAGGTAAAGTATATATATGTATATACATGTATGTAAATTCAATGTTCATGTAGACAAAAGTGTATTTAAGTGAATATATATATATATCTGGGTATATACATATAAGTGTGTATAATGAAAGGGTATGTTAGTATATGTACTTATATTTGACAACGAATAAGGAAAACCAAGGATAAAAATAAATATGAGTATATACTTAGGTGTATATACATATAGGAGTATATGAAAAATGTGTATATACTTGGGTGTATATACAAATGATTGTATAAAATAAATGTGTTTTAGTATATGTACAAACAAGGACATATATATATATATATAGGGGTGTATATAGGATGAATTTGTGCTAGTATATATATATACAAAGAATGTATATATGAGATAGGAAAAGAGTGAAAACAAATAAATATATATGTAAGTATATATGTGTATATATATATATATATACACCTATGGGAGTGTATATATATATGTATTTATGTGTAGATACATGTAGAGGCATATAATAAGGTGTATGCCAATAATTGTACGTACAAAGTAATATGTGGTAAGAGGGAATATATAAACGTGCGTGTTGACTTAGGTGAGTACAATAATACGTACACACGCAGTAGTAATGAATAGGTTACGATTTTAATGCAATTCGGGTAATTCGCACGAATAGGGTGCTAAGTGTACGATTTCGTTGTAGGTGATCGTAGAAGGAATTAAGTGAAGTACTAAGAGACGTCACCACTCGAGCACGGAGATTTCGATAGATCGAGGTAAGGGGATATAATTTAAAACGGTAATAGTTACTTACCCAAAACTTGATAAAGAAAGCTTGCAAAGACATGAAATATGATTTTCATGCATGTTTCTAAATTATATTTCTGATCAAGACTATGCTCTTTGTATTTATGTTTTCGAATAATTGTATATAACTGAATTTGATTTTGGAATATGAGCATGTCTTTTAAAATGATCATTCGAATAAGATGAATTTATTTCGATATTTTTGTATATGAAAATTTTAGTTGTTATGAGACTAAGGGCCATTTATGTTGCATGTTTACGTTTGTCAATTTCGCCTGTGTGGCGTCTGACTCGCCTGTGTGGCTTTTGAACTCGCCTGTGTGGCGCTTGTATTTCACCTGTGTGGCGTCTGACTCGCCTGTGTGGCGTTTGAACTCGCCTGTGTGGCGCTTGTATTTCGCCTGTGTGGCGCCTGTAATTCGCCTGTGTGGCGCCTGTAATTCGCCTTTGTGGCGCCTGTATTTCGCCTTCGTGGCGCCTGTAATTCGCCTGTGTGGCGCCTGTATTTCGCCTTCGTGGCGCCTGTAATTCGCCTTCGTGGTGCCTGTATTTCGCCTTCGTGGCGCCTGTAATTCGCCTTCGTGGCGCCTGTATTTCGCCTTCGTGGCGCCTGTAATTCGCCTTCGTGGCGCCTGTATTTCGCCTTCGTGGCGCCTGTAATTCGCCTTCGTGGCGCCTGTATTTCGCCTATGTGGCGCCTGTATTTCGCCTTCGTGGCGCCTATACCCCGCCTTTGTAGCGTCTGAAATTACCCTTGGGTCCTGAATTCCCTCTACGGAGGATGATCGGGTTATTTTGCCGCGTGATAAATTGGTTATTGCCGCGTGATAAATTCGTTATTGTCACATGATAATTTTATGGCCGATGTAGTCTCAATTTGAAAATTTAAACTTTGTTTTCAGAACCGGATTTGTAGTATGTGATTTGATATGTATTCCTGTTTGGAATTCTGAATGTACAACTAGTTTTACGTAATATCTGTTAAGTTCAAATACCTAAAGATTTACGTTTTGAATATCGATGTTTCTAATTTTCCTTAATCTTTGAATTCTATTATCAGTTTCAGAAAGTATCATCATACGTATTATTATGTTTTATACATATTTAAATTGCTAGAATCGTTTTAAATACATCTTCTTACTGGGCTTTTTCCCGAAAGCTCACCCCTCTACCTCTCAGATTACTTGCAGTGATTCGTAGACGCTACCTGTCGTGTACACGACGTAGGCTGGTGGGGAGAGCTCCCTAGGCTACCTTTTGTACACGCAGAAAGGTATACATTTACATTCCTGTACCAGACATAATTGTATGCACAGACACATTGGAAATATCAGTTGGGATGTAATTTTGTAAGGGACGATGTAAACATTACTACTTTGGTATAATGTTTTGAGATGACTAGTATTAAATTGAAATGGATGTGTTGAGTGGTAAAGATGAATTTGGAAAGTATGCTTGGTAGTGGTGGATATCTAGGATTGCAAAAAAAAAAACAACTGATTTGCAGGTGGGTAGGCTCATATATAAGTCGTTGTGCTGCCGAAATTTTTATCGGCCACATAAGTTAAAATATAGAAATTAATTATGATTACGAGTAAAGTATTAGGAAAAGTATTTTGACACTGCACAGGAATACAACCTAAGTGAATAAGAAAATAAGTGGTTAAATTTAAAAAAAAAAAAAAAAAAATTTCCCCGATTTTCAAGGGTCAAGGGTCGTTACAGTTTAAGTGGTATCAGAGCTAAGGTTGTCTAGTACTGTCAGTGTCAAAAATAAGGATTAAATTACATCCCAATGTCTGTGCTTGTCTGGTTGTAGGAAATGTATACCTAATAACTTTAAGATTCGATCTTTGGAATTACGCGCAGGTATTAGATCACTGCACGATGAGTGGGAGACGCGGACGTACTCGGAGGCAGGCTCAGCCACCTCCACCTCCTCCACCCGAGCCAGAGAGTCCTCGTACTCGTATGGCTCAGTTTGAGCAGCGATTGGAGCAGCGCCTCGAGCGAGGTTTGGAGTCGATAGCTGCCATGGTTGCCCAACACCTAGGGGCAAATGTTTCTGATTCTGCTGGCACGGCACCAATTCCTACTCCGGTGCAGACTCCTCCACAAGCACCGCCACCTCCTCCTCCACCAGTTCCTCCAGTACCTTTGGCGCCTCAACCTCCTGTACAGGCCCGGAGGGAGGAGAGAAATATCGGTAGGATGAGAGATTTTCTGAAGATGAGGCCTCGAGTATTTAAGGGGATTAAGAATCCGGTAGAGGCTGAAGAGTGGCTGGTGAGCCTTGGGAAGATCTTCGACTTTTTGGGGTGTTCTGATGTTGAGAAGGTCTCTATGGCCACTTACATGCTGTAGGGCCAAGCAGAGTATTGGTGGGGATCCACCAAGGTCCTTCTGACTGCTCAGCATCCGGTGATTAGTTGGGATGCTTTCTCCACAGCTTTTAGGAAGCAGTATGTTCCACTAGTTGCCCAGCAAAAGTTGAGGATGGACTTTTTGAGTTTGGTACAGGGCAATATGACCGTGGATGAGTACGAGAGTAAATTCACCATGCTGATGAGGTATGATCCAGAGACGTTCCAGAATGAAGAGCGTCGGACTGAGCGGTTCTTAGCAGGGTTAAGGCCAGCTATCAGAGATCGTCTTTTGGGGCTATGGATTACGGAATTTCAGGATGCTCTGGGTAGAGCACAGATGGTCGAGAGGGGCCTCAATGTCACCGAGACAGAGTATGATTTTAAGGGAAGGACCAGAGATGATCGTGTACAGATGGAGTTGGCGAGACGAGATTTTAGGAGGGGTCAGCCTAAGAGGCAGAGGACAGATGAGTCTCGGGCTAGGATTGATAGGCCCATGGCTCCTATAGCTACCCCACAGACTACCAGAGCATTCCAGCGGTACGAGAGATTGTGCCCTAGTTGTGGTAATTTTCATAGTGGTGTGTGTCATTGGTCCTCAGGGAGCTGTTTTAGGTGTGGACAGAGGGGACACCGGATTAGAGATTGTCCATTAAATAAGTTTCCACAGCTTCCAGAACTACCACGACAACTTGAGAGGCAAGCTTCCCCGAGACAAGACCCACAGAGACGGGCTACCGTAGCAGAGAAGGGTAAGAAGCTTGTCACTCATGGGAGGGTCTTTGCTATGGATACAGAGACTGCTGATGCCTCCGCTGAGACCATCCAGGGTAAGCTTTCAATTTGCAATCACGAGACACATGTATTATTAGGTTCAAATTCTACGCATTTTTATTTATTTATATATCACCCCATTTGGTATGTAAACTGCCTGTGAAGCGTGAGCCTCTAGATTTCATGTTACACGTTACCACACCCCTGTATTAATCCCGAAGGACTAATATGGTGTATAGGAATTGTGAAATTAAGATAGGGCGTGTTCGAAGTATCGAAACATCCCTGTAAACTAGGAAAGTTTTCTGACATATGATCAAATAATTTATCAAAGTTACCCCTAAACTAAAAGGGGAAGTTCTAGAATTGATTTAGCAAGTGGTGTCGAATTAAGTACACAAACCACTGTACTGAGTGACCTTGCTTGGATGTGAAATGCTAAGAGGGTAATTATAAAAGCTATAAGAAGGGGAGATTTTCGGATCGAGTGACCCACTTTGGAGTGTACTGGTGTTAAAATTTAAGGAGACTCGGAGCCTCTTGGGTCACTGTGTATTAAGAATGGTTGTAAGTAGGATTACCAAGAACCCAAAAGGGGTATGATACAATCTGGGTGATCGTAGACAGATTGATTAAGAGTACCCACATCTATTTCGATGGACCCGAATGAATTTGGAGGACCAAATTCTTTTAAGGTGGGGAGAATGTAAACCCCACAAATTTCCTACGTTTAATTAGATTATATTTTAATGGAAGTGTGGATGTTCATTGTAGGGCTCGAGAATATAGGAGCCGAGGAACCCGTGAATGATCGGGAACCCGAAGATGCAAGAAGTGATAAAGCAAATGCAAGTACGAAGGGATTGAGAAATTTTAATTTGTTAAATGGAATATTGTGGATGTAAACACTTGTATTGAGAATTTACGAAGAATGATGGAATCCCGATACTATTTTATTTTCGGAATAAGGAAAGTTTCATGGAAGGCATGATATTATGTCTTTGGACAAATTATATGAGAAAATGTATATATGTAGATATATACATACGTGAATATGTATATATATATATATATACACATATACTAGATATTTTGATAAAAGAAAAATAATATATATGGCATATATATATTATTTAGTGTGTAGATTTAATATATAGTATTAATAAAAAAAATGATTAAATGATTAGATGAAATAAAAAAAAATGAAAAAAAAAATAAATAAATAAATGAATAGTAATAATAACAATAAATAAACTAAACAAACAAATATCTATCTACCTATTAATATAACATATATATATTAATATAATATATATAATAGGTTGTACGGAATTGGCTTTCAAAGAAAGCCAATTCCGTCTCTGCTAATTGAAAAAAAAAAGAAAGAAACAAAATCAAACAGAGAGGAGCTAGCAAGGGCGGGAAAACAAACCAAAGGGAGAAAAGAGAAGAGGGAAGAAAGGAAGAGAAGGGAGGAAGGGTGATCGGCTGGAAAAGAAGAGCTGGTCGGCGAGGAAGAAGAAAAGAGAAAGAAAAGAGAAGCTGTCCAGCCGAGAAGAGGAAAGGAAAGAAAAGGAAGAAGAAGAGGAGAAGAGGAAGATTACTCGGCTGGAGAAGAAGGAAAGGAAAAGAGGAAGAAGAAGGCTGAAGGAGTTGCTACAGGACCGAACCAGGAGGATGGGAGCTGAAAATCGAAGCTGTTGGGAGCAGAACAGGGGTGAGTGATTGGTCCGAAGCTGTTGGGAACAGGAGCTGAACAGAGCAGCTTGAAATAGTAGCAACCAGGAAATTGAAGAAGGAAGGGGGACCGAATGAAGATGAGAATGATGGAGAACTGAAAAAAAAGAAAGAGAAGAAGGGCAAATTGAAGAAGAAGATAGGAGCGAAAGAGAGGTGGAACTGAGGGGGAAGAGGACTACAATTAGATTGAAACCGAGACTGAAGAGTGAAGCCGAACCAGGAAAAGCAAACCTGGAATAGGCGAGCTGCTCGGGAAAGGAAGAAAGAAAGAAAGAAAAGAGGAAAAGAAAGAAGAGGGAGCCAATCAGGAAGAGCAGGCCGAGAGGCAGGGGAGACCGCCGGAAGAAGAGGACTGAAATTTGGAGCATGCCGAGAGCTGGAAAATCGAGAAACTGAAGAGGAGCGGGCTGGGAATCAGTAAGAAACCGAGAAGTAGAGCAGAATTGAGACTGAAGAAGCAAACGAGAGTGAAGGCTGGAACCGAGGAGATTGGGGAGGCTACAAACAGGGGTGGTAGCTGGTTGTACAGTGGCTGTTTTGGAGGCTGGAAACAGCTTGTGCGGGGGACTCTAGGAAGGGCAGTTCAAGGCTGATTTTGGGGTCTCCATTAGTTGTAAAAAAAAAAAAAGCAACAAGGCTGGAATGTGGCATTAGAGGGCTGGAAATGAGGTGTTGGGTCTGGAAAAGAGGGCTGATCAGCGGCTAAAACAGTGCTAGAAACAAGGCTAATTGGGGTGATGTTTGGGTGTTAAACGGGGGAAGGAATTGAAGCTGACCGAGAGTTGAGGGAGGAAAAGAGGTAAGAATCTAACGTGTATATGTATATTTAATTGTACATGTATATATATTTATGTGATTGTGTATAAGTATGATAAGGTAAAGTATATATATGTATATACATGTATGTAAATTCAATGTTCATGTAGACAAAAGTGTATTTAAGTGAATATATATATATATCTGGGTATATACATATAAGTGTGTATAATGAAAGGGTATGTTAGTATATGTACTTATATTTGACAACGAATAAGGAAAACCAAGGATAAAAATAAATATGAGTATATACTTAGGTGTATATACATATAGGAGTATATGAAAAGTGTATATACTTGGGTGTATATACAAATGATTGTATAAAATAAATGTGTTTTAGTATATGTACAAACAAGGACATATATATATATATAGGGGTGTATATAGGATGAATTTGTGCTAGTATATATATATACAAAGAATGTATATATGAGATAGGAAAAGAGTGAAAACAAATAAATATATATGTAAGTATATATGTATGTATATATATATATACACCTATGGGAGTGTATATATATATGTATTTATGTGTAGATACATGTAGAGGCATATAATAAGGTGTATGCCAATAATTGTACGTACAAAGTAATATGTGGTAAGAGGGAATATATAAACGTGCGTGTTGACTTAGGTGAGTACAATAATACGTACACACGCAGTAGTAATGAATAGGTTACGATTTTAATGCAATTCGGGTAATTCGCACGAATAGGGTGCTAAGTGTACGATTTCGTTGTAGGTGATCGTAGAAGGAATTAAGTGAAGTACTAAGAGACATCACCACTCGAGCACGGAGATTTCGATAGATCGAGGTAAGGGGATATAATTTAAAACGGTAATAGTTACTTACCCAAAACTTGATAAAGAAAGCTTGCAAAGACATGAAATATGATTTTCATGCATGTTTCTAAATTATATTTCTGATCAAGACTATGCTCTTTGTATTTATGTTTTCGAATAATTGTATATAACTGAATTTGATTTTGGAATATGAGCATGTCTTTTAAAATGATCATTCGAATAAGATGAATTTATTTCGATATTTTTGTATATGAAAATTTTAGTTGTTATGAGACTAAGGGCCATTTATGTTGCATGTTTACGTTTGTCAATTTCGCCTGTGTGGCGTCTGACTCGCCTGTGTGGCGTTTGAACTCGCCTGTGTGGCGCTTGTATTTCGCCTGTGTGGCGTCTGACTCGCCTGTGTGGCGTTTGAACTCGCCTGTGTGGCGCTTGTATTTCGCCTGTGTGGCGCCTGTAATTCGCCTGTGTGGCGCCTGTAATTCGCCTTTGTGGCTCCTGTATTTCGCCTTCGTGGCGCCTGTAATTCGCCTGTGTGGCGCCTGTATTTCGCCTTCGTGGCGCCTGTAATTCGCCTTCGTGGCGCCTGTATTCCGCCTTCGTGGCGCCTGTAATTCGCCTTCGTGGCGCCTGTATTTCGCCTTCGTAGCGCCTGTAATTCACCTTCGTGGCGCCTGTATTTCGCCTTCGTGGCGCCTGTAATTCGCCTTCGTGGCGCCTGTATTTCGCCTATGTGGCGCCTGTATTTCGCCTTCGTGGCGCCTATACCCCGCCTTTGTGGCGTCTGAAATTACCCTTGGGTCCTGAATTCCCTCTACGGAGGATGATCGGGTTATTTTGCCGCGTGATAAATTGGTTATTGCCGCGTGATAAATTCGTTATTGTCACATGATAATTTTATGGCCGATGTAGTCTCAATTTGAAAATTTAAACTTTGTTTTCAGAACCGGATTTGTAGTATGTGATTTGATATGTATTCCTGTTTGGAATTCTGAATGTACAACTAGTTTTACGTAATATCTGTTAAGTTCAAATACCTAAAGATTTACGTTTTGAATATCGATGTTTCTAATTTTCCTTAATCTTTGAATTCTATTATCAGTTTCAGAAAGTATCATCATACGTATTATTATGTTTTATACATATTTAAATTGCTAGAATCGTTTTAAATACATCTTCTTACTGGGCTTTTTCCCGAAAGCTCACCCCTCTACCTCTCAGATTACTTGCAGTGATTCGTAGACGCTACCTGTCGCGTACACGACGTAGGCTGGTGGGGAGAGCTCCCTAGGCTACCTTTTGTACACGCAGAAAGGTATACATTTACATTCCTGTACCAGACATAATTGTATGCACAGACACATTGGAAATATCAGTTGGGATGTAATTTTGTAAGGGACGATGTAAACATTACTACTTTGGTATAATGTTTTGAGATGACTAGTATTAAATTGAAATGGATGTGTTGAGTGGTAAAGATGAATTTGGAAAGTATGCTTGGTAGTGGTGGATATCTAGGATTGCAAAAAAAAAACAACTGATTTGCAGGTGGGTAGGCTCATATATAAGTCGTTGTGCTGCCGAAATTTTTATCGGCCACATAAGTTAAAATATAGAAATTAATTATGATTACGAGTAAAGTATTAGGAAAAGTATTTTGACACTGCACAGGAATACAACCTAAGTGAATAAGAAAATAAGTGGTTAAATTTAAAAAAAAAAAAAAATTTCCCCGATTTTCAAGGGTCAAGGGTCGTTACATCTAACACGATTCATGAATCATTAATAAATTCCCTCGCACGAGCAGTGCTTTAGTACGGCTTTTATCCATAATAAATAATGAGAAAATCACGTACGAGTATAGCTCCAGTATGGTTATATGCATAAGAAAATCAATTGAAACCACGTACGAGCTAAAGCTCCAGTACGATTTATAAAACATCATAAACATGTTGCGAGCTAGGCTCCAACACATTTCATACGTAATCAAAACATCAAAATCCAATGCGAGCGGAGCTCCAACACGATTTAACTCATACAAATCTGATAGACAGCTCATTTCAACACAACACATTCGAAATCAAAGTCAGCACCTAACTCGTGCTATTTCATGAAATCATGAAAATCAAATAGCCAGCCTATCCGTCAATTTGCTTAAACCAAAGCAATATATGTCATAAAAATATCAAAACATGATATTTATGCAATTATTATCCTTACTATCCTTTTTTGTAAGATCCACTTCAAAAACCAAATCATCTATATTCGTGGTCATTCACACAAACCATTTATTCTTTTTTAGATAACCAACACAATTTTCAATACCTTATATTCACCCTCAAAATACTTGAGCTATCTCGAGGCACTTACAAAATTTCCTTACCTAGAATCGTGTCGAGTGATTCCAATTCCTTAGAGCTGCTCAATTGTGCAGTTTGATTCGCCTCCAATGAAATCTCTGGGACTGCACGAAATTATGTATCACATCAATTTAATCCGATGAAATTAAAATTCTTGCGTTTACTATAGTCGATTCGACTTATAGTTTTCATTAACACTTATAAAGCCCCATTTCCTCTTAAGTCCATTTTGATCGCTCTATTTATTTCTCAAGAGTCTATTGAACTCTTTAGGCCAATTGATTCACACTAAATCGGTATTAAGCTCATAGTGCCTCTAGTTCATCATTTACTTCACTATGGCAATTTATCAAATACCTCATATGCTTATTTTCATAACTTGACAAATCTCACAATGTAGCTTCATTCAATCATCTCAAAATCATACATATCACCTCACTAACACCTTAGTATAAGCTATTTATCATTAACTCAACCATATCACATTTTTTCACACTAACTCATTCTAGGTTATGCTTGTTGCATTACATTCTTGGTAGTTTCAATCAACAATACATACACCAATCTACTCACAACAACAACTAGATAAATATACTTTGAGTTGGTGTATTAGAAAGTCACCTAGCTTGACTTTTCCCTTTTCCAAATTTGAAGACTCCTTTGCTCCTTCAATCCAACAAATGAAGTGTTGATTTCAAACTATGTTGTTATTCTCTTCACAATAAATAACTTCACTCTAATAGCTTTTTCTTAAATCTTTATGGAAATGTGATAGTTTTTAGAGTGAGAAAGTTAGGTCAATGTTGAAAATGGAAGAAATGAGTTTGTTCCCGTGAAATGCAGATCCAACTGCCTAATTTTTATAGGAAAAGCCTTAGTAGATCGATCTCCATATGAGGGAGATTGATATGCCATTGCTTGAATCCTTCAAAATTTTGACATTTTGTAGGCAGGGGATCAACCTGTTGAAGTGCATGGGATCGATCTGCTTAAGGTAATGAGATCGATCTGTTTCAAGCAGAAGGCATTGGAGATCGATCTGGCCTTAAGAGGAGATTGATCTGGCTTATCCATAGACCAATAGAGATCGATCTGCCATGGGAGGAGATCGATCTGGTCCAATCCAAGACAACTTGAGATTGATCTGCTTTAGCGAGGGATCAATCTCCCTCTAGCATAGTGGTCGAACACCATCATTCCATTCTTAGCCAATTCAGCTAAGAAACTTACCTAGTTATACTATCTATGATAAGATCGGATCACAAGTGTTGGAAATTAAGGACGGTGATTCGAGGTAAGGGACTTATGTGAGCTATTCGAGTGCTGTATGTAAATGAATACGATAAAGTATATAGATATTGAGATATCTAGGTGAAAACTACGTATGAGAAGAAGATTATATGCATGAATTGCATGACTTCTATGCCTTGTTGTGAAAAAAGGTTTTTACAAGTGTTTGTGAGAATGACTAATAATAGATTGGCTTTCAGTTTCGAAATTTGCATGAAAAGCTTTTAACGAGTGATTGAAGGGAGATTGCCCTCTCACTCATACTCAGTGAATGAAGCCATCTATTTCTTTTCTGTGTGAACTTGTACTAGAGCCGAAGGGGCGATGGTAGATTTACTAGCCTTGCTGGCATAACCTTTTAAAAGGGGATTTTGAGTAAAACAACAAAAAAGGGTGCTCGATGCCTCAAGTGATGCTATGTGATTCCACTCGAGAGCTCGTACTAGATTTCGGGAATCGTGCTGGAGCCAAAGAGTATTGTTTAGTGATCTTGCTCTGATTATGGTCGCATGTGACCCCCTCGATTTGAAGTGATAAGATCAAACCGTGCTTGATGCCTCAGGTATGTTGTGTGTTCTTACGTTGAGTTGCTTGCACGTGGTCTCTTTAGCTTCACTGTGTGATAAGAAAAACTGTGCTTGATGCCTCAGGTATGCTGTGTGATCTTACGCTGAGTTGCTCGCACGTGGTTTATGATGTTTGCTGTGTGATAAATAAAATTGTGTTGGAGCCGTCGTGTATTGCTTAGTGATCTTGCATAGACCTACTTGCACGTGATTTTGAGACAATGGAAATGGGTGATAAGAATCCATTGGAGCACGATGTACCGTGAGCGTTAGCCATGAGGTACGATATGCCGTGACATCTTAGTGATTCTGTGTAAGGTGAAGGGATGGTTGATCCACCTCCCCAAGCATAGGGTTCTCGCACACCTGATTAGTGTTGCTTGGAATCTGGACTATGGCTATAAGTCTTTTATCTGTGTGATACGACATTGTGTTACTACTCTGTGAGGTGACAAATGTCCCCCATGTTGTGTGATACTGGGTGATGTAAAATCTCATTATATGTCTCATATTAATTGATTTACAAAGAGAATTGTAAGTGTGTTCTGTGTGGTTTTTAAAAATTGAACTGTGTGATCCTGTGTGAATTGATGATGTATATGCATATGCCCATCTAGTGAATTAATGGTTTCGCATTGATGGAAGCTATTTTTACAGAATGCATATGTCTTATAAGGGAAATAAATGATTGTATTTTAGCATGTAGATAGTGTAGTTATCTATTTACTTTCATATTTTCCTTACTGAGCGTGTTAGCTCACCCTCCTTATTTCCTCCTCCACAGATACTACGCAGTAGTGAGTTATTGCAGTTGACCGTGCTACGTGTCCTCCAATTCTCCAGCGGTATAGAGGTATACATTCATGAGAAAAAAATTTTGTATCCTATAATTTAATGCACAGTCTAGTGATCTTTTATACGAAGGGAATGTAGATAATAGAAACTTATGTAAACGTTTTCGCATATTTATAAAAGAGCAGTTTCTATTTCATTAAATAAATTTTAAATTATGAATGGATGAGATGTAGATATGGATGTTGACTCACAGCCTAACTGTTAATAGTAAGTTAAGTCACGGGAAGAGGGTTGTGATAGAGATTGGTATCAGAGCTTAAGTTAGTCTAATGTGAGTCAGTATCCATAGTTAGGAAAATTATACATCCCTAAAGCACTGTGTATTATTTGGATACAATTATGTATATCGAGCTGGAAATGTAACTGAGACACTTATTATTGAGTATGCAGCATGTCAGATAGACGACGTACTCGTAAAGAAGAGAGTTCGCATTCTCAGGGGCATAGAGATGAGCCTGAGAGATGCAGTGGGTCCATTTCTAGTTGAGATCCATGTGGCCTTAGTGAGGCCACTGAAGCATGCATAGCGCAGTTACAGCACAGTGTAGACACAATCATGAAGATATTTACACAGGCGATGCCCAGATTTGAGGGTAGATAGGAGAACCCTACGTGTCATGCTGCTGCACCTGAGAGATATGAGACTGCATAACCTAAATCGACCTCGAGCTACAGAGGCAGAGATTCCTGCACCCCCTCCAATTCAGGATATTCCCTCACCAGTTCAGGATCATGTAGCTCACAACAGATTGGTGTGAAGGAGTTTATAATTGTGACCTGGGCAGATTGAGACAGTTCAGGAAGTTTGGACCACCTTTGTTCAGTGGGGTGAAGGACTCAGTGTTAGCCGAGCATTGGATTCGTAGTATGGGGAAACTCTACAGATTTTTTCATTGCTCTGCCACAGAGAAGGTCACCTTTGCAGCCTTTGTATTAGAGGGTGAGGCCGAGCATTGATGGATGGCCACCCAGTCGATTTTGACTGCATGTCACCCGGTGGTGACTTGGGATATATTTCTGTATCCCTTCAAGAGGCAGTACATTCCAACCACTGCTCAGAGGAAGATGCAAATGGACTTTCTGACCTTGACTTAGGGGAACCGTACAGTTGATAAGTATGAGTCTGGATTCAGCTCCTTGGGTAGATATGACATAGTGACCATGGGATGTTAGGACATGAAGGTCCAAAAATTTCTTGAGGGGTTGAGACCTTCGATTAGAGCTCGGTTGGCCCCATTTGACATTACCACCTATGACGAGGTAGTATGCAAAGCTCAGCTATGTGAGCAGGATTGTGAGTTGCACGCCTCAGAGTTAAGTAAGAGTGGTAAGGGCAGAGATAGAGACCGGAAGAGGTTAGCGGATGATAGAGGATTTAGAAAGGGTCGAAGATTGTTTGGTAAAGGGCCAAAGATTGAGGAAGTATGAGAGAGGCCTGCAAAGCCTCCAACTTATCCAGCTCTGCCTCCAGCTTCGAGGGGCATCATTATTGGTAGACCCCGACCTATCATCGAACAGTGCAGAATGTGTGGTAGATATCATGGGAACAGACCATGCCCTTTTAAGAGATCCTATTATAGATGTGGCAAACCAGGGCACATAGCTCGTGAATGCCTAAAGTTGATCGATACAGCCCTATAAAGGGGCAAAGAGCCAGCGAAGGCTACAGTTGAGACACCTACACCTAAGAGGAAGGCTACAGCTAAAGAGAAAGGGAAACAAGCTGTTGGTTGAGGGCGAGTGTTTGTATTAGACCAGGCATTTGCAGAAGCTTCTACGGATGTGATTAAAGGTACCATCCTAGTCTTTGTTTTTAAAGCATTAGTATTAATTGATCCTGGTGCCACGCATTTATTTATATCACCTACATTTGCATGTAAATTGCTTGAACATGTGAAACTTGTACCTCCAGGTAGGATATTGCTTATAAGTACTCCAATGAGAGATAATGTAGTAACTGAGTAAGTATGTAACGATTGCAAGTTAAAAGTAGGGGAAAATGATATGTTAGCTAATCTTATCTGTTAGACATGAAGGACTTTGATGTAATACTAGTTTAGACTATTATGCTAAGACAGTAATGTTTTTAGCCCCTGAAAAGTATGTTGTAAGATTGGTTAAGTAATTAATGAAGTAGTAAATTATTTCTAAGGATGGATGATTTTACTAACAAAATGTGATCATAATATGTTGAAGGTTTTATAATATATGTTGTTGACTTGGATAAGGCACACCCGAAATTAGTTGACATCCCAGTGGTTAGAGAGTTCCTCGATGTCTTTCCGGAAGAATTACCAGGATTGCCACCAGACAGAGAGATAGAATTCTGTATTGATTTGGTACCTAGAACTGAACTAATATCCAAACTACCGTATAGAATGGATCCAGTGGAATTGGAGGAGCTAAAGAAACAGTTGCAAGAGTTGTTGGACAAGGGGTTTATCAAACCGAGTGTATCACCTTGGGGAGCACCAGTTTTGTTTGTAAAGAAGAAAGATGAGAGTCTCTGACTGTGTATAGATTATCAGTTGTTGAACAAGGCTACCATCAAGAATAAGTATCCCATTCCACAGATTGATGATCTATTGGATCAGTTGCAAGGAGCATAGATCTTTTTGAAGATTGATCTCAGGTCTGGGTATCATCAGTCGAGGATTCGGAGTGAAGATATGCCTAAGACAGCATTTCGGACCTGTTATGGTCATTATGAGTTTTTGGTTATGCCATTTGGGTTGACGAATGCACCCGTAGCGTTTATGGCATTAATGAATGATGTGTTTAAGCCTTACCTGGATAGCTTCGTGATTGTCTTTATAGAAGACATTTTGGTATACTCGAAGTCCAGGGAAGAGCATGCGCAGCATTTGAGAACAGTGTTATAGACCCTCCGAGATCAGGAGTTGTATGCTAAACTTAACAAATGTTATTTCTGGCTAAGTAAGATATTGATTTTGGGTCATGTAGTCTCAAGAGACGGTCTATCAGTGAATCCGTCTAAGATTGAGGCTATGATACAGCGGGAAAGACCCAAGATGGTTACAGAGATTCGTAGTTTCCTGGGTTTAGCAGGTTATGTGAGACCCCATCTATGTATAACTTTGTATATATGTAAATGGAATTATAATATGGATGATTTTGGATCAAGTAAATAAGAATGAAGTTCAAATGAGAATAAATGAGTATAGTGGATGCATGTGAAAGTTAAATAAAGGCTGAAGTAGCCACAAACTTAGTAAATGAAAACCTCAAGCATCCAGAATGAGTATAAAGGCGTGAAATGTATAAATAAGTGTAAAACGAGGAATTATACGAACCTTTTTTATTTCTAAGTGATACGCACAAGTTTCATAATATGGAAATCATACGAATTGAGCCTTACCATGCCCCAAGTATGAATGGATTGCAAAATGACTAGTCAAGCAATCAAAGGCAAGTTAACCTTTGAAAATTTTGGGAAAACTACAATAAAAATGCAGAAAATGAAGGCCAGATCGATCTCCTATTCAAGGAGGATCGATCTCATGTGCAAAATAAAGTAATTTAGAGTGAAATATGCAAGGCAGATCGATCTGCGTTTGCCTCTGCCAAGCCCAGATCGATCTCCTTAACTCTTAGGTTGGAGCAGATCAATCTCACCTTAAGACCAGATCGATTTCCTTAACTCTCGACTTGAAATAGATCTATCATGTCCAATTGAAGCAGATCGATCTTATTCACTAAAGCAGATCGATCTCAAGCCCTCGACAGATCGATCTCATGCCTTCAAATGTTGAGAAAATGAGGGATTTAAGAGGACTAGATTGATCTCCACCCAATGCAGATCGATCTCATTAAGTTATTTCTATAAAAGGGAGCAGATGAAATCTGCTTCTCATGGGAACAACCTCATTCTTCCATTATTCAATCCAAAAACCTAGCTTTCTCACTCCTAAATCCACCCATTTTCATAAAGATTTGAGGGAAAGCTATTAGATACAAAGTTGTTCACATCAAAGAGAAGAACAACATAGCTTGGAGTCATTACCCCATTTGTTGGATTGAAGGAGAAAAGGTGCATTTCCATTTAGTTCAAGAAGGAAATCAATCTAGGTGAGTTTTTAATGCACCAATCCAAGTTTATTTGTTTAGTTATTGATTTTGGAGTTGACTGGTGTGCATCTTAATGGTAGAACTACCTAGAATGCAATGGAACAATTATAACCTAAAAATAGGTTAGTGTGAGAAAGTGAAATGTACTGAAGTAATGATGAATGGGATATCTTAAGGAGATAATGGTGCTATGAGTATGATTTTAAGATGGTGTTATGGAGTGAATTGTGAGACTTACCTAAAAAGGGTAAAATGTGTATTTAAGACATTGGGTAAAATGCATAAATGAATGAGAGAGTAAGGGTAGAGTATTTCACATCAAGTCCTAAACAAGTAACTAAGTGAGTTACTAGATAAATTGGTTGGAAATGGCTTGATGATGGCCAAATGCAAAAATGGGCCAAACTTAACGAAATAGGCTCAAAGAAATAAATTGACTAGTTGAAGTCAAATGTGAGTTAGCAACATTAACTCAAGTGATTGGTGAATGATTTGCAGCTTCCGAGGATACACCCGGAGCAAGTTGAGCCAAAGCGCGAGAAGTTAAGAGGAAGAGATTCGCACCCCGAGTAAATCGAGGTAAGGGAATTGTGAAGACTCTAAGAGATATCTGTGCGCATTTTGGGCGTATTATGTTTTTCTAGAATGCATGTGGTAATAGGAAATGAAATGGGTGATTGAAGGGCAAAGAGTTGGGTTTTGAGAAATGTGCATGAAAAACAAAAGCATGATGCTTTGAAAATCCTGTTTTATTGCTTTTTAGCAAGTGATTGGTAGGTTGGCTAACATTTGAAATTATTTACAAAATAAATGATTTGATTTGGTTTATAACCATACTTTGTAAAGAATTGAGCCACCTACATGGATTTCATGAGAATGAAAGCGTGCTAGAGTATGACTCGCACGAGATTTCATGTGTTTTATACGCATGATGCTGGAGCTTAGCTCGCACTAGTTTTCACATGGATTTCTATGATGTTGTGCTAGAGCTTAGCTTGCACAGACGTTATACTGGTTTTGATATGGTGCTGGAGCATAGCTCGCATTACATGTCCACCATACTTGTTACCATGCTTGAGATTACTCGCACGTGGTTTTATGACATGTTGATAGTCGTGCCAGGAACTTCAGGTAGACTGGATGTCGTAGGATTAAATAGGCTCGCACGTGCATTTTGAGATGTGACGTGATATGATGTGTTGATATGGGTCCATGGAGTAAGTTGTACCGTACAGGTAGCATGGAGTACGTTGTACCATGTTGAGATTGTGATATGTCATATTCGGACAATGTTTCGATCTACTATGGACCGGCGAGTTAAACGTGACCCACCTCCCGTGCGAAAGCAGATAGAGGTGATACCCCGTACACCTAATCAGTGTAGCCTAGGATCACAAAGGATATGGCCATAGTCCTAGAGGATAGTTCCCTGTTATATTGCCTATCTCACATGTCTCTTGCTTTATGAATGAATCCATGTTTCGAAATGTATTGTTGACACGCCCTAAAGGTATTGTCCGCAAGTGCACGGGTCGTACAAGTAATAATGAGATTTGAGTCCCGAGTTATCGTCCCACAGAGAAGTTGACTAGCCTAATTAAGTACGGTTAATCTTACCCTAAGTATATCCTAGTAAATTATGAAGTTGCAATGGGTGGTCTACATGGCTAGAATTAAAATATTGAAAGCAATAAAATAATAAAACTATAAAATAAAGGAAATAAAATCGAGCAAAAATTACTTACAAAGCTCCGAGTAATAAAAAGCAAGAACCTACAAAAGAAAATTTAAACAGTTAAAATGAATTGATGCAACTAAAATAAAATGCAAATATGAAAATAAAGCAATAAAACTAATTAAACTAAAATTAAACAAGCTTAAAATAAAATGTGCATGTATTTAAATTAACTAAGAAAATGCAATTTAAACTAACTTAAAGTCTAATGAAAATAAAGACTAAAAAAAAATGCGTGAAAAACATTTAATCTAAATTAACTCTGAATGCTACTCTTAAAATACTAAACTAAAATTAAGTCCTAAAATCTATGATATAAAATCAACGGTTAACAAAAATTAAAACTAAAAATTAAATTAACAAACAAAACACTAGAACTAACCTACAATTTTCATTTAACAATTAGCCTAACTTAACAACTAATAAAAGGAATGAAAACAATAATAAAAATGCATTAAACATTAAATAGAAAAAATGAAATGTGACCAAACATGGCCTTAAGCTATTTCCCATCCAGCTGAATGAACTCGTGCACTGTACTGTGCACGTTCCTGCTCCTGCTCCCAGTTCTGTCCGCTTCTGCCTTCAGTACTGTTGTAGCAAGACCTGGTCTCACCACTTCAGGTGTCTGGGTCGCTGTATCAAATTCCTTGCCTGGCTAGCATCTGCTTCAGCAGCTACTGCTTACTGGTTACTGCAGCAGCCTCCAATCTGTACAGCAGTCGTGTGCCATATCCTGCAAAGCTGAACACAGCAGGGAATGTCATGCAACGCCAGCTGCTGCTTCTGTCACCACCTCTATAGGTAACACCTATATTCTGTAACCAACATCTAACCTGAAATAAATAAATAAAAAAAACAAACAGAAATGGGTTGCCAACAAAACAGAATAGTGCAGAGATATTAATTAAAGGAACTTTGAAGGTAATTTTATTTGAAGCCAAGACTTTGGAAAAGCTTAAACAACAATTAAATGGAAGGAAACAGAGGAGTAGATGGCATTACTCAGCACCAGCCTTCATGCTGCCCTATCCGAATGACACCAACTCACCAAAGCAAAACACAGTGAAAAGTTTAACAATAGAAAACCGAAGCATCAACAGCAGTGGATGAATGCATAATAGCGATTAGACTATGGTGAATAGTAAAGAGATACAAAAACAGAGCTAAACAGAGGATGGCTATCTAGCTACTGCACACTATTGTGTTCCATCTACATCGATCGACAGCACTCCCCTCAGCTTCAGAAGTCACGGCCCCCTCATGAGTCAGTTGCTGTTCATGCAACATACAACACCAACTAACATTGGCTCCAAGACACTACACATCAATAGAAACTAGATGTAGTAGTCGATAGTAAAAATATGCAGAAACACAGTGCAAACAGAAAAATAAAAACTGATCTACAGGAATCTAAAAATATATATGAGCAGTACCTGATGAACGATGGACACTATTCAGCAGTGCACTACAATGCAGAACAAAATGTAAATACAGAAAATCAAGCTTACCTGATAGACATACTAACAATAAAAAAAATGATTGAAGCTTAAGCAGCAAATGAATAAAACAAGGAAATACAACGTTCCCATGGCTACATATTGATCGTCCATCATCGTTCCACTTTGCCAATGGTGCAGGAACAATGGACCGCATCAAACCCACACCACAGTACAGAACAATCAAATGGCAGTCATAAGCAAAGCATAGCAACCTTCCAACTCTAAATGAAGGAGCAGTGAAGAGAAAAAAAAACGAACAGGAATCGGGAATAACTAATAAAACAAGACAAGGCTTTACATTAAAGAAATAACATGTATTAAAAGGTAGTAAAATGGAAACTTAGGCAAACCGAGAGGAAATTGAACATGGTGCCTGCAAATAAAACTAACGTAAAAAGCTTTTCATAAAATATGAGAAATGAAAATTAACCGGAACAGTAGCTAAAGAAGAAGAAAATAAAAATGGTGGCTTCAAAAAGCTAATCGAAAAAGCTTTAAAGGAAAAATAAAAATCTAAAGCTACCCTAAATTAAAACTAAAACTACTCCTAAATTACCCTTTCCCTAGAAATTACACTAAAAACTACACTACCCTAGCTTACCCTACTCCTCCTTGATTTTTCAATTGCCATCACATTCTATTTATTTACAAACATAAGGGTACAATGGTAAATTTTCATCTTAGATGAGTTGGCATTGTTTGGCCACTTGTCTTCATTTGATTTGCTGCAGAGTAGATATTTCCACTTCATCAGTCTTTTTGTCCAATTAGTTGTGCGATGTGGCTCGGTGTGTGTCTTCCAGAGGGTTGGCACCGTGTCTTTCGATCTTATCGTTTCGGAGCAATTAAAATACGGACACCTGGCATCACGCGTGTCCAGACGACTGATGACTCGGTCTGCAAATTCGAAGTGGTCCAGTCTCCTTTAGCTCTTTTTCAGCCCAATTTCATCTAAAACGACTGAGTTTCATCCGGATTTAATTTATCTGCACATTAAAGAATTTTAATTAAATAAAGGGGATTATTAATAAAATAATATGGGGATTAAATAAATAATTAGAAATTTAAGCACAAATAATTCTATAAAAAATAGAATTATCACACCTCCAAACTTGAGCTTTTGCTTGTCCTCAAGCAAAACAAAATAATTATAGGAATGATAAGTACAAAACATAATAATTTTCCCAACATTATCCTCAAAGAAAAAGTACAGACTATGAAATCAAAGACTCACAATTACAAGTCAAACACTCAGAATCATTCAATCATAAGTCCTAACCCAAATTGGACTTCTCGTGAGTGTGTGAAAAATGTCTAAGTCACTTCTTAGTACATTATCCGGATCAGATTATGCAACACAGTGAATGCAAATTCAATGACATGTGATCATTCTCATAAGTTTGCTTTTCACTTCTCTCTCCACTAATGTAGTCACACTTAATCAAATATCAATAGGACTTCATTAAGCTTGTAATGTAAGGCTGGGGCTAAGGTATGATAAAGTCGATTTAGATTTAATTACCCCTTAACATGCATTACTTCTAGGACCTTTAATGTAAGAGCTCTAATTATTTCCCCCAAACTTATTTATTTCAATAGACATTTTATTCTATTTTTGTATTTTCTTCTTTCTTTTTTTCTTTTTCTTTTTCATTTTCTTCTTCTTCTTCTTCTTTTTTTTTTTTTCGAACTTTCACTATCACCAGATACCCATATGTACAAAGCTCACAATATATCCCAATGACTTTCCATGCTTTCAGGGTAAGGGATAGGAAAAAAAAGCACTTTAGGCTAAGGAAAATAACGCAGGTGTATTTACAGAGAAAAGTTTATTTGGCCCAGATGGGTGACTAGGGGTAAAGTATGTACAAGGATGGCTCGAAAGGCTCAAACGATCAAAAGATGGCCTAAATCATCTCCCTAATTAAGTGTGATCTAATATTTCGCCTCGAGACAAGATCAAACAAATTCTAGAATATGATACACAAAATCAATTGAGCAAATGCAATCCTAGGTCCACATAAGCTTTCTCTAAATAAGTATACAGATTCATGACATGTGACACGCCCTAAGGGTATGTTCCGCAAGTGCACGGGTCGTCCAAGTAATAATGGGATTTGAGTCCCGGAATTATCGTCCCACAGAGAAGTTGACTAGCCTAATTAACTACAGGTTAATCTTACCCTAAGTATATCCTAGCAAATTATGAAGTTAAAGAGAGTGATCTACTAAGGCTAATTAAAAATAGTACTGAAAAGCAACAAAATAATAAGAAATAAAGAAAATAAAACCGACTTAAAATTACTTACAAAACTTCAAGTAATTAAAAACAAAAACCTACAAAAGAAAATTAAAACAGTTAAAACAAATTAACACAATTAAAATAAAATGCAAATATAAACATAAAGTAATAAAACTAATTAAACTAAAATTAAACAAGCTTAAAATAAAATGTGCATGTAATTAAACTAACTAAGAGAATGCAATTTAAACTAATTTAAAGTCTAATGAAAATAAAGACTAAATTAAAAATGCATGAAAAGCATTTAATCTAAATTAATTCTAATTAGAAAACCTATAAAAATAAAAATAAAATTGAAAATTAACTAATGACATAATTAAATCTAAATTCTACAATAACCAATCAATTAAACTATAGCTAATCATGCAAATAAAATTAAAATCATAACTTCATATGCTAACAAATTAAATTGGATTTAACTAATCTAAAAAATGCATGTAAGTAGATTAAAGCTACAATGGAATATGCCAAACATGGCCTTAACAAATTGCAAACCAAAGTGGTCCCGATATGGGACACTGTTCATGCTCTTCTTGGCTGTTCCAGTTTGCTCCCTGATATTCTCGGTTCTGTGCCTCTGCTCCTGCCGTGCTCCACACCTGCTGCAGTTCGTCCTCTTCTCCAGGGGTGTCCTGATGTCTGCTGCAGGTCTGTCTACTACTTCTGCCTCAGGTCTCGGGTTGCCCAGCATAGCAGGTACGTCCATACAGGCTCTTGGTTTTGTCCTGCTCTTCAGGTGCTGCAACCAGTTCTGCCCAGCTTCATTCCAGCTCCATATGCTGCAACACATCCCTCGTTTCTGCCCAGCTCTCCAGGGTCCCGTGCACCATACCAGTCGGGTAGCAAACAACAGCTCACCATCTCCTGCAACTTCTATCGATCCCAGTTTTTAGCAGCAACCTATCCGCTGTGCATCCAGTAAGCACACAGCAGCAACTCCTGCTTCAATTATCCGATCCTTGCACCAGCAGTCCCAGCAATGCCCCCAGCCGAATCTGTCACCACGTCCCTGTTTTCCTACACAGCAAGCTCGACAACCGGTACTGCCCCAACTGTCCAGCCTCCTTCTTTCATGCTGTTCTGGTTTTTTCGCTACAACAATAGCTGTTGGGTGCTGTTCAGACACGCACACACTAGCTTCTTACTCCAGACAGCAACAACTTCAGCACTACAGTCCATTCAGCTGGCCACAAATGGATGAAGCAACCGCAAATCTGCCTAGCAACACTCTTGCATAAATGAACAGTACGAGGGCAGCAAAACAGAGCAAACAGAGGTGCTACTGGAGGTTAAAAAAGAAAGAAAAGGAAACTACTCCTCAACATTATTAAGGAAAATAGGACATGCACCTACTGTAAACTATATCAGTTAATGAAGAGAGAAAATACAACTGGACTAAAACCGAGAATTAAAACCATGGTTGCCTACTTTTGCTTGTACCCGACTCCTCACTTTGCTCAGAAATTTAAATCCTCTATTATAATCATAATTGAAGTGAAAACAAAAGGAGTGGATGACCAAGTAGTTAGGAACGTAGCAGAGCAAAGAAAGGGATGCTTAACCGCTGTCACGAATCACACCCCTGACTCTTACCCGAAAACAAAATTTCTCCGAGCAACACAATAGCAAACTCATAGTGATGAATAGTGCAGTTAATGACTAGCAAAATAAAATCGAAATGAGCAACAGAACTGAGGTTTAAAACACAGCAAAGAGTAGAAGAAATTAGCTACTGTCACCAGCTTTCTTCAACAACTCGATGCACTGTAAAAAGAGACTGATTTGAGTAAAAAAATTGTAGCTATGTGAACAGTAGCAGAAACTTAATAACCGAGTGCTTCATTAAAGAAAATTTGTAACTTAAAAAATGCTTGAAGCTTGCTAGAACAATGGTGTTTAAAGGAAAATAAACTAACGAAAAAAAAATGGGGCAAAGGAAACAAGAAAGTAAAACATAGCAAAGAAAATTTAATCTAAAATAAAACTATTCTAAAAACTATTCCTAGACTAATTCTAAAAACTACTCCTAAATTACTCTACCCTACAAACTACCTTAAATTCTACTCTACTTCCTTACTTCTTAATTTCCTACTTGATTTTTCAATTGCCATCATGTTCTATTTATACACAAACATAGGGGTACAATGGTAAATTATCATCCTAGATGAGTTGGTATTGTTTGGCCACTTGTCTTCATTTGATTTGCTGCAGAGTAGATATTTCTACGTCATCAGTCTTTTGTCCAATTAGCTATGCGATGTGGCCCGACATGTGTCTTCCAGAGGGTTGGCACCGTGTCTTTCGATCTTATCGTTTCGGAGCAATTAAAATACGGACACCTAGCATCACGCGTGTCCAGACGACTGATGACTCGGTCTGCAAATTGGAAGTGGTCCAGTCTCCTTTAGCTCGTTTTCAGCCTAATTTGGTCTAAAACGACTGAGTTTCATCTGGATTTAATTTATTTGCACATTAAAGAATTTTAATTAAATAAAAGGGATTATTAATAAAATAATATGGGGATTAAATAAATAATTAGGAATTTATGCACAAATAATTCTATAAAAAAAATAAAATTATCACACTCCCAAACTTGAGCTTTTGCTTGTCCTCAAGCAAAACAAAATAATTATAGGAATGATAAGTACAAAACATGATAATTTCCCCAACATTATCCTCAAAGAAAAAGTACAGACTATGAAATCAAAGACTCACAATTACAAGTCAAACACTCAGAATCATTCAATCATAAGTCCTAACCCAAATTGGACTCCTCGTGAGTGTGTGAAAAATGTCTAAGTCACTTCTTAGTACATTATTCGGATCATATTATGCAACACAGTGAATGCAAAGTCAATGACATGTGATCATTCCCATAAGTTTGCTTTTCACTTCTCTCTCCACTAATGTAGTCACACTTAATCAAATATCAATAGGACTTCATTAAGCTTGTAATGTAAGGCTGGGGCTAAGGTATGATAAAGTCGATTTAGATTTAATTACCCCTTAACATGCATTACTTCTAGGACCTTTAATGTAAGAGCTCAAATTATTTCCCCCAAACTTATTTCTTTCACTAGATATTTTATTCTATTTTTGTATTTTTCTTCATCTTCTTTCTTTCTTTTTCTTTTTCTTTCTTTTGCAAATTTTTTTTCATTTTTTTTGAACTTTCACTAGCACCAGATACCCATATGTACAAAGCTCAAGATATATCTAATGACTTTTCATGCTTTCAGGGTAAAGGATAGGAAAAGAGTTTAAGCTAAGGAAATTATACAGGTGTATTTACAGAGAAAAGCTTATTTGGCCCAGATGGGTGACTAGGGGTAAAATATGTACAGGGATAGCTAAAAAGGCTCAAACGATCCAAAGATGGCCTAAATCATCTCCCTAATTAAGTACGATCTAATATTTCACCTCGAGATTAGATCAAGTAAATTCTAGAATATGATGCACAAAATCAACTGAACAAATGCAATCCTAGGTCCATATAAGCTTTCTCTAAATAAATATACAGATTCATGACATGACATGTGCATAAAATGAGGAAATCGCAATCCGAATCAAGACAAATTCAAGAACTCAACTTCATGCTTTTCCTATAATCATGCTTCTCAGTCAATAAAAGTCAGACTAAATCATGGGGTCATATCATCGAAATATGAGAAAACTACATCCTAAGCACTAAATCATCCTAAATCAAACAATTTAAGCTCAGATTTTCGAAAAAAATTTGAAAAAATTTTCAATTTTGCTCAAATTTTTGAAAAATACTCAAGTGATATCCCCTCTCCCAAACTTGAAGTGCATAGTATCCTCAGTGTGCAGATAATATAAGAATTGAAGTTCAGGAATAGAGTACTCCACTCTCTGATGATGATGATGAACAACCGAAACTTGATTGAAAACATAAAACTAGAAAAGAAATCTGTAAAATAAACAAAGCAAGAAACAACAGAAAAGAAAAAGAAAAACGAACTACATACAAAGTGAAAAGAAAAACACAACCACTTCAAATGCAGCTGAAGAAAACAACACTCGGCAGCAGGGCGAAGAGCAGGAGGATTAGCCAAAATGGTGACAAGGTGCTGACAGTTAAATCCTCCTGAGCCCTATCTACTTCCCTCCTTCTTTCAAATTTCATGTGCTCAAGCCTTATATCCTCATTAATCTCCATCTTAAAACACTCTTGAGAGTCATCAGGGAGCTTCAAAGGTTTGAAAACATTAAACTTCACTTTCTGATCTTGCACTCTCATAGTCAACTTTGTAGAATCAAAAGGCGAGGAAGGCAATGAATACGAAGAAGGTATAGATGAAAAAGCGCTTAGCTTTGTTTCCTTGGCAGCCCGATCTTTAGGTTCCTACTCTTTCTGAGCTGTTTCGTTAGAACTTAAGGATTCTTCAACTATGTGCTGTTCAGGTTGGGACTTGACTTGTGGCTCATCTAGCTCTCTGCCACTCCTAAGGGTGATAGATCTAACATGTTCCTTACCCTCCCTTTGCTTAACAGGATTAACTTTAGTATTACTAGGAAGGGTCCCTTGAGGACGTTGGCTAAGAGCACTAGCTATTTGTCCCACCTGAACCTCTAAGTTCTTAATTGAAGCAACTTGATTTTGCAGGATCATTGAGAATATCTCCTCTAATGTAGGCTTCTTCTCAGCTGCTGGTGCATGGTAGAGTTGGGGCTGCATAAGTGGTGGTGGTGGTGGTGATGGATGATGTGAGTATGGGTGATGAGAAGGCGGATGAAATGGAAATTGCGGTTGTGGTGGTACCTGAACCGATGGAGCTTGAAAACTAAGGGGTTCTACAGATCTAGAGTTAGAAGGTTGCCCTTGGTCTTGGCTCCAGCAGAAGTTATGATGGTTCCTCCACCCTGGGTTGTAGGTGTTTGAAAAAGGGTTGTTCTATTGCGTTTGAGAAGGGGTAACATACTGAACCGATTCTAAGTTGAGCGGACACCTATCTACAGAGTGGGTAGCACTACATAGCTCGCAGGAAAGAAAAGGACTTTGGACAGAATAAATCGGATTAAGACTGGAGGGAGGATTATGTTAGGTACTGAGCGACTCCACCTTCTTTGTAAGATTGGCGATCTGAGAGGTCAAGGTGGATAGCGTGTCAAGCTCATATATACCCGCCTATTTCTTTGGAAATTGCCTTTTCGAGGACCATTGATAGTTGTTAGCCGCCATCTTGTCTAACAGCTCATAAGCCTTCTCCTCTGTTTTGCACATCAAGGCTCCACCCGAAGCAGCGTCCACTATAGTCCTATTCTGGCTTGTAAGTCCATTGTAGAAGGTCTGAACTTGCAGCCATAGAGGTAGGCCGTAGTGAGGGCACTTCCTAAGAAGCTCCTTGTATCGTTCCCATGCCTCGTAAAGAGATTCAGAGTCGTACTGGGCAAAGGAAGATATATCGCTACGGAGTCTGGCCATTTTAGAGGGAGGAAAGAATTTGGCTAGAAATTGATGGGCTAACTCGTCCCATGTAGAAATGGATCCTGGAGGCAGGGAGGTTAACCAGTGTCTCGCCCTATCCCTAAGTGAGAAGGGGAATAATCTAAGCCTAAGTGCATCATCAGATAATCCATTGTGTTTAAACGTGTTGCACAAGTCCAAGAATGACCCAAGGTGAGCATGTGGGTCATCGTGAGGGAGCCCACTAAACTACAATGAAGTCTGGATCATCTGGAGGATTGCAGGCTTAATTTCAAAATTATTTGCATGGATAGCTGGTGGCCTAATGCCGAAATAATACCCTCCAATAGTCGGCATTGCATAATCTTCGACTGTCTTAATTTCCCTATTTCTGTCATGATGCTTTACAGCGGAGCTATAAATTTCCTAGAATCCTTTCGAATTTTTCTAAGGGTGCGTTTAATTTCAGGATCTAGAGGTAAGCTATCTAAACTCCTGGCTCTAAGCATGCAAACATCAGCAAGTCCTTAGAAAATTTTTTTAGGTTTTTAAATTTTTTAATTTTTTTAATTAATTAATTAAGAGAAAATTCAAATAACCTAAGTAGGGCTCTAAATATTTACACCCTAAATATTCACAAGCTAGAATTACACCTAAGCATAATTTCACCGATATTAATTAACGACTAATTAAAACTTCCCCGGCAACGGCGCTAAAAACTTGACACGCCCTAAGGGTATGTTCCGCAAGTGCACGGGTCATCCAAGTAATAATGGGATTTGAGTCCCGAAATTATCGTCTCACAGAGAAGTTAACTAGCCTAATTAACTACCGGCTAATCTTACCCGAAGTATATCCTAGCAAATTATGAAGTTAAAGAGGGTGATCTACTAAGGCTAATTAAAAATAATACTGGAAAGCAACAAAATAATAAGAAATAAAAAAATAAAACCGAGTTAAAATTACTTACAAAACTCCAAGCAATTAAAAACAAAAACCTACAAAAGAAAATTAAAACAGTTAAAACGAATTAACGCAATTAAAATAAAATGCAAATATAAACATAAAGCAATAAAACTAATTAAACTAAAATTAAACAAGCTTAAAATAAAATGTGCATGTAATTAAACTAAGAGAATGCAATTTAAACTAACTTAAAGTCTAATGAAAATAAAGACTAAATTAAAAATGCATGAAAAGCATTTAATCTAAATTAATTCTAATTGGAAAACCTATAAAAATAAAAATAAAATTGAAAATTAACTAATGACATAATTAAATCTAAATTCTACAATAATCAATCAATTAAACTATAGCTAATCATGCAAATAAAATTAAAATCATAACTTCATATGCTAACAAATTAAATTGGATTTAACTAATCTAAAAAATGCATGTAAGTAGATTAAAGCTACAATGGAATATGCCAAACATGGCCTTAACAAATTGCAAACCAAAGTGGTCCCGATATGGGACACTGTTCATGCTCTTCTTGGCTGTTCCAGTTTGCTCCCTGATATTCTCGGTTCTGTGCCTCTGCTCCTGCCGTGCTCCACACCTGCTGCAGTTCGTCCTCTTCTCCAGGGGTGTCCTGATGTCTGCTGCAGGTCTGTCTACTACTTCTGCCTCAGGTCTCGGGTTGCCCAGCATAGCAGGTACGTCCATACAGGCTCTCGATTTTGTCCTGTTCTTCAGGTGCTGTAACCAGTTCTGCCCAGCTTCATTCCAGCTCCATATGCTGCAACACATCCCTCGTTTCTGCCCAGCTCTCCAGGGTCCCGTGCACCATACCAGTCGGGTAGCAAACAACAGCTCACCATCTCCTGCAACTTCTACTGATCCCAGTTTTTAGCAGCAACCTGTCGGCTGTGCATCCAGTAAGCACAGAGCAGCAACTGCTGCTTCAATTATCCGATCCTTGCACCAGCTGTCCTAGCAATGCCCCCAGCCGAATCTGTCACCACGTCCCTGTTTTCCTACACAGTAAGCTCGACAACCGGTACTGCCCCAACAGTCCAGCCTCCTTCTTTCACGCTGTTCTGGTTTTTCCGCTACAACAATAGCTGCTGGGTGCTGTTCAGACATGCACACACTAGCTTCTTACTCCAGACAGCAACAACTTCAGCACTACAGTCCATTCAGCTGGCCACAAATGGATGAAGCAACCGCAAATCTGCCTAGCAACACTCTTGCATAAATGAACAGTACGGGGGCAGCAAAACAGAGCAAAACAGAGGTGCTACTGGAGGTTAAAAAAGAAAGAAAAGGAAACTACTCCTCAACATTATTAAGGAAAATAGGACATGCATCTACTGTAAACTACATCAGTTAATGAAGACAGAAAATACAACTGGACTAAAACCGAGAATTAAAACCATGGTTGCCTACTTTTGCTTGTACCCGACTCCTCACTTTGCTCAGAAATTTAAATCCTCTATTATAATCATAATTGAAGTGAAAACAAAAGGAGTGGATGACCAAGTAGTTAGGAATGTAGCAGAGCAAAGAAAGGGATGCTTAACAGCTGTCACCAATCACACCCTGACTCTTACCCGAAAACAAAATTTCTCTGAGCAACACAATAGCAAACTCATTGTGATGAATAGTGCAGTTAATGACTAGCAAAATAAAATCGAAATGAGCAACAGAACTGAGGTTTAAAACACAACAAAGAGTAGAAGAAATTAGCTGCTGTCACCAGCTTTCTTCAACAACTCGATGCACTGTAAAAAGAGACTGATTTAAGTAAAAAAAATTGCAGCTATGTGAACAGTAGCAGAAACTTAATAATGGAGTGCTTCATTAAAGAAAATTTGTAACTTAAAAAATGCTTGAAGCTTGCTAGAACAATGGTGTTTAAAGGAAAGTAAACTAACGGAAAAAAAAATGGGGCAAAGGAAACAAGAAAGTAAAACATAGCAAAGAAAATTTAATCTAAAATAAAACTATTCTAAAAACTATTCCTAGACTAATTCTAAAAACTACTCCTAAATTACTCTACCCTACAAACTACCCTAAATTCTACCCTAAAATCTTAAAACACTCTTGAGAGTCATCAGGGAGCTTTAAAGGTTTGAAAACATTAAATTTTACTTCCTGATCTAGGACTCTCATAGTTAACTCCCCCTTTTGCATATCAATTATCGTCCTCCCAGTAGCTAGGAAAGGTCTGCCTAAAATAATGGGGACTTCCTTGTCTTCCTCTATATCTAGTACAATAAAATCTTCAGGTAAAATAAACTTGTCCACCTTTACTAAGACATCCCCAATGACCCTCTTTAGATATTTAATGGATCGATCTGCTAGCTGAAGGGTCACTGTAGTGGGCTTGATGTCCCCTATTCCTAACTTCTGATAGTTAGATAAATGCATTAGATTGATACTAGCTCCTAAATCACACAAGGCTCTACCAAAGAATAGATTTTCAATAGTGCAGGGTATGGTAAAACTCCCGGGATCCTTGAGCTTGGGGGGTAATTTCCTTTGGATAATTGCACTACATTCCCCAGTTAAGGCCACCGTCTCATAATTGTCCAATCTCCTTTTCCTCAAGAAGATATCCTCTAGAAACTTCACATAAGTTGGCATTTGCTCTAAGGCATCTGCGAAAGGAATGTTGATGTGAAGTTTCTTAAAAACCTCAAGAAATTTAGTGAATTGTTGTTCTAGTTTTCGATTTTGAAACCTCTGAGGAAAAGGTACTGGTGGTCTAACTAGAGGTAATGTAGTGGGAACTTGTGTGGAACCAGAGGATGAGGAAGGCTGTGAAATAGAAGAAAAAGAAGGTATAGATGAAGAAGTGCCTAGCTTTGTTTCCTTGGCAGTCCGATCTTTAGGTTCATGCTCTTTCTGAGCTGCTTCTTTAGAACTTACGAATTCTTCAACTATGTGCTGTTCAGGTTGGGACTTAACTTGTGGCTCCTCTAGCTCTCTGCCATCCTAAGGGTGATAGATCTAACATGTTCCTTACCCTCGCTTTGCTTAACAGGATTAACTTCAGTATTACTAGGAAGGGTCCCTTAAGGATGTTGGCTAAGAGCACTAGCTATTTGTCCAACCTAAACTTCTAAGTTCTTAATTGAAGTAGCTTGATTTTGCAGGATAGTCGTGAACATCTCCTCTAATGTAGGCTTCTTCTCAGCTGCTGGTGCATGGTAGAGTTGGGGCTGCATAAGTGGTGGTAGTGATAGTGATGGATGATGTGAGTATGGGTTATGAGAAGGCGGATGAAATGGAAATTACGGCTGTGGTGGTACCTGAACCGGTGAAGCTTGAAAACCAGGGAGTCCTACAGGTCTAGAGCTAAAAGTTTACCATTGGTTTTGGCTCCAGGAGAAGTTAGGATGGTTCCTCCACCCTGAATTGTAGGTGTTTGAAAAAGGGTTGTTCTGTTGCGTTTAAGAAGGGGCAACATACTGAACCGATTCTAAGTTGAGCGGACACCTATCTACAGAGTGGGTACCACTACACAGCTCACAGGAAAGAAAAGGACTTTGGACAGAATACACAGGGTTAGGACTAGTGGGAGGATTATGTTGGGTACTGAGTGACTCTACATTCTTCGTAAGATTAGCGATTTGAGAGGTCAAGGTAGACACTGTGTCGAGCTCATAAATACCTGCTGGCTTCTTTGGCATTTGCCTCTCCGAGGACCATAAATAGTTGTTAGCCGCCATCTTATCTAAAAGCTCGTAAGCCTCCTCCTCTGTTTTGCACATCAGGGCTCCACCCGCAGTAGCGTCAACAATGGTCATATTTTGGCTTGCAAGTCCATTGTAGAAGGTCTGGACTTGCAGCCATAATGGTAGGCCATGGTGAGGGCACTTCCTAAGAAGCTCCTTATATCTTTCCCATGCTTCGTAAAGAGATTCAGAGTCGTACTGGGCAAAGGAAGATATATTACTACGGAGTTGGGCCATTTTAGAGGGAGGGAAAAACTTAGATAGAAATTGATGGGCTATCTCGTACCAAGTAGAAAAGGATCCTGGAGGCAGGGAGGTTAACCAGTGTCTCGCCCTATCCTTAAGTGAGAAGGGGAACAATCTAAGCCTAAGCGCATCATCAGATAATCCATTATGTTTGAAGGTGTTGCACAAGTCTAAGAATTACCCAAGGTGAGCATGTGGGTCATCGTAAGGGAGCCCACTGAACTGTAAAGAGGACTGGATCATCTGGAGGATGGAAAGTTTAATTTCAAAATTGTTTGCATCGACAGCTAGTGGCCTAATGCTGGAATAATACCCTCCAATCATCGGCATTGCATAATCTCCAGTTGTCATAATTTCCCTATTTTCTACCATGATGTTTTGCAGCGGAGCTATAAATTTTCTAGAGTCCTTTCGAATTTTTCTAAGGTTCTTTCAATTTCAGGATCTAGAGGAAAGCTATCGTAACTCCCGGCTCTACGCATACAAACATCTAAAAGTCCTTAAATTTTTTTTTAATTTTAATTAATTATGAGAAAAATTAACTAATCTTAAATATTTACAACCTAAATATTTACAGGCTAGAATTACACCTAAGTATAATTTCACCGATATTAATTAACGACTAATTAAAACTTCTTCGGCAACGACGCCAAAAACTTAACACGCCCTAAAGGTATTGTCCGCAAGTGCACGGGTCGTACAAGTAATAATGAGATTTGAGTCCCAAGTTATCGTCCCACAGAGAAGTTGACTAGCCAAATTAAGTACCGGTTAATCTTACCCTAAGTATATCCTAGCAAATTATGAAGTTGCAATGGGTGGTCTACATGGCTAGAATTAAAATACTGAAAGCAATAAAACAATAAAACTATAAAATAAAGGAAATAAAATCGAGCAAAAATTACTTACAAAGCTCCAAGTAATAAAAAGCACGAGCCTACAAAAGAAAATTTAAATAGTTAAAATGAATTAATGCAACTAAAATAAAATGCAAATATGAAAATAAAGCAATAAAACTAATTAAACTAAAATTAAACAAGCTTAAAATAAAATGTGCATGTATTTAAACTAACTAAGAAAATGTAATTTAAACTAACTTAAAGTCTAATGAAAACAAAGACTAAAAAAAATGCATGAAAAACATTTAATCTAAATTAACTCTGAATGCTACTCTTAAAATACTAAACTAAAATTAAGTCCTAAAATCTATAATATAAAATCAACAGTTAACATAAATTAAAACTAAAAATTAAATTAACAAACAAAACACTAGAACTAACCTACAATTTTCATTTAACAATTAGCTTAACTTAATAACTAATAAAAGGAATGAAAACAATAATAAAAATGCATTAAACATTAAATAGCAAAAATGAAATGTGGCCAAACATGGCCTTAAGCTATTTCCCATCCAGCTGAATGAACTCGTGCACTGTACTGTGCACGTTCCTGCTCCTACTCCCAATTCTGTCTGCTTCTGCCTTCAGTACTATTGTAGCAAGACCTGGTCTCACCACTTCAAGCGTCTAGGTCGCTGTATCAAATTCCTTGCTTGGCTAGCATCTGCTTTAGCAGCAGCTGCTTACTGGTTACTGCAGCAGCCTCCAATATGTACAGCAGTCGTGTGCCATATCCTGCAAAGCAGAACACAGCAAGGATTGTCATGCAACGCCAGCTACTGCTTCTGTCGCCACCTTTATAGGTAACACCTCGATTCTGCAACCAACAGCTAACCTGAAATAAATAAAAAAAACAAACAGAAACGGGTTGCCAACAAAACAGAATAGTGCAGAGATATTAAAGGAACATTGAAGGCAGTTTTATTTGAAGCTGAGACTTTGGAAAAGCTTAAACAACAATTAAATAGAAGGAAACAGAGGAGTAGATGGCATCACTCAGCACCAGCCTTCATGTTGCCCTGTCCGAATAACACCAACTCACCATAGCAAAACACAGTGAAAAGTTTAACAACAGAAAACCGAAGCATCAACAGCAGTGGATGAATGCATAATAACGATTAGACTATGGTGAACAGTAAAGAGATACAAAAACAGAGCTAAACAAAGGATGGCTATCTAGCTACTGCACACTATTGTGTTCCATCTACATCGATCGGCAGCATTCCCCTCGGCTTCAGAAGTCAGGGCCCCCTCATGAGTCAGCTGCTGTTCATGCAACATACAACACCACCTAACATCGGCTCCAGGACACTACACATTAATAGAAACTAGATGCAGTAGTCGATTGTAAAAATATGAAGAAACACAGTGCAAACAGAAAAATAAAAACTGATCTACAGGAATCCAGAAATATATATGAGCAGTACCTGATGAACGATGGACACTATTTAGCAGTGCACTACATTGCAGAACAAAATGTAAATACAGAAAATCAAGCTTACCCGATAGACATACTAACAATAAAAAAAATGATTGAAGCTTAAGCTGCAAATGAATAAAACAAGGAAATACAACGATCCCATGGCTACATATTGATCGTCCATCACTGTTCCACTTTGCCAATGGTGCAGGAACAATGGACCGCATCAAACCCACACCACAGTACAGAACAATCAAATGGCAGTCATAAGCGAAGCATAGCAACCTTCCAGCTCTAGATGAATGAGCAGTGAAGAGAAAAAAAATGAACAGGAATTAGGAATAACTAATAAAACAAGACAAGGCTTTACATTAAAGAAATAACATGTATTAAAAGGTAGTAAAATGGAAACTTAGGCAAACCGAGAGGAAATTGAACATGGTAGCTGCAAATAAAACTAACGTAAAAAGCTTTTCATAAAATATGACAAATGAAAATTAACCGAAACAGTAGCTAAACAAGAAGAAAATAAAAATGGTGGCTTGAAAAAGCTAATTGGAAAAGCTTTAAAGGAAAAATAAAAATCTAAAGCTACCCTAAATTAAAACTAAAACTACTCCTAAATTACTCCTTCCCTAGAAACTACACTAAAAACTACACTACCCTAGCTTACCCTACTCCTCATTGATTTTTCAATTGCCATCACATTCTATTTATATACAAACATAGGAGTACAATGATAAATTTTCATCCTAGATGAGTTGGCATTGTTTGGCCACTTGTCTTTATTTGATTTGCTGCAGAGTAGATATTTCCACGTCATCAGTCTTTTTGTCCATTAGTTGTGCGATGTGGCTCGGTGTGTGTCTTCCAAAGGGTTGGCACGGTGTCCTTCGATCTTATCGTTTCGGAGCAATTAAAATACGGACACCTGACATCACGCGTGTCCAGACGACTGATGACTCGGTCTGCAAATTGGAAGTGGTCCAGTCTCCTTTAGCTCATTTTCAGCTCAATTTCGTCTAAAATGACTGAGTTTCATACGAATTTAATTTATCTGCACATTAAAGAATTTTAATTAAATAAAGGGGATTATTAATAAAATAATATGGGGATTAAATAAATAATTAGAAATTTAAGCACAAATAATTCTATAAAAAATAGAATTATCAATTGTGAGTCAGGACAGTCTAAGGAAGGGGTTGAGTCTTGACAAGTGTTGATTTTATTGAGATGAGAAAGCATGATAATGGCTTTAAAGTGCACTTATGCAAGATGATTTTCCATGCTTTACTGGTGAAACATGCATGATGGTTTTTCATGGTTTGAACTTGATTTGTGCACTAAACTACATAGCATGATTTACATGAGAAAGTATGATAATGGCTTTAAAGTGCACTTACGCATGATGATTTTCCATGCCTTATTTGTGAAATACACATGATGGTTTTCCATGCTTTGAATTTGACTTGTGCACTGAATTAAATAGCATGATTTGCTTTACATGCCATTCACACAAGCATGAACTAATGCTTTTAAGGTGTGAATGAGATATTGTATGGTTTTGAGCATGGCATCACAATCATGTAGATAGTGCAATATCTACCTGTTTGCATGATTGCCTTACTGAGCGTGTTGTTTCCTCACCCCCTTATTTTTCCCTTTTCTACAGAGCATTGAGTATAGACTGAGGGCGACTGGAGGTTTCCTTTTTAGTACCCACTGCATCCCATCATGTAAGGTATATACATTTGGATAATTTTGTATCTAAACTTTCTATAACACACTAGCATTTTGAATGTAACCATTGGGGATGTAAAGAAATGTAAAGCAATGTAAACACATGTAAACAACAACTTTGATTTATTTATACAAGTGTCTACTTCTAAATTTTAATGCAAATCAAATTGTTATGGTTGGATGAGATAAACATCGGCACACAGCCCAACTGTTGAGAGTGTAGTTATTCACGATCGGAGTAAGGTAAAGAATGAATAATAGATCATGTAAGAAAAGTGAAAAATTTACGACGATTTTTTGGTAAGTTGAGGGCGTGACAGAAGTTGGTATCAGAGCTAAGTTAGTTTGACGTGTGTCAATGTCTAAATCACTTAATAAGTTGGAAAATTACATCCCCATGTTACTGTGCTTGTTTAGATACAAATTGTGTGTGTGTCAATGGGTTGACTAAGAAATTGATGTGAATGTAGGGAATTGAGCATTATACCTAATACCAGTCACGGCAGAGGGGCGAGAGCGGAAGCTAGAGGCCGTAAAGGTGGGCCTAGGGGTCGTGTTGAACCAGAAACACATAAGACTCAGGAAGAGGTTGAGGTGGAGGCTGATGTTGAGCATACTCCACAGGATCCAAAGGAGAGACATGAGAGTACCGAGGCTCGCTTCGCACTGATTGACTGAAGTATAGAGACGATCTTGGAGTTGGTCACTCAATCTTTACCTGGAGTTGGGGGCAGACAGAGTCCCGTTACACAGGGTGATGCCAAGCAGGCAGCAGCTCCTGAGGCATGGGCACGGCAAGCCCAGAGACCTCAGACGAGAGATACACCTACACCCCCACCCGCACAAGATATGCCTACACCTGTTGCTATACCATAAGGTAGTAGAGGCTGGGGTTACAGATGTGATTTGGATAGACTATAGCAGTTCCAGAAGCTTGGACCACTGTCTTTCAATGGAGTTAAGGACCCAATAGCTGCAGAGGATTGGATAAATGAAATTGAGAAGTTATATGAGTTCTTTGAGTGCACTACTACCGAGATGGTAGCGTTTGTCACATTCAAGCTGAAGGGATCAGCAGAACATTAGTGGAAATCCACCAAGCTTATTTTAAGAGCTCGACATACAGAGATCAGTTGCGATGTATTTTTTAAGGCCTTTCGAAGATAGTATGTTCTGGATACTGTGCAACAGAAGCTGAAGATGTCATTTTTGGGATTGACCCAAGTGAGCAGGACGGTGGATGAGTATGAGACGACCTTTATCTCCCTGGGCAGATATGATCCTGAAATGATGAGTAATGAGGTTGAGAAGGTCCAAAAGTTTGTGGATGGACTGAGACCAACCATTAGGTCTAGATTGGTTCCTTTGGATATACCGACGTACGATGAGGCAGTGCGCAGGGCGCAATTGTGTGAATAAGATGTTGAGAGGATTACCTGAGAGTTTGAAAAGGTTGGTAAAGTGAGGGATAAAGATAAGAAGAGACCAATGCAGGATAGAGGTTTCAGTTAGAAGGGAAGCAAGGGATTTTTTGGGAAGAGGCCGAGGATTAAGGAGATCCGGGAGAGGACAGTTAATCCTCCCATGTATCCAGCCATAGCTCCAACTAAGGGAATTATGATTGGAGGGCCACGGCCTACTACAGAATAATGTAGCAAGTGTGGTAGGTACCATGGTACTCGACCATGCTATGGACCTCCTGCTGTATGCTTCAGATGTGGGAAACCAGGACATATAATTCGAGATTACCTAGAGATGACAGAGAGAGTCCCACATAAGGGTAAGGAGCCAGAAAGAGCTCTAGTTTGTATAACTGCTCTGAGGAGGAGAGCTACAACTGAGGAAAAGGGGAAGCAGGCAGTGGGTGTGAGCAGAGGACGAGTGTACTGTGAGAACTATGAATTTTTATACCCCAGTTATGAGAATTATAATTTGGTGTATGTAATTATGATATGTTGATGTACACGCAAGTTTTAAATACGATGAAGTATAAGAAGATGAGGTTTTTAAGTTTTGAAGTGTATGGATTGAAATATGGACTATGGGAAAGATTATGGAAAGTTTTACATTGAGTTTTCTGCAAATTGATGCAGCAGTAGTGCAATCTGTGAAGGCCAGATCGATCTCCAAAGATGAGAGATCGATCTCATGGATCCAGAATGCAGAAAATATACAAGAACTAATAGGCAGATCGATCTCATAAGCAAGCAAATCGATTTCCAAATGTTTCTGTAAAGGGTAGATCGATCTCCTACAGGAGCAAATCGATCTAAAAATGTTTTTGTAAAAATCATATCCATCTCGTCACAAGGAGCAGATCGATCTCCTCAAGATTAAGGGATCGATCTTAACCCCCAGACAGATCGATCTGGTAGGTATAAAATTGCCTGAAACGTTCCCAAATTCAAAAGGCATATCGATCTCCTACAGGAGCAGATCGATCTCCTACCCTCCGCCTATAAAAGGACCCCTGCGTTTTTCCTACATTTCATCCTTTCACTCTCATGGAAATCGAAAACCCCCATTTTGGTCGAATCCCTAACTTTCTCTCTCCTTCAAACACCCATTTTTGTTCGAATCAAAGGTTGTGTTAAGAAGGAAAGTTGTTCATCGTCAAAAGGAGAACAACATACTTGGGAATCAAATGACGATTTGAGTTGAGGCATGAATTGAGCAATTCACAAGTTTTAGGTAAATTTCTAAGTTTTGATCTTTGATTTGAAGTAGATTTCTGTGATTATGGTTGTAGAGGTTGTGATGAATGGGTTGAAATGATTAGGGTTGATGGAAATATTGAGAAATTATGAGAAATTAGTTAGTGAGGTTATTTGAGATGTTTAATGAGAATGGGAGCAATTATGCTCGATGTTGAGATTTGAGACAATGTGATAATGTATTGATGATGTTTTTTTTACATCGTTGGGATAGCTCGGGAGTTTCAGAAAGGAATACGAGGCTAGTTCGTCGTTAGGGGGAAACGATTGCACTATATGAGGTGCAACGAGGTAAGAGAAAAACTTAAACTCATTGTGTTTGTGATTTTGTGATGATAATTGTAGCATGAAACGTTTTGAGAAAACAAGCATGTTTTATGAGTTGTGATTGAGTTATTACACACGGTTTTATAGCCGGTTGGGGCCCAATTTTTATGCGTTGTAAACAAAGTGTGAAATCATTTTACAAACCGTCTAAGTTTAAAATGTGAAACGAGATTTGGGCACTACGATAAGGCGTACTGAGATTTGAGAAATGTGTGCTTGTTTTGTCGATTTGAGCTCGGTTTTAACATGTTTTGTAATGAGTACAATATGATTTTCAGATGAGTTTTATGAGAAAACCATTTTGAGCTTTACGTGAAGGCAAAATGATTTTATATGATAATGGTTGTTATTGATACTTAGCCGTGTCATGTGAATACACATCGGGCCTTGCTCTGGTAGCATGTAAGTCTGGGCCTTGCTCTGGTAGCATATAAGTCTGATATTCCTCCGTTTTGGTAATGAGAGATGCCTCCGTTCTGGTAACGTGAGATAACCTCTGCTCTGGTAGCGTTGGGTGGCCTTGCTTTGGTAGCATATAAGTCCGGGCCTTACTTTGATAGCATGTAAGACCGATAGTGTGCATGAGGAGAGGCCTTGCTTTGGTAGCATGTAAGATCGGGCCTTATTCAAGTAACACGTAAGACCAATACACCATGCATATGACCATATTGTTGACGTTCCCTCTTTAAGGATGCTTGGGATGCGCACCTAGAGGAGATTATATTGATGTGCCATGACGAATGTTTTATATGACTTTGTATTGCCTAGTCTCGGTTTTACAAATGAGATTGTGTTTTGGTGGCTGCGCCACGTGCATTATTACTGAGGTGATTTCTATCACATTTTTATGAGAAAAGCCATTATCGCATCCTGATTTCCACATGCTTGTAACTATGGTTTTCATACTGAACCATTTACTCTCATGTTTCTACATGATTTTAGAGAAATGAGCTGAGAGTGATGTTTAATGATTTCATGCTACGTTTTATACTGAGTTTATTGAATTTGACTTGTGAAATAAAATGATTGTGCTGTGCAAATCATGATTTTATTAATGAGTCCCTTACCCCCTTACTAAGCGATTTAGAAGCTCACCCTGTTTTATATCCCCCCAGATTTCTTCAAGTGAAGAGAGATCCCTGCAATGTATAGAGTAGTGGCTAGTGAAGGACTTGAGCTCCAGGCCATATATTGTATTTTGAGGTATACTTTAATATTTCATGTACCCATACTATAGTTGTATTTACAAACACATGATGAACAATGATGTATGGGATGTATTAAGATTAATTAAATCTATATTGAGGAATGTATATGGTATGATATATGAATGTTAGATGATAAGATCCTGAGGTGAAAGCTTGATAAAATATATATGATATATATGACACTGCACAGGAATGCACCCAAAATTGTGTATTAATGTAATTAAGTTTTAAATTTACCCTATTTTCTGTACTTTCAGGGTGTCAAATGCGCGCACTGGACTAGGTCACTACAGATCAGTCTTCGGATGTGGTTAAAGGTACCATCTAAATCTTTGATTTAGAAGCATTTGTATTGTTTGATCCTGGTGCCACGCATTCCTTTATATCGCCATCCTTTGGACATAAATTGTTGAAGCATGTAAAACCCACACTGCTAGATAAGATGTTGATGATATCTACCCTTATGAATGATAGTCAGTTAACTGAGCATGTAAATAGGAATTGTAAGTTGAAGATACGAGGAAAAGAAATGGCAGCCGATTTAATTTTATTGAGTATGAATGATTTTGATGTAATCCTAGGGATGGATTGGCTGACTACAAATCATGTTGTTATAGATTGTCATGCTAAAACATTGATGTTTCCCGAGATAGAAAATCTTGTTGTAAACTTTGTGAAATAAAGTGAAAGAGCATGTTTACTATAAATAAAAGAGTATGATCTTAATACATGATATTCGAGAGATAAATTTTTTTTATCAACTATATATGTTAATGTGATGATTTATGTTACTAACGGTGGAAAGGATAATGTGGAGGGTTCATTGCTTATGTGATTGAGACGGATAAGGCACGTCCAGAGTCGATAGACATCCCAGTGGTCAGGGAATTTTCAGATGTCTTTCAGGATGAATTACTAGGGTTAACTCTAGATAGAGAGATGAAATTTTGTATAGATTTGGCACCTAGTACAGAGTCGATATCCAAGCCACCGTACAGAATGCCTCAAGTTGAGTTGGAAGAATTAAGGAAGCAGTTACAGGAGTTACTGGAGAAGGGGTTCATCAGGTCGAGCGTCTCACCTTGGGGAGCACCCGTTCTATTTGTAAGGAAGAAGAATGGAAGCCTCTGACTGTGTATAGATTACCGGTTGTTGAATAAGGCCACCATCAAGAATAAGTACCCCCTTCCACGCATCGATGACTTGTTGGAACAGCTTAGGGGAGAGCAGGTTTTCTCCAAGATAGATCTGAGATCTGGGTATCATCAGTTGAAAATTCGGGATGGAGATGTACCCAAGACAGCTTTTCGTACCCGGTATGGTTGAGTTTATGGTTATGCCATTCAGGTTGACAAATGCTTCTGCAGCTTTTATGTCATTGATGAATGAGGTGTTTCACCAGTATTTGGATCGATTTGTTATTATGTTTATTGATGATATACTGGTGTACTTAAGATCTAGAGAGGAGCATGAACAACATCTAAGGATAGTGCTACAGACCCTCCTAGAGAAGAAGTTGTATGCTAAACTCAGTAAGTACGACTTTTGGTTGGAACATATATCTTTTCTAGGTCATATAGTATCGAAGGATGGTGTGTCAGTAAATCTATCAAAGATTGAGGCAGTGATACGATGGCAAAGACCCCAGACAGTAATAGAGATTAGAAGTTTCCTGGGTTTAGTAGGATATTATCGAAGATTTGTGGAAGGATTCTCGAGATTAGTCGCTCCATTGACACATTTCACGAGAAAGAACGTAGAATTTGTGTGGAACAATAAGTGTGAAGAGAGTTTTCAGGAGTTGAAAATGAAATTAACCGCAGCTCTGATTCTCACCATTCCTACTAGCTCAGGAGGTTTTTCGGTGTATGAGGATGCATCACACCAAGGACTGGGCTATGTACTTATGCAGGATGGGAAGGTAGTTGCATATGGGTCTAGACAATTGAAAGATCATGAGAGAAACTACCCAACCTATGATTTGGAGTTGGCGGGGGTAGTGTTTACATTGAAGATATGGTGCCACAACTTCTATGGTGAGAAATTTCAAGTATTTACAGATCATAAGAGCCTTAAGTACCTGTTCTCACAGAAAGAGTTAAACATGAGACAAAGAGATGGCTCGAGCTTTTAAAGGATTATGATTATGAAATCCTGTACCACCCAGGTAAAGCGAATGTAGTTACTGATGCACTGAGTAGGAAGCATCTCGGGTTAGTGTCATTTATGATGATTAGGGAACACGAGCTGTTGGAACGGTTCATGAACCTCAGTTTGGATATGATCCCGCCCGATGCTGATAACGGCTTTATGATAGCTAGCCTACGGTTGGAATTGGATCTGGTAGATCAAATTCGACAGGCTCAGCGGATTGATCAACAGTGCAGTGATATTGTCTGGCAGATACAAAGGGGCACAAAGATTGAATTTGAGTTGGGTTCCGATAGATTGTTGAGGTTCAGAGGTAGGATATGTGTTCCTGATAATCTACAGATCAGGAAGTTGATCTAGATAAAAGCTCACTCATCGAGGTATACGATACATCCAAGGAGTACTAAGATGTATCAAAACCTTTGAAAAGTTTATTGGTGGTCTGGGATGAAGAAAGACATTGATGAATATGTCATTAAGTATCTCGTTTGTCAGCAGGTGAAGGTAGAGCATCAGAAGCCTACAGGATTATTGTAGCATCTACCAATATCGACATGAAAGTAGGAGCATGTCACCATGAATTTTGTAATGGGATTACCGAGGACCCGCAGAGGTCATGATGCCATATGGGTGATTGTGGATCGATTGACGAAATCAACCCATTTCTTAGCTATGAGAGCTATCGATACTCTGAGCCAGTTAGTGAACTTGTATGTGTGCGAGATAGTGAGGCTACATGGAATTCCAGTGAGCATTATTTCTGATAGGGATGCCCGCTTCACTTCCCATTTCTGGGAACATTTTCAAGAAGCGATGGGGACCCAGTTGAGTTTTAGCACCGCGTTTCATCCTCAGACAGATGGTCAATCAGAGGACTATATAGACCATGGAGGATATGTTGCGTGTGTGTGTGTTGGATTTTTGGAGGCTCTTGGGATGACCATT